>OY282608.1:64202572-65402572 GCA_958298945.1 Atherix ibis | reverse complement strand
AAACCAACAAACCAACAAGCCAACAAGCCAACAAACCAACAAACCAACAAGCCAACAAACCAACAAACCAACAAACCAACAAACCAACAAACCAACAAACCAACAAACCAACAAACCAACAAACCAACAAACCAACAAGCCAACAAGCCAACAAGCCAACAAACCAACAAACCAACAAGCCATCAAACCAACAAACAAATAACCCAACAAACCAACAAACCAACAAACCAACAAAGCAACAAACTAACAAACCAACAAGCCAACAAATCAACAAACCAACAAGCCAACAAACCAACAAACCAACAAGCCATCAAACCAACAAACAAATAACCCAACAAACCAACAAACCAACAAACCAACAAAGCAACAAACTAACAAACCAACAAGCCAACAAACCAACAAACCAACAAACCAACAAAACAACATGCCAACAAACCAACAAACTAAGTAACCAACAAGCCAACAAGCCAACAAACCAACAAACCAATAAGCCAACAAACCAACAAACCAACAAACCAACAAGCCAACAAATCAACAAACACATAAACCAACAAACCAACAAACCAACAAACCAACAAACCAAAAAACCATCAAACGAACAAAGCAACAAGCCAACAAGCCAACAAACCAACAAACCAACAAACCAACAAACCAACAAACCAACAAGCCAACAAACCAACAAACCAACAAGCCAACAAGCCAACAAAGCAACAAACCAACAAACCAACAAGCCAACAAGCCAACAAACCAACAAACAAATAAACCAACAAACCAACAAACCAACAAACCAACAAACCAACAAACCAACAAGCCAACAAGCCAACAAACCAACAAACCAACAAACCAACAAGCCAACAAACCAACAAACAAATAAACCAACAAACCAACAAACCAACAAACCAACAAACCAAAAAACCAACAAACCAACAAGCCAACAAGCCAACAAACCAAAAAACTAACAAACCAACATGCCAACAAACCAACAAACCAACAAGCCAACAAGCTCACAAACTAACAAATCATCAAACGAACAAAGCAACAAGCCAACAAGCCAACAAACCAACAAACCAACAAGCAAACAAACCAACAAACCAACAAGCCAACAAGCCAACAAACCAACAAACCAACAAACCAACAAGCCAACAAACCAACAAACCAACAAGCCAACAAACCAACAAACCAACAAACCAACAAGCCATCAAACCAACAAACAAATAACCCAACAAACCAACAAACCAACAAACCAACAAAGCAACAAACTAACAAACCAACAAGCCAACAAATCAACAAACCAACAAGCCAACAAACAAACAAACCAACCAGCCAACAAGCCAACAAGCCAACAAACCAACAAGCCAACAAACCAACAAACCAACAAAACAACATGCCAACAAACCAACAAACTAAGTAACCAACAAGCCAACAAGCCAACAAACCAACAAACCAATAAGCCAACAAACCAACAAACCAACAAACCAACAAGCCAACAAACCAACAAACACATAAACCAACAAACCAACAAACCAACAAACCAACAAACCAACAAACCAACCAACCAACAAGCCAACAAACCAACAAACCAACAAACCAACAAGCCAACAAACCAACAAACAAATAAACCAACAAACCAACAAACCAACAAACCAACAAACCAGCAAGCCAACAAACCAACAAACTAACAAACCAACAAGCCAACAAACCAACAAACCAACAAACCAACAAGCCAACAAGCCAACAAACCAACAAACCAACAAACCAAAAAACCAACAAACCAACAAACCAACAAGCCAACAAATCAACAAACCAACAAACCAACAAACCAACAAACCAACAAACCAACCAGCCAACAAGCCAACAAACCAACAAACCAACAAACCAACAAGCCAACAAACCAACAAACCAACAAACCAACAAACCAACATGCCAACAAACCAACAAACTAAGTAACCAACAAGCCAACAAACCAACAAACCAACAAACCAACAAGCCAACAAACCAACAAACAAATAAACCAACAAACCAACAAACCAACAAACCAACAAATCAACAAACCAAAAAACCAACAAACCAACAAACCAACAATCCAACAAACCAACAAACCAACAAACCAACAAGCCAACAAACCAACAAGCCAGCCAGCCAACAAATCAACAAACCAACAAACCAAAAAAACAACCAACTAACAAACCATCAAACGAACAAAGCAACAAGCCAACAAGCCAACAAACCAACAAACCAACAAGCCAACAAACCAACAAACCAACAAGCCAACAAGCCAACAAACCAACAAACCAACAAACCAACAAGCCAACAAACCAACAAACCAACAAACCAACAAACTAACAAGCCAACAAGCCAACAAACCAACAAGCCAACAAACCAACAAACCAACAAACCAAGTAACCAAAAACCCAACAAACTAACAAACCAACAAGCCAAGAAGCCAACAAATCAACAAACAAATAAACCAACAAACCAAAAAACCAACAAACCAAAAAACCAACAAACCAACAAGCCAACAAACCAACAAACCAACAAGCCAACAAGCCAACAAACCAACAAACCAACAAACCAACAAGCCAACAAACCAACAAGCCAACAAACCAACAAGCCAACAAACCAACAAGCCAACAAACCAACAAACAAATAAACCAACAAACCAACAAACCAACAAACCAACAAACCAACAAACCAACAAACCAACAAACCAACAAACCAAAAAACCAACAAACCAACAAGCCAACAAGCCAACAAACCAACAAACTGACAAACCAACAAGCCTACAAACCAACAAACCAACAAGCCAACAAGCCAACAAACCAACAAACCAAAAAACTAACAAACCAACAAACCATCAAACGAACAAAGCAACAAGCCAACAAAACAAAAAACCAACAAACCAACAAGCAAACAAACCAACACACCAACAAGCCAACAAGCCAACAAACCAACAAACCAACAAACCAACAAGCCAACAAACCAACAAACCAACAAGCCAACAAACCAACAAACCAACAAACCAACAAACCAACAAGCCAACAAGCCAACAAACTAACAAACCAACAAACCAACAAGCCAACAAACCAACAAACCAACAAACCAACAAACCAACAAACAAAAACAAACCAACAAACCAACAAACCAACAAGCCAACAAGCCAACAAACCAACAAACCAAAAAGCTATCAAACCAACAAACAAATAAACCAACAAACCAACAAACCAACAAACCAACAAACCAACAAACTAACAAACCAACAAGCCAACAAACCAACAAACCAACAAGCCAACAAACCAACAAACCAACAAACCAACAAGCCAACAAACCAACAACCCAACAAACAAACAAGCCAACAAACCAACAAACAAATAAACCAACAAACCAACAAACCAACAAACCAGCAAGCCAACAAACCAACAAACTAACAAACCAACAAGCCAACAAACCAACAAACCAACAAACCAACAAGCCAACAAGCCAACAAACCAACACACCAACAAGCCAACAAGCCAACAAACCAACAAACCAACAAACCAACAAGCCAACAAACCAACAAACCAACAAGTTAACAAACCAACAAACCAACAAACCAACAAACCAACAAGCCAACAAGCCAACAAACTAATAAACCAACAAACCAACAAGCCAACAAACCAACAAACCAACAAACCAAAAAACCAACAAACCAACAAACCATCAAGCCAACAACCCAACAAACCAACAAGCCAACAAACCAACAAACAAATAAACCAACAAACCAACAAACCAACAAACCAACAAACCAGCAAGCCAACAAACCAACAAACTAACAAACCAACAAGCCAACAAACCAACAAACCAACAAACCAACAAGCCAACAAGCCAACAAACCAACAAGCCAACAAACCAACAAACCAACAAACTAACAAACCAACAAGCCAACAAACCAACAAACCAACAAGCCAGCCAGCCAACAAATCAACAAACCAACAAACCAAAAAAACAACCAACTAACAAACCATCAAACGAACAAAGCAACAAGCCAACAAGCCAACAAACCAACAAACCAACAAGCCAACAAACCAACAAACCAACAAGCCAACAAGCCAACAAACCAACAAACCAACAAACCAACAAGCCAACAAACCAACAAACCAACAAACTAACAAGCCAACAAGCCAACAAACCAACAAGCCAACAAACCAACAAACCAACAAACCAAGTAACCAAAAACCTAACAAACTAACAAACCAACAAGCCAAGAAGCCAACAAACCAACAAACAAATAAACCAACAAACCAAAAAACCAACAAACCAAAAAACCAACAAACCAACAAGCCAACAAACCAACAAACCAACAAACCAACAAGCCAACAAGCCAACAAACCAACAAACCAACAAACCAACAAGCCAACAAACCAACAAGCCAACAAACCAACAAGCCAACAAACCAACAAACAAATAAACCAACAAACCAACAAACCAACAAACCAACAAACCAACAAACCAACAAACCAAAAAACCAACAAACCAACAAGCCAACAAGCCAACAAACCAACAAACTGACAAACCAACAAGCCTACAAACCAACAAACCAACAAGCCAACAAGCCAACAAACCAACAAACCAACAAACCAAAAAACTAACAAACCAACAAACCATCAAACGAACAAAGCAACAAGCCAACAAGCCAACAAACCAACAAACCAACAAGCAAACAAACCAACACACCAACAAGCCAACAAGCCAACAAACCAACAAACCAACAAACCAACAAGCATACAAACCAACAAACCAACAAGCCAACAAACCAACAAACCAACAAACCAACAAACCAACAAGCCAACAAGCCAACAAACTAACAAACCAACAAACCAACAAGCCAACAAACCAACAAACCAACAAACCAACAAACCAACAAACAAAAACAAACCAACAAACCAACAAGCCAACAAGCCAACAAACCAACAAACCAAAAAGCCATCAAACCAACAAACAAATAAACCAACAAACCAACAAACCAACAAACCAACAAACCAACAAACTAACAAACCAACAAGCCAACAAACCAACAAACCAACAAGCCAACAAACCAACAAACCAACAAACCAACAAGCCAACAAACCAACAACCCAACAAACCAACAAGCCAACAAACCAACAAACTAACAGACCAACATGCCAACAAACCAACAAACTAAGTAACCAACAAGCCAACAAACCAACAAACCAACAAGCCAACAAGCCAACAAACCAACAAACCAATGAGCCAACAAACCAACAAACCAACAAACCAACAAGCCAACAAAACAACAAACAAATAAACCCACAAACCAACATACCAACAAACCAACAAACCAACAAACCAAAAAACCAACAAACCAACCAACCAACAAGCCAACAAACCAACAAACCAACAAGCCAACAAAACAACAAACAAATAAACCAACAAACCAACAAACCAACAAACCAACAAACCAACAAACCAACAAACCAACAAACCAAAAAACCAACAAACCAACAAACCAACAAACTAACAAACTAACAAGCCAACAAACCAACAAACCAACAAGCCAACAAGCCAACAAACCAACAAACCAACAAACCAAAAAACCAACAAACTAACAAACCAACAAGCCAAAAAACCATTAAACCAACAGGCCAACAAACCAACAAACCAACAAACCAAAAAACCAACAAACCAACAAACCATCAAACGAACAAAGCAACAAGCCAACAAGCCAACAAACCAACAAACCAACAAGCCAACAAACCAACAAACCAACAAGCCAACAAGCCAACAAACCAACAAACCAACAAACCAACAAACCAACAAGCCAACAAACCAACAAACCAACAAACCAAAAAACCAAAAAGCCAACAAACCAACAAACAAATAAACCAACAAACCAAAAAACCAACAAATCAATAAACCAACAAACCAACAAACCAACAAACCAACAAACCAACAAACCAACAAGCCACCAAGCCAACAAACGAACAAACCAACAAGTTTACAAACCAACAAGCCAACAAACTAACAAACCAACAAGCCAACAAGCCAACAAGCCAACAAACCAACAAACCAAAACCAACAAGCCAACAAACCAACTAACAAATAAACCACAAAACCAACAAACCAACAAACCAACAAACCAACAAACCAAAAAAACAACAAACCAACAAGCCAACAAGCCAACAAACCAACAAACTAACAAACCAACAAGCCAACAAACCAACAAACCAACAAGCCAGCCAGCCAACAAATCAACAAACCAACAAACCAAAAAAACAACCAACTAACAAACCATCAAACGAACAAAGCAACAAGCCAACAAGCCAACAAACCAACAAACCAACAAGCCAACAAACCAACAAACCAACAAGCCAACAAGCCAACAAACCAACAAACCAACAAACCAACAAGCCAACAAACCAACAAACCAACAAACCAACAAACTAACAAGCCAACAAGCCAACAAACCAACAAGCCAACAAACCAACAAACCAACAAACCAAGTAACCAAAAACCCAACAAACTAACAAACCAACAAGCCAAGAAGCCAACAAACCAACAAACAAATAAACCAACAAACCAAAAAACCAACAAACCAAAAAACCAACAAACCAACAAGCCAACAAACCAACAAACCAACAAACCAACAAGCCAACAAGCCAACAAACCAACAAACCAACAAACCAACAAGCCAACAAACCAACAAGCCAACAAACCAACAAGCCAACAAACCAACAAACAAATAAACCAACAAACCAACAAACCAACAAACCAACAAACCAACAAACCAACAAACCAAAAAACCAACAAACCAACAAGCCAACAAGCCAACAAACCAACAAACTGACAAACCAACAAGCCTACAAACCAACAAACCAACAAGCCAACAAGCCAACAAACCAACAAACCAACAAACCAAAAAACTAACAAACCAACAAACCATCAAACGAACAAAGCAACAAGCCAACAAGCCAACAAACCAACAAACCAACAAGCAAACAAACCAACACACCAACAAGCCAACAAGCCAACAAACCAACAAACCAACAAACCAACAAGCCAACAAACCAACAAACCAACAAGCCAACAAACCAACAAACCAACAAACCAACAAACCAACAAGCCAACAAGCCAACAAACTAACAAACCAACAAACCAACAAGCCAACAAACCAACAAACCAACAAACCAACAAACCAACAAACAAAAACAAACCAACAAACCAACAAGCCAACAAGCCAACAAACCAACAAACCAAAAAGCCATCAAACCAACAAACAAATAAACCAACAAACCAACAAACCAACAAACCAACAAACCAACAAACTAACAAACCAACAAGCCAACAAAACCAACAAACCAACAAGCCAACAAACCAACAAACCAACAAACCAACAAGCCAACAAACCAACAACCCAACAAACCAACAAGCCAACAAACCAACAAACTAACAAACCAACATGCCAACAAACCAACAAACTAAGTAACCAACAAGCCAACAAACCAACAAACCAACAAGCCAACAAGCCAACAAACCAACAAACCAATGAGCCAACAAACCAACAAACCAACAAACCAACAAGCCAACAAAACAACAAACAAATAAACCCACAAACCAACATACCAACAAACCAACAAACCAACAAACCAAAAAACCAACAAACCAACCAACCAACAAGCCAACAAACCAACAAACCAACAAGCCAACAAAACAACAAACAAATAAACCAACAAACCAACAAACCAACAAACCAACAAACCAACAAACCAACAAACCAACAAACCAACAAACCAAAAAACCAACAAACCAACAAACCAACAAACTAACAAACTAACAAGCCAACAAACCAACAAACCAACAAGCCAACAAGCCAACAAACCAACAAACCAACAAACCAAAAAACCAACAAACTAACAAACCAACAAGCCAAAAAACCATTAAACCAACAGGCCAACAAACCAACAAACCAACAAACCAAAAAACCAACAAACCAACAAACCATCAAACGAACAAAGCAACAAGCCAACAAGCCAACAAACCAACAAACCAACAAGCCAACAAACCAACAAACCAACAAGCCAACAAGCCAACAAACCAACAAACCAACAAACCAACAAACCAACAAGCCAACAAACCAACAAACCAACAAACCAAAAAACCAACAAGCCAACAAACCAACAAACAAATAAACCAACAAACCAAAAAACCAACAAATCAACAAACCAACAAACCAACAAACCAACAAACCAACAAACCAACAAACCAACAAGCCACCAAGCCAACAAACGAACAAACCAACAAGTTTACAAACCAACAAGCCAACAAACTAACAAACCAACTAGCCAATAAGCCAACAAGCCAACAAACCAACAAACCAACAAAGCAACAAACCAACAAACCAACAAACCAACAAACCAACAAGCCAACAAGCCAACAAACCAACAAACCAACAAGCCAACAAGCCAACAAACCAACAAACCAACAAGCCACAAACCAACAAACCAACAAAACAAAAAACCAACAAACCAACAAACCAATAAACCAACAAACCAACAAACCAACAAACCAACAAGCCAACAAACCAACAAACACATAAACCAACAAACACATAAACCAACAAACCAACAAACCAACAAACCAACAAACCAACCAACCAACAAACCAACCAACCAACAAGCCAACAAACCAACAAACCAACAAACCAACAAGCCAACAAACCAACAAACAAATAAACCAACAAACAAATAAACCAACAAACCAACAAACCAACAAACCAACAAACCAGCAAGCCAACAAACCAACAAACGAACAAACCAACAAGCCAACAAACCAACAAACCAACAAACCAACAAGCCAACAAGCCAACAAACCAACAAACCAACAAGCCAACAAGCCAACAAACCAACAAACCAACAAACCAACAAGCCAACAAACCAACAAGCCAACAAACCAACAAGCCAACAAGCCAACAAGCCAACAAACCAACAAACCAACAAACCAACAAGCCAACAAACCAACAAGCCAACAAACCAACAAGCCAACAAACCAACAAACAAATAAACCAACAAACCAACAAACCAACAAACCAACAAACCAACAAACCAACAAACCAACAAACCAAAAAACCAACAAACCAACAAGCCAACAAGCCAACAAACCAACAAACTGACAAACCAACAAGCCTACAAACCAACAAACACATAAACCAACAAACACATAAACCAACAAACCAACAAACCAACAAACCAACAAACCAACCAACCAACAAACCAACAAGCCAACAAGCCAACAAACCAACAAGCCAACAAACCAACAAACCAACAAGCCAACAAGCCAACAAACCAACAAACCAACAAACCAACAAACCAACAAGCCAACAAACCAACAAACCAACAAACCAAAAAACCAACAAGCCAACAAACCAACAAACAAATAAACCAACAAACCAAAAAACCAACAAATCAACAAACCAACAAACCAACAAACCAACAAACCAACAAACCAACAAACCAACAAGCCACCAAGCCAACAAACGAACAAACCAACAAGTTTACAAACCAACAAGCCAACAAACTAACAAACCAACTAGCCAATAAGCCAACAAGCCAACAAACCAACAAACCAACAAAGCAACAAACCAACAAACCAACAAACCAACAAACCAACAAGCCAACAAGCCAACAAACCAACAAACCAACAAGCCAACAAGCCAACAAACCAACAAACCAACAAGCCACAAACCAACAAACCAACAAAACAAAAAACCAACAAACCAACAAACCAATAAACCAACAAACCAACAAACCAACAAACCAACAAGCCAACAAACCAACAAACACATAAACCAACAAACACATAAACCAACAAACCAACAAACCAACAAACCAACAAACCAACCAACCAACAAACCAACCAACCAACAAGCCAACAAACCAACAAACCAACAAACCAACAAGCCAACAAACCAACAAACAAATAAACCAACAAACAAATAAACCAACAAACCAACAAACCAACAAACCAACAAACCAGCAAGCCAACAAACCAACAAACGAACAAACCAACAAGCCAACAAACCAACAAACCAACAAACCAACAAGCCAACAAGCCAACAAACCAACAAACCAACAAGCCAACAAGCCAACAAACCAACAAACCAACAAACCAACAAGCCAACAAACCAACAAGCCAACAAACCAACAAGCCAACAAGCCAACAAGCCAACAAACCAACAAACCAACAAACCAACAAGCCAACAAACCAACAAGCCAACAAACCAACAAGCCAACAAACCAACAAACAAATAAACCAACAAACCAACAAACCAACAAACCAACAAACCAACAAACCAACAAACCAACAAACCAAAAAACCAACAAACCAACAAGCCAACAAGCCAACAAACCAACAAACTGACAAACCAACAAGCCTACAAACCAACAAACCAACAAGCCAACAAGCCAACAAACCAACAAACCAACAAACCAAAAAACTAACAAACCAACAAACCATCAAACGAACAAAGCAACAAGCCAACAAGCCAACAAACCAACAAACCAACAAGCAAACAAACCAACACACCAACAAGCCAACAAGCCAACAAACCAACAAACCAACAAACCAACAAGCCAACAAACCAACAAACCAACAAGCCAACAAACCAACAAACCAACAAACCAACAAACCAACAAGCCAACAAGCCAACAAAGTAACAAACCAACAAACCAACAAGCCAACAAACCAACAAACCAACAAACCAACAAACCAACAAACAAAAACAAACCAACAAACCAACAAACCAACAAGCCAACAAGCCAACAAACCAACAAACCAAAAAGCCATCAAACCAACAAACAAATAAACCAACAAACCAACAAACCAACAAACCAACAAACCAACAAACTAACAAACCAACAAGCCAACAAACCAACAAACCAACAAGCCAACAAACCAACAAACCAACAAACCAACAAGCCAACAAACCAACAAATCAACAAACCAACAAGCCAACAAACCAACAAACTAACAAACCAACATGCCAACAAACCAACAAACTAAGTAACCAACAAGCCAACAAACCAACAAACCAACAAGCCAACAAGCCAACAAACCAACAAACCAATGAGCCAACAAACCAACAAACCAACAAACCAACAAGCCAACAAAACAACAAACAAATAAACCCACAAACCAACATACCAACAAACCAACAAACCAACAAACCAAAAAACCAACAAACCAACCAACCAACAAGCCAACAAACCAACAAACCAACAAGCCAACAAACCAACAAACAAATAAACCAACAAACCAACAAACCAACAAACCAACAAAGCAACAAGCCAACAAACCAACAAACAAATAAACCAACAAACCAACAAAGCAACAAACCAACAAATCAACAAACCAAAAAACCAACAAACCAACAAACCAACAATCCAACAAACCAACAAACCAACAAACCAACAAGCCAACAAACCAACTAACAAATAAACCAACAAACCAACAAACCAACAAACCAACAAACCAACAAACCAAAAAAACAACAAACCAACAAGCCAACAAGCCAACAAACCAACAAACTAACAAACCAACAAGCCAACAAACCAACAAACCAACAAGCCAGCCAGCCAACAAATCAACAAACCAACAAACCAAAAAAACAACCAACTAACAAACCATCAAACGAACAAAGCAACAAGCCAACAAGCCAACAAACCAACAAACCAACAAGCCAACAAACCAACAAACCAACAAGCCAACAAGCCAACAAACCAACAAACCAACAAACCAACAAGCCAACAAACCAACAAACCAACAAACCAACAAACTAACAAGCCAACAAGCCAACAAACCAACAAGCCAACAAACCAACAAACCAACAAACCAAGTAACCAAAAACCCAACAAACTAACAAACCAACAAACCAAAAAACCAACAAACCAACAAGCCAACAAGCCAACAAACCAACAAACTGACAAACCAACAAGCCTACAAACCAACAAACCAACAAGCCAACAAGCCAACAAACCAACAAACCAACAAACCAAAAAACTAACAAACCAACAAACCATCAAACGAACAAAGCAACAAGCCAACAAGCCAACAAACCAACAAACCAACAAACCAACAAACAAAAACAAACCAACAAACCAACAAACCAACAAGCCAACAAGCCAACAAACCAACAAACCAAAAAGCCATCAAACCAACAAACAAATAAACCAACAAACCAACAAACCAACAAACCAACAAACCAACAAACTAACAAACCAACAAGCCAACAAACCAACAAACCAACAAGCCAACAAACCAACAAACCAACAAACCAACAAGCCAACAAACCAACAAACCAACAAACCAACAAGCCAACAAACCAACAAACTAACAAACCAACATGCCAACAAACCAACAAACTAAGTAACCAACAAGCCAACAAACCAACAAACCAACAAGCCAACAAGCCAACAAACCAACAAACCAATGAGCCAACAAACCAACAAACCAACAAACCAACAAGCCAACAAAACAACAAACAAATAAACCCACAAACCAACATACCAACAAACCAACAAACCAACAAACCAAAAAACCAACAAACCAACCAACCAACAAGCCAACAAACCAACAAACCAACAAACCAACAAACCAACAAACAAATAAACCAACAAACCGACAAACCAACAAACCAACAAACCAACAAACCAACAAACCAAAAAACCAACAAACCAACAAGCCAAAAAGCCAACAAACCAACAAACTAACAAACCAACAAGCCAACAAACCAACAAACCAACAAGCCAACAAGCCAACAAACTAACAAACCAACAAACCAAAAAACCAACAAACCAACAAGCCAACAAGCCAACAAACCAACAAACTGACAAACCAACAAGCCTACAAACCAACAAACCAACAAGCTAACAAGCCAACAAACCAACAAACCAACAAACCAAAAAACTAACAAACCAACAAACCATCAAACGAACAAAGCAACAAGCCAACAAGCCAACAAACCAACAAACCAACAAACCAACAAACAAAAACAAACCAACAAACCAACAAACCAACAAGCCAACAAGCCAACAAACCAACAAACAAAAAAGCCATCAACCCAACAAACAAATAAACCAACAAACCAACAAACCAACAAACCAACAAACCAACAAACTAACAAACCAACAAGCCAACAAACCAACAAACCAACAAGCCAACAAACCAACAAACCAACAAACCAACAAGCCAACAAAACAACAAACAAATAAACCAACAAACCAACCAACCAACAAGCCAACAAGCCAACAAACCAACAAACCAACAAGCCAACAAACCAACAAACAAATAAACCAACAAACCAACAAACCAACAAACCAACAAACCAACAAACCAACAAACCAACAAACCAAAAAACCAACAAACCAACAAACCAACAAGCCAAAAAGCCAACAAACCAACAAACTAACAAACCAACAAGCCAACAAACCAACAAACCAACAAGCCAACAAGCCAACAAACCAACAAACCAACAAACCAAAAAACCAACAAACTAACAAACCAACAAGCCAAAAAACCATTAAACCAACAGGCCAACAAACCAACAAACCAACAAACCAAAAAACCAACAAACCAACAAACCATCAAACGAACAAAGCAACAAGCCAACAAGCCAACAAACCAACAAACCAACAAGCAAACAAACCAACAAACCAACAAGCCAACAATCCAACAAACCAACAAACCAACAAACCAACAAACCAACAAGCCAACAAACCAACAAACCAACAAACCAAAAAACCAACAAGCCAACAAACCAACAAACAAATAAACCAACAAACCAAAAAACCAACAAACCAACAAACCAACAAACCAACAAGCCAACAAACCAACAAACCAACAAGCCACAAACCAACAAACCAACAAAACAAAAAACCAACAAACCAACAAACCAATAAACCAACAAACCAACAAACCAACAAGCCAACAAGCCAACAAACCAACAAACTAACAAACCAACAAGCCAACAAACCAACAAACCAACAAGCCAACAAGCCAACAAACCAACAAACCAAGTAACCTACAAGCTAACAAACCAACAAGCCAACAAGCCAACAAACCAACAAACCAACAAAGCAACAAACTAACAAACCAACAAACCAACAAATCAACAAACCAACAAACTAACAAACCAACAAGCCAACAAACCAACAAACCAACAAGCCCAGAAACCAACAAACCAACAATCCAACAAGCCAACAAGCCAACAAGCCAACAAACCAACAAACCATCAAGCCAACAAACCAACAAACCAACAAACCAACATGCCAACAAACCAACAAACTAAGTAACCAACAAACCAACAAACCAACAAGCCAGCAAACCAACAAACAAATAAACCAACAAACCAACAAACCAACAAACCAACAAACCAACAAACCAAAAAACCAACAAACCAACAAACCAACAAGCCAACAAACCAACAAACCAACAAACCAACAAGCCAACAAACCAACAAACAAATAAACCAACAAACCAACAAACCAACAAACCAACAAACCAACAAACCAAAAAACCAACAAACCAACAAGCCAAAAATCCAACAAACCAACAAACTAACAAACAAACAAGCCAACAAACCAACAAACCAACAAACCAACAAACCAAAAAACCCACAAACCAACAAACCATCAAACGAACAAAGCAACAAGCCAACAAGCCAACAAACAAACAAACCAACAAGCCAACAAACCAACAAACCAACAAACCAAAAAACCACCAAACCAACAAACCATCAAACGAACAAAGCAACAAGCCAACAAGCCAACAAACCAACAAACCAACAAGCCAACAACCCAACAAACCAACAAGCCAACAAGCCAACAAACCAACAAACCAACAAACCAACAAGCCAACAAACCAACAAACCAACAAACCAACAAACCAGCAAGCCAACAAACCAACAAACAAATAAACTAACAAACCAAAAAACCAACAAACCAACAAACCAACAAACCAACAAACCAACAAGCCAACAAGCCAACAAACCAACAAGCCAACAAGCCAACAAACCAACAAACCAACAAGCCAACAAGCCAACAAACCAACAAACCAACAAGCCAACAAACCAACAAACCAACAAACCAACAAGCCAACAAACCAACAAACAAATAAAACAACAAACCAACAAACCAACAAACCAACAAACCAAAAAACCAACAAACCAACAAACCAACAAGCCAACAAACCAACAAACCAACAAACCAACAAACCAACAAGCCAACAAACCAACAAACAAATAAACCAACAAACCAACAAACCAACAAACCAACAAACCAACAAACCAAAAAACCAACAAACCAACAACCCAACAAGCCAACAAACCAACAAACTAACAAACCAACAAGCCAACAAACCAACAAACCAACAAGCCAACAAGCCAACAAACCAACAAACCAACAAACCAAAAAACCAACAAACCAACAAACCATCAAACGAACAAAGCAACAAGCCAACAAGCCAACAAACCAACAAACCAACAAGCCAACAAACCAACAAACCAACAAGCCAACAAGCCAACAAACCAACAAACCAACAAACCAACAAGCCAACAAACCAACAAACCAACAAACCAACAAACCAGCAAGCCAACAAACCAACAAACAAATAAACTAACAAACCAAAAAAACAAAAAAAACCAACAAACCAACAAACCAACAAACCAACAAACCAACAAACCAACAAGCCAACAAGCCAACAAACCAACAAGCCAACAAACCAACAAACCAAAAAGCCAACAAACCAACAAACCAACAAACCAACAATTTAAGTAACCAACAAGCCAACAAACCAACAAACCAACAAGCCAACAAGCCAACAAATCAACAAACCAACAAGCCAACAAACCAACAAACCAACAAACCAACAAACCAACAAACAAATAAACCAACAAACCAACAAACCAACAAACCAACAAACCAACAAACCAACAAACCAACAAACCAACAAACCAACAAACCAACAAACCAACAAGCCAACAAACCAACAAACCAACAAACCAACAAGCCAACAAACCAACAAACAAATAAACTAACAAACCAACAAACCAACAAACCAACAAACCAACAAACCAAAAAACCAACAAACCAACAAGCCAACAAGCCAACAAACCAACAAGCCAACAAGCCAACAAACCAACAAACCAACAAATCAAAAAACCAACAAACCAACAAACCATCAAACGAACAAAGCAACAAGCCAACAAGCCAACAAACCAACAAACCAACAAGCCAACAAACCAACAAACCAACAAGCCCACAAGCCAACAAACCAACAAACCAACAAACCAACAAGCCAGCAAACCAACAAACCAACAAGCCGACAAACCAACAAACCAACAAACCAACAAACCATCAAACGAACAAAGCAACAAGCCAACAAGCCAACAAACCAACAAATCAAAAAACCAACAAACCAACAAACCATCAAACGAACAAAGCAACAAGCCAACAAGCCAACAAACCAACAAACCAACAAGCCAACAAACCAACAAACCAACAAGCCCACAAGCCAACAAACCAACAAACCAACAAACCAACAAGCCAGCAAACCAACAAACCAACAAGCCGACAAACCAACAAACCAACAAACCAACAAACCAATAAGCCAACAAGCCAACAAACCAACAAACCAACAAGCCAACAAACCAACAAACCAACAAACCAACAAACCAACAAACCAACAAACCAACAAACCAACAAACCAACAAGCCAACAAGCCAACAAACCAACAAGCCGACAAGCCGACAAACCAACAAACCAACAAACCAACAAACCAATAAGCCAACAAGCCAACAAACCAACAAACCAACAAGCCAACAAACCAACAAACCAACAAACCAACAAACCAACAAATTAACAAACCAACAAACCAACAAGCCAACAAGCCAACAAACCAACAAACCAACAAGCCAACAAACCAACAAACAAATAAACCAACAAACCAACAAACCAACAAACCAACAAACCAACAAGCCAACAAGCGAACAAAACAACATACCAACAAGCCAACAAACCAACAAACCAACAAGCCAACATGCCAACAAACCAACAAACTAAGTAACCAACAAGCCAATAAACCAACAAACCAACAAGTCAACAAGCCAACAAACCAACAAACCAACAAGCCAACAAACCAACAAACCAACAAACCAACAAACCAACAAGCCAACAAACCAACAAACCAACAAATCAAAAAACCGACAAACCAACAAACCATCAAACGAACAAAGCAACAAGCCAACAAGCCAACAAACCAACAAACCAACAAGCCAACAAACCAACAAACCAACAAGCCCACAAGCCAACAAACCAAAAAACCAACAAACCAACAAGCCAGCAAACCAACAAACCAACAAGCCGACAAACCAACAAACCAACAAACCAACAAACCAATAAGCCAACAAGCCAACAAACCAACAAACCAACAAACCAACAAGCCAACAAGCCAACAAACCAACAAACCAACAAGCCAACAAACCAACAAACAAATAAACCAACAAACCAACAAACCAACAAACCAACAAACCAACAAACTAACAAACCAACAAGCCAACAAACCAACAAACCAACAAGCCAACAAACCAACAAACCAACAAACCAACAAGCCAACAAGCGAACAAACCAACATACCAACAAGCCAACAAACCAACAAACCAACAAGCCAACATGCCAACAAACCAACAAACTAAGTAACCAACAAGCCAATAAACCAACAAACCAACAAGTCAACAAGCCAACAAACCAACAAACCAACAAGCCAACAAACCAACAAACCAACAAACCAACAAACCAACAAGCCAACAAACCAACAAACCAACAAGCCAACAAGCCAACAAACCAACAAACCAACAAACCAAAAAACCAACAAACCAACAAACCATCAAACGAACAAAGCAACAAGCCAACAAGCCAACAAACCAACAAACCAACAAGCCAACAAACCAACAAACCAACAAGCCAACAAGCCAACAAACCAACAAACCAACAAACCAACAAGCCAACAAACCAACAAACCAACAAACCAACAAACCAGCAAGCCAACAAACCAACAAACAAATAAACTAACAAACCAAAAAAACAAAAAAACCAACAAACCAACAAACCAACAAACCAACAAACCAACAAACCAACAAACCAACAAGCCAACAAGCCAACAAACCAACAAGCCAACAAACCAACAAACCAAAAAGCCAACAAACCAACAAACCAACAAACCAACAATTTAAGTAACCAACAAGCCAACAAACCAACAAACCAACAAGCCAACAAGCCAACAAATCAACAAACCAACAAGCCAACAAACCAACAAACCAACAAACCAACAAACCAACAAACAAATAAACCAACAAACCAACAAACCAACAAACCAACAAACCAACAAACCAACAAACCAACAAACCAACAAACCAACAAACCAACAAGCCAACAAACCAACAAACCAACAAACCAACAAGCCAACAAACCAACAAACAAATAAACTAACAAACCAACAAACCAACAAACCAACAAACCAACAAACCAAAAAACCAACAAACCAACAAGCCAACAAGCCAACAAACCAACAAGCCAACAAGCCAACAAACCAACAAACCAACAAATCAAAAAACCAACAAACCAACAAACCATCAAACGAACAAAGCAACAAGCCAACAAGCCAACAAACCAACAAACCAACAAGCCAACAAACCAACAAACCAACAAGCCCACAAGCCAACAAACCAACAAACCAACAAACCAACAAGCCAGCAAACCAACAAACCAACAAGCCGACAAACCAACAAACCAACAAACCAACAAACCATCAAACGAACAAAGCAACAAGCCAACAAGCCAACAAACCAACAAATCAAAAAACCAACAAACCAACAAACCATCAAACGAACAAAGCAACAAGCCAACAAGCCAACAAACCAACAAACCAACAAGCCAACAAACCAACAAACCAACAAGCCCACAAGCCAACAAACCAACAAACCAACAAACCAACAAGCCAGCAAACCAACAAACCAACAAGCCGACAAACCAACAAACCAACAAACCAACAAACCAATAAGCCAACAAGCCAACAAACCAACAAACCAACAAGCCAACAAACCAACAAACCAACAAACCAACAAACCAACAAACCAACAAACCAACAAACCAACAAACCAACAAGCCAACAAGCCAACAAACCAACAAGCCGACAAACCAACAAACCAACAAACCAACAAACCAATAAGCCAACAAGCCAACAAACCAACAAACCAACAAGCCAACAAACCAACAAACCAACAAACCAACAAACCAACAAATTAACAAACCAACAAACCAACAAGCCAACAAGCCTACAAACCAACAAACCAACAAGCCAACAAACCAACAAACCAACAAACCAACAAGCCAACAAGCGAACAAAACAACAAACCAACAAGCCAACAAACCAACAAACCAACAAGCCAACATGCCAACAAACTAACAAACTAAGTAACCAACAAGCCAATAAACCAACAAACCAACAAGTCAACAAGCCAACAAACCAACAAACCAACAAGCCAACAAACCAACAAACCAACAAACCAACAAACCAACAAGCCAACAAACCAACAAACCAACAAATCAAAAAACCGACAAACCAACAAACCATCAAACGAACAAAGCAACAAGCCAACAAGCCAACAAACCAACAAACCAACAAGCCAACAAACCAACAAACCAACAAGCCCACAAGCCAACAAACCAACAAACCAACAAACGAACAAGCCAGCAAACCAACAAACCAACAAGCCGACAAACCAACAAACCAACAAACCAACAAACCAATAAGCCAACAAGCCAACAAACCAACAAACCAACAAACCAACAAGCCAACAAGCCAACAAACCAACAAACCAACAAGCCAACAAACCAACAAACAAATAAACCAACAAACCAACAAACCAACAAACCAACAAACCAACAAACTAACAAACCAACAAGCCAACAAACCAACAAACCAACAAGCCAACAAACCAACAAACCAACAAACCAACAAGCCAACAAGCGAACAAACCAACATACCAACAAGCCAACAAACCAACAAACCAACAAGCCAACATGCCAACAAACCAACAAACTAAGTAACCAACAAGCCAATAAACCAACAAACCAACAAGTCAACAAGCCAACAAACCAACAAACCAACAAGCCAACAAACCAACAAACCAACAAACCAACAAACCAACAAGCCAACAAACCAACAAACAAATAAACCAACAAACCAACAAACCAACAAACCAACAAACGAAAAAACCAACAAACCAACAAACCAACAAGCCAACAAGCCAACAAACCAACAAACCAACAAACCAACAAGCCAACAAACCAACTAACAAATAAACCAACAAACCAACAAACCAACAAACCAACAAACCAACAAACCAACAAACCAAAAAACCAACAAACCAACAAACCAACAAGCCAACAAGCCAACGAACCAACAAACCAACAAACCAACAAACCAAAAAACCAACAAACCAACAAACCATTAACCGAACAAAGCAACAAGGCAACAAGCCAACAAACCAACAAACCAACAAGCCAACAAACCAACAAACAAACAAGCCAACAAGGCAACAAACCAACAAACCAACAAACCAACAAGCCGACAAACCAACAAACCAACAAACCAGCAAACTAACAAGCCAACAAACCAACAAACAAATAAACCAACAAACCAAAAAACCAACAAACCAAAACACCAACAAACCAACAAACCAAGTAACCAAAAAGCCAACAAACTAACAAACCAACAAGCCAACAAGCCAACAAACCAACAAACAAATAAACCAACAAACCAAAAAACCAACAAACCAACAAACCAACAAACTAACAAACCAACAAGCCAACAAGCCAACAAACCAACAAACCAACAAACCAACAAGCCTACAAACCAACAAGCCAACAAACCAACAAACCAAGTAACCAAAAAGCCAACAAACTAACGAACCAACAAGCCAACAAGCCAACAAACCAACAAACAAATAAACCAACAAACCAAAAAACCAACAAACCAACAAACCAACAAACTAACAAACCAACAAGCCAACAAGCCAACAAACCAACAAACCAACAAACCAACAAGCCTACAAACCAACAAGCCAACAAACCAACAAACCAACAAATCAAGTAACCAAAAAGCCAACAAACTAACAAACCAACAAGCCAACAAGCCAACAAACTAACAAACCAACAAAGCAACAAACAACAAACCAACAAACCAACAAACCAACAAACCAACAAACCAACAAACCAAAAAACCAACAAACCAACAAGCCAAGAAACCGACAAACTAAAAAACCATCAAGTCAACAAACCAACAAACCAACAAGCCAACAAGCCAGCAAACCAACAAACCAAAAAACCAAAAAACCAACAAACCAACAAACCATCAAACGAACAAAGCAACAAACCAACAAACCAACAAGCCAACAAACCAACAAACCAACAAGCCAACAAACCAACAAACCAATAAACCAAAAAACCAACAAGCCAACAAACCAACAAACCAACAAACCACCAAACCAACAAGGCAACAAACCAACAAACCAAATAAACCAACAAACCAAAAAACCAACAAACCAATAAACCAAAAAACCAACAAGCCAACAAACCAACAAACCAACAAACCAACAAACCAACAAACCAACAAACCAACAAACCAACAAACCAACAAGCCAACAAACCAACAAACCAACAAACCAAGTAACCAAAAAGCCAACAAACTAACAAACCAACAAGCCAACAAGCCAACAAACCAACAAACCAACAAAGCAACAAACCAACAAACCAACAAACCAACAAACCAACAAGCCAAAAAGCCAACAGAACAACAAACCAACAAGTCAACAAGCCAACAAACCAACAAGCCAACAAACCAACAAACCAACAAGCCAACAAGCCAACAAGCCAACAAACCAACAAACCAACAAGCCAACAAACCAACAAACCAACAAACCAGCAAGCCAACAAACCAACAAACAAATAAACCAACAAACCAACAAACCAACAAACCAACAAACCGACAAACCAAAAAACCAACAAACCAACAAGCCAACAAGCCAACAAACCAACAAACTAACAAACCAACAAACGAACTAACCAACAAACCAACAAGCCAACAAGCCAACAAACCAACAAACCAACAAACCAACAAACCAACAAACTAAATAACCAACAAGCCAACAAACCAACAAACCAACAAGCCAACAAGCCAACAAGCCAACAAACCAACAAACACAAAAACCAAAAAACCAACAAACCAACAAACCAACAAACCAACAAACCAACAAACCAACAAACCAACAAACCAACAAACCAACAAGCCAACAAGCCAACAAACCAACAAACCAACAAACCAACAAGCCAACAAACCAACAAGCCAACAAACCAACAAACCAAGTAACCAAAAAGCCAACAAACTAACAAACCAACAAGCCAACAAGCCAACAAACCAACAAACCAACAAGCCAACAAGCCAACAAACCAACAAGCCAACAAACCAACAAACCAACAATTTAAGTAACCAACAAGCCAACAAACCAACAAACCAACAAGCCAACAAGCCAACAAACCAACAAACCAACAAGCCAACAAACCAACAAACCAACAAGTCAACAAACCAACAAACCAACAAACCAACAATTTAAGTAACCAACAAGCCAAGAAACCAACAAACCAACAAGCCAACAAGCCAACAAACCAACAAACCAACAAGCCAACAAACCAACAAACCAACAAACCAACAAACCAACAAACAAATAAACCAACAAACCAACAAACCAACAAACCAACAAACCAACAAACCAACAAACCAACAAGCCAACAAACCAACAAACCAACAAGCCAACAAACCAACAAACCAACAAGCCAACAAACCAACAAACCAACAAACCAACAATTTAAGTAACCAACAAGCCAACAAACCAACAAACCAACAAACCAACAAACCAACAAACCAACAAGCCAACAAGCCAACAAACCAACAAGCCAACAAACCAACAAACCAACAAGCCAACAAACCAACAAACCAACAAACCAACAATTTAAGTAACCAACAAGCCAACAAACCAACAAACCAACAAGCCAACAAGCCAACAAACCAACAAACCAACAAGCCAACAAACCAACAAACCAACAAACCAACAAACCAACAAACAAATAAACCAACAAACCAACAAACCAACAAACCAACAAACCAACAAACCAACAAACCAACAAACCAACAAACCAACAAACCAACAAACCAACAAGCCAACAAACCAACAAACCAACAAACCAACAAGCCAACACCCAACAAACAAATAAACCAACAAACCAACAAACCAACAAACCAACAAACCAAAAAACCAACAAACCAACAAGCCAACAAGCCAACAAGCCAACAAACCAACAAACGAACAAAGCAACAAGCCAACAAGCCAACAAACCAACAAACTAATATACCAACAAGCCAACAAACCAACAAATCAAAAAACCAACAAACCAACAAACCATCAAACGAACAAAGCAACAAGCCAACAAGCCAACAAACCAACAAACCAACAAGCCAACAAACCAACAAACCAACAAGCCCACAAGCCAACAAACCAACAAACCAACAGACCAACAAGCCAGCAAACCAACAAACCAACAAGCCGACAAACCAACAAACCAACAAACCAACAAACCAATAAGCCAACAAGCCAACAAACCAACAAACCAACAAGCCAACAAACCAACAAACCAACAAACCAACAAACCAACAAACCGACAAACCAACAAGACAACAAGCCAACAAACCAACAAACCAACAAGCCAACAAACCAACAAACAAATAAACCAACAAACCAACAAACCAAGAAACCAACAAACCAACAAACTAACAAACCAACAAGCCAACAAACCAACAAACCAACAAGCCAACAAACCAACAAACCAACAAACCAACAAACCAACAAGCCAACAAGCGAACAAACCAACATACCAACAAGCCAACAAACCAACAAACCAACAAGCCAACATGCCAACAAACCAACAAACTAAGTAACCAACAAGCCAATAAACCAACAAACCAACAAGTCAACAAGCCAACAAACCAACAAACCAACAAGCCAACAAACCAACAAACCAACAAACCAACAAGCCAACAAACCAACAAACAAATAAACCAACAAACCAACAAACCAACAAACCAACAAACGAAAAAACCAACAAACCAACAAACCAACAAGCCAACAAGCCAACAAACCAACAAACCAACAAACCAACAAGCCAACAAACCAACTAACAAATAAACCAACAAACCAACAAACCAACAAACCAACAAACCAACAAACCAAAAAACCAACAAACCAACAAACCAACAAGCCAACAAGCCAACAAACCAACAAACCAACAAACCAACAAACCAAAAAACCAACAAACCAACAAACCATTAAACGAACAAAGCAACAAGCCAACAAGCCAACAAACCAACAAACCAACAAGCCAACAAACCAACAAACAAACAAGCCAACAAGGCAACAAACCAACAAACCAACAAACCAACAAGCCAACAAACCAACAAACAAATAAACCAACAAACCAAAAAACCAACAAACCAAAACACCAACAAACCAACAAACAAACAAGCCAACAAGCCAACAAACCAACAAACCAACAAACCAACAAGCCAACAAACCAACAAGCCAACAAGCCAACAAACCAACAAGCCAACAAACCAACAAACCAACAAACCAAGTAACCAAAAAGCCAACAAACTAACAAACCAACAAGCCAACAAGCCAACAAACCAACAAACAAATAAACCAACAAACCAAAAAACCAACAAACCAACAAACCAACAAACTAACAAACCAACAAGCCAACAAGCCAACAAACCAAAAAACCAACAAACCAACAAGTCTACAAACCAACAAGCCAACAAACCAACAAACCAAGTAACCAAAAAGCCAACAAACTAACAAACCAACAAGCCAGCAAGCCAACAAACTAACAAACCAACAAAGCAACAAACAACAAACCAACAAACCAACAAACCAACAAACCAACAAACCAAAAAACCAACAAACCAACAAGCCAACAAGCCAAGAAACCGACAAACTAAAAAACCAACAAGTCAACAAACCAACAAACCAACAAGCCAACAAGCCAGCAAACCAACAAACCAAAAAACCAACAAACCAACAAACCATCAAACGAACAAAGCAACAAACCAACAAACCAACAAGCCAACAAACCAACAAACCAACAAGCCAACAAGCCAACAAACCAACAAACCAAAAAACCAACAAGCCAACAAACCAACAAACCAACAAACCAACAAACCAACAAGGCAACAAACCAACAAACCAAATAAACCAACAAACCAAAAAAAACAAACCAACAAACCAACAAACCAACAAACCAACAAACCAACAAACCAACAAACCAACAAGCCAACAATCCAACAAACCAACAAACCAAGTAACCAAAAAGCCAACAAACTAACAAACCAACAAGCCAACAAGCCAACAAACCAACAAACCAACAAACCAACAAACCAACAAACCAACAAACCAACAAACCAACAAGCCAAAAAGCCAACAAAACAACAAACCAACAAGTCAACAAGCCAACAAACCAACAAGCCAACAAACCAACAAACCAACAAGCCAACAAGCCAACAAGCCAACAAACCAACAAACCAACAAGCCAACAAACCAACAAACCAACAAACCAGCAAGCCAACAAACCAACAAACAAATAAACCAACAAACCAACAAACCAACAAACCAACAAACCAACAAACCAAAAAACCAACAAACCAACAAGCCAACAAGCCAACAAACCAACAAACTAACAAACCAACAAACGAACTAACCAACAAACCAACAAGCCAACAAGCCAACAAACCAACAAACCAACAAACCAACAAACCAACAAACTAAGTAACCAACAAGCCAACAAACCAACAAACACACAAGCCAACAAGCCAACAAACCAACAAACCAACAAGCCAACAAACACACAAACCAAAAAACCAACAAACCAACAAACCAACAAACCAACAAACCAACAAACCAACAAACCAACAAACCAACAAACCAACAAGCCAACAAACCAACAAGCCAATAAACCAACAAACCAACAAACCAAGTAACCAAAAAGCCAACAAACTAACAAACCAACCAGCCAACAAGCCAACAAACCAACAAACCAACAAAGCAACAAGCCAACAAGCGAACAAACCAACAAACCAACAAGCCAACAAGCCAACAAACCAACAAACTAACAAACCAACAAGCCAACAACCAACAAACCAACAAGCCAACAAGCCAACAAACCAAGAAACCAAGTAACCAAAAATCCAACAAACTAACAAACCAACAAGCCAACAAACCAACAAGCCAACAAGCCAACAAACCAACAAAGCAACAAACCAACAAACCAACAAACCAACAAACAAACAAACTAACATACCAACAAGCCAACAAACCAACAAACCAACAAGCCAACAAACCAACAAACCAACAAACCAACATACCAACAAACCAACAAACTAAGTAAACAACAAGCCAACAAACCAACAAACCAACAAGCCAACAAGCCAACAAACCAACAAAACAACAAGCCAACAAACCAACAAACCAACAAACCAACAAGCCAACAAACCAACAAACAAATAAACTAACAAACCAACAAACCAACAAACCAACAAACCAACAAACCAACAAACCAACAAACCAAAAAACCATCAAACCAACAAACCAACAAGCCAACAAACCAACAAACCAGCAAGCCAACAAACCAACAAACAAATAAACCAACAAACCAACAAACCAACAAACCAACAAACCGACAAACCAAAAAACCAACAAACCAACAAGCCAACAAGCCAACAAACCAACAAACTAACAAACCAACAAACGAACTAACCAACAAACCAACAAGCCAACAAGCCAACAAACCAACAAACCAACAAACCAACAAACCAACAAACTAAATAACCAACAAGCCAACAAACCAACAAACCAACAAGCCAACAAGCCAACAAGCCAACAAACCAACAAACACAAAAACCAAAAAACCAACAAACCAACAAACCAACAAACCAACAAACCAACAAACCAACAAACCAACAAACCAACAAACCAACAAGCCAACAAGCCAACAAACCAACAAACCAACAAACCAACAAGCCAACAAACCAACAAGCCAACAAACCAACAAACCAAGTAACCAAAAAGCCAACAAACTAACAAACCAACAAGCCAACAAGCCAACAAACCAACAAACCAACAAGCCAACAAGCCAACAAACCAACAAGCCAACAAACCAACAAACCAACAATTTAAGTAACCAACAAGCCAACAAACCAACAAACCAACAAGCCAACAAGCCAACAAACCAACAAACCAACAAGCCAACAAACCAACAAACCAACAAGTCAACAAACCAACAAACCAACAAACCAACAATTTAAGTAACCAACAAGCCAAGAAACCAACAAACCAACAAGCCAACAAGCCAACAAACCAACAAACCAACAAGCCAACAAACCAACAAACCAACAAACCAACAAACCAACAAACAAATAAACCAACAAACCAACAAACCAACAAACCAACAAACCAACAAACCAACAAACCAACAAGCCAACAAACCAACAAACCAACAAGCCAACAAACCAACAAACCAACAAGCCAACAAACCAACAAACCAACAAACCAACAATTTAAGTAACCAACAAGCCAACAAACCAACAAACCAACAAACCAACAAACCAACAAACCAACAAGCCAACAAGCCAACAAACCAACAAGCCAACAAACCAACAAACCAACAAGCCAACAAACCAACAAACCAACAAACCAACAATTTAAGTAACCAACAAGCCAACAAACCAACAAACCAACAAGCCAACAAGCCAACAAACCAACAAACCAACAAGCCAACAAACCAACAAACCAACAAACCAACAAACCAACAAACAAATAAACCAACAAACCAACAAACCAACAAACCAACAAACCAACAAACCAACAAACCAACAAACCAACAAACCAACAAACCAACAAACCAACAAGCCAACAAACCAACAAACCAACAAACCAACAAGCCAACACCCAACAAACAAATAAACCAACAAACCAACAAACCAACAAACCAACAAACCAAAAAACCAACAAACCAACAAGCCAACAAGCCAACAAGCCAACAAACCAACAAACGAACAAAGCAACAAGCCAACAAGCCAACAAACCAACAAACTAATATACCAACAAGCCAACAAACCAACAAATCAAAAAACCAACAAACCAACAAACCATCAAACGAACAAAGCAACAAGCCAACAAGCCAACAAACCAACAAACCAACAAGCCAACAAACCAACAAACCAACAAGCCCACAAGCCAACAAACCAACAAACCAACAGACCAACAAGCCAGCAAACCAACAAACCAACAAGCCGACAAACCAACAAACCAACAAACCAACAAACCAATAAGCCAACAAGCCAACAAACCAACAAACCAACAAGCCAACAAACCAACAAACCAACAAACCAACAAACCAACAAACCGACAAACCAACAAGACAACAAGCCAACAAACCAACAAACCAACAAGCCAACAAACCAACAAACAAATAAACCAACAAACCAACAAACCAAGAAACCAACAAACCAACAAACTAACAAACCAACAAGCCAACAAACCAACAAACCAACAAGCCAACAAACCAACAAACCAACAAACCAACAAACCAACAAGCCAACAAGCGAACAAACCAACATACCAACAAGCCAACAAACCAACAAACCAACAAGCCAACATGCCAACAAACCAACAAACTAAGTAACCAACAAGCCAATAAACCAACAAACCAACAAGTCAACAAGCCAACAAACCAACAAACCAACAAGCCAACAAACCAACAAACCAACAAACCAACAAGCCAACAAACCAACAAACAAATAAACCAACAAACCAACAAACCAACAAACCAACAAACGAAAAAACCAACAAACCAACAAACCAACAAGCCAACAAGCCAACAAACCAACAAACCAACAAACCAACAAGCCAACAAACCAACTAACAAATAAACCAACAAACCAACAAACCAACAAACCAACAAACCAACAAACCAAAAAACCAACAAACCAACAAACCAACAAGCCAACAAGCCAACAAACCAACAAACCAACAAACCAACAAACCAAAAAACCAACAAACCAACAAACCATTAAACGAACAAAGCAACAAGCCAACAAGCCAACAAACCAACAAACCAACAAGCCAACAAACCAACAAACAAACAAGCCAACAAGGCAACAAACCAACAAACCAACAAACCAACAAGCCAACAAACCAACAAACAAATAAACCAACAAACCAAAAAACCAACAAACCAAAACACCAACAAACCAACAAACAAACAAGCCAACAAGCCAACAAACCAACAAACCAACAAACCAACAAGCCAACAAACCAACAAGCCAACAAGCCAACAAACCAACAAGCCAACAAACCAACAAACCAACAAACCAAGTAACCAAAAAGCCAACAAACTAACAAACCAACAAGCCAACAAGCCAACAAACCAACAAACAAATAAACCAACAAACCAAAAAACCAACAAACCAACAAACCAACAAACTAACAAACCAACAAGCCAACAAGCCAACAAACCAAAAAACCAACAAACCAACAAGTCTACAAACCAACAAGCCAACAAACCAACAAACCAAGTAACCAAAAAGCCAACAAACTAACAAACCAACAAGCCAGCAAGCCAACAAACTAACAAACCAACAAAGCAACAAACAACAAACCAACAAACCAACAAACCAACAAACCAACAAACCAAAAAACCAACAAACCAACAAGCCAACAAGCCAAGAAACCGACAAACTAAAAAACCAACAAGTCAACAAACCAACAAACCAACAAGCCAACAAGCCAGCAAACCAACAAACCAAAAAACCAACAAACCAACAAACCATCAAACGAACAAAGCAACAAACCAACAAACCAACAAGCCAACAAACCAACAAACCAACAAGCCAACAAGCCAACAAACCAACAAACCAAAAAACCAACAAGCCAACAAACCAACAAACCAACAAACCAACAAACCAACAAGGCAACAAACCAACAAACCAAATAAACCAACAAACCAAAAAAAACAAACCAACAAACCAACAAACCAACAAACCAACAAACCAACAAACCAACAAACCAACAAGCCAACAATCCAACAAACCAACAAACCAAGTAACCAAAAAGCCAACAAACTAACAAACCAACAAGCCAACAAGCCAACAAACCAACAAACCAACAAACCAACAAACCAACAAACCAACAAACCAACAAACCAACAAGCCAAAAAGCCAACAAAACAACAAACCAACAAGTCAACAAGCCAACAAACCAACAAGCCAACAAACCAACAAACCAACAAGCCAACAAGCCAACAAGCCAACAAACCAACAAACCAACAAGCCAACAAACCAACAAACCAACAAACCAGCAAGCCAACAAACCAACAAACAAATAAACCAACAAACCAACAAACCAACAAACCAACAAACCAACAAACCAAAAAACCAACAAACCAACAAGCCAACAAGCCAACAAACCAACAAACTAACAAACCAACAAACGAACTAACCAACAAACCAACAAGCCAACAAGCCAACAAACCAACAAACCAACAAACCAACAAACCAACAAACTAAGTAACCAACAAGCCAACAAACCAACAAACACACAAGCCAACAAGCCAACAAACCAACAAACCAACAAGCCAACAAACACACAAACCAAAAAACCAACAAACCAACAAACCAACAAACCAACAAACCAACAAACCAACAAACCAACAAACCAACAAACCAACAAGCCAACAAACCAACAAGCCAATAAACCAACAAACCAACAAACCAAGTAACCAAAAAGCCAACAAACTAACAAACCAACCAGCCAACAAGCCAACAAACCAACAAACCAACAAAGCAACAAGCCAACAAGCGAACAAACCAACAAACCAACAAGCCAACAAGCCAACAAACCAACAAACTAACAAACCAACAAGCCAACAACCAACAAACCAACAAGCCAACAAGCCAACAAACCAAGAAACCAAGTAACCAAAAATCCAACAAACTAACAAACCAACAAGCCAACAAACCAACAAGCCAACAAGCCAACAAACCAACAAAGCAACAAACCAACAAACCAACAAACCAACAAACAAACAAACTAACATACCAACAAGCCAACAAACCAACAAACCAACAAACCAACAAACCAACAAACCAACAAACCAACAAGCCAACAAGCCAACAAACCAACAAACCAACAAGCCAACAAACCAACAAACCAACAAACCAACATACCAACAAACCAACAAACTAAGTAAACAACAAGCCAACAAACCAACAAACCAACAAGCCAACAAGCCAACAAACCAACAAAACAACAAGCCAACAAACCAACAAACCAACAAACCAACAAGCCAACAAACCAACAAACAAATAAACTAACAAACCAACAAACCAACAAACCAACAAACCAACAAACCAACAAACCAACAAACCAAAAAACCATCAAACCAACAAACCAACAAGCCAACAAACCAACAAACCAACAAACCAACAAGCCTACAAACCAATAAACAAATAAACCAACAAACCATCAAACGAACAAAGCAACAAACCAACAAACCAACAAGGCAACAAACCAACAAACCAACAAGCCAACAAGCCAACAAACCAACAAACCAAAAAACCAACAAGCCAACAAACCAACAAACCAACAAACCAACAAACCAACAAGGCAACAAACCAACAAACCAAATAAACCAACAAACCAAAAAAAACAAACCAACAAACCAACAAACCAACAAACCAACAAACCAACAAACCAACAAACCAACAAGCCAACAATCCAACAAACCAACAAACCAAGTAACCAAAAAGCCAACAAACTAACAAACCAACAAGCCAACAAGCCAACAAACCAACAAACCAACAAACCAACAAACCAACAAACCAACAAGCCAAAAAGCCAACAAAACAACAAACCAACAAGTCAACAAGCCAACAAACCAACAAGCCAACAAACCAACAAACCAACAAGCCAACAAGCCAACAAGCCAACAAACCAACAAACCAACAAGCCAACAAACCAACAAACCAACAAACCAGCAAGCCAACAAACCAACAAACAAATAAACCAACAAACCAACAAACCAACAAACCAACAAACCAACAAACCAAAAAACCAACAAACCAACAAGCCAACAAGCCAACAAACAAACAAACTAACAAACCAACAAACGAACTAACCAACAAACCAACAAGCCAACAAGCCAACAAACCAACAAACCAACAAACCAACAAACCAACAAACTAAGTAACCAACAAGCCAACAAACCAACAAACACACAAGCCAACAAGCCAACAAACCAACAAACCAACAAGCCAACAAACACACAAACCAAAAAACCAACAAACCAACAAACCAACAAACCAACAAACCAACAAACCAACAAACCAACAAACCAACAAGCCAACAAGCCAACAAACCAACAAACCAACAAACCAACAAGCCAACAAACCAACAAGCCAATAAACCAACAAACCAACAAACCAAGTAACCAAAAAGCCAACAAACTAACAAACCAACCAGCCAACAAGCCAACAAACCAACAAACCAACAAAGCAACAAGCCAACAAGCGAACAAACCAACAAACCAACAAGCCAACAAGCCAACAAACCAACAAACTAACAAACCAACAAGCCAACAACCAACAAACCAACAAGCCAACAAGCCAACAAACCAAGAAACCAAGTAACCAAAAAGCCAACAAACTAACAAACCAACAAGCCAACAAACCAACAAGCCAACAAGCCAACAAACCAACAAAGCAACAAACCAACAAACCAACAAACCAACAAACAAACAAACTAACATACCAACAAGCCAACAAACCAACAAACCAACAAACCAACAAACCAACAAACCAACAAACCAACAAGCCAACAAGCCAACAAACCAACAAACCAACAAGCCAACAAACCAACAAACCAACAAACCAACATACCAACAAACCAACAAACTAAGTAAACAACAAGCCAACAAACCAACAAACCAACAAGCCAACAAGCCAACAAACCAACAAAACAACAAGCCAACAAACCAACAAACCAACAAACCAACAAGCCAACAAACCAACAAACAAATAAACTAACAAACCAACAAACCAACAAACCAACAAACCAACAAACCAACAAACCAAAAAACCATCAAACCAACAAACCAACAAGCCAACAAACCAACAAACCAACAAACCAACAAGCCTACAAACCAATAAACAAATAAACCAACAAACCAACAAACCAACAAACCAACAAAGCAAAAAACCAACAAACCAACAAGCCAGCAAGCCAACAAACCAACAAACTAACAAACCAACAAGCCAACAAACCAACAAACCAACAAGCCAACAAGCCCACAAACCAACAAACCAACAAACCAAAAAACCAACAAACCAACAAACCATCAAACGAACAAAGCAACAAGCCAACAAGCCAACAAGCCAACAAACCAACAAACCAACAACCCAACAAACCAACAAACCAACAAACCAACAAACCAACAAGCCAACAAGCCAACAAACCAACAAACCAACAAGCCAACAAACCAACAAACCAACAAACCAACAAACCAACAAACCAACAAACCAACAAGCCAACAAGCCAACAAACCAACAATCCAATAAGCCAACAAACCAACAAACCAACAAGCCAACAAACCAACAAACACACAAGCCAACAAGCCAACAAACCAACAAACCAACAAGCCAACAAACACACAAACCAAAAAACCAACAAACCAACAAACCAACAAACCAACAAACCAACAAACCAACAAACCAACAAACCAACAAGCCAACAAGCCAACAAACCAACAAACCAACAAACCAACAAGCCAACAAACCAACAAGCCAATAAACCAACAAACCAACAAACCAAGTAACCAAAAAGCCAACAAACTAACAAACCAACCAGCCAACAAGCCAACAAACCAACAAACCAACAAAGCAACAAGCCAACAAGCGAACAAACCAACAAACCAACAAGCCAACAAGCCAACAAACCAACAAACTAACAAACCAACAAGCCAACAACCAACAAACCAACAAGCCAACAAGCCAACAAACCAAGAAACCAAGTAACCAAAAATCCAACAAACTAACAAACCAACAAGCCAACAAACCAACAAGCCAACAAGCCAACAAACCAACAAAGCAACAAACCAACAAACCAACAAACCAACAAACAAACAAACTAACATACCAACAAGCCAACAAACCAACAAACCAACAAACCAACAAACCAACAAACCAACAAACCAACAAGCCAACAAGCCAACAAACCAACAAACCAACAAGCCAACAAACCAACAAACCAACAAACCAACATACCAACAAACCAACAAACTAAGTAAACAACAAGCCAACAAACCAACAAACCAACAAGCCAACAAGCCAACAAACCAACAAAACAACAAGCCAACAAACCAACAAACCAACAAACCAACAAGCCAACAAACCAACAAACAAATAAACTAACAAACCAACAAACCAACAAACCAACAAACCAACAAACCAACAAACCAAAAAACCATCAAACCAACAAACCAACAAGCCAACAAACCAACAAACCAACAAACCAACAAGCCTACAAACCAATAAACAAATAAACCAACAAACCATCAAACGAACAAAGCAACAAACCAACAAACCAACAAGCCAACAAACCAACAAACCAACAAGCCAACAAGCCAACAAACCAACAAACCAAAAAACCAACAAGCCAACAAACCAACAAACCAACAAACCAACAAACCAACAAGGCAACAAACCAACAAACCAAATAAACCAACAAACCAAAAAAAACAAACCAACAAACCAACAAACCAACAAACCAACAAACCAACAAACCAACAAACCAACAAGCCAACAATCCAACAAACCAACAAACCAAGTAACCAAAAAGCCAACAAACTAACAAACCAACAAGCCAACAAGCCAACAAACCAACAAACCAACAAACCAACAAACCAACAAACCAACAAACCAACAAACCAACAAGCCAAAAAGCCAACAAAACAACAAACCAACAAGTCAACAAGCCAACAAACCAACAAGCCAACAAACCAACAAACCAACAAGCCAACAAGCCAACAAGCCAACAAACCAACAAACCAACAAGCCAACAAACCAACAAACCAACAAACCAGCAAGCCAACAAACCAACAAACAAATAAACCAACAAACCAACAAACCAACAAACCAACAAACCAACAAACCAAAAAACCAACAAACCAACAAGCCAACAAGCCAACAAACCAACAAACTAACAAACCAACAAACGAACTAACCAACAAACCAACAAGCCAACAAGCCAACAAACCAACAAACCAACAAACCAACAAACCAACAAACTAAGTAACCAACAAGCCAACAAACCAACAAACACACAAGCCAACAAGCCAACAAACCAACAAACCAACAAGCCAACAAACACACAAACCAAAAAACCAACAAACCAACAAACCAACAAACCAACAAACCAACAAACCAACAAACCAACAAACCAACAAGCCAACAAGCCAACAAACCAACAAACCAACAAACCAACAAGCCAACAAACCAACAAGCCAATAAACCAACAAACCAACAAACCAAGTAACCAAAAAGCCAACAAACTAACAAACCAACCAGCCAACAAGCCAACAAACCAACAAACCAACAAAGCAACAAGCCAACAAGCGAACAAACCAACAAACCAACAAGCCAACAAGCCAACAAACCAACAAACTAACAAACCAACAAGCCAACAACCAACAAACCAACAAGCCAACAAGCCAACAAACCAAGAAACCAAGTAACCAAAAAGCCAACAAACTAACAAACCAACAAGCCAACAAACCAACAAGCCAACAAGCCAACAAACCAACAAAGCAACAAACCAACAAACCAACAAACCAACAAACAAACAAACTAACATACCAACAAGCCAACAAACCAACAAACCAACAAACCAACAAACCAACAAACCAACAAACCAACAAGCCAACAAGCCAACAAACCAACAAACCAACAAGCCAACAAACCAACAAACCAACAAACCAACATACCAACAAACCAACAAACTAAGTAAACAACAAGCCAACAAACCAACAAACCAACAAGCCAACAAGCCAACAAACCAACAAAACAACAAGCCAACAAACCAACAAACCAACAAACCAACAAGCCAACAAACCAACAAACAAATAAACTAACAAACCAACAAACCAACAAACCAACAAACCAACAAACCAACAAACCAAAAAACCATCAAACCAACAAACCAACAAGCCAACAAACCAACAAACCAACAAACCAACAAGCCTACAAACCAATAAACAAATAAACCAACAAACCAACAAACCAACAAACCAACAAAGCAAAAAACCAACAAACCAACAAGCCAGCAAGCCAACAAACCAACAAACTAACAAACCAACAAGCCAACAAACCAACAAACCAACAAGCCAACAAGCCCACAAACCAACAAACCAACAAACCAAAAAACCAACAAACCAACAAACCATCAAACGAACAAAGCAACAAGCCAACAAGCCAACAAGCCAACAAACCAACAAACCAACAACCCAACAAACCAACAAACCAACAAACCAACAAACCAACAAGCCAACAAGCCAACAAACCAACAAACCAACAAGCCAACAAACCAACAAACCAACAAACCAACAAACCAACAAACCAACAAACCAACAAGCCAACAAGCCAACAAACCAACAATCCAATAAGCCAACAAACCAACAAACAAATAAACCAACAAACCAACAAACCAACAAACCAACAAACCAACAAACTAACAAACCAACAAGCCAACAAACCAACAAACCAACAAACCAACAAACCAACAAACCAACAAACCAACAAACCAACAAGCCAACAAGCCAACAAACCAACAAACCAACAAGCCAACAAACCAACAAACCAACAAACCAACATGCCAACAAACCAACAAACTAAGTAACCAACAAGCCAACAAACCATCAAACCAACAAGCGAACAAGCCAACAAACCAACAAATTAACAAGCCAACAAACCAACAAACCAACAAGCCAACAAACGAACAAACAAATAAACCAACAAACCAACAAACCAACAAACCAACAAACCAACAAACCAAAAAACCAACAATCCAACAAGCCAACAAGCCAACAAAGCAACAAACTAACAAACCAACAAGCCAACAAACCAACAAACCAACAAACCAACATACCAACAAACTAAGTCACCAACAAGCCAATAAACCAACAAACCAACAATCCAACAAGCCAACAAACCAACAAACCAATAAGCCAACAAACCAACAAACCAACAAGCCAACAAACCAACAAACAAATAAACCAACAAACCAACAAACCAACAAACTAACAAACCAACAAACCAAAAAACCAACAAACCAACAAACCAACAAGCCAACAAACCAACAAACCAACAAACCAACAAGCCAACATTCCAACAAACAAATAAACCAACAAACCAACAAACCAACAAACCAACAAACCAACAAACCAACAAACCAAAAAACCAACAAACCAACAAGCCAACAAGCCAACAAACCAACAAACTAACAAACCAACAAGCCAACAAACCAACAAACCAACAAGCCAACAAGCCAACAAAGCAACAAACCAACAAGCCAACAAACCATCAAACAAATAAACCAAGAAACCAACAAACCAACAAACCAACAAACGAACAAGCCAACAAGCCAACAAACCAACAAACCAACAAACCAACAAACTAACAAACCAACAAACGAACTAACCAACAAACCAACAAGCCAACAAGCCAACAAACCAACAAACCAACAAACCAACAAGCCAACAAACCAACAAACCAACAAACTAAGTAACCAACAAGCCAACAAACCAACAAACCAACAAACCAACAAGCCAACAAACCAACAAACAAATAAACCAACAAACCAACAAACCAACAAACCAACAAACGAACAAAGCAACAAGCCAACAAGCCAACAAACCAAAAAACCAACAAACCAAAAAACCAACAAACAAACAAACCAACAAACCAACAAACCAACAAACCAACAAACCAACAAACCAACAAGCCAACAAGCCAACAAACCAACAAACCAACAAGCCAACAAACCAACAAACCAACAAACCAACAAACTAAGTAACCAACAAGCCAACAAACCAACAAACCAACAAACCAACAAGCCAACAAACCATCAAACAAATAAACCAAGAAACCAACAAACCAACAAACCAACAAACGAACAAGCCAACAAGCCAACAAACCAACAAACCAACAAACCAACAAACTAACAAACCAACAAACGAACTAACCAACAAACCAACAAGCCAACAAGCCAACAAACCAACAAACCAACAAACCAACAAGCCAACAAACCAACAAACCAACAAACTAAGTAACCAACAAGCCAACAAACCAACAAACCAACAAACCAACAAGCCAACAAACCAACAAACAAATAAACCAACAAACCAACAAACCAACAAACCAACAAACGAACAAGCCAACAAGCCAACAAACCAACAAGCCAACAAACCAACAAACTAACAAACCAACAAACGAACTAACCAACAAACCAACAAGCCAACAAGCCAACAAACCAACAAACCAACAAACCAACAAACTAAGTAACCAACAAGCCAACAAACCAACAAACCAACAAGCTAACAAGCCCACAAACCAACAAACCAACAAGCCAACAAACCAACAAACCAACAAACCAAAAAACCAACAAACCAACAAGCCTACAAACCAACAAACAAATAAACCAACAAACCAACAAACCAACAAACCAACAAAGCAAAAAACCAACAAACCAACAAGCCAGCAAGCCAATAAACCAACAAACTAACAAACCAACAAGCCAACAAACCAACAAACCAACAAGCCAACAAGCCAACAAACCAACAAACCAACAAACCAACAAACCATCAAACGAACAAAGCAACAAGCCAACAAGCCAACAAGCCAACAAACCAACAAACCAATAACCCAACAAACCAACAAACCAACAAGCCAACAAACCAACAAACAAATAAACTAACAAACCAACAAACCGACAAACCAACAAACCAACAAACCAAAAAACCAACAAACCAACAAACCAACAAGCCAACAAACCAACAAACCAACAAACCAACAAGCCTACAAACGAACAAACAAATAAACCAACAAACCAACAAACCAACAAACCAACAAACCAACAAAGCAAAAAACCAACAAACCAACAAGCCAGCAAGCCAACAAACCAACAAACTAACAAACCAACAAGCCAACAAACCAACAAACCAACAAGCCAACAACCCAACAAACCAACAAACCAACAAACCAAAAAACCAACAAACCAACAAACCATCAAACGAACAAAGCAACAAACCAACAAGCCAACAAGCCAACAAACCAACAAACCAACAACCCAACAAACCAACAAACCAACAAACCAACAAACCAACAAGCCAGCAAGCCAACAAACCAACAAACCAACAAACCAACAAACCAACAAACCAACAAACCAACAAACCAACAAACTAACAAACCAACAAGCCAACAAGCCAACAAACCAACAAACCAATAAGCCAACAAACCAACAAACAAATAAACCAACAAACCAACAAACCAACAAACCAACAAACCAACAAACCAACAAACCAACAAACTAACAAACCAACAAGCCAACAAACCAATAAACCAACAAACCAACAAACCAACAAACCAACAAGCCAACAAACCAACAAACCAACAAACCAACATTCCAACAAACCAACAAACTAAGTAACCAACAAGCCAACAAACCAACAAACCAACAAGCGAACAAGCCAACAAACCAACAAACCAACAAGCCAACAAGCCAACAAGCCAACAAACCAACAAACTAACAAACCAACAAGCCAACAAACCAACAAACCAACAAACCAACATACCAACAAACTAAGTAACCAACAAGCCAATAAACCAACAAACCAACAAACCAACAAGCCAACAAACCAACAAACAAATAAACCAACAAACCAACAAACCAACAAACCAACAAACGAACAAGCCAACAAGCCAACAAACCAACAAGCTAACAAACCAACAAACTAACAAACCAACAAACGAACTAACCAACAAACCAACAAGCCAACAAGCCAACAAACCAACAAACCAACAAACCAACAAACTAAGTAACCAACAAGCCAACAAACCAACAAACCAACAAGCCAACAAGCCCACAAACCAACAAACCAACAAGCCAACAAACCAACAAACCAACAAACCAAAAAACCAACAAACCAACAAGCCTACAAACCAACAAACAAATAAACCAACAAACCAACAAACCAACAAACCAACAAAGCAAAAAACCAACAAACCAACAAGCCAGCAAGCCAATAAACCAACAAACTAACAAACCAACAAGCCAATAAACCAACAAACCAACAAGCCAACAAGCCAACAAACCAACAAACCAACAAACCAACAAACCATCAAACGAACAAAGCAACAAGCCAACAAGCCAACAAGCCAACAAACCAACAAACCAATAACCCAACAAACCAACAAACCGACAAGCCAACAAACCAACAAACAAATAAACTAACAAACCAACAAACCAACAAACCAACAAACCAACAAACCAAAAAACCAACAAACCAACAAACCAACAAGCCAACAAACCAACAAACCAACAAACCAACAAGCCTACAAACGAACAAACAAATAAACCAACAAACCAACAAACCAACAAACCAACAAACCAACAAAGCAAAAAACCAACAAACCAACAAGCCAGCAAGCCAACAAACCAACAAACTAACAAACCAACAAGCCAACAAACCAACAAACCAACAAGCCAACAACCCAACAAACCAACAAACCAACAAACCAAAAAACCAACAAACCAACAAACCATCAAACGAACAAAGCAACAAGCCAACAAGCCAACAAGCCAACAAACCAACAAACCAACAACCCAACAAACCAACAAACCAACAAACCAACAAACCAACAAGCCAACAAGCCAACAAACCAACAAACCAACAAACCAATAAACCAACAAACCAACAAACCAACAAACCAACAAACTAACAAACCAACAAGCCAACAAGCCAACAAACCAACAAACCAATAAGCCAACAAACCAACAAACAAATAAACCAACAAACCAACAAACCAACAAACCAACAAACCAACAAACCAACAAACTAACAAACCAACAAGCCAACAAACCAATAAACCAACAAACCAACAAACCAACAAACCAACAAGCCAACAAACCAACAAACCAACAAACCAACATTCCAACAAATTAACAAACTAAGTAACCAACAAGCCAACAAACCAACAAACCAACAAGCGAACAAGCCAACAAACCAACAAACCAACAAGCCAACAAGCCAACAAGCCAACAAACCAACAAACTAACAAACCAACAAGCCAACAAACCAACAAACCAACATACCAACAAACTAAGTAACCAACAAGCCAATAAACCAACAAACCAACAAGCGAACAAGCCAATAAACCAACAAACCAACAAGGCAACAAACCAACAAACCAACAAGCCAACAAACCAACAAACAAATAAACCAACAAACCAACAAACCAACAAACCAACAAACCAACAAACCAAAAAACCAACAAACCAACAAACCAACAAGGCAACAAACCAACAAACCAACAAACCAACAAGCCAACATTCCAACAAACAAATAAACCAACAAACCAACAAACCAACAAACCAACAAACCAAAAAACCAACAAACCAACAAGCCAACAAGCCAACAAACCAACAAACTAACAAACCAACAAGCCAACAAACCAACAAACCAACAAGCCAACAAGCCAACAAGCCAACAAACCAACAAACCAACAAACCAAAAAACCAACAAACCAACAAAACATCAAACGAACAAAGCAACAAGCCAACAAGCCAACAAACCAAAAAACCAACAAGCCAACAAACCAACAAACCAACAAACCAACAAACCAACAAACCAACAAGCCAACAAGCCAACAAACCAACAAACCAACAAGCCAACAAACCAACAAACTAAGTAACCAACAAGCCAACAAACCAACAAACCAACAAACCAACAAGCCAACAAACCAACAAACCAACAAACAAATAAACCAACAAACCATCAAAACCAACAAACCAACAAACGAACAAGCCAACAAGCCAACAAACCAACAAACCAACAAACCAACAAACTAACAAACCAACAAACGAACTAACCAACAAACCCACAAACCAACAAGCCAACAAACCAACAAACCAACAAACTAAGTAACCAACAAGCCAACAAACCAACAAACCAACAAGCCAACAAACCTACAAACAAATGAACCAACAAACCAACAAACCAACAAACCAACAAACGAACAAGCCAACAAGCCAACAAACCAACAAGCCAACAAATCAACAAACTAACAAACCAACAAACGAACAAACCAACAAACCAACAAGCCAACAAGCCAACAAACCAACGAACCAACAAACCAACAAACTAAGTAACCAACAAGCCAACAAACCAACAAACCAATAAGCCAACAAGCCAACAAACCAACAAACCACCAAGTCAACAAACCAACAAACCAACAAACCAAAAAACCAACAAACCAACAAACCAACAAACCAACAAACCAACAAACCAACAAACCAACAAGCCAACAAGCCAACAAACCAACAAACCAACAAACCAACAAGCCAACAAACCAACAAACCAAGTAAACAAAAAGCCTACAAACTAACAAACCAACAAGCCAACAAGCCAACAAACCAACAAACCAACAAAGCAACAAGCCAACAAGCGAACAAACCAACAAACCAACAAGCCAACAAGCCAACAAACCAACAAACTAACAAACCAACAAGCCAACAAACCAACACACCAACAAGCCAACAAGCCAACAAACCAACAAACCAAGTAACCAAAAAGCCAACAAACTAACAAACCAACAAGCCAACAAACCAACAAGCCAACAAGCCAACAAACTAACAAACCAACAAAGCAACAAAGCAACAAACCAACAAACCAACAAACCAACAAACAAACAAACTAACATACCAACAAGCCAACAAACCAACAAACCAACAAGCCAAGAAACCAACAAACCAACAAACCAACAAACCAACAAGCCAACAAACCAACAAGTTAACAAACCAACAAACCAACAAACCAACATACCAACAAACCAACAAACTAAGTAACCAACAAGCCAACAAACCAACAAACCAACAAGCCAACAAGCCAAAAAACCAACAAACCAACAAGCCAACAAACCAACAAACCAACAAACCAACAAACCAACAAGCCAACAAACCAACAAACAAATAAACCAACAAACCAACAAACCAACAAACCAACAAACTAAAAAACCAACAAACCAATAAACCAACAAGCCAACAAACCAACAAACCAACAAACCAACAAGCCTACAAACCAACAAACAAATAAACCAACAAACCAACAAACCAACAAACCAACAAACCAACAAACCAACAAAGCAAAAAACCAACAAACCAAAAAGCCAGCAAGCCAACAAACCCACAAACTAACAAACCAACAAGCCAACAAACCAACAAACCAACAAGCCAACAAACCAACAAACCAACAAACCAAAAAACCAACAAACCAACAAACCATCAAACGAACAAAGCAACAAGCCAACAAGCCAACAAGCCAACAAGCCAACAAGCCAACAAACCAGCAAACCAACAACCCAACAAACCAACAAACCAACAAACCAACAAACCAACAAGCCAACAAGCCAACAAACCAACAAACCAACAAGCCAACAAACCAACAAACCAACAAACCAACAACCCCACAAACCAACAAACAAACAAACCAACAAACCAACAAGCCAACAAGCCAACAAACCAACAAACCAATAAGCCAACAAACCAAAAAACAAATAAACCAACAAACCAACAAACCAACAAACCAACAAACCAACAAACCAACAAACTAACAAACCAACAAGCCAACAAACCAACAAACCAACAAACCAACAAACCAACAAACCAACAAACCAACAAACCAACAAACCAACAAACTAACAAGCCAACAAGCCAACAAACCAACAAACCAACAAGCCATTAAACCAACAAACCAACAAACCAACATGCCAACAAACCAACAAACTAAGTAACCAACAAGCCAACAAACCAACAAACCAACAAGCGAACAAGGCAACAAACCAACAAATTAACAAGCCAACAAACCAACAAACCAACAAACCAACAAGCCAACAAACCAACAAACAAATAAACCAACAAACCAACAAACCAACAAACCAACAAACCAACAAACCAACAAACCAAAAAACCAACAAACCAACAAGCCAACAAGCCAACAAACCAACAAACTAACAAACCAACAAGCCAACAAACCAACAAACCAAAAAAACCAACATACCAACAAACTAAGTAACCAACAAGCCAATAAACCTACAGAGCAACAAGCCAACAAGCTAACAAACCAACAAACCAACAAGCCAACAAACCAACAAACCAACAAACCAACAAGCCAACAAACCAACAAACAAATAAACCAACAAACCAACAAACCAACAAACCAACAAACCAACAAACCAAAAAACCAACAAACCAACAAACCAACAAGCCAACAAACCAACAAACCAACAAACCAACAAGCCAACATTCCAACAAACAAATAAACCAACAAACCAACAAACCAACAAACCAACAAACCAACAAACCAAAAAACCAACAAACCAACAAGCCAACAAGCCAACAAACCAACAAACTAACAAACCAACAAGCCAACAAACCAACAAACCAACAAGCCAACAAGCCAACAAGCCAACAAACCAACAAACCAACAAACCAAAAAACCAACAAACCAACAAACCATCAAACGAACAAAGCAACAAGCCAACAAGCCAACAAACCAAAAAACCAACAAGCCAACAAACCAACAAACCAACAAGCCAACAAGCCAACAAATCAACAAACCAACAAACTAAAAAGCCAACAAACCAACAAACCAACAAACCAACAAACCAATAAGCCAACAAACCAACAAACAAATAAACCAACAAACCAAAAAACCAACAAACCAACAAACCAACAAACCAACAAACCAACAAACCAACAAACCAACAAACCAACAAGCTAACAAGCCAACAAACCAACAAGCCAACAAACCAACAAACCAACAAGCCAACAAACCAACAAACCAACAAACTAAGTAACAAACAAGCCAACAAACTAACAAACCAACAAACCAACAAGCCAACAAACCAACAAACAAATAAACCAACAAACCAACAAACCAACAAACCAACAAACCAACAAACCAACAAACCAAAAAACCAACAAACCAACAAACCAACAAACCAAAAAACCAACAAACCAACAAGCCAACAAGCCAAAAAACCAACAAACTAACAAACCAACAAGCCAACAAACCAACAAACCAACAAGCCAACAAGCCAACAAACCAACAAACCGACAAACAAAAAACCAACAAACCAACAAACCATCAAACGAACAAAGCAACAAGCCAACAAGCCAACAAACCAACAAACCAACAAGCCAACAAACCAACAAACCAACAAGCCAACAAGCCAACAAACCAACAAACCAACAAACCAATAAGCCAACAAACCAACAAACCAACAAGCCAACAAACCAACAAACAAATTAACCAACAAACCAACAAACCAACAAACCAACAAGCCAACAAGCCAACAAACCAACAAACCAACAAGCCAACAAACCAACAAACCAACAAACCAACATGCCAACAAACCAACAAACTAAGTAACCAACAAGCCAACAAACCAACAAACCAACAAGCGAACAAGCCAACAAACCAACAAATTAACAAGCCAACAAACCAACAAACAAACAAACCAACAAGCCAACAAACCAACAAACAAATAAACCAACAAACCAACAAACCAACAAACTAACAAACCAACAAACCAACAAACCAAAAAACCAACAAACCAACAAGCCAACAAGCCAACAAACCAACAAACTAACAAACCAACAAGCCAACAAACCAACAAACCAACAAACCAACATACCAACAAACTAAGTAACCAACAAGCCAATAAACCAACAGACCAACAAGCCAACAAGCCAACAAACCAACAAACCAACAAGCCAACAAACCAACAAACCAACAAACCAACAAACCAACAAACCAACAAACCAACAAACCAACAAACCAAAAAACCAGCAAACCAACAAACCAACAAGCCAACAAACCAACAAACCAACAAACCAACAAGCCAACATTCCAACAAACAAATAAACCAACAAACCAACAAACCAACAAACCAACAAACCAACAAACCAACAAACCAAAAAACCAACAAACCAACAAGCCAACAAGCCAACAAACCAACAAACTAACAAACCAACAAGCCAACAAACCAACAAACCAACAAGCCAACAAGCCAACAAGCCAACAAACCAACAAACCAACAAACTAACAAACCAACAAGCCAACAAACCAACAAACCAACAAACCAACAAACCAATATACCAACAAACTAAGTAACCAACAAGCCAATAAACCAACAGACCAACAAGCCAACAAGCCAACAAACCAACAAACCAACAAGCCAACAAACCAACAAACCAACAAACCAACAAACCAACAAACCAACAAACCAACAAACCAACAAACCAACAAACCAAAAAACCAGCAAACCAACAAACCAACAAGCCAACAAACCAACAAACCAACAAACCAACAAGCTAACATTCCAACAAACAAATAAACCAACAAACCAACAAACTAACAAGCCAACAAGCCAACAAACCAACAAACCAACAAGCCAACAAACCAACAAACCAACAAAGCAACAAACCAACAAACCAACTAACCAACAAACGAACAAACCAAAAAACCAGTAAACCAACAAACCAACAAGCCAACAAACCAACAAACCAATAAACCAACAAGCCAACATTCCAACAAACAAATAAACCAACAAACCAACAAACCAACAAACCAACAAACCAAAAAACCAAAAAACCAAAAAACCAACAAGCCAACAAGCCAACAAACCAACAAACTAACAAACCAACAAGCCAACAAACCAACAAACCAACAAACCAACAAACCAACATACCAACAAACTAAGTAACCAACAAGCCAATAAACCAACAGACCAACAAGCCAACAAGCCAACAAACCAACAAACCAACAAGCCAACAAACCAACAAACCAACAAACCAACAAGCCAACAAACCAACAAACAAATAAACCAACAAACCAACAAACCAACAAACCAACAAACCAGCTAACCAAAAAACCAACAAACCAACAAACCAACAAGCCAACAAACCAACAAACCAACAAACCAACAAGCCAACAAACCAACAAACAAATTAACCAACAAACCAACAAACCAACAAACCAACAAGCCAACAAGCCAACAAACCAACAAACCAACAAGCCAACAAACCAACAAACCAACAAACCAACATGCCAACAAACCAACAAACTAAGTAACCAACAAGCCAACAAACCAACAAACCAACAAAAGAACAAACCAACAAACCAACAAATTAACAAGCCAACAAACCAACAAACCAACAAACCAACAAGCCAACAAACCAACAAACAAATAAACCAACAAACCAACAAACCAACAAACTAACAAACCAACAAACCAACAAACCAAAAAACCAACAAACCAACAAGCCAACAAGCCAACAAACCAACAAACTAACAAACCAACAAGCCAACAAACCAACAAACCAACAAGCCAACAAACCAACAAACAAATTAACCAACAAACCAACAAACCAACAAACCAACAAGCCAACAAGCCAACAAACCAACAAACCAACAAGCCAACAAACCAACAAACCAACAAACCAACATGCCAACAAACCAACAAACTAAGTAACCAACAAGCCAACAAACCAACAAACCAACAAAAGAACAAACCAACAAACCAACAAATTAACAAGCCAACAAACCAACAAACCAACAAACCAACAAGCCAACAAACCAACAAACAAATAAACCAACAAACCAACAAACCAACAAACTAACAAACCAACAAACCAACAAACCAAAAAACCAACAAACCAACAAGCCAACAAGCCAACAAACCAACAAACTAACAAACCAACAAGCCAACAAACCAACAAACCAACAAACCAACATACCAACAAACTAAGTAACCAACAAGCCAATAAACCAACAGACCAAAAAGCCAATAAGCCAACAAACCAACAAACCAACAAGCCAACAAACCAACAAACCAACAAACCAACAAACCAACAAACCAACAAACCAACAAACCAAAAAACCAGCAAACCAACAAACCAATAAGCCAACAAACCAACAAACCAACAAACCAACAAGCCAACATTCCAACAAACAAATAAACCAACAAACCAACAAACCAACAAACCAACAAACCAACAAACCAAAAAACCAACAAACCAACAAGCCAACAAGCCAACAAACCAACAAACTAACAAACCAACAAGCCAACAAACCAACAAACCAACAAGCCAACAAGCCAACAAGCCAACAAACCAACAAACCAACAAACCAAAAAACTAACAAACCAACAAGCCAACAAGCCAACAAACCAACAAACCAACAAACCAACAAGCCAACAAACCAACAAACAAATAAACCAACAAACCAAAAAACCAACAAACCAACAAACCAACAAACCAACAAACCAACAAACCAACAAACCAACAAACCAACAAGCCAACAAGCCAACAAGCGAACAAACCAACAAGCCAACAAACCAACAAACCAGCAAGCCAACAAACCAACAAACCAACAAACTAAGTAACCAACAAGCCAACAAACCAACAAACCAACAAACCAACAAGCCAACAAACCAACAAACAAATAAACCAACAAACCAACAAACCAACAAACCAACAAACCAACAAACCAACAAACCAAAAAACCAACAAACCAACAAACCAACAAACCAAAAAACTAACATACCAACAAGCCAACAAGCCAAAAAACCAACAAACTAACAAACCAACAAGCCAACAAACCAACAAACCAACAAGCCAACAAGCCAACAAACCAACAAACCGACAAACAAAAAACCAACAAACCAACAAACCATCAAACGAACAAAGCAACAAGCCAACAAGCCAACAAATTAACAAGCCAACAAACCAACAAACCAACAAGCCAACAAGCCAACAAACCAACAAACCAACAAACTAATAAGCCAACAAACCAACAAACCAATAAGCCAACAAATAAACAAACCAACAAACCAACAAACCAACAAGCCAACAAGCCAACAAACCAACAAACCAACAAGCCAACAAACCAACAAACCAACAAACCAACAAACCAACAAACCAACAAACCCACAAACCAACAAACCAACAAGCCAACAAGCCAACAAACCAACAAACCAACAAGCCAACAAACCAACAAACAAATTAACCAACAAACCAAAAAACCAACAAACCAACAAGCCAACAAGCCAACAAACCAACAAACCAACAAGCCAACAAACCAACAAACTAACAAACCAACATGCCAACAAACCAACAAACTAAGTAACCAACAAGCCAACAAACCAACAAACCATCAAGCCAACAAACCAACTAGCCAACAAGCCAACAAACCAACAAACCAACAAACCAACAAACCAACAAACCAACAAGCCAACAAGCCAACAAACCAACAAACCAACAAGCCAACAAACCAACAAACCAACAAACCAATAAAGCAACAAACCAACAAACCAACAAGCCAACAAGCCAACAAACCAACAAACCAACAAGCCAACAAACCAACAAACAAATTAACCAACAAACCAACAAACCAACAAACCAACAAACCAACAAACTTACAAACCAACAAGCCAACAAACCGACAAACCAACAAGCCAACAAACCAACAAACCAACAAACCAACAAGCCAACAAACCAACAAACCAACAAACCAACAAACCAACAAACCAACAAACCAACATGCCAACAAACCAACAAACTAAGTAACCAACAAGCCAACAAACCAATAAACCCACAAGCCAACAAACCAACAAGCCAACAAGCCAACAAACCAAAAAGCCAACAAACCAACAAACCAACAAACCAACAAACCAACAAACCAAAAAACCAACAAACCAACAAACCATCAAACGAACAAAGCAACAAGCCAACAAGCCAACAAACCAACAAACCAACAAGCCAACAAACCAAGAAACCAACAAGCCAACAAGCCAACAAACCAACAAACCAACAAACCAACAAGCCAACAAACCAACAAACCAACAAGCCAACAAACCAACAAACCAACAAACCAACAAGCCAACAAACCAACAAACCAACAAGCCAACAAGCCAACAAACCAACAAACCAACAAACCAACAAACTAAGTAACCAACAAGCCAACAAACCAACAAACCAACAAGCCAACAAGCCAACAAACCAACAAACCAACAAGCCAACAAACCAACAAACCAACAAACCAAAAAACCAACAAACCAACAAACCAACAAACCAACAAACCAACAAATCAACAAACCAACAAACCAACAAACCAACAAACCAACAAGCCAACAAGCCAACAAACCAACAAACCAACAAACCAAGAAGCCAATAAACCAACAAGCCAACAAACAAACAAACCAACAAACCAAGTAACCAAAAAGCCAACAAACTAACAAACCAACAAGCCAACAAGCCAACAAACCAACAAACCATCAAAGCAACAAGCCAACAAGCCAACAAACCAACAAACCAACAAGCCAACAAGCCAACAAACCAACAAACTAACAAACCAACAAGCCAACAAACCAACAAACCAACAAGCCAACAAACCTACAAACCAAGTAACCAAAAAGCCAACAAACTAACAAACCAACAAGCCAACAAACCAAAAAGCCAACAAGCCAACAAACCAACAAACCAACAAAGCAACAAACCAACAAACCAACAAACCAACAAACTAACAAACCAACAAGCCAACAAACGAACAAACCAACAAGCCAACAAACCAACAAACCAACAAACCAACAAGCCACCAAGCCAACAAACCAACAAACCAACAAGCCAACAAACCAACAAACCAACAAATCAACATGCCAACAAACCAACAAACTAAGTAACCAACAAGCCAACAAATTAACAAACCACCAAGCCAACAAGCCAACAAACCAACAAACCAACAAGCCAACAAACCAACAAACCAACAAACCAACAAGCCAACAAACCAACAAACCAACAAACCAACAAACCAAAAAATCAACAAACCAACAAACCAACAAGCCAACAAACCAACAAACCAACAAACCAACAAGCCAACAAACCAACAAGCCAACAAACCAACAAACCAACAAACTAACAAACTAACAAACCAACAAGCCCATAAACCAACAAACAAATAAACCAACAAACCAACAAACCAACAAACCAACAAACCAACAAACCAAAAAACCAACAAACCAACAAGCCAACAAGCCAACAAACCAACAAACTAACAAACCAACAAACCAACAAACCAACAAACCAACAAGCCAACAAACCAACAAACCAACAAACCAACAAACCAAAAAACTAACAAACCAACAAACCATCAAACGAACAAAGCAACAAGCCAACAAGCCAACAAACCAACAAACCAACAAGCCAACAAACCAACAAACTAACAAACCAACAAACCAACAAGCCAACAAACCAACAAACAAATAAACCAACAAACCAAAAAACCAACAAACCAACAAACCAACAAACCAACAAACCAACAAACCAACAAGCCAACAAGCCAACAAACCAACAAGCCAACAAGCCAACAAACCAACAAACCAACAAGCCAACAAACCAACAAAACAACAAACCAACATGCCAACAAACCAACAAACTTAGTAACCAACAAGCCAACAAACCAACAAACCAACAAGCCAACAAGCCAACAAACCAACAAACCAACAAGCCAACAAACCAACAAACCAACAAACCAACAAGCCAACAAACCAAAAAAAGAATAAACCAACAAACCAAGAAACCAACAAACCAACAAACCAACAACCCAAAAAACCAACAAACCAACAAACCAACAAGCCAACAAACCAACAAACCAACAAACCAACAAGCCAACAAACCAACAAACCAACAAACCAACAAACCAACAAACCAACAAACCAAAAAACCAACAAACCAACAAGCCAACAAGCCAACAAACCAACAAACTAACAAACAAACAAGCCAACATACCAACAAACCAACAAGCCAACAAGCCAACAAACCAACAAACTAACAAACCAACAAACCAACAAACCAACAAACCAACAAGCCAACAAACCAACAAACCAACAAACCAACAAACCAAAAAACTAACAAACCAACAAACTATCAAACGAACAAAGCAACAAGCCAACAAGCCAACAAACCAACAAACCAACAAACCAACAAGCCAACAAACCAACAAACCATCAAGCCAACAAACCAACAAACCAACAAACTAACAAACCATTAAGCCAACAAGCCAACAAACCAACAAACCAACAAGCCAACAAGCCAACAAACTAACAAACCAACAAACCAACAAACCAACAAACCAACGAGCCAACAAGCCAACAAACGAACAAACCAACAAGCCAACAAACCAACAAACAAATTATCCAACAAACCAACAAACCAACAAACCAACAAACCAACAAACTTACAAACCAACAAGCCAACAAGCCAACAAACCGACAAACCAACAAGCCAACAAGCCAACAAACCAACAAACCAACAAACCAACAAGCCAACAAGCCAACAAACCAACAAACCAACAAGCCAACAAACCAACAAACCAACAAACCAACATGCCAACAAACCATCAAACTAAATAACCAACAAGCCAACATACCAACAAACCAACATGCCAACAAACCAACAAGCCAACAAGCCAACAAACCAACAAACCAACAAGCCAACAAGCCAACAAACCAACAAACCAACAAACCAAAAAACCAACAAACCAACAAACCATCAAACGAACAAAGCAACAAGCCCACAAGCCAACAAACCAACAAGCCAACAAACCAACAAACCAACAAGCCAAAAAACTAACAAACTAACAAACCATCAAACGAACAAAGCAACAAGCCAACAAGCCAACAAACCAACAAACCTACAAGCCAACAAACCTACAAACCAACAAACCAACAAACCAACAAGCCAACAAACCAACAAACAAACAAACCAAAAAACCAACAAACCAAAAAACCAACAAACCAACAAACCAACAAACCAACAAACCAACAAACCAACAAACCAACAAGCCAACAAGCCTACAAACCAACAAGCCAATAAGCCAACAAACCAACAAACCAACAAGCCAACAAACCAATAAAACAACAAACCAACATGCCAACAAACCAACAAACTAAGTAACCAACAAGCCAACAAACCAACAAACCAACAAGCCAACAAGCCAACAAGCCAACAAACCAACAAACCTACAAGCCAACAAACCAACAAACCAACAAGCCAACAAACCAAAAAACAAATAAACCAACAAACCAACAAACCAACAAACCAACAAACCAACAACCCAAAAAACCAACAAACCAACAAACCAACAAGCCAACAAACCAACAAACCAACAAACCAACAAGCCAACAAACCAACAAACAAATAAACCAACAAACCAACAAACCAACAAACCAACAAACCAAAAAACCAACAAACCAACAAGCCAACAAGCCAACAAACCAACAAACTAACAAGCAAACAAGCCAACAAACCAACAAACCAACAAGCCAACAAGCCAACAAACCAACAAACCAACAAACCAAAAAACCAACAAACCAACAAACCATCAAACGAACAAAGCAACAAGCCAACAAGCCAACAAACCAACAAGCTAACAAACCAACAAACCAACAAGCCAACAAGCCAACAAATCAACAAACCAACAAACCAACAAGCCAACAAACCAGCAAACCAACAAGCCAACAAACCATCAAACCAACAAACCAACAAACCAATAAGCCAACAAGCCAACAAACCAACAAACCAACAAGCCTACAACCCAACAAACCAACAAACCAACAAACCAACAAACCAACAAGCCAACAAGCCAACAAACCAACAAGCCAAGAAGCCAAAAAACCAACAAACTAACAAACCAACAAGCCAACAAACCAACAAACCAACAAACCAACAAACCAACAAACCAACAAACCAACAAGCCAACAAACCAACAAACGAATTAACCAACAAACCAACAAACCAACAAACCAACAAACCAACAAACTAACAAACCAACAAGCCAATAAGCCAACAAACCGACAAACCAACAAGCCAACAAACCAACAAACCAACAAACCAACAAGCCAACAAGCCAACAAACCAACAAACCAACAAGCCAACAAACCAACAAACCAACAAACCAACATGCCAAAAAACCAACAAACTAAGTAACCAACAAGCCAACAAGCCAACAAGCCAACAAACCAACAAGCCAAGAAGCCAAAAAACCAACAAACTAACAAACCAACAAGCCAACAAACCAACAAACCAACAAACCAACAAACCAACAAACCAACAAACCAACAAGCCAACAAACCAACAAACGAATTAACCAACAAACCAACAAACCAACAAACCAACAAACCAACAAACTAACAAACCAACAAGCCAATAAGCCAACAAACCGACAAACCAACAAGCCAACAAACCAACAAACCAACAAACCAACAAACCAACACGCCAACAAACCAACAAGCCAACAAGCCAACAAACCAACAAGCCAACAAGCCAACAAACCAACCAACCAACAAACCAAAAAACCAACAAACCAACAAACCATCAAACGAACAAAGCAACAAGCCAACAAGCCAACAAACCAACAAACCAACAAGCCAACAAGCCAACAAACGAACAAACCAACAAGCCAACAAGCCAACAAACCAACAAGCCAACAAACCAACAAACCAACAAGCCAACATGCCAACAAACCAATAAACTAAGTAACCAGCAAGCCACCAAACCAACAAACCAACAAGCCAACAAGCCAACAAACCAACAAACCAACAAGCCAACAAACCAACAAACCAACAAACCAACAAACCAATAAACCAACAAACCAACAAACAAATAAACCAATAAACCAACAAACCAACAAACCAACAAACCAACAAACCAACAAACCAACAAACCAACAAACCAACAAACCAAGAAACCCAAAAACCTACAAACCAACAAACCAACAAGCCAACAAACCAACAAACCAACAAACCAACAAGCCAACAAACCAACAAACAAATAAACCAACAAACCAACAAACCAACAAGCCAACAAGCCAACAAACCAACAAACCAACACACCAACAAGCCAACAAACCAACAAACCAACAAACCAACAAACCAACAAGCCAACAAACCAACAAACAAATAAACCAACAAACCAAAAAAACCAACAAACCAACAAACCAACAAACCAACAAACCAACCAACCAACAAACCAAAAAGCCAACAAACCAAAAAACCAACAAGCCAACAAACCAACAAACCAACAAACCAACAAACCAACAAACCAAAAACCAACAAGCTAACAAACCAACAAACCAACAAGCCAACAAACCAACAAACCAACAAACCAACAAACCAACAAACCAACAAACCAACAAACCAACAAACCAACAAACCAACAAGCCAACAAGCCAACAAACCAACAAACCAACAAACCAACAAGTCAACAAGCCCACAAGCCAATAAGCCAACAAACCAACAAACCAACAAGCCAACAAGCCAACAAACCAACAAACCAACAAGCCAACAAACCAACAAACCAACAAACCAACAAGCCATCAAACCAACAAACAAATAAACCAACAAACCAACAAACCAACAAACCAACAAGCCAACAAGCCAACAAACCAACAAACCAACAAACCAACAAACCAACAAACAAACAAGCCAACAAGCCAACAAACCAACAAACCAACAAGCCAACAAACCAACAAACAAATAAACCAGCAAACCAACAAACCAACAAACCAACAAGCCAACAAGCCAACAAACCAACAAACCAACAAGCCAACAAGCCAACAAACCAACAAACCAACAAGCCAACAAACCAACAAACTAACAAGCCAACATGCCAACAAACCAACAAACTAAGTAACCAGCAAGCCAACAAACAAACAAACCAACAAGCCAACAAGCCAACAAACCAACAAACCAACAAGCCAACAAACCAACAAACCAACAAACCAATAAACTAACAAACCAACAAACAAATAAACCAACAAACCAACAAACCAACAAACCAACAAACCATCAAACGAACAAAGCAACAAGCCAACAAGCCAACAAACCAATAAACCAACAAGCCAACAAACCAACAAACTAACAAGCCAACAAGCCAACAAACCAACAAACCAACAAACCAACAAGCCATTAAACCAACAAACCAACAAGCCAACAAACCAACAAACCAACAAACCAACAAACCAACAAGCCAACAAGCCAACAAACCAACAAACCAACAAACCAATAAACCAACAAACCAACAAACAAATAAACCAACAAACCAACAAACCAACAAACCAACAAACCAACAAACCATCAAACGAACAAAGCAACAAGCCAACAAGCCAACAAACCAACAAACCAACACGCCAACAAACCAACAAGCCAACAAGCCAACAAACCAACAAGCCAACAAGCCAACAAACCAACAAACCAACAAACCAAAAAACCAACAAACCAACAAACCATCAAACGAACAAAGCAACAAGCGAACAAGCCAACAAACCAACAAACCAACAAGCCAACAAGCCAACAAACCAACAAGCCAACAAGCCAACAAACCAACAAACCAACAAACCAAAAAACCAACAAACCAACAAACCATCAAACGAACAAAGCAACAAGCGAACAAGCCAACAAACCAACAAACCAACAAGCCAACAAGCCAACAAACCAACAAACCAACAAGCCAACAAGCCAACAAACCAACAAGCCAACAAACCAACAAACCAACAAGCCAACATGCCAACAAACCAACAAACTAAGTAACCAGCATGCCAACAAACCAACAAACCAACAAGCCAACAAGCCAACAAACCAACAAACCAACAAGCCAACAAACCAACAAACCAACAAACCAACAAGCCAAGAAGCCAAAAAACCAACAAACTAACAAACCAACAAGCCAACAAACTAACAAACCAACAAGCCAACAAACCAACAAACGAATTAACCAACAAACCAACAAACCAACAAACCAACAAACCAACAAACTAACAAACCAACAAGCCAACAAGCCAACAAACCGACAAACCAACAAGCCAACAAACCAACAAACTAACAAACCAACAAGCCAACAAGCCAACAAACCGACAAACCAACAAGCCAACAAACCAACAAACCAACAAACCAACAAGCCAACAAGCCAACAAACCAACAAACCAACAAACCAATAAACCAACAAACCAACAAACAAATAAACCAACAAACCAACAAACCAACAAACCAACAAACCAACAAACCATCAAACGAACAAAGCAACAAGCCAACAAGCCAACAAACCAACAAACCAACACGCCAACAAACCAACAAGCCAACAAGCCAACAAACCAACAAGCCAACAAGCCAACAAACCAACAAACCAACAAACCAAAAAACCAACAAACCAACAAACCATCAAACGAACAAAGCAACAAGCGAACAAGCCAACAAACCAACAAACCAACAAGCCAACAAGCCAACAAACCAACAAACCAACAAGCCAACAAGCCAACAAATCAACAAGCCAACAAACCAACAAACCAACAAGCCAACATGCCAACAAACCAACAAACTAAGTAACCAGCATGCCAACAAACCAACAAACCAACAAGCCAACAAGCCAACAAACCAACAAACCAACAAGCCAACAAACCAACAAACCAACAAACCAACAAGCCAAGAAGCCAAAAAACCAACAAACTAACAAACCAACAAGCCAACAAACTAACAAACCAACAAGCCAACAAACCAACAAACCAACAAACCAAAAAACCAACAAACCAACAAACCATCAAACGAACAAAGCAATAAGCCAACAAGCCAACAAACCAACAAACCAACAAGCCATTAAACCAACAAACCAACAAGCCAACAAACCAACAAACCAACAAACCAACAAACCAACAAGCCAACAAGCCAACAAGCCAACAAACCAACAAACCAACAAGCCAACAAACCAACAAACCAACAAACCAACAAACCAACAAACCAACAAACCAACAAACCAACAAACCAACAAGCCAACAAACCAACAAACGAATTAACCAACAAACCAACAAACCAACAAACCAACAAACCAACAAACTAACAAACCAACAAGCCAACAAGCCAACAAACCGACAAACCAACAAGCCAACAAACCAACAAACCAACAAACCAACAAGCCAACAAGCCAACAAACCAACAAACCAACAAGCCAACAAACCAACAAACCAACAAACCAACATGCCAAAAAACCAACAAACTAAGTAACCAACCAGCCAACAAACCAACAAACCAACACGCCAACAAACCAACAAGCCAACAAGCCAACAAACCAACAAGCCAACAAGCCAACAAACCAACAAACCAACAAACCAAAAAACCAACAAACCAACAAACCATCAAACGAACAAAGCAACAAGCCAACAATCCAACAAACCAACAAACCAACAAGCCAACAAGCCAACAAACGAACAAACCAACAAGCCAACAAGCCAACAAACCAACAAGCCAACAAACCAACAAACCAACAAGCCAACATGCCAACAAACCAATAAACTAAGTAACCAGCAAGCCACCAAACCAACAAACCAACAAGCCAACAAGCCAACAAACCAACAAACCAACAAGCCAACAAACCAACAAACCAACAAACCAACAAACCAATAAACCAACAAACCAACAAACAAATAAACCAATAAACCAACAAACCAACAAACCAACAAACCAACAAACCAACAAACCAACAAACCAACAAACCAACAAACCAACAAACCCAAAAACCTACAAACCAACAAACCAACAAGCCAACAAACCAACAAACCAACAAACCAACAAGCCAACAAACCAACAAACAAATAAACCAACAAACCAACAAACCAACAAGCCAACAAGCCAACAAACCAACAAACCAATACACCAACAAGCCAACAAACCAACAAACCAACAAACCAACAAACCAACAAGCCAACAAACCAACAAACAAATAAACCAACAAACCAAAAAAACCAACAAACCAACAAACCAACAAACCAACAAACCAACCAACCAACAAACCAAAAAGCCAACAAACCAACAAACCAACAAGCCAACAAACCAACAAACCATTAAACCAACAAACCAACAAACCAAAAACCAACAAGCTAACAAACCAACAAACCAACAAGCCAACAAACCAACAAACCAACAAACCAACAAACCAACAAACCAACAAACCAACAAACTAACAAACCAACAAGCCAACAAGCCAACAAACCGACAAACCAACAAGCCAACAAACCAACAAACCAACAAACCAACAAGCCAACAAGCCAACAAACCAACAAACCAACAAGCCAACAAACCAACAAACCAACAAACCAACATGCCAAAAAACCAACAAACTAAGTAACCAACCAGCCAACAAACCAACAAACCAACACGCCAACAAACCAACAAGCCAACAAGCCAACAAACCAACAAGCCAACAAGCCAACAAACCAACAAACCAACAAACCAAAAAACCAACAAACCAACAAACCATCAAACGAACAAAGCAACAAGCCAACAATCCAACAAACCAACAAACCAACAAGCCAACAAGCCAACAAACGAACAAACCAACAAGCCAACAAGCCAACAAACCAACAAGCCAACAAACCAACAAACCAACAAGCCAACATGCCAACAAACCAATAAACTAAGTAACCAGCAAGCCACCAAACCAACAAACCAACAAGCCAACAAGCCAACAAACCAACAAACCAACAAGCCAACAAACCAACAAACCAACAAACCAACAAACCAATAAACCAACAAACCAACAAACAAATAAACCAATAAACCAACAAACCAACAAACCAACAAACCAACAAACCAACAAACCAACAAACCAACAAACCAACAAACCAACAAACCCAAAAACCTACAAACCAACAAACCAACAAGCCAACAAACCAACAAACCAACAAACCAACAAGCCAACAAACCAACAAACAAATAAACCAACAAACCAACAAACCAACAAGCCAACAAGCCAACAAACCAACAAACCAACACACCAACAAGCCAACAAACCAACAAACCAACAAACCAACAAACCAACAAGCCAACAAACCAACAAACAAATAAACCAACAAACCAAAAAAACCAACAAACCAACAAACCAACAAACCAACAAACCAACCAACCAACAAACCAAAAAGCCAACAAACCAACAAACCAACAAGCCAACAAACCAACAAACCATTAAACCAACAAACCAACAAACCAAAAACCAACAAGCTAACAAACCAACAAACCAACAAGCCAACAAACCAACAAACCAACAAACCAACAAACCAACAAACCAACAAACCAACAAACCAACAAACCAACAAACCAACAAACCAACAAGCCAACAAGCCAACAAACCAACAAACCAACAAACCAACAAGTCAACAAGCCCACAAGCCAATAAGCCAACAAACCAACAAACCAACAAGCCAACAAGCCAACAAACCAACAAACCAACAAGCCAACAAACCAACAAACCAACAAACCAACAAGCCATAAAACCAACAAACAAATAAACCAACAAACCAACAAACCAACAAACCAACAAGCCAACAAGCCAACAAACCAACAAACCAACAAACCAACAAACCAACAAACCAACAAACCAACAAGCCAACAAGCCAACAAACCAACAAACCAACAAGCCAACAAACCAACAAACAAATAAACCAGCAAACCAACAAACCAACAAACCAACAAGCCAACAAGCCAACAAACCAACAAACCAACAAGCCAACAAGCCAACAAACCAACAAACCAACAAGCCAACAAACCAACAAACTAACAAGCCAACATGCCAACAAACCAACAAACTAAGTAACCAGCAAGCCAACAAACCAACAAACCAACAAGCCAACAAGCCAACAGACCAACAAACCAACAAGCCAACAAACCAACAAACCAACAAACCAATAAACCAACAAACCAACAAACAAATAAACCAACAAACCAACAAACCAACAAACCAACAAACCATCAAACGAACAAAGCAACAAGCCAACAAGCCAACAAACCAACAAACCAACAAGCCAACAAACCAACAAACCAACAAGCCAACAAGCCAACAAACCAACAAACCAACAAACCAACAAGCCATTAAACCAACAAACCAACAAGCCAACAAACCAACAAACCAACAAACCAACAAACCAACAAGCCAACAAGCCAACAAACCAACAAACCAACAAACCAATAAACCAACAAACCAACAAACAAATAAACCAACAAACCAACAAACCAACAAACCAACAAACCATCAAACGAACAAAGCAACAAGCCAACAAGCCAACAAACCAACAAACCAACAAGCCAACAAACCAACAAACCAACAAGCCAACAAGCCAACAAACCAACAAACCAACAAACCAACAAACCAACAAGCCATTAAACCAACAAACCAAAAAGCCAACAAACCAACAAACCAACAAACCAACAAACCAACAAGCCAACAAGCCAACAAACCAACAAACCAACAAACCAACAAACCAACAAACCAACAAACCAACAAACCAACAAACCAACAAACCAACAAGCCAACAAACCAACAAACAAATTAAACAACAAACCAACAAACCAACAAACCAACAAACCAACAAACCAACAAACCAACAAACTAACAAACCAACAAGCCAACAAACCGACAAACCAACAAGCCAACAAACCAACAAACCAACAAACCAACAAACCAACAAGCCAACCAGCCAACAAACCAACAAACCAACAAGCCAACAAACCAACAAACCAACAAACCAACATGCCAACAAACCAACAAACTAAGTAACCAACAAGCCAACAAACCAACAAACCAACACGCCAACAAACCAACAAGCCAACAAGCCAACAAACCAACAAGCCAACAAGCCAACAAACCAACAAACCAACAAACCAAAAAACCAACAAACCAACAAACCATCAAACGAACAAAGCAACAAGCGAACAAGCCAACAAACCAACAAACCAACAAGCCAACAAGCCAACCAACCAACAAACCAACAAGCCAACAAGCCAACAAACCAACAAGCCAACAAACCAACAAACCAACAAGCCAACATGCCAACAAACCAACAAACTAAGTAACCAGCAAGCCAACAAACCAACAAACCAACAAGCCAACAAGCCAACAAACCAACAAACCAACAAGCCAACAAACCAACAAACCAACAAACCAACAAACCAATAAACCAACAAACCAACAAACAAATAAACCAACAAACCAACAAACCAACAAACCAGCAAACCAACAAACCAACAAACCCAAAAACCAACAAACCAACAAACCAACAAGCCAACAAACCAACAAACCAACAAACCAAAAATCCAACAAACCAACAAACAAATAAACCAACAAACCAACAAACCAACAAGCCAACAAGCCAACAAACCAACAAACCAACAAACCAACAAGCCAACAAACCAACAAACCAACAAACCAACAAACCAACAAGCCAACAAACCAACAAACAAATAAACCAACAAACCAAAAAACCAACAAACCAACAAACCAACAAACGAAAAAGCGAACAAACCAACAAACCAACAAGCCAACAAACCAACAAACCAACAAACCAACAAACCAACAAACCAAAAACCAACAAGCCAACAAACCAACAAACCAACAAGCCAACAAACCAACAAACCAACAAACCAACAAACCAACAAACCAACAAACCAACAAACCAACAAACCAACAAACCAACAAACCAACAAACCAACAAGCCAACAAACCAACAAACCAACAAACCAACAAACCAACAAACAAATAAACCAACAAACCAACAAACCAGCAAACCAACAAGCCAACAAGCCAACAAACCAACAAACCAACAAGTCAACAAGCCAACAAACCAATAAGCCAACAAACCAACAAACCAACAAGCCAACAAGCCAACAAACCAACAAACCAACAAGCCAACAAGCCAACAAACCAACAAACCAACAAACCAACAAGCCAACAAACCAACAAACAAATAAACCAACAAACCAACAAACCAACAAACCAACAAGCCAACAAGCCAACAAGCCAACAAACCAACAAACCAACAAACCAACAAACCAACAAACTAACAAACCAACAAACCAACAGACCAACAAGCCACCAAGCCAACAAACCAACAAACCAACAAGCCAACAAACGAACAAACAAATAAACCAACAAACCAACAGACCAACAAACCAATAAGACAACAAGCCAACAAACCAACAAACCAACAAGCCAACAAGCCAACAAACCAACAAACCAACAAGCCAACAAACCAACAAACCAACAAGCCAACATGCCAACAAACCAACAAACTAAGTAACCAACAAACCAACAAACCAACAAGCCACCAAGCCAACAAACCAACAAACCAACAAGCCAACAAACCAACAAACAAATAAACCAACAAACCAACAGACCAACAAACCAATAAGACAACAAGCCAACAAACCAACAAACCAACAAGCCAACAAGCCAACAAACCAACAAACCAACAAGCCAACAAACCAACAAGCCAACAAGCCAACAAACCAACAAACCAACAAACCAAAAAACCAACAAACCAAAAAACCAACAAGCCAACAAACCAACAAACCAACAAACCAACAAACCAACAAGCCAACAAACCAACAAACAAATAAACCACAAACCAACAAACCAACAAGCCAACAAGCCAACAAACCAACAAACCAACAAACCAACAAGCCAACAAACCAACAAATCAACAAACCAACAAACCAACAAGCCAACAAACCAACAAACAAATAAACCAACAAACCAAAAAACCAACAAACCAACAAACCAACAAACAAACAAACCAACAAACCAACAAACCAAAATCCCAACAAACCAACAAACCAACAAGCCAACAAGCCAACAAACCAACAAACCAACAAACCAACAAGCCAACAAGCCAACAAACCAACAAACCAACAAGCCAACAAACCAACAAACCAACAAGCCAACATGCCAACAAACCAACAAACTAAGTAACCAGCAAGCCAACAAACCAACAAACCAACAAGCCAACAAGCCAACAAACCAACAAACCAACAGGCCAACAAACCAACAAACCAACAAACCAATAAACCAACAAAACAACAAACAAATAAACCAACAAACCAACAAACCAACAAACCATCAAACGAACAAAGCAACAAGCCAACAAGCCAACAAACCAACAAACCAACAAGCCAACAAACCAACAAACCAACAAGCCAACAAGCCAACAAACCAACAAACCAACAAACCAACAAGCCATTAAACCAACAAACCAACAAGCCAACAAACCAACAAACCAACAAACCAACAAACCAACAAGCCAACAAGCCAACAAACCAACAAACCAACAAGCCAACAAATTAACAAACCAACAAACCAACAAACCAACAAGCCAACAAGCCAACAAGCCAACAAACCAACAAACCAACAAGCCAACAAACCAACAAACAAATAAACCAACAAACCAACAAACCAGCAAACCAATAAGCCAACAAGCCAACAAACCAACAAACCAACAAGCCAACAAGCCAACAAACCAACAAACCAACAAGCCAAGAAACCAACAAACCAACAAGCCAACATGCCAACAAACCAACAAACTAAGTAACCAGCAAGCCAACAAACCAACAAACCAACAAGCCAACAAGCCAAAAAACCAACAAACCAACAAGCCAACCAACCAACAAACCAACAAACTAATAAACCAACAAACCAACAAACAAATAAACCAACAAACCAACAAACCAACAAACCAACAAACCAACAAACCAAAAAACCAACAAACCAAAAAACCAACAAGCCAACAAACCAACAAACCAACAAACCAACAAGCCATTAAACCAACAAACCAACAAACCAACAAACCAACAAGCCAACAAGCCAACAAACCAACAAACCAACAAACCAACAAGCCATTAAACCAACAAACCAACAAGCCAACAAACCAACAAACCAACAAACCAATAAACCAACAAGCCAATAAACCAACAAACAAATTAAACAACAAACCAACAAACCAACAAACCAACAAACCAACAAACCGACAAACCAACAAACCAACAAGCCAACAAGCCAACAAACCAACAAACCAACAAGCCAACAAACCAACAAACCAACAAACCAACATGCCAACAAACCAACAAACTAAGTAACCAACAAGCCAACAAGCCAACAAACCAACAAGCCAACAAACCAACAAACCAACAAGCCAACATGCCAACAAACCAACAAACTAAGTAACCAGCAAGCCAACAAACCAACAAACCAACAAACCAACAAGCCAACAAGCTAACAAACCAACAAACCAACAAGCCAACAAACCAACAAACCAACAAACAAATAAACCAACAAACCAACAAACAAATAAACCAACAAACCAACAAACCAACAAACCAACAAACCAACAAACCCAAAAATCAACAAACCAACAAACTAACAAGCCAACAAACCAACAAACCAACAAACCAACAATCCAACAAACCAACAAACAAATAAACCGACAAACCAACAAACCAACAAGCCAACAAACCACCAAACCAACAAACCAACAAGCCAACAAACCAACAAACCAACAAACCAACAAACCAACAAGCCAACAAACCAACAAACAAATAAACCAACAAACCAAAAAACCAACAAACCAACAAACCAACAAACCAACAAACCAACAAACCAACAAACCAACAAACGAAAAAGCGAACAAACCAACAAACCAACAAGCCAACAAACCAACAAACCAGCAAACCAACAAACCAACAAACCAAAAACCAACAAGCCAACAAACCAACAAACCAACAAGCCAACAAACCAACAAACCAACAAACCAACAAACCAACAAACCAATAAACCAACAAACCAACAAACCAACAAACCAACAAACCAATAAGCCAACAAACCAACAAACCAACAAACCAACAAACAAATAAACCAACAAACCAACAAACCAGCAAACCAACAAGCCAACAAGCCAACAAACCAACAAACCAACAAGTCAACAACCCAACAAACCAATAAGCCAACAAACCAACAAACCAACAAGCCAACAAGCCAACAAACCAACAAACCAACAAGCCAACAAACCAACAAGCCAACAAACCAACAAGCCAACAAACCAACAAACCAACAAACAAATAAACCAATAAACCAACAAACCAACAAACCAACAAACCAACAAGCCAACAAGCCAACAAACCAACAAACCAACAAACCAACAAACCAACAAACCAACAAACCAACAAATCAACAAACCAACAAACCAACAAACCAACAAACCAACAAGCCAACAAGCCAACAAACCAACAAACCAACAAGCCAACAAACCAACAAACAAATAAACCAACAAACCAACAAACCAGCAAACCAATAAGCCAACAAGCCAACAAACCAACAAACCAACAAGCCAACAAGCCAACAAACCAACAAACCAACAAGCCAAGAAACCAACAAACCAACAAGCCAACATGCCAACAAACCAACAAACTAAGTAACCAGCAAGCCAACAAACCAACAAACCAACAAACCAACAAGCCAAAAAACCAACAAACCAACAAGCCAACAAACCAACAAACCAACAAACTAATAAACCAACAAACCAACAAACAAATAAACCAACAAACCAACAAACCAACAAACCAACAAACCAACAAACCAACAAACCAAAAAAACCAACAAACCAAAAAACCAACAAACCAACAAACCAACAAACCAACAAACCAACAAGCCAACAAACCAACAAACAAATAAATCACAAAACAACAAACCAACAAGCCAACAAGCCAACAAACCAACAAACCAACAAACCAACAAGCCAACAAACCAACAAACCAACAAACCAACAAACCAACAAGCCAACAAACCAACAAACAAATAAACCAACAAACCAAAAAACCAACAAACCAACAAACCAACAAACAAACAAACCAACAAACCAACAAACCAAAATCCCAACAAACCAACAAACCAACAAGCCAACAAACCAACAAACCAACAAACCAACATACCAACAAACCAAAAGCCAACAAGCCAACAAACCAACAAACCAACAAGCCAACAAACCAACAAACCAACAAACCAACAAACCAACAAACCAACAAACCAACAAACCAACAAACCAACAAACCAACAAACCAACAAGCCAACAAGCCAACAAACCAACAAACCAACAAACCAACAAACCAACAAACAAATAAACCAACAAACCAACAAACCAACAAACCTACAAGCCAACAAGCCAACAAACCAACAAACCAACAAGCCAACAAGCCAACAAACCAATAAGCCAACAAACCAACAATCCAACAAGCCAACAATCCAACAAACCAACAAACCAACAAGCCAACAAACCAACAAACCAACAAACCAACAAGCCAACAAACCAACAAACAAATAAACCAACAAACCAACAAACCAACAAACCAAAAAATTAACAAACCAACAAGCCAACAAGCCAAAAAACCAACAAACTAACAAACTAACAAACGAACTAACCAACAAACCAACAAGCCAACAAGCCAACAAACCAACAAACCAACAAACCAACAAACTAAGTAACCAACAAGCCAACAAACCAACAAACCAACAAGCCAACAAGCCAACAAACCAAGAAACCAACAAGCCAACAAACCAACAAACCAACAAACCAAAAAACCAACAAACCAACAAACCAACAAACGAACAAACCAACAAACCAACAAACCAACAAACCAACAAGCCAACAAGCCAACAAACCAACAACCCAACAAACCAACAAGCCAACAAACCAACAAGCCAAAAAACCAACAAACCAACAAACCAAGTAACCAAAAAGCCAACAAACTAACAAACCAACAAGCCAACAAGCCAACAAACCAACAAACCAGCAAAGCTACAAGCCAACCAGCCGAAAAACCAACAATTCAACAAGCCAACAAGCCAACAAACCAACAAACTAACAAACCAACAAGCCAATCAACCAACAAACCAACAAGCCAACAAGCCAACAAAACAAACCAAGTAACCAAAAATCCAACAAACTAACAAACCAACAAGCCAACAAACCAACAAGCCAACAAGCCAACAAACCAACAAACCAACAAAGCAACAAACCAACAACCCAACAAACCAAGAAACCAATAAACTAACAAAACAACAAGCCAACAAACCAACAAACCAACAAGCCAACAAACCAACAAACCAACAAGCCAACAAGCCAACAAACCAACAAACCAACAAACCAAAAAACCAACAAACCAACAAACCATCAAACGAACAAAGCAATAAGCCAACAAGCCAACAAACCAACAAGCCAACAAACCAACAAACCAACAAGCCAACAAGCCAACAAACCAATAAGCCAACAAACCAACAATCCAACAAGCCAACAATCCAACAAACCAACAAACCAACAAGCCAACAAACCAACAAACCAACAAACCAACAAGCCAACAAACCAACAAACAAATAAACCAACAAACCAACAAACCAAAAAATTAACAAACCAACAAGCCAACAAGCCAACAAACCAACAAACTAACAAACTAACAAACGAACTAACCAACAAACCAACAAGCCAACAAGCCAACAAACCAACAAACCAACAAACCAACAAACCAACAAACTAAGTAACCAACAAGCCAACAAACCAACAAACCAACAAGCCAACAAGCCAACAAACCAAGAAACCAACAAGCCAACAAACCAACAAACCAACAAACCAAAAAACCAACAAACCAACAAACCAACAAACGAACAAACCAACAAACCAACAAACCAACAAACCAACAAGCCAACAAGCCAACAAACCAACAACCCAACAAACCAACAAGCCAACAAACCAACAAGCCAAAAAACCAACAAACCAACAAACAAAGTAAATTAAAAAGCCAACAAACTAACAAACCACCAAGCCAACAAGCCAACAAACCAACAAACCAGCAAAGCTACAAGCCAACCAGCCGAAAAACCAACAAACCAACAAGCCAACAAGCCAACAAACCAACAAACTAACAAACCAACAAGCCAACAAACCAACAAACCAACAAGCCAACAAGCCAACAAAACAAACCAAGTAACCAAAAATCCAACAAACTAACAAACCAACAAGCCAACAAACCAACAAGCCAACAAGCCAACAAACCAACAAACCAACAAAGCAACAAACCAACAACCCAACAAACCAAGAAACCAATAAACTAACAAAACAACAAGCCAACAAACCAACAAACCAACAAGCCAACAAACCAACAAACCAACAAGCCAACAAGCCAACAAACCAACAAACCAACAAACCAAAAACCAACAAACCAACAAACCATCAAACGAACAAAGCAATAAGCCAACAAGCCAACAAACCAACAAGCCAACAAACCAACAAACCAACAAGCCAACAAGCTAACAAACCAACAAACCAACAAACCAACAAGCAAACAAAACAACAAACCAACAAACCAACAAGCCAACAAACCAACAAACCAACAAACCAACAAACCAACAAACCAACAAGCCAACAAGCTAACAAACCAACAAACAATGAAACCAACAAACCAAAAAACCAACAAACCAACAAACCAACAAACCAACAAACCAACAAACCAACAAGCCAACAAACCAACAAACAAATAAACCAACAAACCAAAAAACCAACAAACCAACAAACCAACAAACCATCAAACCAACAAACCAACAAGCCAACAAGCCAACAAAACCAACAAACCAACAAACCAACAAGCCAACAAACCAACAAGCCAACAAAGCAACAAGCCAACAAGCCAACAAACCAACAAACCAATAAGCCAACAAACCAACAAACCAACAAGCCAACAAGCCAACAAACCAAACAACCCACAAACCAACAAGTCAACAAACCAACAAACTAATAAACCAACATGCCAACAAACCAACAAACTAAGTAATCAACAAACCAACAAACCAACAAACTAACAAACCAACAAACCGACAAACCCAAAAACCAACAAACCAACAAACCAACAAGCCAACAAACCAACAAACCAACAAACCAACAAGCCAACAAACCAACAAACAAATAAACCAACAAACCAACAAACCAACAAGCCAACAAGCCAACAAACCAACAAACCAACAAACCAACAAACCAACAAGCCAACAAACCAACAAACCAACAAACCAAAAAACCAACAAGCCAACAAACCAACAAACAAATAAACCAACAAACCAAAAAACCAACAAACCAGCAAACCAACAAACCAACAAACCAACAAACCAACAAACCAACAAACCAAAAAGCCAACAAACCAACAAACCACCAAGCCAACAAACCATCAAACTAACAAACCAACACACCAAAAACCAACAAGCCAACAAACCAACAAACCAACAAGCCAACAAACCAACAAACCAACAAACCAACAAACAAACAAACCAACAAACCAACAAACCAACAAACCAACAAACCAACAAACCAACAAACCAACAAGCCAACAAACCAACAAACCAACAAACCAACAAACCAACAAACAAATAAACCAACAAACCAACAAACCAGCAAACCAACAAACCACCAAGCCGACAAGGCAACAAACCAATAAGCCAACAGACCAACAAACCAACAAGCCAACAAGCCAACAAACCAAAAAACCAACAAGCCATCAAACCAACAAACCAACAAACCAACAAGCTAACAAACCAACAAACAAATAAACCAACAATCCAACAAACCAACAAATCAACAACCCAACAAGCCAACAAACCAACAAACCAACAAACTAACAAACCAACAAACCAACAAACCAACAAACCAACAAACCAACAAGCCAACAAGCCAACAAACCAACAAACCAACAAACCAACAAGCCAACAAACCAACAAACAAATAAACCAACAAACCAACAAACCAACAAACCAACAAACCAACAAGCCAACAAGCCAACAAACCAACAAACCAACAAGCCAACAAGCCAACAAACCAACAAGCCAACAAACCAACAAACCAACAAGCCAACATGCCAACAAACCAACAAACTAAATAACCAGCAAGCTAACAAACCAACAAACCAACAAGCCAACAAGCCAACAAACCAACAAACCAACAAGCTAACAAACTAACAAACCAACAAACCAACAAACCAACAAACAAACAAACCAACAAACCAACAAACCAACAAACCAACAAACCAACAAACCAACAAGCCAACAAACCAACAAACCAACAAACCAACAAACCAACAAACCAACAAACCAACAAACAAATAAACCAACAAACCAACAAACCAACAAACCTACAAGCCAAAAAGCCAACAAACCAACAAACCAACAAGCCAACAAGCCAACAAACCAATAAGCCAACAAACCAACAAACAAATAAACCAACAAACCAACAAACCAACAAACCAACAAACCATCAAACCAACAAACCAACAAACCAAAAAACCAACAAACCAACAAACCAACAAGCCAACAAACCAACAAACCAACAAACCAACAAGCCAACAAACCAACAAACAAATAAACCAACAAACCAACAAACCAACAAGCCAACAAGCCAACAAACCAACAAACCAACAAACCAACAAGCCAACAAACCAACAAACCAACAAACCAACAAACCAGCAAGCCAACAAACCAACAAACAAATAAACCAACAAACCAAAAAACCAACAAACCAACAAACCAACAAACAAACAAACCAACAAAGCAACAAACCAACAAACCAAAAAGCCAACAAGCCAACAAACCAACAAACCAACAAGCCAACAAACCAACAAACCAACAAACCAACAAACCAACAAACCAACAAACCAACAAACCAACAAACCAACAAACGAACAAACCAACAAACCAACAAGCCAACGAACCAACAAACCAACAAACCAACAAACCAACAAACAAATAAACCAACAAACAAACAAACCAACAAACCTACAAGCCAACAAGCCAACAAACCAACAAACCAACAAGCCAACAAGCCAACAAACCAATAAGCCAACAAACCAACAAACCAACAAGCCAACAAGCCAACAAACCAACAAACCAACAAGCCAACAAACCAACAAACCAACAAACCGACAAGCCAACAAACCAACAAACAAATAAGCCAACATAACAACAAACCAACAAACCAAAAAATTAACAAACCAACAAGCCAACAAGCCAACAAGCCAACAAACCAACAAACTAACAAACCCACAAACGAACAAGCCAACAAACCAACAAGCCAACAAACCAACAAACCAACAAACCAAGTAACCAAAAAGCCAACAAACTAACAAACCAACAAGCCAACAAGCCAACAAACCAACAAACCAGCAAAGCAACAAGCCAACCAGCCGAAAAACCAACAAACCAACAAGCCAGCAAGCCAACAAACCAACAAACTAACAGACCAACAAGCCAAGAAACCAACAAACCAACAAACCAACAAGCCAACAAGCCAACAAACCAACAAACCAAAAAACCAACAAACCAACAAACCAACAAACCAACAAACCAACAAACCAACAAACCAACAAGCCAACAAACCAACAAACCAACAACCCAACAAACCAACAAGCCAACAAACCAACAAGCCAACAAACAAACAAACCAACAAACCAAGTAACCAAAAAGCCAACAAACTAACAAACCAACAAGCCAACATGCCAACAAACCAAGAAACCAACAAGCCAATAAACCAACAAACCAACAAACCAAAAAACCAACAAACCAACAAACCAACAAACCAACAAACCAACAAACCAACAAACCAACAAACCAACAAGCCAACAAGCCAACAAACCAACAACCCAACAAACCAACAAGCCAACAAACCAACAAGCCAACAAACCAACAAACCAACAAACCAAGTAACCAAAAAGCCAACAAACTAACAAACCTATAAGCCAACAAGCCAACAAACGAACAAACCAGCAAAGCAACAAGCCAACCAGTCGAAAAACCAACAAACCAACAAGCCAACAAGCCAACAAACCAACAAACTAACAAACCAACAAGCCAACAAACCAACAAACCAACAAGCCAACAAGCCAACAAAACAAACCAAGTTACCAAAAAGCCAACAAACTAACAAACCAACAAGCCAACAAACCAACAAGCCAACAAACCAACAAACCAACAAACCAACAAAGCAACAAACCAACAACCCAACAAACCAACAAACCAATAAACTAACAAACCAACAAGCCAACAAACCAACAAACCAACAAGCCAACAAACCAACAAACCAACAAGCCAATAAGCCAACAAACCAACAAACCAACAAACCAAAAAACCAACAAACCAACAAACCATCAAACGAACAAAGCAACAAGCCAACAAGCCAACACACCAACAAACCAACAAGCCAACAAACCAACAAACCAACAAGCCAACAAGCCAACAAGCCAACAAACCAACAAACCAACAAACCAACAAACCAACAAGCAAACAAACCAACAAACCAACAAACCAACAAGCCAACAAACCAACAAACAAATAAACCAACAAACCAAAAAACCAACAAACCAACAAACCAACAAACCAACAAACCAACAAACCAACAAACCAACAAGCCAACAAACCAACAAACAATGAAACCAACAAACCAAAAAACCAACAAACCAACAAACCAACAAACCAACAAACCAATAAACCAACAAACCAACAAACCAACAAGCCAACAAACCAACAAACAAATAAACCAACAAACCAAAAAACCAACAAACCAACAAACCAACAAACCAACAAACCAACAAACCAACAAGCCAATAAGCCAACAAACCAACAAACCAACAAACCAACAAGCCAACAAACCAACAAGCCAACAAACCAACAAACCAACAAACCAAGTAACCAAAAAGCCAACAAACTAACAAACCAACAAGCCAACAAACCAACAAACCAACAAACCAACAAACCAACAAAGCAACAAGCCAACAAGCCAACAAACCAACAAACCAACAAGCCAAGAAACCAACAAACCAACAAGCCAACAAGCCAACAAACCAACAAACCCACAAACCAACAAGCCAACAAACCAACAAACCAAGAAGCCAACAAACCAACAAACTAACAAACCAACAAACCAACAAGCCAACAAGCCAACAACCAACAAACCAACAACCCAACAAGCCAACAAACCAACAAACCAACAAGCCAACAAACCAACAAACCAACAAACCAACAAGCCAACAAACCAACAAACAAATAAACCAACAAACCAACAAACCCACAAACCAACAAACCAACAAACCAACAAACCAACAAACTAACAAACCAACAAGCCAACAAACCAACAAACCAACAAGCCAACAAACCACATAACCAACAAACCAACAAACCAACAAGTCAACAAACCAACAAACCAATAAACCAACATGCCAACAAACCAACAAACTAAGTAACCAACAAGCCAACAAACCAACAAACCAATAAGCCAACAAGCCAACAAACCAACAAACCAACAAGCCAACAAACCAACAAACCAACAAACCAACAAGCCAACAAACCAACAAACAAATAAACCAACAAACCAACAAACCAACAAACCAACTAGCCAACAAGCCAACAAACCAACAAACCTGCAAGCCAACAAGCCAACAAACCAACAAGCCAACAAACCAACAAACCAACAAGCCAACAAGCCAACAAACCAATAAACCAACAAGCCAACAAACCAACAAACCAACAAACCAACAAGCCAACAAACCAACAAACAAATAAACCAACAAACCAACAAACCAACAAACCAACAAGCCAACAAACCAACAAACCAAAAAACCAACAAACCAACAAGCCAACAAGCCAACAAACCAACAAACTAACAAACCAACAAACGAACTAACCAACAAACCAACAAGCCAACAAGCCAACAAACCAACAAACCAACAAACTAAGTAACCAACAAGGCAACAAACCAACAAACCAACAAGCCAACAAGCCAACAAGTCAACAAACCAACAAACCAACAAGCCAACAAACCAACAAACCAACAAACCAACAAACCAACAAACCAACAAACTAACAAACCAACAAGCCAACAAACCAACAAACCAAAAAGCCAACAAACCAACAAACCAACAAACCAACAAGCCAACAAGCCAACAAACCAACAAACCAACAAGTCAACAAACCAACAAACCAATAAAGCAACATTCCAACAAACCAACAAACTAAGTAACCAACAAACCAACAAACCAACAAACTAACAAACCAACAAACCGACAAACCCAAAAACCAACAAACCAACAAACCAACAAGCCAACAAACCAACAAACCAACAAACCAACAAACCAACAAGCCAACAAACCAACAAACAAATAAACCAACAAACCAACAAACCAACAAGCCAACAAGCCAACAAACCAACAAACCAACAAACCAACAAGCCAACAAACCAACAAACCAACAAACCAACAAACCAACAAGCCAACAAACCAACAAACAAATAAACCAACAAACCAAAAAACCAACAAACCAACAAACCAACAAACCAACAAACCAACAAACCAACAAACCAACAAACCAACAAACCAACAAACCAACAAACCAACAAACCAACAAACCAACAAACCAACAAGCCAACAAACCAACAAACCAACAAACCAACAAACCAACAAACAAATAAACCAACAAACCAACAAACCAACAAACCTACAAGCCAACAAGCCAACAAACCAACAAACCAACAAGCCAACAAGCCAACAAACCAATAAGCCAACAAACCAACAAACCAACAAGCCAACAAGCCAACAAACCAACAAACCAACAAGCCAACAAACCAACAAACCAACAAACCAACAAGCCAACAAACCAACAAACAAATAAGCCAACATACCAACAAACCAACAAACCAAAAAATTAACAAACCAACAAGCCAACAAGCCAACAAGCCAACAAACCAACAAACTAACAAACCCACAAACGAACAAACCCACAAACGAACAAGCCAACAAACCAACAAGCCAACAAACCAACAAACCAACAAACCAAGTAACCAAAAAACCAACAAACTAACAAACCAACAAGCCAACAAGCCAACAAACCAACAAACCAGCAAAGCAACAAGCCAACCAGCCGAAAAACCAACAAACCAACAAGCCAGCAAGCCAACAAACCAACAAACTAACAGACCAACAAGCCAAGAAACCAACAAACCAACAAACCAACAAGCCAACAAGCCAACAAACCAACAAACCAAAAAACCAACAAACCAACAAACCAACAAACCAACAAACCAACAAACCAACAAACCAACAAACCAACAAGCCAACAAACCAACAAACCAACAACCCAACAAACCAACAAACCAACAAGCCAACAAACAAACAAACCAACAAACCAAGTAACCAAAAAGCCAACAAACTAACAAACCAACAAGCCAACATGCCAACAAACCAAGAAACCACCAAGCCAATAAAACAACAAACCAACAAACCAAAAAACCAACAAACCAACAAACCAACAAACCAACAAACCAACAAACCAACAAACCAACAAGCCAACAAGCCAACAAACCAACAACCCAACAAACCAACAAGCCAACAAACCAACAAACCAACAAACCAAGTAACCAAAAAGCCAACAAACTAACAAACCTATAAGCCAACAAGCCAACAAACGAACAAACCAGCAAAGCAACAAGCCAACCAGTCGAAAAACCAACAAACCAACAAGCCAACAAGCCAACAAACCAACAAACTAACAAACCAACAAGCCAACAAACCAACAAACCAACAAGCCAACAAGCCAACAAAACAAACCAAGTAACCAAAAAGCCAACAAACTAACAAACCAACAAGCCAACAAACCAACAAGCCAACAAACCAACAAACCAACAAACCAACAAAGCAACAAACCAACAACCCAACAAACCAACAAACCAATAAACTAACAAACCAACAAGCCAACAAACCAACAAACCAACAAGCCAACAAACCAACAAACCAACAAGCCAATAAGCCAACAAACCAACAAACCAACAAACCAAAAAACCAACAAACCAACAAACCATCAAACGAACAAAGCAACAAGCCAACAAGCCAACACACCAACAAACCAACAAGCCAACAAACCAACAAACCAACAAGCCAACAAGCCAACAAGCCAACAAACCAACAAACCAACAAACCAACAAACCAACAAGCAAACAAACCAACAAACCAACAAACCAACAAGCCAACAAACCAACAAACAAATAAACCAACAAACCAAAAAACCAACAAACCAACAAACCAACAAACCAACAAACCAACAAACCAACAAACCAACAAGCCAACAAACCAACAAACAATGAAACCAACAAACCAAAAAACCAACAAACCAACAAACCAACAAACCAACAAACCAATAAACCAACAAACCAACAAACCAACAAGCCAACAAACCAACAAACAAATAAACCAACAAACCAAAAAACCAACAAACCAACAAACCAACAAACCAACAAACCAACAAACCAACAAGCCAATAAGCCAACAAACCAACAAACCAACAAACCAACAAGCCAACAAACCAACAAGCCAACAAACCAACAAACCAACAAACCAAGTAACCAAAAAGCCAACAAACTAACAAACCAACAAGCCAACAAACCAACAAACCAACAAACCAACAAACCAACAAAGCAACAAGCCAACAAGCCAACAAACCAACAAACCAACAAGCCAAGAAACCAACAAACCAACAAGCCAACAAGCCAACAAACCAACAAACCCACAAACCAACAAGCCAACAAACCAACAAACCAAGAAGCCAACAAACCAAGAAGCCAACAAACCAACAAACTAACAAACCAACAAACCAACAAGCCAACAAGCCAACAACCAACAAACCAACAACCCAACAAGCCAACAAACCAACAAACCAACAAGCCAACAAACCAACAAACCAACAAACCAACAAGCCAACAAACCAACAAACAAATAAACCAACAAACCAACAAACCCACAAACCAACAAACCAACAAACCAACAAACTAACAAACCAACAAGCCAACAAACCAACAAACCAACAAGCCAACAAACCACAGAACCAACAAACCAACAAACCAACAAGTCAACAAACCAACAAACCAATAAACCAACATGCCAACAAACCAACAAACTAAGTAACCAACAAGCCAACAAACCAACAAACCAACAAGCCAACAAGCCAACAAACCAACAAACCAACAAGCCAACAAACCAACAAACCAACAAACCAACAAGCCAACAAACCAACAAACAAATAAACCAACAAACCAACAAACCAACAAACCAACTAGCCAACAAGCCAACAAACCAACAAACCTGCAAGCCAACAAGCCAACAAACCAACAAGCCAACAAACCAACAAACCAACAAGCCAACAAGCCAACAAACCAATAAACCAACAAGCCAACAAACCAACAAACCAACAAACCAACAAGCCAACAAACCAACAAACAAATAAACCAACAAACCAACAAACCAACAAACCAACAAGCCAACAAACCAACAAACCAAAAAACCAACAAACCAACAAGCCAACAAGCCAACAAACCAACAAACTAACAAACCAACAAACGAACTAACCAACAAACCAACAAGCCAACAAGCCAACAAACAAACAAACCAACAAACTAAGTAACCAACAAGGCAACAAACCAACAAACCAACAAGCCATCAAGCCAACAAGTCAACAAACCAACAAACCAACAAGCCAACAAACCAACAAACCAACAAACCAACAAACCAACAAACCAACAAACTAACAAACCAACAAGCCAACAAACCAACAAACCAAAAAGCCAACAAACCAACAAACCAACAAACCAACAAGCCAACAAGCCAACAAACCAACAAACCAACAAGTCAACAAACCAACAAACCAATAAAGCAACATGCCAACAAACCAACAAACTAAGTAACCAACAAACCAACAAACCAACAAACTAACAAACCAACAAACCGACAAACCCAAAAACCAACAAACCAACAAACCAACAAGCCAACAAACCAACAAACCAACAAACCAACAAACCAACAAGCCAACAAACCAACAAACAAATAAACCAACAAACCAACAAACCAACAAGCCAACAAGCCAACAAACCAACAAACCAACAAACCAACAAGCCAACAAACCAACAAACAAATAAACCAACAAACCAAAAAACCAACAAACCAACAAACCAACAAACCAACAAACCAACAAACCAACAAACCAACAAACCAACAAACCAACAAACCAAAAAGCCAACAAACCAACAAACCAACAAGCCAACAAACCAACAAACCAACAAACCAACAAACCAACAAACCAACAAACCAAAAACCAACAAGCCAACAAACCAACAAACCAACAAGCCAACAAACCAACAAACCAACAAACCAACAAACCAACAAACCAACAAACCAACAAACCAACAAACCAACAAACCAACAAACCAACAAACCAACAAACCAACAAACCAACAAGCCAACAAACCAACAAACCAACAAACAAATGAACCAACAAACCAACAAACCAGCAAACCAACAAACGAACAAGTCAACAAGGCAACAAACCAATAAGCCAACAAACCAACAAACCAACAAGCCAACAAGCCAACAAACCAACAAACCAACAAGCCAACAAACCAACAAACCAACAAACCAACAAGCCAACAAACCAACAAACAAATAAACCAACAAACCAACAAACCAACAAACCAACAACCCAACAAGCCAACAAACGAACAAATCAACAAACCAACAAACCAACAAACCAACAAACCAACAAACCAACAAACCAACAAACCAACAAACCAACAAACCAACAAACCAACAAGCCAACAACCAACAAACCAACAACCCAACAAGCCAACAAACCAACAAACCAACAAGCCAACAAACCAACAAACCAACAAACCAACAAGCCAACAAACCAACAAACAAATAAACCAACAAACCAACAAACCCACAAACCAACAAACCAACAAACCAACAAACCAACAAACTAACAAACCAACAAGCCAACAAACCAACAAACCAACAAGCCAACAAACCACATAACAAACAAACCAACAAACCAGCAAGTCAACAAACCAACAAACCAATAAACCAACATGCCAACAAACCAACAAACTAAGTAACCAACAAGCCAACAAACCAACAAACCAACAAGCCAACAAGCCAACAAACCAACAAACCAACAAGCCAACAAACCAACAAACCAACAAACCAACAAGCCAACAAACCAACAAACAAATAAACCAACAAACCAACAAACCAACAAACCAACTAGCCAACAAGCCAACAAACCAACAAACCTGCAAGCCAACAAGCCAACAAACCAACAAGCCAACAAACCAACAAACCAACAAGCCAACAAGCCAACAAACCAATAAACCAACAAGCCAACAAACCAACAAACCAACAAACCAACAAGCCAACAAACCAACAAACAAATAAACCAACAAACCAACAAACCAACAAACCAACAAACCAACAAACCAACAAACCAACAAACCAACAAACCAAAAAACCAACAAACCAACAAGCCAACAAGCCAACAAACCAACAAACTAACAAACCACCAAACGAACTAACCAACAAACCAACAAGCCAACAAGCCAACAAACCAACAAACCAACAAACCAACAAACCAACAAACTAAGTAACCAACAAGGCAACAAACCAACAAACCATCAAGCCAACAAGCCAACAAGCCAACAAACCAATAAACCAACAAGCCAAAAAACCAACAAACCAACAAACCAACAAACCAACAAACTAACAAACCATCAAGCCAACAAACCAACAAACCAAAAAGCCAACAAACCAACAAACCAACAAACCAACAAGCCAACAAACCAACAAACCAACAAGTCAACAAACCAACAAACCAATAAACCAACATGCCAACAAACCAACAAACTAAGTAACCAACAAACCAACAAACCAACAAACTAACAAACCAACTAACCGACAAACCCAAAAACCAACAAACCAACAAACCAACAAGCCAACAAACCAACAAACCAACAAACCAACAAACCAACAAACCAACAAGCCAACAAACCAACAAACAAATAAACCAACAAACCAACAAACCAACAAACCAACAAACAAATAAACCAACAAACCAACAAACCAACAAACCAACAAACCAACAAACCAACAAACCAACAAGCCAACAAACCAACAAACAAATAAACCAACAAACCAAAAAACCAACAAACCAACAAACCAACAAACCAACAAACCAACAAACCAACAAACCAACAAACCAAAAAGCCAACAAACCAACAAACCAACAAGCCAACAAACCAACAAACCAACAAACCAACAAATCAACAAACCAACAAACCAAAAACCAACAAGCCAACAAACCAACAAACCAACAAACCAACAAGCCAACAAACCAACAAACCAACAAACCAACAAACCAACAAACCAACAAACCAACAAACCAACAAACCAACAAACCAACAAACCAACAAACCAACAAACCAACAAGCCAACAAACCAACAAACCAACAAACAAATGAACCAACAAACCAACAAACCAGCAAACCAACAAACGAACATGTCAACAAGGCAACAAACCAATAAGCCAACAAACCAACAAACCAACAAGCCAACAAGCCAACAAACCAACAAACCAACAAGCGAACAAACCAACAAACCAACAAACCAATAAGCCAACAAACCAACAAACAAATAAACCAACAAACCAACAAACCAACAAACCAACAACCCAACAAGCCAACAAACCAACAAATCAACAAACCAACAAACCAACAAACCAACAAACCAACAAACCAACAAACCAACAAACCAACAAACCAACAAACCAACAAACCAACAAGCCAACAAGCCAACAAACCAACAAACCAACAAACCAACAAGCCAACAAACCAACAAACAAATAAACCAACAAACCAACAAACCAACAAACCAACAAGCCAACAAGCCAACAAACCAACAAACCAACAAGCCAACAAGCCAACAAACCAACAAGCCAACAAACCAACAAGCCAACAAACCAACAAACAAATAAACCAACAAACCAACAAACCAACAAGCCAACAAGCCAACAAACCAACAAACCAACAAACCAACAAACCAACAAACCAACAAGCCAACAAACCAACAAACAAATAAACCAACAAACCAAAAAACCAGCAAACCAACAAACCAACAAACAAACAAACCAACAAACCAACAAATTAAAAAGCCAACAAAACAACAAACCAACAAGCCAACAAACCAACAAACCAACAAACCAAAAAACCAACAAACCAAAAGCCAACAAGCCAACAAGCCAACAAGCCAACAAGCCAACAAGCCAACAAACCAACAAACCAACAAACCAACAAGCAAACAAACCAACAAACCAACAAACCAACAAGCCAACAAACCTACAAACAAATAAACCAACAAACCAAAAAAAAACAAACCAACAAACCAACAAACCAACAAACCAACAAACCAACAAACCAACAAACCAAGAAGCCAACAAACCAACAAACAATGAAACCAACAAACCAAAAAACCAACAAACCAACAAACCAACAAACCAACAAACCAACAAACCAACAAACCAACAAACCAACAAGCCAACAAGCCAACAAACCAACAAACAAATAAACCAACAAACCAAAAAACCAACAAACCAACAAACCAACAAACCAACAAACCAACAAACCAACAAGCCAATAAGCCAACAAACCAACAAACCAACAAACCAACAAGCCAACAAACCAACAAGCCAACAAACCAACAAACCAACAAACCAAGTAACCAAAAAGCCAACAAAATAACAAACCAACAAGCCAACAAGCCAACAGACCAACAAACCAACAAACCAACAAAGCAACAAGCCAACAAGCCAACAAACCAACAAACCAACAAGCCAAGAAACCAACAAACCAACAAGCCAACAAGCCAACAAACCAACAAACCCACAAACCAACAAGCCAACAAACCAACAAACCAACAAACCAAGAAGCCAACAAACCAACAAACCAACAAACCAACAAACCAACAAACCAACAAACCAACAAACCAACAAACCAACAAGCCAACAAACCAACAAACAAATAAACCAACAAACCAACAAACCAACAAACCAACTAGCCAACAAGCCAACAAACCAACAAACCTGCAAGCCAACAAGCCAACAAACCAACAAGCCAACAAACCAACAAACCAACAAGCCAACAAGCCAACAAACCAATAAACCAACAAGCCAACAAACCAACAAACCAACAAACCAACAAACCAACAAACCAACAAACCAACAAACCAACAAACTAAGTAACCAACAAGGCAACAAACCAACAAACCAACAAGCCAACAAGCCAACAAGCCAACAAACCAACAAACCAACAAGCCAACAAACCAACAAACCAACAAACCAACAAACCAACAAACTAACAAACCAACAAGCCAACAAACCAACAAACCAAAAAGCCAACAAACCAACAAACCAACAAACCAACAAGCCAACAAGCCAACAAACCAACAAACCAACAAGTCAACAAACCAACAAACCAATAAACCAACATGCCAACAAACCAACAAACTAAGTAACCAACAAACCAACAAACCAACAAACTAACAAAACAACAAACCGACAAACCCAAAAACCAACAAACCAACAAACCAACAAGCCAACAAACCAACAAACCAACAAACCAACAAACCAACAAACCAAGAAGCCAACAAACCAACAAACAAATAAACCAACAAACCAACAAACCAACAAGCCAACAAGCCAACAAACCAACAAACCAACAAACCAACAAGCCAACAAACCAACAAACCAACAAACCAACAAACCAATAAGCCAACAAACCAACAAACAAATAAACCAACAAACCAAAAAACCAACAAACCAACAAACCAACAAACCAACAAACCAACAAACCAACAAACCAACAAACCAACAAACCAAAAAGCCAGAAAACCAACAAACCAACAAGCCAACAAACCAACAAACCAACAAACCAACAAACCAACAAACCAAAAACCAACAAGCCAACAAACCAACAAACCAACAAGCCAACAAACCAACAAACCAACAAACCAACAAACTAACAAACCAACAAACCAACAAACCAACAAACCAACAAACCAACAAACCAACAAACCAACAAACCAACAAACCAACAAACCAACAAACCAACAAGCCAACAAACCAACAAACCAACAAACCAACAAACAAATGATCCAACAAACCAACAAACCAGCAAACCAACAAACGAACAAGTCAACAAGGCAACAAACCAATAAGCCAACAAACCAACAAACCAACAAGCCAACAAGCCAACAAACCAACAAACCAACAAGCTAACAAACCAACAAACCAACAAACCAACAAGCCAACAAACCAACAAACAAATAAACCAACAAACCAACAAACCAACAAACCAACAACCCAACAAGCCAACAAGCCAACAAACCAACAAATTAACAAACCAACAAACCAACAAACCAACAAACCAACAAACCAACAAACCAACAAACCAACAAACCAACAAACCAACAAACCAACAAACCAACAAGCCAACAAGCCAACAAACCAACAAACCAACAAACCAATAAACCAAAAAATCAACAAACCAACAAGCCAACAAGCCAACAAACCAACAAACTAACAAACCCACAAACGAACAAGCCAACAAACCAACAAGCCAACAAACCAACAAACCAACAAACCAAGTAACCAAAAAGCCAACAAACTAACAAACCAACAAACCAAGAAGCCAACAAACCAACAAACCAACAAACCAATAAACCAACAAGCCAACAAGCCACCAACCAACAAACCAACAACCCAACAAGCCAACAAACCAACAAACCAACAAGCCAACAAACCAACAAACCAACAAACCAACAAGCCAACAAACCAACAAACAAATAAACCAACAAACCAACAAGCCCACAAACCAACAAACCAACAAACCAACAAACCAACAAACTAACAAACCAACAAGCCAACAAACCAACAAACCAACAAGCCAACAAACCACATAACCAACAAACCAACAAACCAACAAGTCAACAAACCAACAAACCAATAAACCAACATGCCAACAAACCAACAAACTAAGTAACCAACAAGCCAACAAACCAACAAACCAACAAGCCAACAAGCCAACAAACCAACAACCCAACAAGCCAACAAACCAACAAACCAACAAACCAACAAGCCAACAAACCAACAAACAAATAAACCAACAAACCAACAAACCAACAAACCAACTAGCCAACAAGCCAACAAACCAACAAACCTGCAAGCCAACAAGCCAACAAACCAACAAGCCAACAAACCAACAAACCAACAAGCCAACAAGCCAACAAGCCAACAAACCAATAAACCAACAAGCCAACAAACCAACAAACCAACAAACCAACAAGCCAACAAACCAATAAACAAATAAACCAACAAACCAACAAACCAACAAACCAACAAACCAACAAACCAACAAACCAAAAAACCAACAAACCAACAAGCCAACAAGCCAACAAACCAACAAACTAACAAACCAACAAACGAACTAACCAACAAACCAACTAGCCAACAAGCCATAAAACCAACAAACCAACAAACCAACAAACTAAGTAACCAACAAGGCAACAAACCAACAAACCAACAAGCCAACAAGCCAACAAGCCAACAAACCAACAAACCAACAAGCCAACAAACCAACAAACCAACAAACCAACAAACCAACAAACTAACAAACCAACAAGCCAACAAACCAACAAACCAAAAAGCCAACAAACCAACAAACCAACAAACCAACAAGCCAACAAGCCAACAAACCAACAAACCAACAAGTCAACAAACCAACAAACCAATAAACCAACATGCCAACAAACCAACAAACTAAGTAACCAACAAACCAACAAACCAACAAACTAACAAACCAACAAACCGACAAACCCAAAAACCAACAAACCAACAAACCAACAAGCCAACAAACCAACAAACCAACAAACCAACAAACCAACAAGCCAACAAACCAACAAACAAATAAACCAACAAAACAACAAACCAACAAGCCAACAAGCCAACAAACCAACAAACCAACAAACCAACAAGCCAACAAACCAACAAACCAACAAACCAACAAACCAACAAGCCAACAAACCAACAAACAAATAAACCAACAAACCAAAAAACCAACAAACCAACAAACCAACAAACCAACAAACCAACAAACCAACAAACCAACAAACCAAAAAGCCAACAAACCAACAAACCAACAAGCCAACAAACCAACAAACCAACAAACCAACAAACCAACAAACCAAAAACCAACAAGCGAACAAACCAACAAACCAACAAGCCAACAAACCAACAAACCAACAAACCAACAAACCAACAAACCAACAAACCAACAAACCAACAAACCAACAAACCAACAAACCAACAAGCCAACAAACCAACAAACCAACAAACCAACAAACAAATGAACCAACAAACCAACAAACCAGTAAACAAACCAACGAACAAGTCAACAAGGCAACAAACCAATAAGCCAACAAACCAACAAACCAACAAGCCAACAAGCCAACAAACCAACAAACCAACAAGCTAACAAACCAACAAACCAACAAACCAACAAGCCAACAAACCAACAAACAAATAAACAAACAAACCAACAAACGAACAAACCAACAACCCAACAAGCCAACAAACCAACAAATCAACAAACCAACAAACCAACAAACCAACAAACCAACAAATCAACAAATCAACAAACCAACAAACCAACAAACCAACAAACCAACAAACCAACAAGCCAACAAGCCAACAAACCAACAAACCAACAAACCAACAAGCCAACAAACCAACAAACAAATAAACCAACAAACCAACAAACCAACAAACCAACAAGCCAACAAGCCAACAAACCAACAAACCAACAAGCCAACAAGCCAACAAACCAACAAGCCAACAAACCAACAAGCCAACAAACCAATAAACAAATAAACCAACAAACCAACAAACCAACAAGCCAACAAGCCAACAAACCAACAAACCAACAAACCAACAAACCAACAAACCAACAAGCCAACAAACCATTAAACAAATAAACCAACAAACCAAAAAACCAGCAAACCAACAAACCAACAAACAAACAAACCAACAAACCAACAAATTAAAAAGCCAACAAACCAACAAACCAACAAGCCAACAAACCAACAAACCAACAAACTAACAAACCAAAAGCCAACAAGCCAACAAACCAACAAACCAACAAGCCAACAAACCAACAAATCAACAAACCAACAAACCAACAAACCAACAAACCAACAAACCAACAAACCAACAAACCAACAAACCAACAAACCAACAAACCAACAAGCCAACAAACCAACAAACCAACAAACCAACAAACCAACAAACCAACAAACAAATAAACCAACAAACCAACAAACCAACAAACCTACAAGCCAACAAGCCAACAAACCAACAAACCAACAAGCCAACAAGCCAACAAACCAATAAGCCAACAAACCAACAAACCAACAAGCCAACAAGCCAACAAACCAACAAACCAACAAGCCAACAAACCAACAAACCAACAACCCAACAAGCCAACAAACCAACAAACAAATAAACCAACAAACCAATAAACCAACAAACCAACAAACTAACAAACCCACAAACGAACAAGCCAACAAACCAACAAGCCAACAAACCAACAAGCCAACAAACCAACAAACCAACAAACCAAGTAACCAAAAAGCCAACAAACTAACAAACTAACAAGCCAACAAGCCAACAAGCCAACAAACCAACAAACCAGCAAAGCAACAAGCCAACCAGCCGAAAAACCAACAAACCAACAAGCCAGCAAGCCAAAAAACCAACAAACTAACAAACCAACAAGCCAACAAACCAACAAACCAACAAGCCAACAAGCCAACAAACCAACAAACCAACAAGCCAACAAACCAACAAGCCAGTAAACCAAGAAACCAACAAGCCAACAAACCCAGAAACCAACAAGCCAACAAACCAACAAACCAACAAACCAAAAAACCAACAAACCAACAAACCAACAAACCAACAAACCAACAAACCAACAAACCAAGTAACCAAAAAGCCAACAAACTAACAAACTAACAAGCCAACAAGCCAACAAACCAACAAACCAGCAAAGCAACAAGCCAACCAGCCGAAAAACCAACAAACCAACAAGCCAGCAAGCCAACAAACCAACAAACTAACAAACCAACAAGCCAACAAACCAACAAACCAACAAGCCAACAAGCCAACAAACCAACAAACCAACAAGCCAACAAACCAACAAGCCAACAAACCAAGAAACCAACAAGCCAACAAACCAAGACACCAACAAGCCAACAAACCAACAAACCAACAAACCAAAAAACCAACAAACCAACAAACCAACAAACCAACAAACCAACAAACCAACAAGCCAACAAGCCAACAAACCAACAACCCAACAAACCAACAAGCCAACAAACCAACAAGCCAACAAACCAACAAACCAACAAACCAAGTAACCAAAAAGCCAACAAACTAAAAAACCAACAAGTCAACAAGCCAACAAACCAACAAACCAGCAAAGGAACAAGCCAACCAGCCGAAAAACCAACAAACCAACAAGCCAACAACCCAACAAACCAACAAACTAACAAACCAACAAGCCAACAAACCAACAAACCAACAAGCCAACAACCCAACAAAACAAACCAAGTAACCAAAAAGCCAGCAAACTAACAAACCAACAAGCCAACAAACCAACAAGGCAACCAACCAACAAACCAACAAACCAACAAAGCAACAAACCAACAACCAAACAAACCAACAAACCAATAAACTAACAAACCAACAAGCCAACAAACCAACAAACCAACAAGCCAATAAACCAACAAACCAACAAGCCAACAAGCCAACAAACCAACAAACCAACAAACCAAAAAACCAACAAACCAACAAACCATCAAACGAACAAAGCAACAAGCCAACAAGCCAACACACCAACAAACCAACAAGCCAACAAACCAACAAGCCAACAAGCCAACAAGCCAACAAACCAACAAACCAACAAACCAACAAGCAAACAAACCAACAAACTAACAAACCAACAAGCCAACAAACAAATAAACCAACAAACCAAAAAACCAACAAACCAACAAACCAACAAACCAACAAACCAACAAACCAACAAACCAACAAACCAACAAACCAAAAACCCAACAAACCAACAAGCCAACAAGCCAACAAACCAACAAACTAACAAACCAACAAACGAACTAACCAACAAACCAACAAGCCAACAAGCGAACAAACCAACAAACCAACAAACCAACAAACTAAGTAACCAACAAGGCAACAAACCAACAAACCAACAAGCCAAAAAGCCAACAAGCCAACAAACCAACAAACCAACAAGCCAACTAACCAACAAACCAACAAACCAACAAACTAACAAACCAACAAGCCAACAAACCAACAAACCAAAAAGCCAACAAACCAACAAACCAACAAACCAACAAGCCAACAAGCCAACAAACCAACAAACCAACAAGTCAACAAACCAACAAACCAATAAACCAATATGCCAACAAACCAACAAACTAAGTAACCAACAAACCAACAAACCAACAAACTAACAAACCAACAAACCGACAAACCAAAAAACCAACAAACCAACAAGCCAACAAGCCAACAAACCAACAAACCAACAAACCAACAAACCAACAAGCCAACAAACCAACAAACATATAAACCAACAAACCAACAAACCAACAAGCCAACAAGCCAACAAACCCACAAACCAACAAACCAACAAGCCAACAAACCAACAAACCAACAAACCAACAAACCAACAAGCCAACAAACCAACAAACAAATAAACCAACAAACCAAAAAACCAACAAACCAACAAACCAACAAACCAACAAACCAACAAACCAACAAACCAACAAACCAAAAAGCCAACAAACCAACAAACCAACAAGCCAACAAACCAACAAACCAACAAACCAACAAACCAACAAGCTAACAAACCAACAAACCAACAAACCAACAAGCCAATAAACCAACAAACAAATAAACCAACAAACCAACAAACCAACAAACCAACAACCCAACAAGCCAACAAACCAACAAATCAACAAACCAACAAACCAACAAACCAACAAACCAACAAACCAACAAACCAACAAACCAACAAACCAACAAACCAACAAGCCAAAAGCCAACAAACCAACAAACCAACAAACCAACAAGCCAACAAACCAACAAACAAATAAACCAACAAACCAACAAACCAACAAACCAACAAGCCAACAAGCCAACAAACCAACAAACCAACAAGCCAACAAACCAACAAGCCAACAAGCCAACAAACCAACAAGCCAACAAACCAACAAACAAATAAACCAACAAACCAACAAACCAACAAGCCAACAAGCCAACAAACCAACAAACCAACAAACCAACAAACCAACAAACCAACAAGCCAACAAACCAACAAACAAATAAACCAACAAACCAAAAAACCAGCAAACCAACAAACCAACAAACAAACAAACCAACAAACCAACAAATTAAAAAGCCAACAAACCAACAAACCAACAAGCCAACAAACCAACAAACCAACAAACCAACAAACCAAAAGCCAACAAGCCAACAAACCAACAAAACAACAAGCCAACAAACCAACAAACCAACAAACCAACAAACCAACAAACCAACAAACCAACAAACCAACAAACCAACAAACCAACAAACCAACAAACCAACAAACCAACAAACAAATAAACCAACAAACCAACAAACCAACAAACCTACAAGCCAACAAGCCAACAAACCAACAAACCAACAAGCCAACAAGCCAACAAACCAATAAGCCAACAAACCAACAAACCAACAAGCCAACAAGCCAACAAACCAACAAACCAACAAGCCAACAAACCAACAAACCAACAAACCAACAAGCCAACAAACCAACAAACAAATAAACCAACAAACCAATAAACCTACAAACCAAAAAATCAACAAACCAACAAGCCAACAAGCCAACAAACCAACAAACTAACAAACCCACAAACGAACAAGCCAACAAACCAACAAACCAACAAACCAACAAACCAACAAACCAAGTAACCAAAAAGCCAACAAACTAACAAACTAACAAGCCAACAAGCCAACAAACCAACAAACCAGCAAAGCAACAAGCCAACCAGCCGAAAAACCAACAAACCAACAAGCCAGCAAGCCAACAAACCAACAAACTAACAAACCAACAAGCCAACAAACCAACAAACCAACAAGCCAACAAGCCAACAAACCAACAAACCAAAAAACCAACAAACCAACAAACCAACAAACCAACAAACCAACAAACCAACAAACCAACAAGCCAATAAACCAACAAACCAACAACCCAACAAACCAACAAGCCAACAAACCAACAAGCCAACAAACCAACAATCCAACAAACCAAGTAACCAAAAAGCCAACAAACTAACAAACCAACAAGCCATCAAGCCAACAAACCAAGAAACCAACAAGCCAACAAACCAACAAACCAACAAACCAAAAAACCAACAAACCAACAAACCAACAAACCAACAAACCAACAAATCAAAAAGCCAACAAACCAACAACCCAACAAACCAACAAGCCAACAAACCAACAAGCCAACAAACCAACAAACCAACAAACCAAGTAACCAAAAAGCCAACAAACTAAAAAACCAACAAGTCAACAAGCCAACAAACCAACAAACCAGCAAAGGAACAAGCCAACCAGCCGAAAAACCAACAAACCAACAAGCCAACAAGCCAACAAACCAACAAACTAACAAACCAACAAGCCAACAAACCAACAAACCAACAAGCCAACAAGCCAACAAAACAAACCAAGTAACCAAAAAGCCAACAAACTAACAAACCAACAAGCCAACAAACCAACAAGGCAACCAACCAACAAACCAACAAACCAACAAAGCAACAAACCAACAACCAAACCAACCAACAAACCAATAAACTGACAAACCAACAAGCCAACAAACCAACAAACCAACAAGCCAATAAACCAACAAACCAACAAGCCAACAAGCCAACAAACCAACAAACCAACAAACCAAAAAACCAACAAACCAACAAACCATCAAACGAACAAAGCAACAAGCCAACAAGCCAACACACCAACAAACCAACAAGCCAACAAACCAACAAACCAACAAGCCAACAAGCCAACAAACCAACAAACCAACAAACCAACAAGCAAACAAACCAACAAACCAACAAACCAACAAGCCAACAAACCAACAAACAAATAAACCAACAAACCAAAAAACCAACAAACCAACAAACCAACAAACCAACAAACCAACAAACCAACAAACCAACAAACCAACAAGCCAACAAACCAACAAACAATGAAACCAACAAACCAAAAACCAACAAACCAACAAACCAACAAACCAACAAACCAACAAACCAACAAACCAACAAGCCAACAAACCAACAAACAAATAAACAAACAAACCAAAAAACCAACAAACCAACAAACCAACAAACCAACAAACCAACAAACCAACAAGCCAACAAGCCAACAAACCAACAAACCAACAAACCAACAAGCCAACAAACCAACAAGCCAACAAACCAACAAACCAACAAACCAAGTAACCAAAAAGCCAACAAACCAACAAACCAACAAAGCAACAAGCCAACAAGCCAACAAACCAACAAACCAACAAGCCAACAAACCAACAAGCCAACAAACCAACAAACCAAAAAACCAACAAACCAACAAACCAACAAACCAACAAACCAACAAACCAACAAGCCAATAAACCAACAAACCAACAACCCAACAAACCAACAAGCCAACAAACCAACAAGCCAACAAACCAACAAACCAACAAACCAAGTAACCAAAAAGCCAACAAACTAACAAACCAACAAGCCAACAAGCCAACAAACCAAGAAACCAACAAGCCAACAAACCAACAAACCAACAAACCAAAAAACCAACAAACCAATAAACCAACAAACCAACAAACCAACAAACCAACAAGCCAACAAGCCAACAAACCAAGAACCCAACAAACCAACAAGCCAACAAACCAACAAGCCAACAAACCAACAAACCAACAAACCAAGTAACCAAAAAGCCAACAAACTAAAAAACCAACAAGTCAACAAGCCAACAAACCAACAAACCAGCAAAGGAACAAGCCAACCAGCCGAAAAACCAACAAACCAACAAGCCAACAAGCCAACAAACCAACAAACTAACAAACCAACAAGCCAACAAACCAACAAACCAACAAGCCAACAAGCCAACAAAACAAACCAAGTAACCAAAAAGCCAACAAACTAACAAACAGACAAGCCAACAAACCAACAAGGCAACCAACCAACAAACCAACAAACCAACAAAGCAACAAACCAACAACCAAACAAACCAACAAACCAATAAACTAACAAACCAACAAGCCAACAAACCAACAAACCAACAAGCCAATAAACCAACAAACCAACAAGCCAACAAGCCAACAAACCAACAAACCAACAAACCAAAAAACCAACAAACCAACAAACCATCAAACGAACAAAGCAACAAGCCAACAAGCCAACACACCAACAAACCAACAAGCCAACAAACCAACAAACCAACAAGCCAACAAGCCAACAAACCAACAAACCAACAAACCAACAAGCAAACAAACCAACAAACCAACAAACCAACAAGCCAAGAAACCAACAAACAAATAAACCAACAAACCAAAAAACCAACAAACCAACAAATCAACAAACCAACAAACCAACAAACCAACAAACCAACAAACCAAAAAACCAACAAACCAACAAGCCAACAAGCCAACAAACCAACAAACTAACAAACCAACAAACGAACTAACCAACAAACCAACAAGCCAACAAGCCAACAAACCAACAAACCAACAAACTAAGTAACCAACAAGGCAACAAACCAACAAACCAACAAGCCAACAAGCCAACAAGCCAACAAACCAACAAACCAACAAGCCAACAAACCAACAAACCAACAAACCAACAAACCAACAAACTAACAAACCAACAAGCCAACAAACCAACAAACCAACAAACCAACAAGCCAACAAACCAACAAATCAACAAACCAACAAACCAACAAACCAACAAACCAACAAACCAACAAACCAACAAACCAACAAACCAACAAACCAACAAACCAACAAACCAACAAACCAACAAACCAACAAGCCAACAAACCAACAAACCAACAAACCAACAAACCAACAAACCAACAAGCCAACAAGCCAACAAACCAATAAGCCAACAAACCAACAAACCAACAAGCCAACAAGCCAACAAACCAACAAACCAACAAGCCAACAAACCAACAAACCAACAAACCAACAAGCCAACAAACCAACAAACAAATAAACCAACAAACCAATAAACCAACAAACCAAAAAATCAACAAACCAACAAGCCAACAAGCCAACAAACCAACAAACTAACAAACCCACAAACGAACAAGCCAACAAACCAACAAGCCAACAAACCAACAAACCAACAAACCAAGTAACCAAAAAGCCAACAAACTAACAAACTAACAAGCCAACAAGCCAACAAACCAACAAACCAGCAAAGCAACAAGCCAACCAGCCGAAAAACCAACAAACCAACAAGCCAGCAAGCCAACAAACCAACAAACTAACAAACCAACAAGCCAACAAACCAACAAACCAACAAGCCAACAAGCCAACAAACCAACAAACCAAAAAACCAACAAACCAACAAACCAACAAACCAACAAACCAACAAACCAACAAGCCAATAAACCAACAAACCAACAACCCAACAAACCAACAAGCCAACAAACCAACAAGCCAACAAACCAACAAACCAACAAGCCAACAAACCAACAAGCCAACAAACCAAGAAACCAACAAGCCAACAAACCAAGAAACCAACAAGCCAACAAACCAACAAACCAACAAACCAAAAAACCAACAAACCAACAAACCAACAAACCAACAAACCAACAAACCAACAAGCCAACAAGCCAACAAACCAACAACCCAACAAACCAACAAGCCAACAAACCAACAAGCCAACAAACCAACAAACCAACAAACCAAGTAACCAAAAAGCCAACAAACTAAAAAACCAACAAGTCAACAAGCCAACAAACCAACAAACCAGCAAAGGAACAAGCCAACCAGCCGAAAAACAAACAAACCAACAAGCCAACAAGCCAACAAACCAACAAACTAACAAACCAACAAGCCAACAAACCAACAAACCAACAAGCCAACAAGCCAACAAAACAAACCAAGTAACGAAAAAGCCAACAAACTAACAAACCAACAAGCCAACAAACCAACAAGGCAACCAACCAACAAACCAACAAACCAACAAAGCAACAAACCAACAACCAAACAAACCAACAAACCAATAAACTAACAAACCAACAAGCCAACAAACCAACAAACCAACAAGCCAATAAACCAACAAACCAACAAGCCAACAAGCCAACAAACCAACAAACCAACAAACCAAAAAACCAACAAACCAACAAACCATCAAACGAACAAAGCAACAAGCCAACAAGCCAACACACAAACAAACCAACAAGCCAACAAACCAACAAACCAACAAGCCAACAAGCCAACAAACCAACAAACCAACAAACCAACAAGCAAACAAACCAACAAACCAACAAACCAACAAGCCAACAAACAAATAAACCAACAAACCAAAAAACCAAGAAACCAACAAACCAACAAACCAACAAACCAACAAACCAACAAACCAACAAACCAACAAACCAACAAACCAAAAAACCAACAAACCAACAAGCCAACAAGCCAACAAACCAACAAACTAACAAACCAACAAACGAACTAACCAACAAACCAACAAGCCAACAAGCCAACAAACCAACAAACCAACAAACCAACAAACTAAGTAACCAACAAGGCAACCAACCAACAAACCAACAAGCCAACAAGCCAACAAGCCAACAAACCAACAAACCAACAAGCCAACAAACCAACAAACCAACAAACCAACAAACTAACAAACCAACAAGCCAACAAACTAACAAACCAAAAAGCCAACAAACCAACAAACCAACAAACCAACAAGCCAACAAACCAACAAACCAATAAACCAACATGCCAACAAACCAACAAACTAAGTAACCAACAAACCAACAAACCAACAAACTAACAAACCAACAAACCGACAAACCAAAAAACCAACAAACCAACAAACCAACAAGCCAACAAACCAACAAACCAAAAAACCAACAAACCAACAAGCCAACAAACCAACAAACAAATAAACCAACAAACCAACAAACCAACAAGCCAACAAGCCAACAAACCAACAAACCAACAAACCAACAAGCCAACAAACCAACAAACCAACAAACCAACAAACCAACAAGCCAACAAACCAACAAACAAATAAACCAACAAACCAAAAAACCAACAAACCAACAAACCAACAAACCAACAAACCAACAAACCAACAAACCAACAAACCAACAAACCAAAAAGCCAACAAACCAACAAACCAACAAATCAACAAGCCAATAAACCAACAAACCAACAAACCAACAAACCAACAAACCAACAAACCAACAAACCAACAAACCAACAAACCAACAAACCAACAAACCAACAAACCAACAAGCCAACAAACCAACAAGCCAACAAACCAACAAACCAACAAACAAATGAACCAACAAACCAACAAACCAGCAAACCAACAAACAAACAAGTCAACAAGGCAACAAACCAATAAGCCAACAAACCAACAAACCAACAAGCCAACAAGCCAACAAACCAACAAACCAACAAGCTAACAAACCAACAAACCAACAAACCAACAAGCCAACAAACCAACAAACAAATAAACCAACAAACCAACAAACCAACAAACCAACAACCCAACAAGCCAACAAACCAACAAATCAACAAACCAACAAACCAACAAACCAACAAACCAACAAACCAACAAACCAACAAACCAACAAACCAACAAACCAACAAACCAACAAACCAACAAACCAACAAACCAACAAGCCAACAAGCCAACAAACCAACAAACCAACAAACCAACAAGCCAACAAACCAACAAACAAATAAACCAACAAACCAACAAACCAACAAACCAACAAGCCAACAAGCCAACAAACCAACAAACCAACAAGCCAACAAGCCAACAAACCAACAAGCCAACAAACCAACAAGCCAACAAACCAACAAACAAATAAACCAACAAACCAACAAACCAACAAGCCAACAAGCCAACAAACCAACAAACATACAAACCAACAAACCAACAAACCAACAAACCAACAAACCAACAAACAAATAAACCAACAAACCAAAAAACCAGCAAACCAACAAACCAACAAACAAACAAACCAACAAACCAACAAATTAAAAAGCCAACAAACCAACAAACCAACAAGCCAACAAACCATCAAACCAACAAACCAACAAACCAAAAGCCAACAAGCCAACAAACCAACAAACCAACAAGCCAACAAACCAACAAACCAACAAACCAACAAACCAACAAACCAACAAACCAACAAACCAACAAACCAACAAACCAACAAACCAACAAACCAACAAACCAACAAACCAACAAGCCAACAAACCAACAAACCAACAAACCAACAAACCAACAAACAAATAAACCAACAAACCAACAAACCAACAAACCTACAAGCCAACAAGCCAACAAACCAACAAACCAACAAGCCAACAAGCCCACAAACCAATAAGCCAACAAACCAACAAACCAACAAGCCAACAAGCCAACAAACCAACAAACCAACAAGCCAACAAACCAACAAACCAACAAACCAACAAGCCAACAAACCAACAAACAAATAAACCAACAAACCAATAAACCAACAAACCAAAAAATCAACAAAGCAACAAGCCAACAAGCCAACAAACCAACAAACTAACAAACCCACAAACGAACAAGCCAACAAACCAACAAGCCAACAAACCAACAAACCAACAAACCAAGTAACCAAAAAGCCAACAAACTAACAAACTAACAAGCCAACAAGCCAACAAACCAACAAACCAGCAAAGCAACAAGCCAACCAGCCGAAAAACCAACAAACCAACAAGCCAGCAAGCCAACAAACCAACAAACTAACAAACCAACAAGCCAACAAACCAACAAACCAACAAGCCAACAAGCCAACAAACCAACAAACCAAAAAAACCAACAAACCAACAAACCAACAAACCAACAAACCAACAAACCAACAAACCAACAAACCAACAAGCCAATAAACCAACAAACCAACAACCCAACAAACCAACAAGCCAACAAACCAACAAGCCAACAAACCAACAAACCAACAAACCAAGTAACCAAAAAGCCAACAAACTAACAAACCAACAAGCCAACAAGCCAACAAACCAAGAAACCAACAAGCCAACAAACCAACAAACCAACAAACCAAAAAACCAACAAACCAACAAACCAACAAACCAACAAACCAACAAATCAACAAGCCAACAAGCCAACAAACCAACAACCCAACAAACCAACAAGCCAACAAACCAACAAGCCAACAAACCAACAAACCAACAAACCAAGTAACCAAAAAGCCAACAAACTAAAAAACCAACAAGTCAACAAGCCAACAAACCAACAAACCAGCAAAGGAACAAGCCAACCAGCCGAAAAACCAACAAACCAACAAGCCAACAAGCCAACAAACCAACAAACTAACAAACCAACAAGCCAACAAACCAACAAACCAACAAACCAACAAGCCAACAAGCCAACAAAACAAACCAAGTAACCAAAAAGCCAACAAACTAACAAACCAACAAGCCAACAAACCAACAAGGCAACCAACCAACAAACCAACAAACCAACAAAGCAACAAACCAACAACCAAACCAACCAACAAACCAATAAACTAACAAACCAACAAGCCAACAAACCAACAAACCAACAAGCCAATAAACCAACAAACCAACAAGCCAACAAGCCAAGAAACCAACAAACCAACAAACCAAAAAACCAACAAACCAACAAACCATCAAACGAACAAAGCAACAAGCCAACAAGCCAACACACCAACAAACCAACAAGCCAACAAACCAACAAACCAACAAGCCAACAAGCCAACAAACCAACAAACCAACAAACCAACAAACCAACAAGCAAACAAACCAACAAACCAACAAACCAACAAGCCAACAAACCAACAAACAAATAAACCAACAAACCAAAAAACCAACAAACCAACAAACCAACAAACCAACAAACCAACAAACCAACAAACCAACAAGCCAACAAACCAACAAACAATGAAACCAACAAACCAAAAAACCAACAAACCAACAAACCAACACACCAACAAACCAACAAACCAACAAACCAACAAGCCAACAAACCAACAAACAAATAAACAAACAAACCAAAAAACCAACAAACCAACAAACCAACAAACCAACAAACCAACAAACCAACAAGCCAACAAGCCAACAAACCAACAAGCCAACAAACCAACAAGCCAACAAACCAACAAACAAATAAACCAACAAACCAACAAACCAACAAGCCAACAAGCCAACAAACCAACAAACATACAAACCAACAAACCAACAAACCAACAAACCAACAAACCAACAAACAAATAAACCAACAAACCAAAAAACCAGCAAACCAACAAACCAACAAACAAACAAACCAACAAACCAACAAATTAAAAAGCCAACAAACCAACAAACCAACAAGCCAACAAACCATCAAACCAACAAACCAACAAACCAAAAGCCAACAAGCCAACAAACCAACAAACCAACAAGCCAACAAACCAACAAACCAACAAACCAACAAACCAACAAACCAACAAACCAACAAACCAACAAACCAACAAACCAACAAACCAACAAACCAACAAACCAACAAACCAACAAACCAACAAGCCAACAAACCAACAAACCAACAAACCAACAAACCAACAAACAAATAAACCAACAAACCAACAAACCAACAAACCTACAAGCCAACAAGCCAACAAACCAACAAACCAACAAGCCAACAAGCCCACAAACCAATAAGCCAACAAACCAACAAACCAACAAGCCAACAAGCCAACAAACCAACAAACCAACAAGCCAACAAACCAACAAACCAACAAACCAACAAGCCAACAAACCAACAAACAAATAAACCAACAAACCAATAAACCAACAAACCAAAAAATCAACAAAGCAACAAGCCAACAAGCCAACAAACCAACAAACTAACAAACCCACAAACGAACAAGCCAACAAACCAACAAGCCAACAAACCAACAAACCAACAAACCAAGTAACCAAAAAGCCAACAAACTAACAAACTAACAAGCCAACAAGCCAACAAACCAACAAACCAGCAAAGCAACAAGCCAACCAGCCGAAAAACCAACAAACCAACAAGCCAGCAAGCCAACAAACCAACAAACTAACAAACCAACAAGCCAACAAACCAACAAACCAACAAGCCAACAAGCCAACAAACCAACAAACCAAAAAAACCAACAAACCAACAAACCAACAAACCAACAAACCAACAAACCAACAAACCAACAAACCAACAAACCAACAAGCCAATAAACCAATAAACCAACAAACCAACAACCCAACAAACCAACAAGCCAACAAACCAACAAGCCAACAAACCAACAAACCAACAAACCAAGTAACCAAAAAGCCAACAAACTAACAAACCAACAAGCCAACAAGCCAACAAACCAAGAAACCAACAAGCCAACAAACCAACAAACCAACAAACCAAAAAACCAACAAACCAACAAACCAACAAACCAACAAATCAACAAGCCAACAAGCCAACAAACCAACAACCCAACAAACCAACAAGCCAACAAACCAACAAGCCAACAAACCAACAAACCAACAAACCAAGTAACCAAAAAGCCAACAAACTAAAAAACCAACAAGTCAACAAGCCAACAAACCAACAAACCAGCAAAGGAACAAGCCAACCAGCCGAAAAACCAACAAACCAACAAGCCAACAAGCCAACAAACCAACAAACTAACAAACCAACAAGCCAACAAACCAACAAACCAACAAGCCAACAAGCCAACAAAACAAACCAAGTAACCAAAAAGCCAACAAACTAACAAACCAACAAGCCAACAAACCAACAAGGCAACCAACCAACAAACCAACAAACCAACAAAGCAACAAACCAACAACCAAACCAACCAACAAACCAATAAACTAACAAACCAACAAGCCAACAAACCAACAAACCAACAAGCCAATAAACCAACAAACCAACAAGCCAACAAGCCAAGAAACCAACAAACCAACAAACCAAAAAACCAACAAACCAACAAACCATCAAACGAACAAAGCAACAAGCCAACAAGCCAACACACCAACAAACCAACAAGCCAACAAACCAACAAACCAACAAGCCAACAAGCCAACAAACCAACAAACCAACAAACCAACAAGCAAACAAACCAACAAACCAACAATACAACAAGCCAACAAACCAACAAACAAATAAACCAACAAACCAAAAAACCAACAAACCAACAAACCAACAAACCAACAAACCAACAAACCAACAAACCAACAAGCCAACAAACCAACAAACAATGAAACCAACAAACCAAAAAACCAACAAACCAACAAACCAACACACCAACAAACCAACAAACCAACAAACCAACAAGCCAACAAACCAACAAACAAATAAACAAATAAACCAAAAAACCAACAAACCAACAAACCAACAAACCAACAAACCAACAAACCAACAAGCCAACAAGCCAACAAACCAACAAACCAACAAACCAACAAGCCACCAAACCAACAAGCCAACAAACCAACAAACCAACAAACCAAGTAACCAAAAAGCCAACAAACTAACAAACCAACAAGCCAACAAGCCAACAAGCCAACAAACCAACAAACCAACAAAGCAACAAGCCAACAAGCCAACAAACCAACAAACCAACAAAGCAACAAGCCAACAAGCCAACAAACCAACAAACCAACAAGCCAACAAACCAACAAGCCAACAAACCAACAAACCAAAAAACCAACAAACCAACAAACCAACATACCAACAAACCAACAAACCAACAAACCAACAAGCCAATAAACCAACAAACCAACAACCCAACAAACCAACAAGCCAACAAACCAACAAGCCAACAAACCAACAAACCAACAAACCAAGTAACCAAAAAGTCAACAAACTAACAAACCAACAAGCCAACAAACCAACAAACCAACAAGCCAACAAGCCAACAAACCAAGAACCCAACAAACCAACAAGCCAACAAACCAACAAGCCAACAAACCAACAAACCAACAAACCAAGTAACCAAAAAGCCAACAAACTAAAAAACCAACAAGTCAACAAGCCAACAAACCAACAAACCAGCAAAGGAACAAGCCAACCAGCCGAAAAACCAACAAACCAAGAAGCCAACAAGCCAACAAACCAACAAACTAACAAACCAACAAGCCAACAAACCAACAAACCAACAAGCCAACAAGCCAACAAAACAAACCAAGTAACCAAAAAGCCAACAAACTAACAAACCAACATGCCAACAAACCAACAAGGCAACCAACCAACAAACCAACAAACCAACAAAGCAACAAACCAACAACCAAACAAACCAACAAACCAATAAACTAACAAACCAACAAGCCAACAAACCAACAAACCAACAAGCCAATAAACCAACAAACCAACAAGCCAACAAGCCAAAAAACCAACAAACCAACAAACCAAAAAACCAACAAACCAACAAACCGTCAAACGAACAAAGCAACAAGCCAACAAGCCAACACACCAACAAACCAACAAGCCAACAAACCAACAAACCAACAAGCCAACAAGCCAACAAACCAACAAACCAACAAACCAACAAGCAAACAAACCAACAAACCAACAAACCAACAAGCCAACAAACCAACAAACAAATAAACCAACAAACCAAAAAACCAACAAACCAACAAACCAACAAACCAACAAACCAACAAACCAACAAACCAACAAACCAACAAGCCAACAAACCAACAAACAATGAAACCAATAAACCAAAAAACCAACAAACCAACAAACCAACACACCAACAAACCAACAAACCAACAAACCAACAAGCCAACAAACCAACAAACAAATAAACAAACAAACCAAAAAACCAACAAACCAACAAACCAACAAACCAACAAACCAACAAACCAACAAACCAACAAGCCAACAAGCCAACAAACCAACAAACCAACAAACCAACAAGCCAACAAACCAACAAGCCAACAAACCAACAAACCAACAAACCAAGTAACCAAAAAGCCAACAAACTAACAAACCAACAAGCCAACAAGCCAACAAGCCAACAAACCAACAAAGCAACAAGCCAACAAGCCAACAAACCAACAAACCAACAAAGCAACAAGCCAACAAGCCAACAAACCAACAAACCAACAAGCCAACAAACCAACAAGCCAACAAACCAACAAACCAAAAAACCAACAAACCAACAAACGAACATACCAACAAACCAACAAACCAACAAACCAACAAGCCAATAAACCAACAAACCAACAACCCAACAAACCAACAAGTCAACAAACCAACAAGCCAACAAACCAACAAACCAACAAACCAAGTAACCAAAAAGTCAACAAACTAACAAACCAACAAGCCAACAAACCAACAAACCAACAAGCCAACAAGCCAACAAACCAAGAACCCAACAAACCAACAAGCCAACAAACCAACAAGCCAACAAACCAACAAACCAACAAACCAAGTAACCAAAAAGCCAACAAACTAAAAAACCAACAAGTCAACAAGCCAACAAACCAACAAACCAGCAAAGGAACAAGCCAACCAGCCGAAAAACCAACAAACCAACAAGCCAACAAGCCAACAAACCAACAAACTAACAAACCAACAAGCCAACAAACCAACAAACCAAAAAACCAACAAACCAACAAACCAACACCAACAAACCAACAAACCAACAAACCAACAAGCCAACAAACCAACAAACCAACAAACCAACAAGCCAACAAGCCAACAAACCAACAAACCAACAAACCAAGTAACCAAAAAGCCAACAAACTAACAAACCAACAAGCCAACAAGCCAACAAGCCAACAAACCAACAAACCAACAAAGCAACAAGCCAACAAGCCAACAAACCAACAAACCAACAAACCAACAAACCAACAAACCAACAAACCAACAAGCCAACAAGCCAACAAACCAACAAACCAACAAACCAAGTAACCAAAAAGCCAACAAACAAACAAACCAAAAAACCAACAAACCAACAAACCAACAAACCAACAAACCAACAAACCAACAAACCAACAAGCCAACAAGCCAACAAACCAACAAACCAACAAACCAAGTAACCAAAAAGCCAACAAACTAACAAACCAACAAGCCAACAAGCCAACAAGCCAACAAACCAACAAACCAACAAAGCAACAAGCCAACAAGCCAACAAACCAACAAACCAACAAAGCAACAAGCCAACAAGCCAACAAACCAACAAACAAATAAACAAACAAACCAACAAACCAACAAACCAACAAGCCAACAAACCAACAAGCCAACAAACCAACAAACCAACAAACCAAGTAACCAAAAAGCCAACAAACTAACAAACCAACAAGCCAATAAGCCAACAAGCCAACAAACCAACAAACCAACAAAGCAACAAGCCAACAAGCCAACAAACCAACAAACCAACAAAGCAACAAGCCAACAAGCCAACAAACCAACAAACCAACAAGCCAACAAACCAACAAGCCAACAAACCAACAAGCCAACAAACCAACAAACCAACAAACCAACATACCAACAAACCAACAAACCAACAAACCAACAAGCCAATAAACCAACAAACCACCCACCCAACAAACCAACAAGCCAACAAACCAACAAGCCAACAAACCAACAAACCAACAAACCAAGTAACCAAAAAGTCAACAAACTAACAAACCAACAAGCCAACAAACCAACAAACCAACAAGCCAACAAGCCAACAAACCAAGAACCCAACAAACCAACAAGCCAACAAACCAACAAGCCAACAAACCAACAAACCAACAAACCAAGTAACCAAAAAGCCAACAAACTAAAAAACCAACAAGCCAACAAGCCAACAAGCCAACAAACCAACAAACCAACAAATCAACAAGCCAACCAGCCGAAAAACCAACAAACCAACAAGCCAACAAGCCAACAAACCAACAAACTAACAAACCAACAAGCCAACAAACCAACAAACCAACAAGCCAACAAGCCAACAAGCCAACAAAACAAACCAAGTAACCAAAAAGCCAACAAACTAACAAACCAACATGCCAACAAACCAACAAGGCAACCAACCAACAAACCAACAAACCAACAAAGCAACAAACCAACAACCAAACAAACCAACAAACCAATAAACTAACAAACCAACAAGCCAACAAACCTACAAACCAACAAGCCAATAAACCAACAAACCAACAAGCCAACAAGCCAAAAAACCAACAAACCAACAAACCAAAAAACCAACAAACCAACAAACCGTCAAACGAACAAAGCAACAAGCCAACAAGCCAACACACCAACAAACCAACAAGCCAACAAACCAACAAACCAACAAGCCAACAAGCCAACAAACCAACAAACCAACAAACCAACAAGCAAACAAACCAACAAACCAACAAACCAACAAGCCAACAAACCAACAAACAAATAAACCAACAAACCAAAAAACCAACAAACCAATAAACCAACAAACCAACAAACCAACAAACCAACAAACCAACAAGCCAACAAACCAACAAACAATGAAACCAACAAATCAAAAAACCAACAAACCAACAAACCAACACACCAACAAACCAACAAACCAACAAACCAACAAGCCAACAAACCAACAAACAAATAAACAAACAAACCAAAAAACCAACAAACCAACAAACCAACAAACCAACAAACCAACAAACCAACAACCCAACAAACCAACAAGCCAACAAACCAACAAGCCAACAAACCAACAAACTAACAAACCAAGTAACCAAAAAGTCAACAAACTAACAAACCAACAAGCCAACAAACCAACAAACCAACAAGCCAACAAGCCAACAAACCAAGAACCCAACAAACCAACAAGCCAACAAACCAACAAGCCAACAAACCAACAAACCAACAAACCAAGTAACCAAAAAGCCAACAAACTAAAAAACCAACAAGTCAACAAGCCAACAAACCAACAAACCAGCAAAGGAACAAGCCAACCAGCCGAAAAACCAACAAACCAACAAGCCAACAAGCCAACAAACCAACAAACTAACAAACCAACAAGCCAACAAACCAACAAACCAACAAGCCAACAAGCCAACAAAACAAACCAAGTAACCAAAAAGCCAACAAACTAACAAACCAACATGCCAACAAACCAACAAGGCAACCAACCAACAAACCAACAAACCAACAAAGCAACAAACCAACAACCAAACAAACCAACAAACCAATAAACTAACAAACCAACAAGCCAACAAACCAACAAACCAACAAGCCAATAAACCAACAAACCAACAAGCCAACAAGCCAAGAAACCAACAAACCAACAAACCAAAAAACCAACAAACCAACAAACCGTCAAACGAACAAAGCAACAAGCCAACAAGCCAACACACCAACAAACCAACAAGCCAACAAACCAACAAACCAACAAGCCAACAAGCCAACAAACCAACAAACCAACAAACCAACAAGCAAACAAACCAACAAACCAACAAACCAACAAGCCAACAAACCAACAAACAAATAAACCAACAAACCAAAAAACCAACAAACCAACAAACCAACAAACCAACGAACCAACAAACCAACAAACCAACAAGCCAACAAACCAACAAACAATGAAACCAACAAATCAAAAAACCAACAAACCAACAAACCAACACACCAACAAACCAACAAACCAACAAACCAACAAGCCAACAAACCAACAAACAAATAAACAAACAAACCAAAAAACCAACAAACCAACAAACCAACAAACCAACAAACCAACAAACCAACAAACCAACAAGCCAACAAGCCAACAAACCAACAAACCAACAAACCAACAAGCCAACAAACCAACAAGCCAACAAACCAACAAACCAACAAACCAAGTAACCAAAAAGCCAACAAACTAACAAACCAACAAGCCAACAAGCCAACAAGCCAACAAACCAACAAACCAACAAATCAACAAGCCAACAAGCCAACAAACCAACAAACCAACAAAGCAACAAGCCAACAAGCCAACAAACCAACAAACCAACAAGCCAACAAACCAACAAGCTAACAAACCAACAAACCAAAAAACCAACAAACCAACAAACCAACATACCAACAAACCAACAAACCAACAAACCAACAAGCCAATAAACCAACAAACCAACAACCCAACAAACCAACAAGCCAACAAACCAACAAGCCAACAAACCAACAAACCAACAAACCAAGTAACCAAAAAGTCAACAAACTAACAAACCAACAAGCCAACAAACCAACAAACCAACAAGCCAACAAGCCAACAAACCAAGAACCCAACAAACCAACAAGCCAACAAACCAACAAGCCAACAAACCAACAAACCAACAAACCAAGTAACCAAAAAGCCAACAAACTAAAAAACCAACAAGTCAACAAGCCAACAAACCAACAAACCAGCAAAGGAACAAGCCAACCAGCCGAAAAACCAACAAACCAACAAGCCAACAAGCCAACAAACCAACAAACTAACAAACCAACAAGCCAACAAACCAACAAACCAACAAGCCAACAAGCCAACAAAACAAACCAAGTAACCAAAAAGCCAACAAACTAACAAACCAACAAGCCAACAAACCAACAAACCAAGAACCCAACAAACCAACAAGCCAAGAAACCAACAAGCCAACAAACCAACAAACCAACAAACCAAGTAACCAAAAAGCCAACAAACTAAAAAACCAACAAGTCAACAAGCCAACAAACCAACAAACCAGCAAAGGAACAAGCCAACCAGCCGAAAAACCAACAAACCAACAAGCCAACAAGCCAACAAACCAACAAACTAACAAACCAACAAGCCAACAAACCAACAAACCAACAAGCCAACAAGCCAACAAAACAAACCAAGTAACCAAAAAGCCAACAAACTAACAAACCAACATGCCAACAAACCAACAAGGCAACCAACCAACAAACCAACAAACCAACAAAGCAACAAACCAACAACCAAACAAACCAACAAACCAATAAACTAACAAACCAACAAGCCAACAAACCAACAAACCAACAACCCAATAAACCAACAAACCAAGAAGCCAACAAGCCAACAAACCAACAAACCACAAACCAAAAAACCAACAAACCAACAAACCATCAAACGAACAAAGCAACAAGCCAACAAGCCAACACACCAACAAACCAACAAGCCAACAAACCAACAAACCAACAAGCCAACAAGCCAACAAACCAACAAACCAACAAACCAACAAGCAAACAAACCAACAAACCAACAAACCAACAAGCCAACAAACCAACAAACAAATAAACCAACAAACCAAAAAACCAACAGACCAACAAACCAACAAACAAACAAACCAACAAACCAACAAACCAACAAACCAACAAACCAACAAACCAAAAAACCAACAAACCAACAAGCCAACAAGCCAACAAACCAACAAACTAACAAACCAACAAACGAACTAACCAACAAACCAACAAGCCAACAAGCCAACAAACCAACAAACCAACAAGCTAAGTAACCAACAAGGCAACAAACCAACAAACCAACAAGCCAACAAGCCAACAAGCCAACAAACCAACAAACCAACAAGCCAACAAACCAACAAACCAACAAACCAACAAACCAACAAACTAACAAACCAACAAGCCAACAAACCAACAAACCAAAAAGCCAACAAACCAACAAACCAACAAACCAACAAGCCAACAAGCCAACAAACCAACAAACCAACAAGTCAACAAACCAACAAACCAATAAACCAACATGCCAACAAACCAACAAACTAAGTAACCAACAAACCAACAAACCAACAAACTAACAAACCAACAAACCGACAAACCCAAAAACCAACAAACCAACAAACCAACAAGCCAACAAACCAACAAACCAACAAACCAACAAACCAACAAGCCAACAAACCAACAAACAAATAAACCAACAAACCAACAAACCAACAAGCCAACAAGCCAACAAACCAACAAACCAACAAACCAACAAGCCAACAAACCAACAAACCAACAAACCAACAAACCACAAGCCAACAAACCAACAAACAAATAAACCAACAAACCAAAAAACCAACAAACCAACAAACCAACAAACCAACAAACCAACAAACCAACAAACCAACAAACCAACAAACCAAAAAGCCAACAAACCAACAAACCAACAAGCCAACAAACCAACAAACCAACAAACCAACAAACCAACAAACCAAAAACCAACAAGCCAACAAACCAACAAACCAACAAGCCAACAAACCAACAAACCAACAAACCAACAAACCAACAAACCAACAAACCAACAAACCAACAAACCAACAAACCAACAAACCAACAAACCAACAAACCAACAAACCAAAAGCCAACAAGCCAACAAACCAACAAACCAACAAGCCAACAAACCAACAAACCAACAAACCAACAAACCAACAAACCACCAAACCAACAAACCAACAAACCAACAAACCAACAAACCAACAAACCAACAAACCAACAAGCCAACAAACCAACAAACCAACAAACCAACAAACCAACAAACAAATAAACCAACAAACCAACAAACCAACAAACCTACAAGCCAACAAGCCAACAAACCAACAAACCAACAAGCCAACAAGCCAACAAACCAATAGGCCAACAAACCAACAAACCAACAAGCCAACAAGCCAACAAACCAACAAACCAACAAGCCAACAAACCAACAAACCAACAAACCAACAAGCCAACAAACCAACAAACAAATACACCAACAAACCAATAAACCAACAAACCAAAAAATCAACAAACCAACAAGGCAACAAGCCAACAAACCAACAAACTAACAAACCCACAAACGAACAAGCCAACAAACCAACAAGCCAACAAACCAACAAACCAAGTAACCAAAAAGCCAACAAACTAACAAACTAACAAGCCAACAAGCCAACAAACCAACAAACCAGCAAAGCAACAAGCCAACCAGCCGAAAAACCAACAAACCAACAAGCCAGCAAGCCAACAAACCAACAAACTAACAAACCAACAAGCCAACAAACCAACAAACCAACAAGCCAACAAGCCAACAAACCAACAAACCAAAAAACCAACAAACCAACAAACCAACAAACCAACAAACCAACAAACCAACAAACCAACAAGCCAATAAACCAACAAACCAACAACCCAACAAACCAACAAGCCAACAAACCAACAAGCCAACAAACCAACAAACCAACAAACCAAGTAACCAAAAAGCCAACAAACTAACAAACCAACAAGCCAACAAGCCAACAAACCAAGAAACCAACAAGCCAACAAACCAACAAACCAACAAACCAAAAAACCAACAAACCAACAAACCAACAAACCAACAAACCAACAAACCAACAAGCCAACAAGCCAACAAACCAGCAACCCAACAAACCAACAAGCCAACAAACCAACAAGCCAACAAACCAACAAACCAACAAACCAAGTAACCAAAAAGCCAACAAACTAAAAAACCAACAAGTCAACAAGCCAACAAACCAACAAACCAGCAAAGGAACAAGCCAACCAGCCGAAAAACCAACTAACCAACAAGCCAACAAGCCAACAAACCAACAAACTAACAAACCAACAAGCCAACAAACCAACAAACCAACAAGCCAACAAAACAAACCAAGTAACCAAAAAGCCAACAAACTAACAAACCAACAAGCCAACAAACCAACAAGGCAACCAACCAACAAACCAACAAACCAACAAAGCAACAAACCAACAACCAAACAAACCAACAAACCAATAAACTAACAAACCAACAAGCCAACAAACCAACAAACCAACAAGCCAATAAACCAACAAACCAACAAGCCAACAAGCCAACAAACCAACAAACCAACAAACCAAAAAACCAACAAACCAACAAACCATCAAACGAACAAAGCAACAAGCCAACAAGCCAACACACCAACAAACCAACAAGCCAACAAACCAACAAACCAACAAGCCAACAAGCCAACAAACCAACAAACCAACAAACCAACAAGCAAACAAACCAACAAACCAACAAACCAACAAGCCAACAAACCAACAAGCAAATAAACCAACAAACCAAAAAACCAACAAACCAACAAACCAACAAACCAACAAACCAACAAACCAACAAACCAACAAGCCAACAAGCCAACAAACAATGAAACCAACAAACCAAAAAACCAACAAACCAACAAACCAACAAACCAACAAACCAACAAACCAACAAACCAACAAGCCAACAAACCAACAAACAAATAAACAAACAAACCAAAAAACCAACAAACCAACAAACCAACAAACCAACAAACCAACAAACCAACAAACCAACAAGCCAACAAGCCAACAAACCAACAAACCAACAAACCAACAAGCCAACAAACCAACAAGCCAACAAACCAACAAACCAACAAACCAAGTAACCAAAAAGCCAACAAACTAACAAACTAACAAGCCAACAAGCCAACAAGCCAACAAACCAACAAACCAACAAACCAACAAAGCAACAAGCCAACAAGCCAACAAACCAACAAACCAACAAGCCAACAAACCAACAAACCAACAAGCCAACAAGCCAACAAACCAACAAACCCACAAACCAACAAGCCAACAAACCAACAAACCAAAAAGCCAACAAACCAACAAACCAACAAACCAACAAACCAACAAACCAACAAGCCAACAAGCCAACAACCAACAAACCAACAAGCCAACAAGCCAACAAACCAACAAACCAACAAGCCAACAAACCAACAAACCAACAAACTAACAAGCCAACAAACCAACAAACAAATAAACCAACAAACCAACAAACCAACAAACCAACAAACCAACAAACCAACAAACCAACAAACTAACAAACCAACAAGCCAACAAACCAACAAACCAACAAGCCAACAAACCACATAACCAACAAACCAACAAACCAACAAGTCAACAAACCAACAAACCAATTAACCAACACGCCAACAAACCAACAAACTAAGTAACCAACAAGCCAACAAACCAACAAACCAACAAGCCAACAAGCCAACAAACCAACAAACCAACAAGCCAACAAACCAACAAACCAACAAACCAACAAACCAACAAACCAACAAGCCAACAAACCAACAAACAAATAAACCAACAAATAAACAAACCAACAAACAAACTAGCCAACAAGCCAACAAACCAACAAACCTACAAGCCAACAAGCCAACAAACCAACAAGCCAACAAACCAACAAACCAACAAGCCAACAAGCCAACAAACCAATAAACCAACAAGCCAACAAACCAACAAACCAACAAACCAACAAGCCAACAAACCAACAAACAAATAAACCAACAAACCAACAAACCAACAAACCAACAAACCAACAAACCAAAAAACCAACAAACCAACAAGCCAACATGCCAACAAACCAACAAACTAACAAACCAACAAACGAACTAACCAACAAACAAACAAGCCAACAAGCCAACAAACCAACAAACCAACAAACTAACAAACTAAGTAACCAACAAGCCAACAAACCAACAAACCAACAAGCCAACAAGCCAACAAGCCAACAAGCCAACAAACCAACAAACCAACAAGCCAACAAACCAACAAACCAACAAACCAACAAGCCAACAAACCAACAAACCAACAAACCAACAATCCAACAAACCAACAAACAAATAAACTAACAAATCAACAAACCAACAAACCAACAAACCAACAAACCGACAAACCAAAAAACCAACAAACCAACAAACCAACAAGCCAACAACCAACAAACCAAAAAACCAACAAACCAACAAACCAACAAACCAACAAACCAACAAACCAACAAACAAACAAACAAACAAACCAACAAGCCAACAAACCAACAAACTAACAAACCAACAAGCCAACAAAACAACAAACTAACAGCCAACAAGCCAACAAACCAACAAACCAACAAACCAAGTAACCAACAAGCCAACAAACCAACAAGCCAACAAACCAACAAATCAACAAACCAACAAACCAAAAAACAAACAAACCAACAAACCAACAAACCAACAAACCAACAAACCAACAAACCAACAAGCCAACAAGCCAACAAACCAACAAACCAACAAACCAACAAGCCAACAAACCAACAAGCCAACAAGCCAACAAACCAACAAACCAACAAACCAACAAGCCAACGAACCAACAAACCAACAAACCAACAAGCCAACAAACTAACAAACCAACAAACCAACAATCCAACAAACCAACAAACAAATAAACTAACAAACCAACAAACCAACAAACCAACAAACCAACAAACTAACAAACCAGAAAACCAACAAACCAACAAACCAACAAGCCAACAAACCAACAAACCAAAAAACCAACAAACCAACAAACCAACAAACCAACAAACCAACAAACCAACAAACCAACAAGCCAACAAACCAACAAACTAACAAACCAACAAGCCAACAAAACAACAAATTAACAAGTCAACAAGCCAACAAACCAACAAACCAAGTAACCAACAAGCCAACAAACCAACAAGCCAACAAACCAACAAACCAACAAACCAAAAAAACAACAAACCAACAAACCAACAAACCAACAAACCAACAAACCAACAAACCAACAAACCAACAAACCAACAAACAAATAAACCAACAAACCAAAAAACCAACAAACCAACAAACCAACAAGCCAACAAACCAACAAACAAAAAACCAACAAACCAACAAACCAACAAGCCAACAAACCAACAAACAAATAAACCAACAAACCAACAAACCAACAAGCCAACAAGCCAACAAACCAACAAACCAACAAACCAACAAGCAAACAAACCAACAAACCAACAAACCAACAAACCAACAAGCCAACAAACCAACAAACAAATAAACCAACAAACCAAAAAACCAACAAACTAACAAACCAACAAACCAACAAACCAACAAACCAACAAACCAACAAACCAACAAACCAAAAAGCCAACAAACCAACAAACCAACAAGCCAACAAACCAACAAACCAGCAAACCAGCAAACCAACAAACCAAAAACCAACAAGCCAACAAACCAACAAACCAACAAACCAACAAACCAACAAGCCAACAAACCAACAAACCAACAAACCAACAAACCAACAAACCAACAAACCAACAAACCAACAAACCAACAAACCAACAAACCAACAAACCAACAAACCAACAAACCAGCAAACCAACAAGCCAACATACCAACAAACCAACAAACCAACAAACAAATAAACCAACAAACCAACAAACCAGCAAACCAACAAGCCAACAAGCCAATAAACCAATAAACCAACAAGCCAACAAACCAACAAACAAATAAACCAACAAACCAACAAACCAACAAACCAACAACCCAACAAGCCAACAAACCAACAAACCAACAAACCAACAAACCAACAAACCAACAAACCAACAAACCAACAAACCAACAAACCAACAAGCCAACAAGCCAACAAACCAACAAACCAACAAACCAACAAGCCAACAAACCAACAAACAAGTAAACCAACAAACCAACAAACCAACAAACCAACAAGCCAACAAGCCAACAAACCAACAAACTAAGTAACCAGCAAGCCAACAAACCAACAAGCCAACAAGCCAACAAACCAACAAACCAACAAGCTAACAAACCAACAAACCAACAAACTAATAAACCAACAAACCAACAAACAAATAAACCAACAAACCAACAAACCAACAAACCAACAAACCAACAAACCAACAAACCAAAAAACCAACAAACCAATAAACCAACAAGCCAACAAACCAACAAACAAATAAACCAACAAACCAACAAACCAACAAACCAACAACCCAACAAGCCAACAAACCAACAAACCAACAAACCAACAAACCAACAAACCAACAAACCAACAAACCAACAAACCAACAAACCAACAAGCCAACAAGCCAACAAACCAACAAACCAACAAGCCAACAAGCCAACAAACCAACAAACCAACAAACCAACAAACCAACAAACCAACAAACCAACAAGCCAACAAGCCAACAAACCAACAAACCAACAAACCAACAAGCCAACAAACCAACAAACAAGTAAACCAACAAACCAACAAACCAACAAACCAACAAGCCAACAAGCCAACAAACCAACAAACTAAGTAACCAGCAAGCCAACAAACCAACAAGCCAACAAGTCAACAAGGCAACAAACCAATAAGCCAACAAACCTACAAGCCAACAAGCCAACAAGCCAACAAACCAACAAACCAACAAGCCAACAAACCAACAAACCAATAAACCAACAAGCCAACAAACCAACAAACAAATAAACCAACAAACCAACAAACCAACAAACCAACAACCCAACAAGCCAACAAACCAACAAACCAACAAACCAACAAACCAACAAACCAACAAACCAACAAACCAACAAACCAACAAACCAACAAGCCAACAAGCCAACAAACCAACAAACCAACAAACCAACAAGCCAACAAACCAACAAACAAGTAAACCAACAAACCAACAAACCAACAAACCAACAAGCCAACAAGCCAACAAACCAACAAACTAAGTAACCAGCAAGCCAACAAACCAACAAGCCAACAAGCCAACAAACCAACAAACCAACAAGCTAACAAACCAACAAACCAACAAACTAATAAACCAACAAACCAACAAACAAATAAACCAACAAACCAACAAACCAACAAACCAACAAACCAACAAACCAACAAACCAAAAAACCAACAAACCAACAAACAAACAAACCAACAAACCAACAAACCAACAAACCACCAACCCAACAAGCCAACAAACCAACAAACCAACAAACCAACAAACCAACAAACCAACAAACCAACAAACCAACAAACCAACAAACCAACAAACCAACAAGCCAACAAGCCAACAAACCAACAAACCAACAAACCAACAAGCCAACAAACCAACAAACAAATAAACCAACAAACCAACAAACCAACAAACCAACAAGCCAACAAGCCAACAAACCAACAAACTAAGTAACCAGCAAGCCAACAAACCAACAAACCAACAAGCCAACAAGCCAACAAACCAACAAACCAACAAGCTAACAAACCAACAAACCAACAAACCAATAAACCAACAAACCAACAAACAAATAAACCAACAAACCAACAAACCAACAAACCAACAAACCAACAAACCAACAAACCAAAAAACCAACAAACCAACAAACCAACAAGCCAACAAACCAACAAACCAACAAACCAACAAACCAACAAACCAACAAGCCAACAAACCAACAAACAAATAAACCAACAAACCAACAAACCAACAAGCCAACAAGCCAACAAACCAACAAACCAACAAGCCAACAAACCAACAAACAAATAAACCAACAAATCAAAAAACCAACAAACCAACAAACCAACAAACCAACAAACAAACAAACCAACAAACCAACAAACCAAAAAGCCAACAAACCAACAAACCAACAAGCCAACAAACCAACAAACCAACAAACCAACAAACCAACAAACCAAAAGCCAACAAGCCAACAAACCAACAAGCCAACAAGCCAACAAACCAACAAACCAACAAACCAACAAACCAACAAACCAACAAACCAACAAACCAACAAACCAACAAACTAACAAACCAACAACCCAACAAACCAACAAACCAACAAACCAACAAACAAATAAACCAACAAACCAACAAACCAACAAACCTACAAGCCAACAAGCCAACAAACCAACAAACCAACAAGCCAACAAGCCAACAAACCAATAAGCCAACAAACCAAGAAACCAACAAGCCAACAAGCCAACAAACCAACAAACCAACAAGCCAACAAACCAACAAACCAACAAACCAACAAACCAACAAACCAACAAACAAATAAACCAACAAGCCAACAAACCAACAAACCAACAAACTAACAAACCCACAAACGAACAAGCCAACAAACCAACAAGCCAACAAACCAACAAACCAACAAACCAAGTAACCAAAAAGCCAACAAACTAACAAACCAACAAGCCAACAAGCCAACAAACCAACAAACCAGCAAAGCAACAAGCCAACCAGCCGAAAAACCAACAAACCAACAAGTAAACAATCCAACAAACCAACAAACTAACAAACCAACAAGCCAACAAACCAACAAACCAACAAGCCAACAAGCCAACAAACCAACAACCCAAAAAACCAACAAACCAACAAACCAACAAACCAACAAACCAACAAACCAACAAACCAACAAGCCAACAAACCAACAAACCAACAACCCAACAAACCAACAAGCCAACAAACCAACAAGCCAATAAACCAACAAACCAACAAACCAAGTAACCAAAAAGCCAACAAACTAACAAACCAAGAAGCCAACAAGCCAACAAACCAAGAAACCAACAAGCCAACAAACCAACAAACCAACAAACCAACAAACCAACAAACCAACAAACCAACAAACCAACAAACCAACAAACCAACAAACCAATAAACCAACAAACCGACAAACCAACAAACCAACAAACCAATAAACCAACAAGCCAACAAGCCAACAAACCAACAACCCAACAAACCAACAAGCCAACAAACCAACAAGCCAACAAACCAACAAACCAAGTAACCAAAAAGCCAACAAACGAACAAACCAACAAGCCAACAAGCCAACAAACCAACAAACCAGCAAAGCAACAAGCCAACCAGCCGAAAAACCAACAAACCATTAAGCCAACAAGCTAATAAACCAACAAACTAACAAACCAACAAGCCAACAAACCAACAAACCAACAAGCCAACAAGCCAACAAAACAAACCAAGTAACCAAAAATCCAACAAACTAACAAACCAACAAGCCAACAATCCAACAAGCCAACAAGCCAAGAAACCAACAAACCAACAAAGCAACAAACCAGCAACCCAACAAACCAACAAACCAATAAACTAACAAACCAACAAGCCAACAAACTAACAAACTAACAAGCCAACAAACCAACAAACCAACAAGCCAACAAGCCAACAAACCAACAAACCAACAAACCAAAAAACCAACAAACCAACAAACCATCAAACGAACAAAGCAACAAGCCAACAAGCCAACAAACCAACAAACCAACAAGCCAACAAACCAACAAACCAACAAGCCAACAAACTAACAAACCAACAAACCAACAAGCAAATAAACCAACAAACCAATAAACCAACAAGCCAATAAACCAACAAACAAATAAACCAACAAACCAAAAAACCAACAAACCAACAAATCAACAAACCAACAAGCCAACAACCCAACAAACAATGAAACCAACAAACCAAAAAACCAACAAACCAACAAACCAACAAACCAACAAACCAACAAACCAACAAACCAACAAACCAACAAGCCAACAAACCAACAAACAAATAAACCAACAAACCAAAAAACCAACAAACCAACAAACCAACAAACCAACAAACCAACAAGCCAACAAGCCAACAAACCAACAAACCCACAAACCAACAAGCTAACAAACCAACAAACCAAGAAGCCAACAAAACAACAAACCAACAAACCAACAAACCAACAAACCAACAAGCCAACAAGCCAACAACCAACAAACCAACAAGCCAACAAGCCAACAAACCAACAAACCAACAAGCCAACAAACCAACAAACCAACAAACCAACAAGCCAACAAACCAACAAACAAATAAACCAACAAACCAACAAACCAACAAACCAACAAACCAACAAACCAACAAACCAACAAACCAACAAACCAACAAACTAACAAACCAACAAGCCAGCAAACCAACAAACCAACAAGCCAACAAACCAACAAACCAACAAACCAACAAGCCAACAAGCCAACAAACCAACAAACCCACAAACCAACAAGCCAACAACCAACAAACCAACAAGCCAACAAGCCAACAAACCAACAAACCAACAAGCCAACAAACCAACAAACCAACAAACCAACAAGCCAACAAACCAACAAACCAACAAACAAATAAACCAACAAACCAACAAACCAACAAACCAACAAACCAACAAACCAACAAACCAACAAACCAACAAACCAACAAACTAACAAACCAACAAGCCAACAAACCAACAAACCAACAAGCCAACAAACCACATAACCAACAAACCAACAAACCAACAAGTCAACAAACCAACAAACCAATAAACCAACATGCCAACAAACCAACAAACTAAGTAACCAACAAGCCAACAAACCAACAAACCAACAAGCCAACAAGCCAACAAACCAACAAACCAACAAACCAACAAGCCAACAAACCAACAAACCAACAAACCAACAAGCCAACAAACAAACAAACAAATAAACCAACAAAACAACAAACCAACAAACCAACTAGCCAACAATCCAACAAACTAACAAACCTACAAGCCAACAAGCCAACAAACCAACAAGCCAACAAACCAACAAACCAACAAGCCAACAAGCCAACAAACCAATAAACCAACAAGCCAACAAACCAACAAACCAACAAACCAACAGGCCAACAAACCAACAAACAAATAAAGCAACAAACCAACAAACCAACAAACCAACAAACCAACAAACCAAAAAACCAACAAACCAACAAGCCAACAAGCCAACAAACCAACAAACTAACAAACCAACAAACGAACTAACCAACAAACCAACAAGCCAACAAGCCAACAAACCAACAAACCAACAAACTAAGTAACCAACAAGCCAACAAACCAACAAACCTACAAGCCAACAAGCCAACAAACCAACAAACCAACAAACCAACAAACCAACAAACCAAAAAACCAACAAACCAACAAACCAACAAGCCAACAAACCAACAAATCAAAAAACCAACAAACCAACAAACCAACAAACCAACAAACCAACAAACCAACAAACCAACAAACCAACAAGCCAACAAACCAACAAACTAACAAACCAACAAGCCAACAAAACAATAAACTAACAGCCAACAAGCCAACAAACCAACAAACCAACAAACCAAGTAACCAACAAGCCAACAAACCAACAAGCCAACAAACCAACAAACCAACAAACCAACAAACCAAAAAAACCAACAAACCAACAAACCAACAAACCAACAAACCAACAAACCAACAAGCCAACAAGCCAACAAACCAACAAACCAACAAACCAACAAGCCAACAAACCAACCAGCCAACAAGCCAACAAGCCAACAAACCAACAAACCACCAAGCCAACAAACCAACAAACCAACAAACCAACAAACCAACAAGCCAACAAACCAACAAACAAATAAACCAACAAATCAAAAAACCAACAAACCAACAAACCAACAAACCAACAAACAAACAAACCAACAAACCAACAAACCAAAAAGCCAACAAACCAACAAACCAATAAGCCAACAAACCAACAAACCAACAAACCAACAAACCAACAAACCAAAAGCCAACAAGCCAACAAACCAACAAGCCAACAAGCCAACAAACCAACAAACCAACAAACCAACAAACCAACAAACCAACAAACCAACAAACCAACAAACCAACAAACTAACAAACCAACAACCCAACAAACCAACAAACCAACAAACCAACAAACAAATAAACCAACAAACCAACAAACCAACAAACCTACAAGCCAACAAGCCAACAAACCAACAAACCAACAAGCCAACAAACCAACAAACCAATAAGCCAACAAACCAAGAAACCAACAAGCCAACAAGCCAACAAACCAACAAACCAACAAGCCAACAAACCAACAAACCAACAAACCAACAAGCCAACAAACCAACAAACAAATAAACCAACAAGCCAACAAACCAACAAACCAACAAACTAACAAACCCACAAACGAACAAGCCAACAAACCAACAAGCCAACAAACCAACAAACCAACAAACCAAGTAACCAAAAAGCCAACAACTTAACAAACCAACAAGCCAACAAGCCAACAAACCAACAAACCAGCAAAGCAACAAGCCAACCAGCCGAAAAACCAACAAACCAACAAGTAAACAATCCAACAAACCAACAAACTAACAAACCAACAAGCCAACAAACCAACAAACCAACAAGCCAACAAGCCAACAAACCAACAACCCAAAAAACCAACAAACCAACAAACCAACAAACCAACAAACCAACAAACCAACAAACCAACAAGCCAACAAACCAACAAACCAACAACCCAACAAACCAACAAGCCAACAAACCAACAAGCCAATAAACCAACAAACCAACAAACCAAGTAACCAAAAAGCCAACAAACTAACAAACCAACAAGCCAACAAGCCAACAAACCAAGAAACCAACAAGCCAACAAACCAACAAACCTACAAACCAACAAACCAACAAACCAACAAACCAACAAACCAACAAACCAACAAACCAACAAACCAACAAACCAACAAACCAACAAACCAATAAACCAACAAACCAACAAACCAACAAACCAACAAACCAATAAACCAACAAGCCAACAAGCCAACAAACCAACAACCCAACAAACCAACAAGCCAACAAACCAACCAGCCAACAAACCAACAAACCAAGTAACCAAAAAGCCAACAAACGAACAAACCAACAAGCCAACAAGCCAACAAACCAACAAACCAGCAAAGCAACAAGCCAACCAGCCGAAAAACCAACAAACCAACAAGCCAACAAGCTAATAAACCAACTAACTAACAAACCAACAAGCCAACAAACCAACAAACCAACAAGCCAACAAGCCAACAAAACAAACCAAGTAACCAAAAATCTAACAAACTAACAAACCAACAAGCCAACAATCCAACAAGCCAACAAGCCAAGAAACCAACAAACCAACAAAGCAACAAACCAACAACCCAACAAACCAACAAACCAATAAACTAACAAACCAACAAGCCAACAAACTAACAAACTAACAAGCCAACAAACCAACAAACCAACAAGCCAACAAGCCAACAAACCAACAAACCAACAAACCAAAAAACCAACAAACCAATAAACCATCAAACGAACAAAGCAACAAGCCAACAAGCCAACAAACCAACAAACCAACAAGCCAACAAACCAACAAACCAACAAGCCAACAAACTAACAAACCAACAAACCAACAAGCAAATAAACCAACAAACCAATAAACCAACAAGCCAATAAACCAACAAACAAATAAACCAACAAACCCAAAAACCAACAAACCAACCAACCAACAAACCAACAAGCCAACAAACCAACAAACAATGAAACCAACAAACCAAAAAACCAACAAACCAACAAACCAACAAACCAACAAACCAACAAACCAACAAACCAACAAGCCAACAAACCAACAAACAAATAAACCAACAAACCAAAAAACCAACAAACCAACAAACCAACAAACCAACAAACCAACAAGCCAACAAGCCAACAAACCAACAAACCCACAAACCAACAAGCTAACAAACCAACAAACCAAGAAGCCAACAAACCAACAAACCAACAAACCAACAAACCAACAAACCAACAAGCCAACAAGCCAACAACCAACAAACCAACAAGCCAACAAGCCAACAAACCAACAAACCAACAAGCCAACAAACCAACAAACCAACAAACCAACAAGCCAACAAACCAACAAACAAATAAACCAACAAACCAACAAACCAACAAACCAACAAACCAACAAACCAACAAACCAACAAACCAACAAACCAACAAACCAACAAACTAACAAACCAACAAGCCAGCAAACCAACAAACCAACAAGCCAACAAACCAACAAACCAACAAACCAACAAGCCAACAAGCCAACAAACCAACAAACCCACAAACCAACAACCAACAAACCAACAAGCCAACAAGCCAACAAACCAACAAACCAACAAGCCAACAAACCAACAAACCAACAAACCAACAAGCCAACAAACCAACAAACAAATAAACCAACAAACCAACAAACCAACAAAACAACAAACCAACAAACCAACAAACCAACAAACCAACAAACTAACAAACCAACAAGCCAACAAACCAACAAACCAACAAGCCAACAAACCACATAACCAACAAACCAACAAACCAACAAGTCAACAAACCAACAAACCAATAAACCAACATGCCAACAAACCAACAAACTAAGTAACCAACAAGCCAACAAACCAACAAACCAACAAGCCAACAAGCCAACAAACCAACAAACCAACAAACCAACAAGCCAACAAACCAACAAACCAACAAACCAACAAGCCAACAAACAAACAAACAAATAAACCAACAAAACAACAAACCAACAAACCAACTAGCCAACAATCCAACAAACTAACAAACCTACAAGCCAACAAGCCAACAAACCAACAAGCCAACAAACCAACAAACCAACAAGCCAACAAGCCAACAAACCAATAAACCAACAAGCCAACAAACCAACAAACCAACAAACCAACAGGCCAACAAACCAACAAACAAATAAACCAACAAACCAACAAACCAACAAACCAACAAACCAACAAACCAAAAAACCAACAAACGAACAAGCCAACAAGCCAACAAACCAACAAACTAACAAACCAACAAACGAACTAACCAACAAACCAACAAGCCAACAAGCCAACAAACCAACAAACCAACAAACTAAGTAACCAACAAGCCAACAAACCAACAAACCTACAAGCCAACAAGCCAACAAACCAACAAACCAACAAACCAACAAACCAAAAAACCAACAAACCAACAAACCAACAAGCCAACAAACCAACAAATCAAAAAACCAACAAACCAACAAACCAACAAACCAATAAACCAACAAACCAACAAACCAACAAACCAACAAGCCAACAAACCAACAAACTAACAAACCAACAAGCCAACAAAACAATAAACTAACACCCAACAAGCCAACAAACCAACAAACCAACAAACCAAGTAACCAACAAGCCAACAAACCAACAAGCCAACAAACCAACAAACCAACAAACCAACAAACCAAAAAACCAACAAACCAACAAACCAACAAACCAACAAACCAACAAACCAACAAGCCAACAAGCCAACAAACCAACAAACCAACAAACCAACAAGCCAACAAACCAACAAGCCAACAAGCCAACAAGCCAACAAACCAACAAACCAACAAGCCAACAAACCAACAAACCAACAAACCAACAAGCCAACAAACCAACAAACAAATAAACCAACAAACCAACAAACCAACAAACCAACAAACCAACAAACCAACAAACCAACAAACTAACAAACCAACAAGCCAACAAACCAACAAACCAACAAGCCAACAAACCACATAACCAACAAACCAACAAACCAACAAGTCAACAAACCAACAAACCAATAAACCAACATGCCAACAAACCAACAAACTAAGTAACCAACAAGCCAACAAACCAACAAACCAACAAGCCAACAAGCCAACAAACCAACAAACCAACAAGCCAACAAACCAACAAACCAACAAACCAACAAGCCAACAAACAAACAAACAAATAAACCAACAAACCAACAAACCAACAAACCAACTAGCCAACAAGCCAACAAACCAACAAACCTACAAGCCAACAAGCCAACAAACCAACAAGCCAACAAACCAACAAACCAACAAGTCAACAAGCCAACAAACCAACAAACCAACAAGCCAACAAACCAACAAACCAACAAACCAACAGGCCAACAAACCAACAAACAAATAAACCAACAAACCAACAAACCAACAAACCAACAAACCAACAAACCAAAAAACCAACAAACCAACAAGCCAACAAGCCAACAAACCAACAAACTAACAAACCAACAAACGAACTAACCAACAAACCAACAAGCCAACAAGCCAACAAACCAACAAACCAACAAACTAAGTAACCAACAAGCCAACAAACCAACAAACCTACAAGCCAACAAGCCAACAAGCCAACAAACCAACAAACCAACAAGCCAACAAACCAACAAACCAACAAACCAACAAGCCAACAAATCAACAAACCAACAAACCAACAATCCAACAAACCAACAAACAAATAAACTAACAAACCAACAAACCAACAAACTAACAAACAAAAAAACCAACAAACCAACAAACCAACAAGCCAACAAACCAACAAACCAAAAAACCAACAAACCAACAAACCAACAAACCAACAAACCAACAAACCAACAAACCAACAAACCAACAAACCAACAAACCAACAAGCCAACAAACCAACAAACTAACAAACCAACAAGCCAACAAAACAATAAACTAACAGCCAACAAGCCAACAATCCAACAAACCAACAAACCAAGTAACCAACAAGCCAACAAACCAACAAGCCAACAAACCAACAAACCAACAAACCAACAAACCAAAAAACCAACAAACCAACAAACCAACAAACCAACAAACCAACAAACCAACCAGCCAACAAGCCAACAAACCAACAAACCAACATACCAACAAGCCAACAAACCAACCAGCCAACAAGCCAACAAGCCAACAAACCAACAAACCAACAAGCCAACAAACCAACAAACCAACAAACAAACAAGCCAACAAACCAACAAACCAACAAACCAACAATCCAACAAACCAACAAACAAATAAACTAACAAACCAACAAACCAACAAACCAACAAACCAACAAACCAAAAAACCAACAAACCAACAAACCAACAAGCCAACAAACCAAAAAACCAAAAAACCAACAAACCAACAAACCAACAAACCAACAAACCAATAAGCCAACAAACCAACAAACTAACAAACCAACAAGGCAACAAAACAACAAACTAACAAGCGAACAAGCCAACAAACCAACAAACCAACAAACCAAGTAACCAACAAGCCAACAAACCAACAAGCCAACAAACCAACAAACCAACAAACCAACAAACCAAAAAACCAACAAACCAACAAACCAACAAACCAACAAACCAACAAACCAACAAACCAACAAGCCAACAAACCAACAAACCAACAAACCAACAAACCAACAAACCAACAAGCCAACAAACCAACAAGCCAACAAACCAAGAAACCAACAAACCAAGTAACCAAAAAGCCAACAAACTAACAAACCAGCAAGCCAACAAACACACAAACCAACAAAGCAACAAACCAACAAACCAACAAACCAACAAACCAACAAACCAACAAACCAACAAGCCAACAAGCCAACAAACCAACAAACCAACAAGCCAACAAGCCAACAAACCAACAAACCAACAAGCCAACAAACCAACAAACCAACAAACCAAAAAACCAACAAACCAACAAACCAACAAACCAACAAACCAACAAACCAACAAACCAACAAACCAACAAGCCAACAAACCAACAAACCAATAAACCAACATGCCAACAAACCAACAAACGAAGTAACCAACAAGCCAACAAACCAACAAACCAACAAGCCAACAAGCCAACAAACCAACAAACCAACAAGCCAACAAGCCAACAAACCAACAAACCAACAAACCAACAAGCCAACAAACAAACAAACAAATAAACCAACAAACCAACAAACCAACAAACCAACTAGCCAACAAGCCAACAAACCAACAAACCTACAAGCCAACAAGCCAACAAACCAACAAGCCAACAAACCAACAAACCAACAAGCCAACAAGCCAACAAACCAACAAACCAACAAGCCAACAAACCAACAAACCAACAAACCAACAAACCAACAAACCAACAGGCCAACAAACCAACAAACAAATAAACCAAAAAACCAACAAACCAACAAACCAACAAACCAACAAACCAAAAAACCAACAAACCAACAAGCCAACAAGCCAACAAACCAACAAACTAACAAACCAACAAACGAACTAACCAACAAACCAACAAGCCAACAAGCCAACAAACCAACAAACCAACAAACCAACAAACTAAGTAACCAACAAGCCAACAAACCAACAAACCTACAAGCCAACAAGCCAACAAGCCAACAAGCCAACAAACCAACAAACCAACAAACCAACAAACCAACAAACCAACAAACCAACAAGCCAACAAACCAACAAACCAACAAACCAACAAACCAAAAAACCAACAAACCAACAAACCAACAAACCAACAAGCCAACAAACCAACAAACTAACAAACCAACAAGCCAACAAAACAATAAACTAACAGCCAACAAGCCAACAAACCAACAAACCAACAAACCAAGTAACCAACAAGCCAACAAACCAACAAGCCAACAAACCAACAAACCAACAAACCAACAAACCAACAAACCAAAAAACCAACAAACCAACAAACCAACAAACCAACAAACCAACAAACCAACCAGCCAACAAGCCAACAAACCAACAAACCAACAAACCAACAAGCCAACAAACCAACCAGCCAACAAGCCAACAAGCCAACAAACCAACAAACCAACAAGCCAACAAACCAACAAACCAACAAACCAACAAGCCAACAAGCCAACAAACCAACAAACCAACAAACCAACAAGCCAACAAACCAACCAGCCAACAAGCCAACAAACCAACAAACCAACAAACCAACAATCCAACAAACCAACAAACAAATAAACTAACAAACCAACAAACCAACAAACCAACAAACCAAAAAACCAACAAACCAACAAACCAACAAGCCAACAAACCAACAAACCAAAAAACCAACAAACCAACAAACCAACAAACCAACAAACCAATAAGCCAACAAACCAACAAACTAACAAACCAACAAGGCAACAAAACAACAAACTAACAAGCGAACAAGCCAACAAACCAACAAACCAACAAACCAAGTAACCAACAAGCCAACAAACCAACAAGCCAACAAACCAACAAACCAACAAACCAACAAACCAAAAAACCAACAAACCAACAAACCAACAAACCAACAAACCAACAAACCAACAAACCAACAAGCCAACAAACCAACAAACCAACAAACCAACAAACTAACAAACCAACAAGCCAACAAACCAACAAGCCAACAAACCAAGAAACCAACAAACCAAGTAACCAAAAAGCCAACAAACTAACAAACCAGCAAGCCAACAAACACACAAACCAACAAAGCAACAAACCAACAAACCAACAAACCAACAAACCAACAAACCAACAAACCAACAAGCCAACAAGCCAACAAACCAACAAACCAACAAGCCAACAAGCCAACAAACCAACAAACCAACAAGCCAACAAACCAACAAACCAACAAACCAAAAAACCAACAAACCAACAAACCAACAAACCAACAAACCAACAAACCAACAAACCAACAAGCCAACAAACCAACAAACCAATAAACCAACATGCCAACAAACCAACAAACTAAGTAACCAACAAGCCAACAAACCAACAAACCAACAAGCCAACAAGCCAACAAACCAACAAACCAACAAGCCAACAAACCAACAAACCAACAAACCAACAAGCCAACAAACAAACAAACAAATAAACCAACAAACCAACAAACCAACAAACCAACTAGCCAACAAGCCAACAAACCAACAAACCTACAAGCCAACAAGCCAACAAACCAACAAGCCAACAAACCAACAAACCAACAAGCCAACAAGCCAACAAACCAACAAACCAACAAGCCAACAAACCAACAAACCAACTAACCAACAAACCAACAAACCAACAGGCCAACAAACCAACAAACAAATAAACCAACAAACCAACAAACCAACAAACCAACAAACCAACAAACCAACAAACCAACAAACCAAAAAACCAACAAACCAACAAGCCAACAAGCCAACAAACCAACAAACTAACAAACCAACAAACGAACTAACCAACAAACCAACAAGCCAACAAGCCAACAAACCAACAAACCAACAAACCAACAAACTAAGTAACCAACAAGCCAACAAACCAACAAACCTACAAGCCAACAAGCCAACAAGCCAACAAGCCAACAAACCAACAAACCAACAAACCAACAAACCAACAAACCAACAAACCAACAAACCAACAAACCAACAAACCAACAAACCAACAATCCAACAAACCAACAAACAAATAAACTAACAAACCAACAAACCAAGAAACTAACAAACCAAAAAACCAACAAACCAACAAACCAACAAGCCAACAAACCAACAAACCAAAAAACCAACAAACCAACAAACCAACAAACCAACAAACCAACAAACAAACTAACCAACAAACCAACAAACCAACAAGCCAACAAACCAACAAACTAACAAACCAACAAGCCAACAAAACAATAAACTAACAGCCAACAAGCCAACAAACCAACAAACCAACAAACCAAGTAACCAACAAGCCAACAAACCAACAAGCCAACAAACCAACAAACCAACAAACCAACAAACCAACAAATCAAAAAACCAACAAACCAACAAACCAACAAACCAACAAACCAACAAACCAACCAGCCAACAAGCCAACAAACCAACAAACCAACAAACCAACATGCCAACAAACCAACCAGCCAACAAGCCAACAAGCCAACAAACCAAAAAACCAACAAGCCAACAAACCAACAAACCAACAAACCAACAAGCCAACAAGCCAACAAACCAACAAACCAACAAACCAACAAGCCAACAAACCAACCAGCCAACAAGCCAACAAACCAACAAACCAACAAACCAACAATCCAACAAACCAACAAACAAATAAACTAACAAACCAACAAACCAACAAACCAACAAACCAACAAACCAAAAAACCAACAAACCAACAAACCAACAAGCCAACAAACCAACAAACCAAAAAACCAACAAACCAACAAACCAACAAACCAACAAACAAATAAGCCAACAAACCAACAAACTAACAAACCAACAAGGCAACAAAACAACAAACTAACAAGCGAACAAGCCAACAAACCAACAAACCAACAAACCAAGTAACCAACAAGCCAACAAACCAACAAGCCAACAAACCAACAAACCAACAAACCAAAAAACCAACAAACCAACAAACCAACAAACCAACAAACCAACAAACCAACAAACCAACAAACCAACAAGCCAACAAGCCAACAAACCAACAAACCAACAAACCAACAAACCAAAAAGCCAACAAACCAACAAGCCAACAAACCAAGAAACCAACAAACCAAGTAACTAAAAAGCCAACAAACTAACAAACCAGCAAGCCAACAAACACACAAACCAACAAAGCAACAAACCAACAAACCAACAAACCAACAAACCAACAAACCAACAAACCAACAAGCCAACAAGCCAACAAACCAACAAACCAACAAGCCAACAAGCCAACAAACCAACAAACCAACAAGCCAACAAACCAACAAGCCAACAAACCAAAAAACCAACAAACCAACAAACCAACAAACCAACAAACCAACAAACCAACAAACCAACAAGCCAACAAACCAACAAACCAATAAACCAACATGCCAACAAACCAACAAACTAAGTAACCAACAAGCCAACAAACCAACAAACCAACAAGCCAACAAGCCAACAAACCAACAAACCAACAAGCCAACAAACCAACAAACCAACAAACCAACAAGCCAACAAACAAACAAACAAATAAACCAACAAACCAACAAACCAACAAACCAACTAGCCAACAAGCCAACAAACTAACAAACCTACAAGCCAACAAGCCAACAAACCAACAAGCCAACAAACCAACAAACCAACAAGCCAACAAGCCAACAAACCAACAAACCAACAAGCCAACAAGCCAACAAACCAACAAACCAACAAACCAACAAACCAACAAACCAACAGGCCAACAAACCAACAAACAAATAAACCAACAAACCAACAAACCAACAAACCAACAAACCAACAAACCAAAAAACCAACAAACCAACAAGCCAACAAGCCAACAAACCAACAAACTAACAAACCAACAAACGAACTAACCAACAAACCAACAAGCCAACAAGCCAACAAACCAACAAACCAACAAACCAACAAACTAAGTAACCAACAAGCCAACAAACCAACAAACCTACAAGCCAACAAGCCAACAAGCCAACAAGCCAACAAGCCAACAAACCAACAAACCAACAAACCAACAAACCAACAAACCAACAAACCAACAAACCAACAAGCCAACAAACCAACAAACCAAGAAACCAACAATCCAACAAACCAACAAACAAATAAACTAACAAACCAACAAACCAAGAAACTAACAAACCAAAAAACCCACAAACCAACAAACCAACAAGCCAACAAACCAACAAACCAAAAAACCAACAAACCAACAAACCAACAAACCAACAAACCAACAAACCAACAAACCAACAAACCAACAAACCAACAAGCCAACAAACCAACAAACTAACAAACCAACAAGCCAACAAAACAATAAACCAACAAGCCAACAAACCAACAAACCAACAAACCAGCAAGCCAACAAACCAACAAACCAACAAACCAACAATCCAACAAACCAACAAACAAATAAACTAACAAGCCAACAAACCAACAAACCAACAAACCAAGTAACCAACAAGCCAACAAACCAACAAGCCAACAAACCAACAAACCAACAAACCAGCAAACCAAAAAACCAACAAAATAACAAACCAACAAACCAACAAACCAACAAACCAACCAGCCAACAAGCCAACAAACCAACAAACCAACAAACCAACAAGCCAACAAACCAACCAGCCAACAAGCCAACAAGCCAACAAACCAACAAACCAACAAGCCAACAAACCAACAAACCAACAAACCAACAAGCCAACAAACCAACAAACCAACAAACCAACAATCCAACAAACCAACAAACAAATAAACTAACAAACCAACAAACCAACAAACCAACAAACCAACAAACCAACAAACCAAAAAACCAACAAACCAACAAACCAACAAGCCAACAAACCAACAAACCAAAAAACCAACAAACCAACAAACCAACAAACCAACAAACCAATAAGCCAACAAACCAACAAACTAACAAACCAACAAGGCAACAAAACAACAAACTAACAAGCGAACAAGCCAACAAACCAACAAACCAACAAACCAAGTAACCAACAAGCCAACAAACCAACAAGCCAACAAACCAACAAACCAACAAACCAACAAACCAAAAAACCAACAAACCAACAAACCAACAAACCAACAAACCAACAAACCAACAAATCAACAAGCCAACAAACCAACAAACCAACAAACCAACAAACCAACAAGCCAACAAACCAACAAGCCAACAAACCAAGAAACCAACAAACCAAGTAACCAAAAAGCCAACAAACTAACAAACCAGCAAGCCAACAAACACACAAACCAACAAAGCAACAAACCAACAAACCAACAAACCAACAAACCAACAAACCAACAAACCAACAAGCCAACAAGCCAACAAACCAACAAACCAACAAGCCAACAAGCCAACAAACCAACAAACTAACAAGCCAACAAACCAACAAACCAACAAACCAAAAAACCAACAAACCAACAAACCAACAAACCAACAAACCAACAAACCAACAAACCAACAAGCCAACAAGCCAACAAACCAACAAACTAGCAAACCAACAAGCCAACAAACCAACAAACCAACAAGCCAACAAGCCAACAAACCAACAAAGCAAAAAACCAAAAAACCAACAAACCAAAAAACCAACAAACCAACAAACCATCAAACGAACAAAGCAACAAGCCAACAAGCCAACAAACCAACAAACCAACAAGCCAACAAACCAACAAACCAACAAGCCAACAAGCCAACAAGCCAACAAACCAACAAACCAACAAACCAACAAGCCAACAAACCAACAAACCAACAAGCCAACAAACCAACAAACCAACAAACCAACAAACTAACAAGCCAACAAGCCAACAAACCAACAAACTAACAAGCTAACAAACCAACAAACCAACAAACCAACAAACAAACAAACCAACAAACCAACAAACCAACAAACCAACAAACCAACAAACCAACAAGCCAACAAACCAACAAACCAACAAGCCAACAAACCAACAAACAAATAAACCAACAAACCAACAAACCAACAAACCAACAAGCCAACAAGCCAACAAACCAACAAACCAACAAGCCAACAAGCCAACAAACCAACAAGCCAACAAACCATAAAACAACAAGCCAACAAGCCAACAAACCAACAAACCAACAAACCAACAAACCAAGTAACCAACAAGCCAACAAACCAACAAGCCAACAAACCAACAAACCAACAAACCAACAAACCAAAAAACCAACAAACCAACAAACCAACAAACCAACAAACCAACAAACCAACAAATCAACAAGCCAACAAACCAACAAACCAACAAACCAACAAACCAACAAGCCAACAAACCAACAAGCCAACAAACCAAGAAACCAACAAACCAAGTAACCAAAAAGCCAACAAACTAACAAACCAGCAAGCCAACAAACACACAAACCAACAAAGCAACAAACCAACAAACCAACAAACCAACAAACCAACAAACCAACAAACCAACAAGCCAACAAGCCAACAAACCAACAAACCAACAAGCCAACAAGCCAACAAACCAACAAACTAACAAGCCAACAAACCAACAAACCAACAAACCAAAAAACCAACAAACCAACAAACCAACAAACCAACAAACCAACAAACCAACAAACCAACAAGCCAACAAGCCAACAAACCAACAAACTAGCAAACCAACAAGCCAACAAACCAACAAACCAACAAGCCAACAAGCCAACAAACCAACAAAGCAAAAAACCAAAAAACCAACAAACCAAAAAACCAACAAACCAACAAACCATCAAACGAACAAAGCAACAAGCCAACAAGCCAACAAACCAACAAACCAACAAGCCAACAAACCAACAAACCAACAAGCCAACAAGCCAACAAGCCAACAAACCAACAAACCAACAAACCAACAAGCCAACAAACCAACAAACCAACAAGCCAACAAACCAACAAACCAACAAACCAACAAACTAACAAGCCAACAAGCCAACAAACCAACAAACTAACAAGCTAACAAACCAACAAACCAACAAACCAACAAACAAACAAACCAACAAACCAACAAACCAACAAACCAACAAACCAACAAACCAACAAGCCAACAAACCAACAAACCAACAAGCCAACAAACCAACAAACAAATAAACCAACAAACCAACAAACCAACAAACCAACAAGCCAACAAGCCAACAAACCAACAAACCAACAAGCCAACAAGCCAACAAACCAACAAGCCAACAAACCATAAAACAACAAGCCAACAAGCCAACAAACCAACAAACCAACAAGCCAACAAACCAACAAACCAACAAACCAACAAGCCAAAAAACCAACAATCAAATAAACCAACAAACCAACAAACCAACAAACCAACAAACCAAAAAACCAATAAACCAACAAGCCAACAAGCCCACAAACCAACAAACTAACAAACCAACAAACGAACTAACCAACAAACCAACAAACCAACAAACTAAGTAACCAACAAGCCAACAAACCATCAAACCAACAAGCCAACAAGCCAACAAACCAACAAACCAACAAGCCAACAAACCAACAAACCAACAAACCAAAAAACCAACAAACCAACAAACCAACATACCAACAAACCAACAAACCAACAAACCAACAAACCAACAAACCAACAAACCAACAAACCAACAAACCAACAAGCCAACAAGCCAACAAACCAACAAACCAACAAATCAACAAGCCAACAAACCAGCAAGCCAACAAACCAACAAACCAACAAACGAAGTAAGAAAAAAGCCAACAAACTAACAAACCAACAAGTTAACAAGCCAACAAACCAACAAACCAATAAAGCAACAAGCCAACAAGCCAACAAACCAACAAACCAACAAGCCAACAAGCCAACAAACCAACAAACCAACAAACCAAGTAACCAACAAGCCAACAAACCAACAAGCCAACAAACCAACAAACCAACAAACCAACAAACCAAAAAACCAACAAACCAACAAACCAACAAACCAACAAACCAACAAACCAACAAGCCAACAAGCCAACAAACCAACAAACCAACAAACCAACAAGCCAACAAACCAACCAGCCAACAAGCCAACAAGCCAACAAACCAACAAACCAACAAGCCAACAAACCAACAAACCAACAAACCAACAAGCCAACAAACCAACAAACCAACAAACCAACAATCCAACAAACCAACAAACAAATAAACTAACAAACCAACAAACCAACAAACCAACAAACCAACAAACCAAAAAACCAACAAACCAACAAACCAACAAGCCAACAAACCAACAAACCAAAAAACCAACAAACCAACAAACCAACAAACCAACAAGCCAACAAACCAACAAACCAACAAACCAACAAACCAAAAAGCCAACAAACCAACAAGCCAACAAACCAACGAGCCAACAAGCCAACAAACCAACAAACCAACAAGCCAACAAATCAACAAACCAACGAGCCAACAAGCCAACAAACCAACAAACCAACAAGCCAACAAACCAACAACCAAAAAACCAACAAACCAACAAACCAACAAACCAAAAAACCAACAAACCAACAAACCAACAAACCAACAAACCAACAAACCAACAAACCAAAAAACCAACAAACCAACAAACCAACAAACCAACAAACCAACAAACCAACAAACCAACAAACCAAGAAGCCAACAAACCAACAAACCAACAAACCAACAAACCAACAAGCCAACAAACCAACAAGCCAACAAACCAAGAAACCAACAAACCAAGTAACCAAAAAGCCAACAAACTAACAAACCAGCAAGCCAACAAATACACAAACCAACAAAGCAACAAACCAACAAACCAACAAACCAACAAACCCACAAACCAACAAACCAACAAGCCAACAAGCCAACAAACCAACAAACCAACAAGCCAACAAGCCAACAAACCAACAAACCAACAAGCCAACAAACCAACAAACCAACAAACCAAAAAACCAACAAACCAACAAACCAACAAACCAACAAACCAACAAACCAACAAACCAACAAACCAACAAGCCAACAAGCCAACAAACCAAGAAACTAACAAACCAACGAGCCAACAAACCAACAAACCAACAAGCCAACAAGCCAACAAACCGACAAAGCAAAAAACCAACAAACCAACAAACCAACAAACCAACAAACCAACAAACCAACAAACCAACAAACCAAGAAGCCAACAAACCAACAAACCAACAAACCAACAAACCAACAAGCCAACAAACCAACAAGCCAACAAACCAAGAAACCAACAAACCAAGTAACCAAAAAGCCAACAAACTAACAAACCAGCAAGCCAACAAATACACAAACCAACAAAGCAACAAACCAACAAACCAACAAACCAACAAACCCACAAACCAACAAACCAACAAGCCAACAAGCCAACAAACCAACAAACCAACAAGCCAACAAGCCAACAAACCAACAAACCAACAAGCCAACAAACCAACAAACCAACAAACCAAAAAACCAACAAACCAACAAACCAACAAACCAACAAACCAACAAACCAACAAACTAACAAACCAAAAAACCAACAAACCAACAAACCAACAAGCCAACAAACCAACAAACCAAAAAACCAACAAACCAACAAACCAACAAACCAACAAACCAACAAGCCAACAAGCCAACAAACCAACAAACCAACAAACCAACAAGCCAACAAACCAACAAGCCAACAAGCCAACAAGCCAACAAACCAACAAACCAACAAGCCAACAAACCAACAAACCAACAAACCAACAAGCCAACAAACCAACAAACAAATAAACCAACAAACCAACAAACCAACAAACCAACAAACCAACAAACCAACAAACCAACAAACTAACAAACCAACAAGCCAACAAACCAACAAACCAACAAGCCAACAAACCACATAACCAACAAACCAACAAACCAACAAGTCAACAAACCAACAAACCAATAAACCAACATGCCAACAAACCAACAAACTAAGTAACCAACAAGCCAACAAACCAACAAACCAACAAGCCAACAAGCCAACAAACCAACAAACCAACAAGCCAACAAACCAACAAACCAACAAACCAACAAGCCAACAAACAAACAAACAAATAAACCAACAAACCAACAAACCAACAAACCAACTAGCCAACAAGCCAACAAACCAACAAACCTACAAGCCAACAAGCCAACAAACCAACAAGCCAACAAACCAACAAACCAACAAGCCAACAAGCCAACAAACCAACAAACCAACAAGCCAACAAACCAACAAACCAACAAACCAACAGGCCAACAAACCAACAAACAAATAAACCAACAAACCAACAAACCAACAAACCAACAAACCAACAAACCAAAAAACCAACAAACCAACAAGCCAACAAGCCAACAAACCAACAAACTAACAAACCAACAAACGAACTAACCAACAAACCAACAAGCCAACAAGCCAACAAACCAACAAACCAACAAACTAAGTAACCAACAAGCCAACAAACCAACAAACCTACAAGCCAACAAGCCAACAAGCCAACAAACCAACAAACCAACAAGCCAACAAACCAACAAACCAACAAACCAACAAGCCAACAAATCAACAAACCAACAAACCAACAATCCAACAAACCAACAAACAAATAAACTAACAAACCAACAAACCAACAAACTAACAAACCAAAAAACCAACAAACCAACAAACCAACAAGCCAACAAACCAACAAACCAAAAAACCAACAAACCAACAAACCAACAAACCAACAAACCAACAAACCAACAAACCAACAAACCAACAAACCAACAAACCAACAAGCCAACAAACCAACAAACTAACAAACCAACAAGCCAACAAAACAATAAACTAACAGCCAACAAGCCAACAATCCAACAAACCAACAAACCAAGTAACCAACAAGCCAACAAACCAACAAGCCAACAAACCAACAAACCAACAAACCAACAAACCAAAAAACCAACAAACCAACAAACCAACAAACCAACAAACCAACAAACCAACCAGCCAACAAGCCAACAAACCAACAAACCAACAAACCAACAAGCCAACAAACCAACCAGCCAACAAGCCAACAAGCCAACAAACCAACAAACCAACAAGCCAACAAACCAACAAACCAACAAACAAACAAGCCAACAAACCAACAAACCAACAAACCAACAATCCAACAAACCAACAAACAAATAAACTAACAAACCAACAAACCAACAAACCAACAAACCAACAAACCAAAAAACCAACAAACCAACAAACCAACAAGCCAACAAACCAAAAAACCAAAAAACCAAAAAACCAACAAACCAACAAACCAACAAACCAACAAACCAATAAGCCAACAAACCAACAAACTAACAAACCAACAAGGCAACAAAACAACAAACTAACAAGCGAACAAGCCAACAAACCAACAAACCAACAAACCAAGTAACCAACAAGCCAACAAACCAACAAGCCAACAAACCAACAAACCAACAAACCAACAAACCAAAAAACCAACAAACCAACAAACCAACAAACCAACAAACCAACAAACCAACAAACCAACAAGCCAACAAACCAACAAACCAACAAACCAACAAACCAACAAACCAACAAGCCAACAAACCAACAAGCCAACAAACCAAGAAACCAACAAACCAAGTAACCAAAAAGCCAACAAACTAACAAACCAGCAAGCCAACAAACACACAAACCAACAAAGCAACAAACCAACAAACCAACAAACCAACAAACCAACAAACCAACAAACCAACAAGCCAACAAGCCAACAAACCAACAAACCAACAAGCCAACAAGCCAACAAACCAACAAACCAACAAGCCAACAAACCAACAAACCAACAAACCAAAAAACCAACAAACCAACAAACCAACAAACCAACAAACCAACAAACCAACAAACCAACAAGCCAACAAACCAACAAACCAATAAACCAACATGCCAACAAACCAACAAACGAAGTAACCAACAAGCCAACAAACCAACAAACCAACAAGCCAACAAGCCAACAAACCAACAAACCAACAAGCCAACAAGCCAACAAACCAACAAACCAACAAACCAACAAGCCAACAAACAAACAAACAAATAAACCAACAAACCAACAAACCAACAAACCAACTAGCCAACAAGCCAACAAACCAACAAACCTACAAGCCAACAAGCCAACAAACCAACAAGCCAACAAACCAACAAACCAACAAGCCAACAAGCCAACAAACCAACAAACCAACAAGCCAACAAACCAACAAACCAACAAACCAACAAACCAACAAACCAACAGGCCAACAAACCAACAAACAAATAAACCAACAAACCAACAAACCAACAAACCAACAAACCAACAAACCAACAAACCAAAAAACCAACAAACCAACAAGCCAACAAGCCAACAAACCAACAAACTAACAAACCAACAAACGAACTAACCAACAAACCAACAAGCCAACAAGCCAACAAACCAACAAACCAACAAACCAACAAACTAAGTAACCAACAAGCCAACAAACCAACAAACCTACAAGCCAACAAGCCAACAAGCCAACAAGCCAACAAACCAACAAACCAACAAACCAACAAACCAACAAACCAACAAACCAACAAGCCAACAAACCAACAAACCAACAAACCAACAAACCAAAAAACCAACAAACCAACAAACCAACAAACCAACAAGCCAACAAACCAACAAACTAACAAACCAACAAGCCAACAAAACAATAAACTAACAGCCAACAAGCCAACAAACCAACAAACCAACAAACCAAGTAACCAACAAGCCAACAAACCAACAAGCCAACAAACCAACAAACCAACAAACCAACAAACCAACAAACCAAAAAACCAACAAACCAACAAACCAACAAACCAACAAACCAACAAACCAACAAACCAACCAGCCAACAAGCCAACAAACCAACAAACCAACAAACCAACAAGCCAACAAACCAACCAGCCAACAAGCCAACAAGCCAACAAACCAACAAACCAACAAGCCAACAAACCAACAAACCAACAAACCAACAAGCCAACAAGCCAACAAACAAACAAACCAACAAACCAACAAGCCAACAAACCAACCAGCCAACAAGCCAACAAACCAACAAACCAACAAACCAACAATCCAACAAACCAACAAACAAATAAACTAACAAACCAACAAACCAACAAACCAACAAACCAACAAACCAAAAAACCAACAAACCAACAAACCAACAAGCCAACAAACCAACAAACCAAAAAACCAACAAACCAACAAACCAACAAACCAACAAACCAATAAGCCAACAAACCAACAAACTAACAAACCAACAAGGCAACAAAACAACAAACTAACAAGCGAACAAGCCAACAAACCAACAAACCAACAAACCAAGTAACCAACAAGCCAACAAACCAACAAGCCAACAAACCAACAAACCAACAAACCAACAAACCAAAAAACCAACAAACTAACAAACCAACAAACCAACAAACCAACAAACCAACAAACCAACAAGCCAACAAACCAACAAACCAACAAACCAACAAACTAACAAACCAACAAGCCAACAAACCAACAAGCCAACAAACCAAGAAACCAACAAACCAAGTAACCAAAAAGCCAACAAACTAACAAACCAGCAAGCCAACAAACACACAAACCAACAAAGCAACAAACCAACAAACCAACAAACCAACAAACCAACAAACCAACAAACCAACAAGCCAACAAGCCAACAAACCAACAAACCAACAAGCCAACAAGCCAACAAACCAACAAACCAACAAGCCAACAAACCAACAAACCAACAAACCAAAAAACCAACAAACCAACAAACCAACAAACCAACAAACCAACAAACCAACAAACCAACAAGCCAACAAACCAACAAACCAATAAACCAACATGCCAACAAACCAACAAACTAAGTAACCAACAAGCCAACAAACCAACAAACCAACAAGCCAACAAGCCAACAAACCAACAAACCAACAAGCCAACAAACCAACAAACCAACAAACCAACAAGCCAACAAACAAACAAACAAATAAACCAACAAACCAACAAACCAACAAACCAACTAGCCAACAAGCCAACAAACCAACAAACCTACAAGCCAACAAGCCAACAAACCAACAAGCCAACAAACCAACAAACCAACAAGCCAACAAGCCAACAAACCAACAAACCAACAAGCCAACAAACCAACAAACCAACTAACCAACAAACCAACAAACCAACAGGCCAACAAACCAACAAACAAATAAACCAACAAACCAACAAACCAACAAACCAACAAACCAACAAACCAAAAAACCAACAAACCAACAAGCCAACAAGCCAACAAACCAAAAAACTAACAAACCAACAAACGAACTAACCAACAAACCAACAAGCCAACAAGCCAACAAACCAACAAACCAACAAACCAACAAACTAAGTAACCAACAAGCCAACAAACCAACAAACCTACAAGCCAACAAGCCAACAAGCCAACAAGCCAACAAACCAACAAACCAACAAACCAACAAACCAACAAACCAACAAACCAACAAACCAACAAACCAACAAACCAACAAACCAACAATCCAACAAACCAACAAACAAATAAACTAACAAACCAACAAACCAAGAAACTAACAAACCAAAAAACCAACAAACCAACAAACCAACAAGCCAACAAACCAACAAACCAAAAAACCAACAAACCAACAAACCAACAAACCAACAAACCAACAAACAAACTAACCAACAAACCAACAAACCAACAAGCCAACAAACCAACAAACTAACAAACCAACAAGCCAACAAAACAATAAACTAACAGCCAACAAGCCAACAAACCAACAAACCAACAAACCAAGTAACCAACAAGCCAACAAACCAACAAGCCAACAAACCAACAAACCAACAAACCAACAAACCAACAAATCAAAAAACCAACAAACCAACAAACCAACAAACCAACAAACCAACAAACCAACCAGCCAACAAGCCAACAAACCAACAAACCAACAAACCAACAAGCCAACAAACCAACCAGCCAACAAGCCAACAAGCCAACAAACCAAAAAACCAACAAGCCAACAAACCAACAAACCAACAAACCAACAAGCCAACAAGCCAACAAACCAACAAACCAACAAACCAACAAGCCAACAAACCAACCAGCCAACAAGCCAACAAACCAACAAACCAACAAGCCAACAAACCAACAAACCAACAAACCAACAAACCAACAAGCCAACAAACCAACAAGCCAACAAACCAACGAGCCAACAAGCCAACAAACCAACAAACCAACAAGCCAACAAACCAACAAACCAACGAGCCAACAAGCCAACAAACCAACAAACCAACAAGCCAACAAACCAACAACCAAAAAACCAACAAACCAACAAACCAACAAACCAAAAAACCAACAAACCAACAAACCAACAAACCAACAAACCAACAAACCAACAAACCAAAAAACCAACAAACCAACAAACCAACAAACCAACAAACCAACAAACCAACAAACCAACAAACCAAGAAGCCAACAAACCAACAAACCAACAAACCAACAAACCAACAAGCCAACAAACCAACAAGCCAACAAACCAAGAAACCAACAAACCAAGTAACCAAAAAGCCAACAAACTAACAAACCAGCAAGCCAACAAATACACAAACCAACAAAGCAACAAACCAACAAACCAACAAACCAACAAACCCACAAACCAACAAACCAACAAGCCAACAAGCCAACAAACCAACAAACCAACAAGCCAACAAGCCAACAAACCAACAAACCAACAAGCCAACAAACCAACAAACCAACAAACCAAAAAACCAACAAACCAACAAACCAACAAACCAACAAACCAACAAACCAACAAACCAACAAACCAACAAGCCAACAAGCCAACAAACCAAGAAACTAACAAACCAACGAGCCAACAAACCAACAAACCAACAAGCCAACAAGCCAACAAACCAACAAAGCAAAAAACCAACAAACCAACAAACCAACAAACCAACAAACCAACAAACCAACAAACCAACAAACCAAGAAGCCAACAAACCAACAAACCAACAAACCAACAAACCAACAAGCCAACAAACCAACAAGCCAACAAACCAAGAAACCAACAAACCAAGTAACCAAAAAGCCAACAAACTAACAAACCAGCAAGCCAACAAATACACAAACCAACAAAGCAACAAACCAACAAACCAACAAACCAACAAACCCACAAACCAACAAACCAACAAGCCAACAAGCCAACAAACCAACAAACCAACAAGCCAACAAGCCAACAAACCAACAAACCAACAAGCCAACAAACCAACAAACCAACAAACCAAAAAACCAACAAACCAACAAACCAACAAACCAACAAACCAACAAACTAACAAACCAAAAAACCAACAAACCAACAAACCAACAAGCCAACAAACCAACAAACCAAAAAACCAACAAACCAACAATCCAACAAACCAACAAACAAATAAACTAACAAACCAACAAACCAAGAAACTAACAAACCAAAAAACCAACAAACCAACAAACCAACAAGCCAACAAGCCAACAAACCAACAAACCAACAAGCCAACAAACCAACAAACCAACTAACCAACAAACCAACAAACCAACAGGCCAACAAACCAACAAACAAATAAACCAACAAACCAACAAACCAACAAACCAACAAACCAACAAACCAAAAAACCAACAAACCAACAAGCCAACAAGCCAACAAACCAACAAACTAACAAACCAACAAACGAACTAACCAACAAACCAACAAGCCAACAAGCCAACAAACCAACAAACCAACAAACCAACAAACTAAGTAACCAACAAGCCAACAAACCAACAAACCTACAAGCCAACAAGCCAACAAGCCAACAAGCCAACAAACCAACAAACCAACAAACCCACAAACCAACAAACCAACCAGCCAACAAGCCAACAAACCAACAAACCAACAAACCAACAATCCAACAAACCAACAAACAAATAAACTAACAAACCAACAAACCAACAAACCAACAAACCAACAAACCAAAAAACCAACAAACCAACAAACCAACAAGCCAACAAACCAACAAACCAAAAAACCAACAAACCAACAAACCAACAAACCAACAAACCAATAAGCCAACAAACCAACAAACTAACAAACCAACAAGGCAACAAAACAACAAACTAACAAGCGAACAAGCCAACAAACCAACAAACCAACAAACCAAGTAACCAACAAGCCAACAAACCAACAAGCCAACAAACCAACAAACCAACAAACCAACAAACCAAAAAACCAACAAACCAACAAACCAACAAACCAACAAACCAACAAACCAACAAACCAACAAGCCAACAAACCAACAAACCAACAAACCAACAAACTAACAAACCAACAAGCCAACAAACCAACAAGCCAACAAACCAAGAAACCAACAAACCAAGTAACCAAAAAGCCAACAAACTAACAAACCAGCAAGCCAACAAACACACAAACCAACAAAGCAACAAACCAACAAACCAACAAACCAACAAACCAACAAACCAACAAACCAACAAGCCAACAAGCCAACAAACCAACAAACCAACAAGCCAACAAGCCAACAAACCAACAAACCAACAAGCCAACAAACCAACAAACCAACAAACCAAAAAACCAACAAACCAACAAACCAACAAACCAACAAACCAACAAACCAACAAACCAACAAGCCAACAAACCAACAAACCAATAAACCAACATGCCAACAAACCAACAAACTAAGTAACCAACAAGCCAACAAACCAACAAACCAACAAGCCAACAAGCCAACAAACCAACAAACCAACAAGCCAACAAACCAACAAACCAACAAACCAACAAGCCAACAAACAAACAAACAAATAAACCAACAAACCAACAAACCAACAAACCAACTAGCCAACAAGCCAACAAACCAACAAACCTACAAGCCAACAAGCCAACAAACCAACAAACCAACAAGCCAACAAGCCAACAAACCAACAAACCAACAAGCCAACAAACCAACAAACCAACTAACCAACAAACCAACAAACCAACAGGCCAACAAACCAACAAACAAATAAAGCAACAAACCAACAAACCAACAAACCAACAAACCAACAAACCAAAAAACCAACAAACCAACAAGCCAACAAGCCAACAAACCAACAAACTAACAAACCAACAAACGAACTAACCAACAAACCAACAAGCCAACAAGCCAACAAATCAACAAACCAACAAACCAACAAACTAAGTAACCAACAAGCCAACAAACCAACAAACCTACAAGCCAACAAGCCAACAAGCCAACAAGCCAACAAACCAACAAACCAACAAACCAACAAACCAACAAACCAACAAACCAACAAACCAACAAACCAACAAACCAACAAACCAACAAACCAACAATCCAACAAACCAACAAACAAATAAACTAACAAACCAACAAACCAAGAAACTAACAAACCAAAAAACCAACAAACCAACAAACCAACAAGCCAACAAACCAACAAACCAAAAAACCAACAAACCAACAAACCAACAAACCAACAAACCAACAAACAAACTAACCAACAAACCAACAAACCAACAAGCCAACAAACCAACAAACTAACAAACCAACAAGCCAACAAAACAATAAACTAACAGCCAACAAGCCAACAAACCAACAAACCAACAAACCAAGTAACCAACAAGCCAACAAACCAACAAGCCAACAAACCAACAAACCAACAAACCAACAAACCAACAAATCAAAAAACCAACAAACCAACAAACCAACAAACCAACAAACCAACAAACCAACCAGCCAACAAGCCAACAAACCAACAAACCAACAAACCAACAAGCCAACAAACCAACCAGCCAACAAGCCAACAAGCCAACAAACCAAAAAACCAACAAGCCAACAAACCAACAAACCAACAAACCAACAAGCCAACAAGCCAACAAACCAACAAACCAACAAACCAACAAGCCAACAAACCAACCAGCCAACAAGCCAACAAACCAACAAACCAACAAGCCAACAAACCAACAAACCAACAAACCAACAAACCAACAAGCCAACAAACCAACAAGCCAACAAACCAACGAGCCAACAAGCCAACAAACCAACAAACCAACAAGCCAACAAACCAACAAACCAACGAGCCAACAAGCCAACAAACCAACAAACCAACAAGCCAACAAACCAACAACCAAAAAACCAACAAACCAACAAACCAACAAACCAAAAAACCAACAAACCAACAAACCAACAAACCAACAAACCAACAAACCAACAAACCAAAAAACCAACAAACCAACAAACCAACAAACCAACAAACCAACAAACCAACAAACCAACAAACCAAGAAGCCAACAAACCAACAAACCAACAAACCAACAAACCAACAAGCCAACAAACCAACAAGCCAACAAACCAAGAAACCAACAAACCAAGTAACCAAAAAGCCAACAAACCAAGAAACCAACAAACCAACAAACCAACAAGCCAACAAACCAACAAGCCAACAAACCAAGAAACCAACAAACCAAGTAACCAAAAAGCCAACAAACTAACAAACCAGCAAGCCAACAAATACACAAACCAACAAAGCAACAAACCAACAAACCAACAAACCAACAAACCCACAAACCAACAAACCAACAAGCCAACAAGCCAACAAACCAACAAACCAACAAGCCAACAAGCCAACAAACCAACAAACCAACAAGCCAACAAACCAACAAACCAACAAACCAAAAAACCAACAAACCAACAAACCAACAAACCAACAAACCAACAAACCAACAAACCAACAAACCAACAAGCCAACAAGCCAACAAACCAAGAAACTAACAAACCAACGAGCCAACAAACCAACAAACCAACAAGCCAACAAGCCAACAAACCAAGAAACCAACAAACCAAGTAACCAAAAAGCCAACAAACTAACAAACCAGCAAGCCAACAAATACACAAACCAACAAAGCAACAAACCAACAAACCAACAAACCAACAAACCCACAAACCAAAAAACCAACAAACCAACAAACCAACAAACCAAAAAACCAACAAACCAACAAACCAACAAACCAACAAACCAACAAACCAACAAACCAACAAACCAAGAAGCCAACAAACCAACAAACCAACAAACCAACAAACCAACAAGCCAACAAACCAACAAGCCAACAAACCAAGAAACCAACAAACCAAGTAACCAAAAAGCCAACAAACTAACAAACCAGCAAGCCAACAAATACACAAACCAACAAAGCAACAAACCAACAAACCAACAAACCAACAAACCCACAAACCAACAAACCAACAAGCCAACAAGCCAACAAACCAACAAACCAACAAGCCAACAAGCCAACAAACCAACAAACCAACAAGCCAACAAACCAACAAACCAACAAACCAAAAAACCAACAAACCAACAAACCAACAAACCAACAAACCAACAAACCAACAAACCAACAAACCAACAAGCCAACAAGCCAACAAACCAAGAAACTAACAAACCAACGAGCCAACAAACCAACAAACCAACAAGCCAACAAGCCAACAAACCAACAAAGCAAAAAACCAAAAAACCAACAAACCAACAAACCAACAAGCCAACAAACCAACAAACCAACAAGCCAACAAGCCAACAAACCAACAAACCAACAAACCAACAAACCAACAAACCAACAAACCAACAAGCCAACAAACCAACAAACCAACAAACCAACAAACTAACAAGCCAACAAGCCAACAAACCAACAAACCAACAAGCTAACAAACCAACAAACCAACAAACCAACAAACAAACAAACCAACAAACCAACAAACCAACAAACCAACAAACCAACAAGCCAACAAGCCAACAAACCAACAAACCAACAAGCCAACAAACCAACAAACCAACAAACCAAGTAACCAACAAGCCAACAAACCAACAAGCCAACAAACCAACAAACCAACAAACCAACAAACCAAAAAACCAACAAACCAACAAACCAACAAACCAACAAACCAACAAACCAACAAGCCAACAAGCCAACAAACCAACAAACCAACAAACCAACAAGCCAACAAACCAACCAGCCAACAAGCCAACAAGCCAACAAACCAACAAACCAACAAGCCAACAAACCAACAAACCAACAAACCAACAAGCCAACAAGCCAACAAACCAACAAACCAACAATCCAACAAACCAACAAACAAATAAACTAACAAACCAACAAACCAACAAACCAACAAACCAACAAACCAAAAAACCAACAAACCAACAAACCAACAAGCCAACAAACCAACAAACCAAAAAACCAACAAACCAACAAACCAACAAACCAACAAACCAACAAGCCAACAAACCAACAAACCAACAAGCCAACAAACCAACAAACCAACAAACCAACAAACCAACAAGCCAACAAACCAACGAGCCAACAAGCCAACAAACCAACAAACCAACAAGCCAACAAACCAACAAACCAACGAGCCAACAAGCCAACAAACCAACAAACCAACAAGCCAACAAACCAACAACCAAAAAACTAACAAACTAACAAACCAACAAACCAAAAAACCAACAAACCAACAAACCAACAAACCAACAAACCAACAAACCAACAAACCAAGAAGCCAACAAACCAACAAACCAACAAACCAACAAACCAACAAACCAACAAGCCAACAAACCAACAAGCCAACAAACCAAGAAACCAACAAACCAAGTAACCAAAAAGCCAACAAACTAACAAACCAGCAAGCCAACAAACACACAAACCAACAAAACAACAAACCAACAAACCAACAAACCAACAAAACCACAAACCAACAAACCAACAAGCCAACAAGCCAACAAACCAACAAACCAACAAGCCAACAAGCCAACAAACCAACAAACCAACAAGCCAACAAACCAACAAACCAACAAACCAAAAGACCAACAAACCAACAAACCAACAAACCAACAAACCAACAAACCAACAAACCAACAAACCAACAAGCCAACAAGCCAACAAACCAACAAACTAACAAACCAACGAGCCAACAAACCAACAAACCAACAAGCCAACAAGCCAACAAACCAACAAAGCAAAAAACCAAAAAACCAACAAACCAAAAAACCAACAAACCAACAAACCATCAAAGGAACAAAGCAACAACCCAACAAGCCAACAAACCAACAAACCAACAAGCCAACAAACCAACAAACCAACAAGCCAACAAGCCAACAAACCAACAAACCAACAAACCAACAAACCAACAAACCAACAAACCAACAAGCCAACAAACCAACAAACCAACAAACCAACAAACTAACAAGCCAACAAGCCAACAAACCAACAAACCAACAAGCTAACAAACCAACAAACCAACAAACCAACAAACAAACAAACCAACAAACCAACAAACCAACAAACCAACAAACCAACAAACCAACAAGCCAACAAGCCAACAAACCAACAAACCAACAAGCCAACAAACCAACAAACAAATAAACCAACAAACCAACAAACCAACAAACCAACAAGCCAACAAGCCAACAAACCAACAAACCAACAAGCCAACAAGCCAACAAACCAACAAGCCAACAAACCAACAAACCAACAAGCCAACAAGCCAACAAACCAACAAACCAACAAGCCAACAAACCAACAAACCAACAAACCAACAAGCCAACAAACCAACAATCAAATAAACCAACAAACCAACAAACCAACAAACCAACAAACCAACAAACCAAAAAACCAACAAACCAACAAGCCAACAAGCCCACAAACCAACAAACTAACAAACCAACAAACGAACTAACCAACAAACCAACAAACCAACAAACCAACAAGCCAACAAACCACCAAACCAACAAGCCAACAAGCCAACAAACCAACAAACCAACAAGCCAACAAACCAACAAACCAACAAACCAAAAAACCAACAAACCAACAAACCAACAAACCAACAAACCAACAAACCAACAAACCAACAAACCAACAAACCAACAAGCCAACAAGCCAACAAACCAACAAACCAACAAGCCAACAAACCAGCAAGCCAACAAACCAACAAACCAACAAATGAAGTAACCAAAAAGCCAACAAACTAACAAACCAACAAGTTAACAAGCCAACAAACCAACAAACCAACAAAGCAACAAGCCAACAAGCCAACAAGCCAACAAACGAACAAATTAACAAACCAACAAGCCAACAAACCAACAAACCAACAAGCCAATAAGCCAACAAACCAAGTAACCAAAAAGCCAACAAACTAACAAGCCAACAAGCCAACAAACCAACAAGCCAACAAGCCAACAAGCCAACAAACCAACAAAGTAACAAACCAACAAACCAACAAACCAACAAACTAACCAACCAACAAGCCAACAAACCAACAAACCAACAAGCCAACAAACCAACAAACCAACAAACCAAAAAACCAACAAACCAACAAACCAACAAACCAACAAACCAACAAACCAACAAACCAACAAGCCAACAAACCAACAAACCAACAAACCAACAAACTAACAAACCAACAAGCCAACAAACCAACAAGCCAACAAACCAAGAAACCAACAAACCAAGTAACCAAAAAGCCAACAAACTAACAAACCAGCAAGCCAACAAACACACAAACCAGCAAGCCAACAAACACACAAACCAACAAAGCAACAAACCAACAAACCAACAAACCAACAAACCAACAAACCAACAAACCAACAAGCCAACAAGCCAACAAACCAACAAACCAACAAGCCAACAAGCCAACAAACCAACAAACCAACAAACCAACAAACCAACAAACCAACAAACCAAGAAGCCAACAAACCAACAAACCAACAAACCAACAAACCAACAAGCCAACAAACCAACAAGCCAACAAACCAAGAAACCAACAAACCAAGTAACCAACAAGCCAACAAACCAACCAGCCAACAAGCCAACAAACCAACAAACCAACAAGCCAACAAACCAACAAACCAACAAACCAACAAACCAACAAGCCAACAAACCAACAAGCCAACAAACCAACGAGCCAACAAGCCAACAAACCAACAAACCAACAAGCCAACAAGCCAACAAACCAACAAACCAACAAGCCAACAAACCAACAAACCAACAAACCAAAAAACCAACAAACCAACAAACCAACAAACCAACAAACCAACAAACCAACAAACCAACAAGCCAACAAACCAACAAACCAATAAACCAACATGCCAACAAACCAACAAACTAAGTAACCAACAAGCCAACAAACCAACAAACCAACAAGCCAACAAGCCAACAAACCAACAAACCAACAAGCCAACAAACCAACAAACCAACAAACCAACAAGCCAACAAACAAACAAACAAATAAACCAACAAACCAACAAACCAACAAACCAACTAGCCAACAAGCCAACAAACCAACAAACCTACAAGCCAACAAGCCAACAAACCAACAAGCCAACAAACCAACAAACCAACAAGCCAACAAGCCAACAAACCAACAAACCAACAAGCCAACAAACCAACAAACCAACTAACCAACAAACCAACAAACCAACAGGCCAACAAACCAACAAACAAATAAACCAACAAACCAACAAACCAACAAACCAACAAACCAACAAACCAAAAAACCAACAAACCAACAAGCCAACAAGCCAACAAACCAACAAACTAACAAACCAACAAACGAACTAACCAACAAACCAACAAGCCAACAAGCCAACAAACCAACAAACCAACAAACCAACAAACTAAGTAACCAACAAGCCAACAAACCAACAAACCTACAAGCCAACAAGCCAACAAGCCAACAAGCCAACAAACCAACAAACCAACAAACCAACAAACCAACAAACCAACAAACCAACAAACCAACAAACCAACAAACCAACAAACCAACAATCCAACAAACCAACAAACAAATAAACTAACAAACCAACAAACCAAGAAACTAACAAACCAAAAAACCAACAAACCAACAAACCAACAAGCCAACAAACCAACAAACCAAAAAACCAACAAACCAACAAACCAACAAACCAACAAACCAACAAACCAACAAACCAACAAACCAACAAGCCAACAAACCAACAAGCCAACAAACCAACGAGCCAACAAGCCAACAAACCAACAAACCAACAAGCCAACAAGCCAACAAACCAACAAACCAACAAACCAACAAGCCAACAAACCAACAAACCAACAAACCAAAAAACCAACAAACCAACAAACCAACAAACCAACAAACCAACAAACCAACAAGCCAACAAGCCAACAAACCAACAAACCAACAAACCAACAAGCCAACAAACCAACCAGCCAACAAGCCAACAAACCAACAAACCAACAAGCCAACAAGCCAACAAACCAACAAGCCAACAAACCAACAAACCAACAAACCAACAAGCCAACAAACAAACAAACAAATAAACCAACCAGCCAACAAGCCAACAAGCCAACAAACCAAAAAACCAACAAGCCAACAAACCAACAAACCAACAAACCAACAAGCCAACAAGCCAACAAACCAACAAACCAACAAACCAACAAGCCAACAAACCAACCAGCCAACAAGCCAACAAACCAACAAACCAACAAGCCAACAAACCAACAAACCAACAAACCAACAAACCAACAAGCCAACAAACCAACAAGCCAACAAACCAACGAGCCAACAAGCCAACAAACCAACAAACCAACAAGCCAACAAACCAACAAACCAACGAGCCAACAAGCCAACAAACCAACAAACCAACAAGCCAACAAACCAACAACCAAAAAACCAACAAACCAACAAACCAACAAACCAAAAAACCAACAAACCAACAAACCAACAAACCAACAAACCAACAAACCAACAAACCAAAAAACCAACAAACCAACAAACCAACAAACCAACAAACCAACAAACCAACAAACCAACAAACCAAGAAGCCAACAAACCAACAAACCAACAAACCAACAAACCAACAAGCCAACAAACCAACAAGCCAACAAACCAAGAAACCAACAAACCAAGTAACCAAAAAGCCAACAAACCAACAAGCCAACAAACCAAGAAACCAACAAACCAAGTAACCAAAAAGCCAACAAACCAACAAACCAACAAACCAACAAACCAACAAGCCAACAAACCAACAAGCCAACAAACCAAGAAACCAACAAACCAAGTAACCAAAAAGCCAACAAACTAACAAACCAGCAAGCCAACAAATACACAAACCAACAAAGCAACAAACCAACAAACCAACAAACCAACAAACCCACAAACCAACAAACCAACAAGCCAACAAGCCAACAAACCAACAAACCAACAAGCCAACAAGCCAACAAACCAACAAACCAACAAGCCAACAAACCAACAAACCAACAAACCAAAAAACCAACAAACCAACAAACCAACAAACCAACAAACCAACAAACCAACAAACCAACAAACCAACAAGCCAACAAGCCAACAAACCAAGAAACTAACAAACCAACGAGCCAACAAACCAACAAACCAACAAGCCAACAAGCCAACAAACCAAGAAACCAACAAACCAAGTAACCAAAAAGCCAACAAACTAACAAACCAGCAAGCCAACAAATACACAAACCAACAAAGCAACAAACCAACAAACCAACAAACCAACAAACCCACAAACCAAAAAACCAACAAACCAACAAACCAACAAACCAAAAAACCAACAAACCAACAAACCAACAAACCAACAAACCAACAAACCAACAAACCAACAAACCAAGAAGCCAACAAACCAACAAACCAACAAACCAACAAACCAACAAGCCAACAAACCAACAAGCCAACAAACCAAGAAACCAACAAACCAAGTAACCAAAAAGCCAACAAACTAACAAACCAGCAAGCCAACAAATACACAAACCAACAAAGCAACAAACCAACAAACCAACAAACCAACAAACCCACAAACCAACAAACCAACAAGCCAACAAGCCAACAAACCAACAAACCAACAAGCCAACAAGCCAACAAACCAACAAACCAACAAGCCAACAAACCAACAAACCAACAAACCAAAAAACCAACAAACCAACAAACCAACAAACCAACAAACCAACAAACCAACAAACCAACAAACCAACAAGCCAACAAGCCAACAAACCAAGAAACTAACAAACCAACGAGCCAACAAACCAACAAACCAACAAGCCAACAAGCCAACAAACCAACAAAGCAAAAAACCAAAAAACCAACAAACCAAAAAACCAACAAACCAACAAACCATCAAAGGAACAAAGCAACAAGCCAACAAGCCAACAAACCAACAAACCAACAAGCCAACAAACCAACAAACCAACAAGCCAACAAGCCAACAAACCAACAAACCAACAAACCAACAAACCAACAAACCAACAAACCAACAAGCCAACAAACCAACAAACCAACAAACCAACAAACTAACAAGCCAACAAGCCAACAAACCAACAAACCAACAAGCTAACAAACCAACAAACCAACAAACCAACAAACAAACAAACCAACAAACCAACAAACCAACAAACCAACAAACCAACAAGCCAACAAGCCAACAAACCAACAAACCAACAAACCAACAAGCCAACAAACCAACAAATCAAAAAACCAACAAACCAACAAACCAACAAACCAACAAGCCAACAAGCCAACAAACCAACAAACCAACAAGCCAACAAACCAACAAGCCAACAAGCCAACAAACCAACAAACCAACAAGCCAACAAACCAACAAACCAACAAACCAACAAGCCAACAAACAAACAAACAAATAAACCAACAAACCAACAAACCAACAAACCAACGAGCCAACAAACCAACAAACCAACAAGCCAACAAGCCAACAAACCAAGAAACCAACAAACCAAGTAACCAAAAAGCCAACAAACTAACAAACCAGCAAGCCAACAAATACACAAACCAACAAAGCAACAAACCAACAAACCAACAAACCAACAAACCCACAAACCAAAAAACCAACAAACCAACAAACCAACAAACCAACAAGCCAACAAACCAACAAACCAACAAGCCAACAAGCCAACAAACCAAGAAACCAACAAACCAAGTAACCAAAAAGCCAACAAACTAACAAACCAGCAAGCCAACAAATACACAAACCAACAAAGCAACAAACCAACAAACCAACAAACCAACAAACCCACAAACCAAAAAACCAACAAACCAACAAACCAACAAACCAAAAAACCAACAAACCAACAAACCAACAAACCAACAAACCAACAAACCAACAAACCAACAAACCAAGAAGCCAACAAACCAACAAACCAACAAACTAACAAACCAACAACCCAACAAACCAACAAACCAACAAACCAACAAACCAACAAACAAATAAACCAACAAACCAACAAACCAACAAACCTACAAGCCAACAAGCCAACAAACCAACAAACCAACAAGCCAACAAACCAACAAACTAACAAGCCAACAAACCAAGAAACCAACAAACCAAGTAACCAAAAAGCCAACAAACTAACAAACCAGCAAGCCAACAAATACACAAACCAACAAAGCAACAAACCAACAAACCAACAAACCAACAAACCCACAAACCAAAAAACCAACAAACCAACAAACCAACAAACCAAAAAACCAACAAACCAACAAACCAACAAACCAACAAACCAACAAACCAACAAACCAACAAACCAAGAAGCCAACAAACCAACAAACCAACAAACCAACAAACCAACAAACCAAGAAGCCAACAAACCAACAAACCAACAAACCAACAAGCCAACAAACCAACAAACTAACAAACCAACAAGCCAACAAAACAATAAACTAACAGCCAACAAACCAACAAGCCAACAAACCAACGAGCCAACAAGCCAACAAACCAACAAACCAACAAGCCAACAAGCCAACAAACCAACAAACCAACAAGCCAACAAACCAACAAACCAACAAACCAAAAAACCAACAAACCAACAAACCAACAAACCAACAAACCAACAAACCAACAAACCAACAAGCCAACAAACCAACAAACCAATAAACCAACATGCCAACAAACCAACAAACTAAGTAACCAACAAGCCAACAAACCAACAAACCAACAAGCCAACAAGCCAACAAACCAACAAACCAACAAGCCAACAAACCAACAAACCAACAAACCAACAAGCCAACAAACAAACAAACAAATAAACCAACAAACCAACAAACCAACAAACCAACTAGCCAACAAGCCAACAAACCAACAAGCCAACAAACCAACAAGCCAACAAACCAACAAACCAATTAACCAACATGCCAACAAACCAACAAACTAAGTAACCAACAAGCCAACAAACCAACAAACCAACAAGCCAACAAGCCAACAAACCAACAAACCAACAAGCCAACAAACCAACAAACCAACAAACCAACAAGCCAACAAACAAACAAACAAATAAACCAACAAACCAACAAACCAACAAACCAACGAGCCAACAAACCAACAAACCAACAAGCCAACAAGCCAACAAACCAAGAAACCAACAAACCAAGTAACCAAAAAGCCAACAAACTAACAAACCAGCAAGCCAACAAATACACAAACCAACAAAGCAACAAACCAACAAACCAACAAACCAACAAACCCACAAACCAAAAAACCAACAAACCAACAAACCAACAAACCAAAAAACCAACAAACCAACAAACCAACAAACCAACAAACCAACAAACCAACAAACCAACAAACCAAGAAGCCAACAAACCAACAAACCAACAAACCAACAAACCAACAAGCCAACAAACCAACAAGCCAACAAACCAAGAAACCAACAAACCAAGTAACCAAAAAGCCAACAAACTAACAAACCAGCAAGCCAACAAATACATAAACCAACAAAGCAACAAACCAACAAACCAACAAACCAACAAACCAAGTAACCAACAAGCCAACAAACCAACCAGCCAACAAGCCAACAAACCAACAAAACAACAAGCCAACAAACCAACAAACCAACAAACCAACCAACCAACAAGCCAACAAACCAACAAGCCAACAAACCAACGAGCCAACAAGCCAACAAACCAACAAACCAACAAGCCAACAAGCCAACAAACCAACAAACCAACAAGCCAACAAACCAACAAACCAACAAACCAAAAAACCAACAAACCAACAAACCAACAAACCAACAAACCAACAAACCAACAAACCAACAAGCCAACAAACCAACAAACCAATAAACCAACATGCCAACAAACCAACAAACTAAGTAACCAACAAGCCAACAAACCAACAAACCAACAAGCCAACAAGCCAACAAACCAACAAGCCAACAAACCAACAAACCAACAAACCAACAAACCAACAAATCAAAAAACCAACAAACCAACAAACCAACAAACCAACAAACCAACAAACCAACCAGCCAACAAGCCAACAAACCAACAAACCAACAAACCAACAAGCCAACAAACCAACCAGCCAACAAGCCAACAAGCCAACAAACCAAAAAACCAACAAGCCAACAAACCAACAAACCAACAAACCAACAAGCCAACAAGCCAACAAACCAACAAACCAACAAACCAACAAGCCAACAAACCAACCAGCCAACAAGCCAACAAACCAACAAACCAACAAGCCAACAAGCCAACAAACCAACGAGCCAACAAGCCAACAAACCAACAAACCAACAAGCCAACAAGCCAACAAACCAACAAACCAACAAGCCAACAAACCAACAAACCAACAAACCAAAAAACCAACAAACCAACAAACCAACAAACCAACAAACCAACAAACCAAAAAACCAACAAGCCAACAAACCAACAAACCAACAAACCAACAAGCCAACAAGCCAACAAACCAACAAACCAACAAACCAACAAGCCAACAAACCAACAAACCAACAAACCAACAAACCAACAAGCCAACAAACCAACAAGCCAACAAACCAACGAGCCAACAAGCCAACAAACCAACAAACCAACAAGCCAACAAGCCAACAAACCAACAAACCAACAAGCCAACAAACCAACAAACCAACAAACCAAAAAACCAACAAACCAACAAACCAACAAACCAACAAACCAACAAACCAACAAACCAACAAGCCAACAAACCAACAAACCAATAAACCAACATGCCAACAAACCAACAAACTAAGTAACCAACAAGCCAACAAACCAACAAACCAACAAGCCAACAAGCCAACGAGCCAACAAGCCAACAAACCAACAAACCAACAAGCCAACAAGCCAACAAACCAACAAACCAACAAGCCAACAAACCAACAAACCAACAAACCAAAAAACCAACAAACCAACAAACCAACAAACCAACAAACCAACAAACCAACAAACCAACAAGCCAACAAACCAACAAACCAATAAACCAACATGCCAACAAACCAACAAACTAAGTAACCAACAAGCCAACAAACCAACAAACCAACAAGCCAACAAGCCAACAAACCAACAAACCAACAAGCCAACAAACCAACAAACCAACAAACCAACAAGCCAACAAACAAACAAACAAATAAACCAACAAACCAACAAACCAACAAACCAACTAGCCAACAAGCCAACAAACCAACAAGCCAACAAACCAACAAGCCAACAAACCAACAAACCAATTAACCAACATGCCAACAAACCAACAAACTAAGTAACCAACAAGCCAACAAACCAACAAACCAACAAGCCAACAAGCCAACAAACCAACAAACCCAACAAGCCAACAAACCAACAAACCAACAAACCAACAAGCCAACAAACAAACAAACAAATAAACCAACAAACCAACAAACCAACAAACCAACGAGCCAACAAACCAACAAACCAACAAGCCAACAAGCCAACAAACCAAGAAACCAACAAACCAAGTAACCAAAAAGCCAACAAACTAACAAACCAGCAAGCCAACAAATACACAAACCAACAAAGCAACAAACCAACAAACCAACAAACCAACAAACCCACAAACCAAAAAACCAACAAACCAACAAACCAACAAACCAAAAAACCAACAAACCAACAAACCAACAAACCAACAAACCAACAAACCAACAAACCAACAAACCAAGAAGCCAACAAACCAACAAACCAACAAACCAACAAACCAACAAGCCAACAAACCAACAAGCCAACAAACCAAGAAACCAACAAACCAAGTAACCAAAAAGCCAACAAACTAACAAACCAGCAAGCCAACAAATACATAAACCAACAAAGCAACAAACCAACAAACCAACAAACCAACAAACCAAGTAACCAACAAGCCAACAAACCAACCAGCCAACAAGCCAACAAACCAACAAACCAACAAGCCAACAAACCAACAAACCAACAAACCAACCAACCAACAAGCCAACAAACCAACAAGCCAACAAACCAACGAGCCAACAAGCCAACAAACCAACAAACCAACAAGCCAACAAGCCAACAAACCAACAAACCAACAAGCCAACAAACCAACAAACCAACAAACCAAAAAACCAACAAACCAACAAACCAACAAACCAACAAACCAACAAACCAACAAACCAACAAGCCAACAAACCAACAAACCAATAAACCAACATGCCAACAAACCAACAAACTAAGTAACCAACAAGCCAACAAACCAACAAACCAACAAGCCAACAAGCCAACAAACCAACAAGCCAACAAACCAACAAACCAACAAACCAACAAACCAACAAATCAAAAAACCAACAAACCAACAAACCAACAAACCAACAAACCAACAAACCAACCAGCCAACAAGCCAACAAACCAACAAACCAACAAACCAACAAGCCAACAAACCAACCAGCCAACAAGCCAACAAGCCAACAAACCAAAAAACCAACAAGCCAACAAACCAACAAACCAACAAACCAACAAGCCAACAAGCCAACAAACCAACAAACCAACAAACCAACAAGCCAACAAACCAACCAGCCAACAAGCCAACAAACCAACAAACCAACAAGCCAACAAGCCAACAAACCAACGAGCCAACAAGCCAACAAACCAACAAACCAACAAGCCAACAAGCCAACAAACCAACAAACCAACAAGCCAACAAACCAACAAACCAACAAACCAAAAAACCAACAAACCAACAAACCAACAAACCAACAAACCAACAAACCAAAAAACCAACAAGCCAACAAACCAACAAACCAACAAACCAACAAGCCAACAAGCCAACAAACCAACAAACCAACAAACCAACAAGCCAACAAACCAACAAACCAACAAACCAACAAACCAACAAGCCAACAAACCAACAAGCCAACAAACCAACGAGCCAACAAGCCAACAAACCAACAAACCAACAATCCAACAAGCCAACAAACCAACAAACCAACAAGCCAACAAACCAACAAACCAACAAACCAAAAAACCAACAAACCAACAAACCAACAAACCAACAAACCAACAAACCAACAAACCAACAAGCCAACAAACCAACAAACCAATAAACCAACATGCCAACAAACCAACAAACTAAGTAACCAACAAGCCAACAAACCAACAAACCAACAAGCCAACAAGCCAACAAACCAACAAGCCAACAAACCAACAAACCAACAAACCAACAAACCAACAAATCAAAAAACCAACAAACCAACAAACCAACAAACCAACAAACCAACAAACCAACCAGCCAACAAGCCAACAAACCAACAAACCAACAAACCAACAAGCCAACAAACCAACCAGCCAACAAGCCAACAAGCCAACAAACCAAAAAACCAACAAGCCAACAAACCAACAAACCAACAAACCAACAAGCCAACAAGCCAACAAACCAACAAACCAACAAACCAACAAGCCAACAAACCAACAAACCAACAAACCAACAAGCCAACAAGCCAACAAACCAACAAACCAACAAACCAACAAGCCAACAAACCAACCAGCCAACAAGCCAATAAACCAACATGCCAACAAACCAACAAACTAAGTAACCAACAAGCCAACAAACCAACAAACCAACAAGCCAACAAGCCAACAAACCAACAAGCCAACAAACCAACAAACCAACAAACCAACAAACCAACAAATCAAAAAACCAACAAACCAACAAACCAACAAACCAACAAACCAACAAACCAACCAGCCAACAAGCCAACAAACCAACAAACCAACAAACCAACAAGCCAACAAACCAACCAGCCAACAAGCCAACAAGCCAACAAACCAAAAAACCAACAAGCCAACAAACCAACAAACCAACAAACCAACAAGCCAACAAGCCAACAAACCAACAAACCAACAAACCAACAAGCCAACAAACCAACAAACCAACAAACCAACAAGCCAACAAGCCAACAAACCAACAAACCAACAAACCAACAAGCCAACAAACCAACCAGCCAACAAGCCAACAAACCAACAAACCAACAAGCCAACAAACCAACAAACCAACAAACCAACAAACCAACAAGCCAACAAACCAACAAGCCAACAAACCAACGAGCCAACAAGCCAACAAACCAAAAAACCAACAAGCCAACAAACCAACAAACCAACGAGCCAACAAGCCAACAAACCAACAAACCAACAAGCCAACAAACCAACAACCAAAAAACCAACAAACCAACAAACCAACAAACCAAAAAACCAACAAACCAACAAACCAACAAACCAACAAACCAACAAACCAACAAACCAAAAAACCAACAAACCAACAAACCAACAAACCAACAAACCAACAAACCAACAAACCAACAAACCAAGAAGCCAACAAACCAACAAACCAACAAACCAACAAACCAACAAGCCAACAAACCAACAAGCCAACAAACCAAGAAACCAACAAACCAAGTAACCAAAAAGCCAACAAACCAACAAACCAACAAACCAACAAACCAACAAGCCAACAAACCAACAAGCCAACAAACCAAGAAACCAACAAACCAAGTAACCAAAAAGCCAACAAACTAACAAACCAGCAAGCCAACAAATACACAAACCAACAAAGCAACAAACCAACAAACCAACAAACCAACAAACCCACAAACCAAAAAACCAACAAACCAACAAACCAACAAACCAAAAAACCAACAAACCAACAAACCAACAAACCAACAAACCAACAAACCAACAAACCAACAAACCAACAAACCAAGAAGCCAACAAACCAACAAACCAACAAACCAACAAACCAACAAGCCAACAAACCAACAAGCCAACAAACCAAGAAACCAACAAACCAAGTAACCAAAAAGCCAACAAACTAACAAACCAGCAAGCCAACAAATACACAAACCAACAAAGCAACAAACCAACAAACCAACAAACCAACAAACCAAGTAACCAACAAGCCAACAAACCAACCAGCCAACAAGCCAACAAACCAACAAACCAACAAGCCAACAAACCAACAAACCAACAAACCAACAAACCAACAAGCCAACAAACCAACAAGCCAACAAACCAACGAGCCAACAAGCCAACAAACCAACAAACCAACAAGCCAACAAGCCAACAAACCAACAAACCAACAAGCCAACAAACCAACAAACCAACAAACCAAAAAACCAACAAACCAACAAACCAACAAACCAACAAACCAACAAACCAACAAACCAACAAGCCAACAAACCAACAAACCAATAAACCAACATGCCAACAAACCAACAAACTAAGTAACCAACAAGCCAACAAACCAACAAACCAACAAGCCAACAAGCCAACAAACCAACAAACCAACAAGCCAACAAACCAACAAACCAACAAACCAACAAGCCAACAAACAAACAAACAAATAAACCAACAAACCAACAAACCAACAAACCAACTAGCCAACAAGCCAACAAACCAACAAGCCAATAAACCAACAAACCAACAAACCAACAAACCAACAAATCAAAAAACCAACAAACCAACAAACCAACAAACCAACAAACCAACAAACCAACCAGCCAACAAGCCAACAAACCAACAAACCAACAAACCAACAAGCCAACAAACCAACCAGCCAACAAGCCAACAAGCCAACAAACCAAAAAACCAACAAGCCAACAAACCAACAAACCAACAAACCAACAAGCCAACAAGCCAACAAACCAACAAACCAACAAACCAACAAGCCAACAAACCAACCAGCCAACAAGCCAACAAACCAACAAACCAACAAGCCAACAAACCAACAAACCAACAAACCAACAAACCAACAAGCCAACAAACCAACAAGCCAACAAACCAACGAGCCAACAAGCCAACAAACCAACAAACCAACAAGCCAACAAACCAACAAACCAACGAGCCAACAAGCCAACAAACCGACAAACCAACAAGCCAAGTAACCAAAAAGCCAACAAACTAACAAACCAGCAAGCCAACAAATACACAAACCAACAAACCAACAAGCCAACAAACCAACAAACCAACAAGCCAACAAGCCAACAAACCAAGAAACCAACAAACCAAGTAACCAAAAAGCCAACAAACTAACAAACCAGCAAGCCAACAAATACACAAACCAACAAAGCAACAAACCAACAAACCAACAAACCAACAAACCCACAAACCAAAAAACCAACAAACCAACAAACCAACAAACCAAAAAACCAACAAACCAACAAACCAACAAACCAACAAACCAACAAACCAACAAACCAACAAACCAAGAAGCCAACAAACCAACAAACCAACAAACTAACAAACCAACAACCCAACAAACCAACAAACCAACAAACCAACAAACCAACAAACAAATAAACCAACAAACCAACAAACCAACAAACCTACAAGCCAACAAGCAAACAAACCAACAAACCAACAAGCCAACAAACCAACAAACCAATAAGCCAACAAACCAAGAAACCAACAAGCCAACAAGCCAACAAACCAACAAACCAACAAGCCAACAAACCACATAACCAACAAACCAACAAACCAACAAGTCAACAAACCAACAAACCAATAAACCAACATGCCAACAAACCAACAAACCAACAAACCAACAAGCCAACAAACCAACAAACAAATAAACCAACAAGCCAACAAACCAACAAACCAACAAACTAACAAACCCACAAACGAACAAGCCAACAAACCAACAAGCCAACAAACCAACAAACTAACAAACCAACAAGCCAACAAAACAATAAACTAACAGCCAACAAGCCAACAAACCAACAAACCAACAAACCAACAAACCAACAAACCAACAAACCAACAAACCAACAAACCAACAAACCAACAAACCAACAAGCCAACAAGCCAACAAACCAAGAAACTAACAAACCAACGAGCCAACAAACCAACAAACCAACAAGCCAACAAGCCAACAAACCAAGAAACCAACAAACCAAGTAACCAAAAAGCCAACAAACTAACAAACCAGCAAGCCAACAAATACACAAACCAACAAAGCAACAAACCAACAAACCAACAAACCAACAAACCCACAAACCAAAAAACCAACAAACCAACAAACCAACAAACCAAAAAACCAACAAACCAACAAACCAACAAACCAACAAACCAACAAACCAACAAACCAACAAACCAAGAAGCCAACAAACCAACAAACCAACAAACTAACAAACCAACAACCCAACAAACCAACAAACCAACAAACCAACAAACCAACAAACAAATAAACCAACAAACCAACAAACCAACAAACCTACAAGCCAACAAGCCAACAAACCAACAAACCAACAAGCCAACAAACCAACAAACCAATAAGCCAACAAACCAAGAAACCAACAAGCCAACAAGCCAACAAACCAACAAACCAACAAGCCAACAAACCACATAACCAACAAACCAACAAACCAACAAGTCAACAAACCAACAAACCAATAAACCAACATGCCAACAAACCAACAAACTAAGTAACCAACAAGCCAACAAACCAACAAACCAACAAGCCAACAAGCCAACAAACCAACAAACCAACAAACCAACAAGCCAACAAACCAACAAACCAACAAACCAACAAGCCAACAAACAAACAAACAAATAAACCAACAAAACAACAAACCAACAAACCAACTAGCCAACAATCCAACAAACTAACAAACCTACAAGCCAACAAGCCAACAAACCAACAAGCCAACAAACCAACAAACCAACAAGCCAACAAGCCAACAAACCAATAAACCAACAAGCCAACAAACCAACAAACCAACAAACCAACAGGCCAACAAACCAACAAACAAATAAAGCAACAAACCAACAAACCAACAAACCAACAAACCAACAAACCAAAAAACCAACAAACGAACAAGCCAACAAACCAACAAGCCAACAAACCAACAAACTAACAAACCAACAAGCCAACAAAACAATAAACTAACAGCCAACAAACCAACAAGCCAACAAACCAACGAGCCAACAAGCCAACAAACCAACAAACCAACAAGCCAACAAGCCAACAAACCAACAAACCAACAAGCCAACAAACCAACAAACCAACAAACCAAAAAACCAACAAACCAACAAACCAACAAACCAACAAACCAACAAACCAACAAACCAACAAGCCAACAAACCAACAAACCAATAAACCAACATGCCAACAAACCAACAAACTAAGTAACCAACAAGCCAACAAACCAACAAACCAACAAGCCAACAAGCCAACAAACCAACAAACCAACAAGCCAACAAACCAACAAACCAACAAACCAACAAGCCAACAAACAAACAAACAAATAAACCAACAAACCAACAAACCAACAAACCAACTAGCCAACAAGCCAACAAACCAACAAGCCAACAAACCAACAAACCAACAAACCAACAAACCAACAAATCAAAAAACCAACAAACCAACAAACCAACAAACCAACAAACCAACAAACCAACCAGCCAACAAGCCAACAAACCAACAAACCAACAAACCAACAAGCCAACAAACCAACCAGCCAACAAGCCAACAAGCCAACAAACCAAAAAACCAACAAGCCAACAAACCAACAAACCAACAAACCAACAAGCCAACAAGCCAACAAACCAACAAACCAACAAACCAACAAGCCAACAAACCAACCAGCCAACAAGCCAACAAACCAACAAACCAACAAGCCAACAAACCAACAAACCAACAAACCAACAAACCAACAAGCCAACAAACCAACAAGCCAACAAACCAACGAGCCAACAAGCCAACAAACCAACAAACCAACAAGCCAACAAACCAACAAACCAACGAGCCAACAAGCCAACAAACCAACAAACCAACAAGCCAAGTAACCAAAAAGCCAACAAACTAACAAACCAGCAAGCCAACAAATACACAAACCAACAAACCAACAAGCCAACAAACCAACAAACCAACAAGCCAACAAGCCAACAAACCAAGAAACCAACAAACCAAGTAACCAAAAAGCCAACAAACTAACAAACCAGCAAGCCAACAAATACACAAACCAACAAAGCAACAAACAAACAAACCAACAAACCAACAAACCCACAAACCAAAAAACCAACAAACCAACAAACCAACAAACCAAAAAACCAACAAACCAACAAACCAACAAACCAACAAACCAACAAACCAACAAACCAACAAACCAAGAAGCCAACAAACCAACAAACCAACAAACTAACAAACCAACAACCCAACAAACCAACAAACCAACAAACCAACAAACCAACAAACAAATAAACCAACAAACCAACAAACCAACAAACCTACAAGCCAACAAGCCAACAAACCAACAAACCAACAAGCCAACAAACCAACAAACCAATAAGCCAACAAACCAAGAAACCAACAAGCCAACAAGCCAACAAACCAACAAACCAACAAGCCAACAAACCACATAACCAACAAACCAACAAACCAACAAGTCAACAAACCAACAAACCAATAAACCAACATGCCAACAAACCAACAAACCAACAAACCAACAAGCCAACAAACCAACAAACAAATAAACCAACAAACAAACAAACCAACAAACAAATAAAGCAACAAACCAATAAACCAACAAGCCAACAAACCAACAAACCAACAAACCAACAGGCCAACAAACCAACAAACAAATAAACCAACAAGCCAACAAACCAACAAGCCAACAAACCAACAAACCAACAAACCAACAAACCAAAAAAACCAACAAACCAACAAACCAACAAACCAACAAACCAACAAACCAACAAGCCAACAAGCCAACAAACCAACAAACCAACAAACCAACAAGCCAACAAACCAACCAGCCAACAAGCCAACAAGCCAACAAACCAACAAACCACCAAGCCAACAAACCAACAAACCAACAAACCAACAAACCAACAAGCCAACAAACCAACAAACAAATAAACCAACAAATCAAAAAACCAACAAACCAACAAACCAACAAACCAACAAACAAACAAACCAACAAACCAACAAACCAAAAAGCCAACAAACCAACAAACCAATAAGCCAACAAACCAACAAACCAACAAACCAACAAACCAACAAACCAAAAGCCAACAAGCCAACAAACCAACAAGCCAACAAACCAACAAACCACCAAGCCAACAAACCAACAAACCAACAAACCAACAAACCAACAAGCCAACAAACCAACAAACAAATAAACCAACAAATCAAAAAACCAACAAACCAACAAACCAACAAACCAACAAACAAACAAACCAACAAACAAATAAAGCAACAAACCAATAAACCAACAAGCCAACAAACCAACAAACCAACAAACCAACAGGCCAACAAACCAACAAACAAATAAAGCAACAAACCAACAAACCAACAAACCAACAAACCAACAAACCAAAAAACCAACAAACCAACAAGCCAACAAGCCAACAAACCAACAAACTAACAAACCAACAAACGAACTAACCAACAAACCAACAAGCCAACAAGCCAACAAACCAACAAACCAACAAACTAAGTAACCAACAAGCCAACAAACCAACAAACCTACAAGCCAACAAGCAACAAACCAACAAACCAACAAACCAACAAACCAACAAACCAAAAAACCAACAAACCAACAAACCAACAAGCCAACAAACCAACAAACAAATAAAGCAACAAACCAACAAACCAACAAACCAACAAACCAACAAACCAAAAAACCAACAAACGAACAAGCCAACAAACCAACAAGCCAACAAACCAACAAACTAACAAACCAACAAGCCAACAAAACAATAAACTAACAGCCAACAAACCAACAAGCCAACAAACCAACGAGCCAACAAGCCAACAAACCAACAAACCAACAAGCCAACAAGCCAACAAACCAACAAACCAACAAGCCAACAAACCAACAAACCAACAAACCAAAAAACCAACAAACCAACAAACCAACAAACCAACAAACCAACAAACCAACAAACCAACAAGCAAACAAACCAACAAACCAATAAACCAACATGCCAACAAACCAACAAACTAAGTAACCAACAAGCCAACAAACCAACAAACCAACAAGCCAACAAGCCAACAAACCAACAAACCAACAAGCCAACAAACCAACAAACCAACAAACTAACAAACCAACAAACGAACTAACCAACAAACCAACAAACCAAAAAACCAACAAACCAACAAGCCAACAAGCCAACAAACCAACAAACTAACAAACCAACAAACGAACTAACCAACAAACCAACAAGCCAACAAGCCAACAAACCAACAAACCAACAAACTAAGTAACCAACAAGCCAACAAACCAACAAACCTACAAGCCAACAAGCAACAAACCAACAAACCAACAAACCAACAAACCAACAAACCAAAAAACCAACAAACCAACAAACCAACAAGCCAACAAACCAACAAACAAATAAAGCAACAAACCAACAAACCAACAAACCAACAAACCAACAAACCAAAAAACCAACAAACGAACAAGCCAACAAACCAACAAGCCAACAAACCAACAAACTAACAAACCAACAAGCCAACAAAACAATAAACTAACAGCCAACAAACCAACAAGCCAACAAACCAACGAGCCAACAAGCCAACAAACCAACAAACCAACAAGCCAACAAGCCAACAAACCAACAAACCAACAAGCCAACAAACCAACAAACCAACAAACCAAAAAACCAACAAACCAACAAACCAACAAACCAACAAACCAACAAACCAACAAACCAACAAGCAAACAAACCAACAAACCAATAAACCAACATGCCAACAAACCAACAAACTAAGTAACCAACAAGCCAACAAACCAACAAACCAACAAGCCAACAAGCCAACAAACCAACAAACCAACAAGCCAACAAACCAACAAACCAACAAACCAACAAGCCAACAAACAAACAAACAAATAAACCAACAAATCAAAAAACCAACAAACCAACAAACCAACAAACCAACAAACAAACAAACCAACAAACAAATAAAGCAACAAACCAATAAACCAACAAGCCAACAAACCAACAAACCAACAAACCAACAGGCCAACAAACCAACAAACAAATAAAGCAACAAACCAACAAACCAACAAACCAACAAACCAACAAACCAAAAAACCAACAAACCAACAAACCAACAAGCCAACAAACCAACAAACTAACAAACCAACAAACGAACTAACCAACAAACCAACAAGCCAACAAGCCAACAAACCAACAAACCAACAAACTAAGTAACCAACAAGCCAACAAACCAACAAACCTACAAGCCAACAAGCAACAAACCAACAAACCAACAAACCATTAAACCAACAAACCAAAAAACCAACAAACCAACAAACCAACAAGCCAACAAACCAACAAACAAATAAAGCAACAAACCAACAAACCAACAAACCAACAAACCAACAAACCAAAAAACCAACAAACGAACAAGCCAACAAACCAACAAGCCAACAAACCAACAAACTAACAAACCAACAAGCCAACAAAACAATAAACTAACAGCCAACAAACCAACAAGCCAACAAACCAACGAGCCAACAAGCCAACAAACCAACAAACCAACAAGCCAACAAGCCAACAAACCAACAAACCAACAAGCCAACAAACCAACAAACCAACAAACCAAAAAACCAACAAACCAACAAACCAACAAACCAACAAACCAACAAACCAACAAACCAACAAGCAAACAAACCAACAAACCAATAAACCAACATGCCAACAAACCAACAAACTAAGTAACCAACAAGCCAACAAACCAACAAACCAACAAGCCAACAAGCCAACAAACCAACAAACCAACAAGCCAACAAACCAACAAACCAACAAACCAACAAGCCAACAAACAAACAAACAAATAAACCAACAAACCAACAAACCAACAAACCAACTAGCCAACAAGCCAACAAACCAACAAGCCAACAAACCAACAAACCAACAAACCAACAAACCAACAAATCAAAAAACCAACAAACCAACAAACCAACAAACCAACAAACCAACAAACCAACCAGCCAACAAGCCAACAAACCAACAAACCAACAAACCAACAAGCCAACAAACCAACCAGCCAACAAGCCAACAAGCCAACAAACCAAAAAACCAACAAGCCAACAAACCAACAAACCAACAAACCAACAAGCCAACAAGCCAACAAACCAACAAACCAACAAACCAACAAGCCAACAAACCAACCAGCCAACAAGCCAACAAACCAACAAACCAACAAGCCAACAAACCAACAAACCAACAAACCAACAAACCAACAAACCAACAAACCAACAAGCCAACAAACCAACAAACCAACAAACCAACAAACCAACAAGCCAACAAACCAACAAGCCAACAAACCAACGAGCCAACAAGCCAACAAACCAACAAACCAACAAGCCAACAAACCAACAAACCAACGAGCCAACAAGCCAACAAACCAACAAACCAACAAGCCAAGTAACCAAAAAGCCAACAAACTAACAAACCAGCAAGCCAACAAATACACAAACCAACAAACCAACAAGCCAACAAACCAACAAACCAACAAGCCAACAAGCCAACAAACCAAGAAACCAACAAACCAAGTAACCAAAAAGCCAACAAACTAACAAACCAGCAAGCCAACAAATACACAAACCAACAAAGCAACAAACAAACAAACCAACAAACCAACAAACCCACAAACGAAAAAACCAACAAACCAACAAACCAACAAACCAAAAAACCAACAAACCAACAAACCAACAAACCAACAAACCAACAAACCAACAAACCAACAAACCAAGAAGCCAACAAACCAACAAACCAACAAACTAACAAACCAACAACCCAACAAACCAACAAACCAACAAACCAACAAACCAACAAACAAATAAACCAACAAACCAACAAACCAACAAACCTACAAGCCAACAAGCCAACAAACCAACAAACCAACAAGCCAACAAACCAACAAACCAATAAGCCAACAAACCAAGAAACCAACAAGCCAACAAGCCAACAAACCAACAAACCAACAAGCCAACAAACCACATAACCAACAAACCAACAAACCAACAAGTCAACAAACCAACAAACCAATAAACCAACATGCCAACAAACCAACAAACCAACAAACCAACAAGCCAACAAACCAACAAACAAATAAACCAACAAACAAACAAACCAACAAACAAATAAAGCAACAAACCAATAAACCAACAAGCCAACAAACCAACAAACCAACAAACCAACAGGCCAACAAACCAACAAACAAATAAACCAACAAGCCAACAAACCAACAAGCCAACAAACCAACAAACCAACAAACCAACAAACCAAAAAAACCAACAAACCAACAAACCAACAAACCAACAAACCAACAAACCAACAAACCAACAAGCCAACAAGCCAACAAACCAACAAACCAACAAACCAACAAGCCAACAAACCAACCAGCCAACAAGCCAACAAGCCAACAAACCAACAAACCACCAAGCCAACAAACCAACAAACCAACAAACCAACAAACCAACAAGCCAACAAACCAACAAACAAATAAACCAACAAATCAAAAAACCAACAAACCAACAAACCAACAAACCAACAAACAAACAAACCAACAAACCAACAAACCAAAAAGCCAACAAACCAACAAACCAATAAGCCAACAAACCAACAAACCAACAAACCAACAAACCAACAAACCAAAAGCCAACAAGCCAACAAACCAACAAGCCAACAAACCAACAAACCACCAAGCCAACAAACCAACAAACCAACAAACCAACAAACCAACAAGCCAACAAACCAACAAACAAATAAACCAACAAATCAAAAAACCAACAAACCAACAAACCAACAAACCAACAAACAAACAAACCAACAAACAAATAAAGCAACAAACCAATAAACCAACAAGCCAACAAACCAACAAACCAACAAACCAACAGGCCAACAAACCAACAAACAAATAAAGCAACAAACCAACAAACCAACAAACCAACAAACCAACAAACCAAAAAACCAACAAACCAACAAGCCAACAAGCCAACAAACCAACAAACTAACAAACCAACAAACGAACTAACCAACAAACCAACAAGCCAACAAGCCAACAAACCAACAAACCAACAAACTAAGTAACCAACAAGCCAACAAACCAACAAACCTACAAGCCAACAAGCCAACAAACCAACAAACCAACAAACCAACAAACCAACAAACCAAAAAACCAACAAACCAACAAACCAACAAGCCAACAAACCAACAAACAAATAAAGCAACAAACCAACAAACCAACAAACCAACAAACCAACAAACCAAAAAACCAACAAACGAACAAGCCAACAAACCAACAAGCCAACAAACCAACAAACTAACAAACCAACAAGCCAACAAAACAATAAACTAACAGCCAACAAACCAACAAGCCAACAAACCAACGAGCCAACAAGCCAACAAACCAACAAACCAACAAGCCAACAAGCCAACAAACCAACAAACCAACAAGCCAACAAACCAACAAACCAACAAACCAAAAAACCAACAAACCAACAAACCAACAAACCAACAAACCAACAAACCAACAAACCAACAAGCCAACAAACCAACAAACCAATAAACCAACATGCCAACAAACCAACAAACTAAGTAACCAACAAGCCAACAAACCAACAAACCAACAAGCCAACAAGCCAACAAACCAACAAACCAACAAGCCAACAAACCAACAAACCAACAAACCAACAAGCCAACAAACAAACAAACAAATAAACCAACAAACCAACAAACCAACAAACCAACTAGCCAACAAGCCAACAAACCAACAAGCCAACAAACCAACAAACCAACAAACCAACAAACCAACAAATCAAAAAACCAACAAACCAACAAACCAACAAACCAACAAACCAACAAACCAACCAGCCAACAAGCCAACAAACCAACAAACCAACAAACCAACAAGCCAACAAACCAACCAGCCAACAAGCCAACAAGCCAACAAACCAAAAAACCAACAAGCCAACAAACCAACAAACCAACAAACCAACAAGCCAACAAGCCAACAAACCAACAAACCAACAAACCAACAAGCCAACAAACCAACCAGCCAACAAGCCAACAAACCAACAAACCAACAAGCCAACAAACCAACAAACCAACAAACCAACAAACCAACAAGCCAACAAACCAACAAGCCAACAAACCAACGAGCCAACAAGCCAACAAACCAACAAACCAACAAGCCAACAAACCAACAAACCAACGAGCCAACAAGCCAACAAACCAACAAACCAACAAGCCAAGTAACCAAAAAGCCAACAAACTAACAAACCAGCAAGCCAACAAATACACAAACCAACAAACCAACAAGCCAACAAACCAACAAACCAACAAGCCAACAAGCCAACAAACCAAGAAACCAACAAACCAAGTAACCAAAAAGCCAACAAACTAACAAACCAGCAAGCCAACAAATACACAAACCAACAAAGCAACAAACCAACAAACCAACAAACCAACAAACCCACAAACCAAAAAACCAACAAACCAACAAACCAACAAACCAAAAAACCAACAAACCAACAAACCAACAAACCAACAAACCAACAAACCAACAAACCAACAAACCAAGAAGCCAACAAACCAACAAACCAACAAACTAACAAACCAACAACCCAACAAACCAACAAACCAACAAACCAACAAACAAATAAACCAACAAACCAACAAACCAACAAACCTACAAGCCAACAAGCCAACAAACCAACAAACCAACAAGCCAACAAACCAACAAACCAATAAGCCAACAAACCAAGAAACCAACAAGCCAACAAGCCAACAAACCAACAAACCAACAAGCCAACAAACCACATAACCAACAAACCAACAAACCAACAAGTCAACAAACCAACAAACCAATAAACCAACATGCCAACAAACCAACAAACCAACAAACCAACAAGCCAACAAACTAACAAACAAATAAACCAACAAACAAACAAACCAACAAACAAATAAAGCAACAAACCAATAAACCAACAAGCCAACAAACCAACAAACCAACAAACCAACAGGCCAACAAACCAACAAACAAATAAACCAACAAGCCAACAAACCAACAAGCCAACAAACCAACAAACCAACAAACCAACAAACCAAAAAAACCAACAAACCAACAAACCAACAAACCAACAAACCAACAAACCAACAAGCCAACAAGCCAACAAACCAACAAACCAACAAACCAACAAGCCAACAAACCAACCAGCCAACAAGCCAACAAGCCAACAAACCAACAAACCACCAAGCCAACAAACCAACAAACCAACAAACCAACAAACCAACAAGCCAACAAACCAACAAACCAACAAACCAACAAGTCAACAAACCAACAAACCAATAAACCAACATGCCAACAAACCAACAAACCAACAAACCAACAAGCCAACAAACCAACAAACAAATAAACCAACAAACAAACAAACCAACAAACAAATAAAGCAACAAACCAATAAACCAACAAGCCAACAAACCAACAAACCAACAAACCAACAGGCCAACAAACCAACAAACAAATAAACCAACAAGCCAACAAACCAACAAGCCAACAAACCAACAAACCAACAAACCAACAAACCAAAAAAACCAACAAACCAACAAACCAACAAACCAACAAACCAACAAACCAACAAACCAACAAGCCAACAAGCCAACAAACCAACAAACCAACAAACCAACAAGCCAACAAACCAACCAGCCAACAAGCCAACAAGCCAACAAACCAACAAACCACCAAGCCAACAAACCAACAAACCAACAAACCAACAAACCAACAAGCCAACAAACCAACAAACAAATAAACCAACAAATCAAAAAACCAACAAACCAACAAACCAACAAACCAACAAACAAACAAACCAACAAACCAACAAACCAAAAAGCCAACAAACCAACAAACCAATAAGCCAACAAACCAACAAACCAACAAACCAACAAACCAACAAACCAAAAGCCAACAAGCCAACAAACCAACAAGCCAACAAACCAACAAACCACCAAGCCAACAAACCAACAAACCAACAAACCAACAAACCAACAAGCCAACAAACCAACAAACAAATAAACCAACAAATCAAAAAACCAACAAACCAACAAACCAACAAACCAACAAACAAACAAACCAACAAACAAATAAAGCAACAAACCAATAAACCAACAAGCCAACAAACCAACAAACCAACAAACCAACAGGCCAACAAACCAACAAACAAATAAAGCAACAAACCAACAAACCAACAAACCAACAAACCAACAAACCAAAAAACCAACAAACCAACAAGCCAACAAGCCAACAAACCAACAAACTAACAAACCAACAAACGAACTAACCAACAAACCAACAAGCCAACAAGCCAACAAACCAACAAACCAACAAACTAAGTAACCAACAAGCCAACAAACCAACAAACCTACAAGCCAACAAGCCAACAAACCAACAAACCAACAAACCAACAAACCAACAAACCAAAAAACCAACAAACCAACAAACCAACAAGCCAACAAACCAACAAACAAATAAAGCAACAAACCAACAAACCAACAAACCAACAAACCAACAAACCAAAAAACCAACAAACGAACAAGCCAACAAACCAACAAGCCAACAAACCAACAAACTAACAAACCAACAAGCCAACAAAACAATAAACTAACAGCCAACAAACCAACAAGCCAACAAACCAACGAGCCAACAAGCCAACAAACCAACAAACCAACAAGCCAACAAGCCAACAAACCAACAAACCAACAAGCCAACAAACCAACAAACCAACAAACCAAAAAACCAACAAACCAACAAACCAACAAACCAACAAACCAACAAACCAACAAACCAACAAGCCAACAAACCAACAAACCAATAAACCAACATGCCAACAAACCAACAAACTAAGTAACCAACAAGCCAACAAACCAACAAACCAACAAGCCAACAAGCCAACAAACCAACAAACCAACAAGCCAACAAACCAACAAACCAACAAACCAACAAGCCAACAAACAAACAAACAAATAAACCAACAAACCAACAAACCAACAAACCAACTAGCCAACAAGCCAACAAACCAACAAGCCAACAAACCAACAAACCAACAAACCAACAAACCAACAAATCAAAAAACCAACAAACCAACAAACCAACAAACCAACAAACCAACAAACCAACCAGCCAACAAGCCAACAAACCAACAAACCAACAAACCAACAAGCCAACAAACCAACCAGCCAACAAGCCAACAAGCCAACAAACCAAAAAACCAACAAGCCAACAAACCAACAAACCAACAAACCAACAAGCCAACAAGCCAACAAACCAACAAACCAACAAACCAACAAGCCAACAAACCAACCAGCCAACAAGCCAACAAACCAACAAACCAACAAGCCAACAAACCAACAAACCAACAAACCAACAAACCAACAAGCCAACAAACCAACAAGCCAACAAACCAACGAGCCAACAAGCCAACAAACCAACAAACCAACAAGCCAACAAACCAACAAACCAACGAGCCAACAAGCCAACAAACCAACAAACCAACAAGCCAAGTAACCAAAAAGCCAACAAACTAACAAACCAGCAAGCCAACAAATACACAAACCAACAAACCAACAAGCCAACAAACCAACAAACCAACAAGCCAACAAGCCAACAAACCAAGAAACCAACAAACCAAGTAACCAAAAAGCCAACAAACTAACAAACCAGCAAGCCAACAAATACACAAACCAACAAAGCAACAAACCAACAAACCAACAAACCAACAAACCCACAAACCAAAAAACCAACAAACCAACAAACCAACAAACCAAAAAACCAACAAACCAACAAACCAACAAACCAACAAACCAACAAACCAACAAACCAACAAACCAAGAAGCCAACAAACCAACAAACCAACAAACTAACAAACCAACAACCCAACAAACCAACAAACCAACAAACCAACAAACAAATAAACCAACAAACCAACAAACCAACAAACCTACAAGCCAACAAGCCAACAAACCAACAAACCAACAAGCCAACAAACCAACAAACCAATAAGCCAACAAACCAAGAAACCAACAAGCCAACAAGCCAACAAACCAACAAACCAACAAGCCAACAAACCACATAACCAACAAACCAACAAACCAACAAGTCAACAAACCAACAAACCAATAAACCAACATGCCAACAAACCAACAAACCAACAAACCAACAAGCCAACAAACTAACAAACAAATAAACCAACAAACAAACAAACCAACAAACAAATAAAGCAACAAACCAATAAACCAACAAGCCAACAAACCAACAAACCAACAAACCAACAGGCCAACAAACCAACAAACAAATAAACCAACAAGCCAACAAACCAACAAGCCAACAAACCAACAAACCAACAAACCAACAAACCAAAAAAACCAACAAACCAACAAACCAACAAACCAACAAACCAACAAACCAACAAGCCAACAAGCCAACAAACCAACAAACCAACAAACCAACAAGCCAACAAACCAACCAGCCAACAAGCCAACAAGCCAACAAACCAACAAACCACCAAGCCAACAAACCAACAAACCAACAAACCAACAAACCAACAAGCCAACAAACCAACAAACAAATAAACCAACAAATCAAAAAACCAACAAACCAACAAACCAACAAACCAACAAACAAACAAACCAACAAACCAACAAACCAAAAAGCCAACAAACCAACAAACCAATAAGCCAACAAACCAACAAACCAACAAACCAACAAACCAACAAACCAAAAGCCAACAAGCCAACAAACCAACAAGCCAACAAACCAACAAACCACCAAGCCAACAAACCAACAAACCAACAAACCAACAAACCAACAAGCCAACAAACCAACAAACAAATAAACCAACAAATCAAAAAACCAACAAACCAACAAACCAACAAACCAACAAACAAACAAACCAACAAACAAATAAAGCAACAAACCAATAAACCAACAAGCCAACAAACCAACAAACCAACAAACCAACAGGCCAACAAACCAACAAACAAATAAAGCAACAAACCAACAAACCAACAAACCAACAAACCAACAAACCAAAAAACCAACAAACCAACAAGCCAACAAGCCAACAAACCAACAAACTAACAACCCAACAAACGAACTAACCAACAAACCAACAAGCCAACAAGCCAACAAACCAACAAACCAACAAACTAAGTAACCAACAAGCCAACAAACCAACAAACCTACAAGCCAACAAGCCAATAAACCAACAAACCAACAAACCAACAAACCAACAAACCAAAAAACCAACAAACCAACAAACCAACAAGCCAACAAACCAACAAATCAAAAAACCAACAAACCAACAAACCAACAAACCAACAAACCAACAAACCAACAAACCAACAAACCAACAAGCCAACAAACCAACAAACTAACAAACCAACAAGCCAACAAAACAATAAACTAACAGCCAACAAGCCAACAAACCAACAAACCAACAAACCAAGTAACCAACAAGCCAACAAACCAACAAGCCAACAAACCAACAAACCAACAAACCAACAAACCAAAAAAACCAACAAACCAACAAACCAACAAACCAACAAACCAACAAACCAACAAGCCAACAAGCCAACAAACCAACAAACCAACAAACCAACAAGCCAACAAACCAACCAGCCAACAAGCCAACAAGCCAACAAACCAACAAACCACCAAGCCAACAAACCAACAAACCAACAAACCAACAAACCAACAAGCCAACAAACCAACAAACAAATAAACCAACAAATCAAAAAACCAACAAACCAACAAACCAACAAACCAACAAACAAACAAACCAACAAACCAACAAACCAAAAAGCCAACAAACCAACAAACCAATAAGCCAACAAACCAACAAACCAACAAACCAACAAACCAACAAACCAAAAGCCAACAAGCCAACAAACCAACAAGCCAACAAGCCAACAAACCAACAAACCAACAAACCAACAAACCAACAAACCAACAAACCAACAAACCAACAAACCAACAAACCAACAAACTAACAAACCAACAACCCAACAAACCAACAAACCAACAAACCAACAAACCAACAAACAAATAAACCAACAAACCAACAAACCAACAAACCTACAAGCCAACAAGCCAACAAACCAACAAACCAACAAGCCAACAAACCAACAAACCAATAAGCCAACAAACCAAGAAACCAACAAGCCAACAAGCCAACAAACCAACAAACCAAGAAACCAACAAACCAAGTAACCAACAAGCCAACAAACCAACCAGCCAACAAGCCAACAAACCAACAAACCAACAAGCCAACAAACCAACAAACCAACAAACCAACAAGCCAACAAACCAACAAGCCAACAAACCAAGAAACCAACAAACCAAGTAACCAACAAGCCAACAAACCAACAAACAAATAAACCAACAAATCAAAAAACCAACAAACCAACAAGCCAACAAACCAACAAACTAACAAACCAACAAGCCAACAAAACAATAAACTAACAGCCAACAAACCAACAAGCCAACAAACCAACGAGCCAACAAGCCAACAAACCAACAAACCAACAAGCCAACAAGCCAACAAACCAACAAACCAACAAGCCAACAAACCAACAAACCAACAAACCAAAAAACCAACAAACCAACAAACCAACAAACCAACAAACCAACAAACCAACAAACCAACAAGCCAACAAACCAACAAACCAATAAACCAACATGCCAACAAACCAACAAACTAAGTAACCAACAAGCCAACAAACCAACAAACCTACAAGCCAACAAGCCAACAAACCAACAAACCAACAAACCAACAAACCAACAAACCAAAAAACCAACAAACCAACAAACCAACAAGCCAACAAATCAAAAAACCAACAAACCAACAAACCAACAAACCAACAAACCAACAAACCAACAAACCAACAAACCAACAAGCCAACAAACCAACAAACTAACAAACAAATAAACCAACAAAACAACAAACCAACAAACCAACTAGCCAACAATCCAACAAACTAACAAACCTACAAGCCAACAAGCCAACAAACCAACAAGCCAACAAACCAACAAACCAACAAGCCAACAAGCCAACAAACCAATAAACCAACAAGCCAACAAACCAACAAACCAACAAACCAACAGGCCAACAAACCAACAAACAAATAAAGCAACAAACCAACAAACCAACAAACCAACAAACCAACAAACCAAAAAACCAACAAACGAACAAGCCAACAAACCAACAAGCCAACAAACCAACAAACTAACAAACCAACAAGCCAACAAAACAATAAACTAACAGCCAACAAACCAACAAGCCAACAAACCAACGAGCCAACAAGCCAACAAACCAACAAACCAACAAGCCAACAAGCCAACAAACCAACAAACCAACAAGCCAACAAACCAACAAACCAACAAACCAAAAAACCAACAAACCAACAAACCAACAAACCAACAAACCAACAAACCAACAAACCAACAAGCCAACAAACCAACAAACCAATAAACCAACAAGCCAACAAACCAACAAACCAACAAACCAACAGGCCAACACACCAACAAACAAATAAAGCAACAAACCAACAAACCAACAAACCAACAAACCAACAAACCAAAAAACCAACAAACCAACAAGCCAACAAGCCAACAAACCAACAAACTAACAAACCAACAAACGAACTAACCAACAAACCAACAAGCCAACAAGCCAACAAACCAACAAACCAACAAACTAAGTAACCAACAAGCCAACAAACCAACAAACCTACAAGCCAACAAGCCAACAAACCAACAAACCAACAAACCAACAAACCAACAAACCAAAAAACCAACAAACCAACAAACCAACAAGCCAACAAACCAACAAATCAAAAAACCAACAAACCAACAAACCAACAAACCAACAAGCCAACAAACCAAAAAACCAACAAACCAACAAACCAACAAACCAACAAGCCAACAAACCAACAAACCAAAAAACCAACAAACCAACAAGCCAACAAACCAACAAGCCAACAAACCAACAAGCCAACAAACCAACAAACCAACAAGCCAACAAACCAACAACCAAAAAACCAACAAACCAACAAACCAACAAACCAAAAAACCAACAAACCAACAAACCAACAAACCAACAAACCAACAAACCAACAAACCAACAAACCAAGAAGCCAACAAACCAACAAACCAACAAACCAACAAACCAACAAACCAACAAACCAACAAGCCAACAAACCAACAAGCCAACAAACCAACAAGCCAACAAACCAACAAACCAACAAGCCAACAAACCAACAACCAAAAAACCAACAAACCAACAAATCAACAAACCAAAAAACCAACAAACCAACAAACCAACAAACCAACAAACCAACAAACCAACAAACCAAGAAGCCAACAAACCAACAAACCAACAAACCAACAAACCAACAAGCCAACAAACCAACAAGCCAACAAACCAAGAAACCAACAAACCAAGTAACCAAAAAGCCAACAAACTAACAAACCAGCAAGCCAACAAATACACAAACCAACAAAGCAACAAACCAACAAACCAACAAACCAACAAACCCACAAACCAACAAACCAACAAGCCAACAAGCCAACAAACCAACAAACCAACAAGCCAACAAGCCAACAAACCAACAAACCAACAAGCCAACAAACCAACAAACCAACAAACCAAAAAACCAACAAACCAACAAACCAACAAACCAACAAACCAACAAACCAACAAACCAACAAACCAACAAGCCAACAAGCCAACAAACCAAGAAACTAACAAACCAACGAGCCAACAAACCAACAAACCAACAAGCCAACAAGCCAACAAACCAACAAAGCAAAAAACCAAAAAACCAACAAACCAAAAAACCAACAAACCAACAAACCATCAAAGGAACAAAGCAACAAGCCAACAAGCCAACAAACCAACAAACCAACAAGCCAACAAACCAACAAACCAACAAGCCAACAAGCCAACAAACCAACAAACCAACAAACCAACAAACCAACAAACCAACAAACCAACAAGCCAACAAACCAACAAACCAACAAACCAACAAACTAACAAGCCAACAAGCCAACAAACCAACAAACCAACAAGCTAACAAACCAACAAACCAACAAACCAACAAACAAACAAACCAACAAACCAACAAACCAACAAACCAACAAACCAACAAGCCAACAAGCCAACAAACCAACAAACCAACAAGCCAACAAACCAACAAACCAACAAACCAAGTAACCAACAAGCCAACAAACCAACAAGCCAACAAACCAACAAACCAACAAACCAACAAACCAAAAAACCAACAAACCAACAAACCAACAAACCAACAAACCAACAAACCAACAAGCCAACAAGCCAACAAACCAACAAACCAACAAACCAACAAGACAACAAACCAACCAGCCAACAAGCCAACAAGCCAACAAACCAACAAACCAACAAGCCAACAAACCAACAAACCAACAAACCAACAAGCCAACAAGCCAACAAACCAACAAACCAACAATCCAACAAACCAACAAACAAATAAACTAACAAACCAACAAACCAACAAACCAACAAACCAACAAACCAAAAAACCAACAAACCAACAAACCAACAAGCCAACAAACCAACAAACCAAAAAACCAACAAACCAACAAACCAACAAACCAACAAACCAACAAGCCAACAAACCAACAAACCAACAAGCCAACAAACCAACAAACCAACAAACCAACAAACCAACAAGCCAACAAACCAACGAGCCAACAAGCCAACAAACCAACAAACCAACAAGCCAACAAACCAACAAACCAACGAGCCAACAAGCCAACAAACCAACAAACCAACAAGCCAACAAACCAACAACCAAAAAACTAACAAACTAACAAACCAACAAACCAAAAAACCAACAAACCAACAAACCAACAAACCAACAAACCAACAAACCAACAAACCAAGAAGCCAACAAACCAACAAACCAACAAACCAACAAACCAACAAACCAACAAGCCAACAAACCAACAAGCCAACAAACCAAGAAACCAACAAACCAAGTAACCAAAAAGCCAACAAACTAACAAACCAGCAAGCCAACAAACACACAAACCAACAAAACAACAAACCAACAAACCAACAAACCAACAAAACCACAAACCAACAAACCAACAAGCCAACAAGCCAACAAACCAACAAACCAACAAGCCAACAAGCCAACAAACCAACAAACCAACAAGCCAACAAACCAACAAACCAACAAACCAAAAGACCAACAAACCAACAAACCAACAAACCAACAAACCAACAAACCAACAAACCAACAAACCAACAAGCCAACAAGCCAACAAACCAACAAACTAACAAACCAACGAGCCAACAAACCAACAAACCAACAAGCCAACAAGCCAACAAACCAACAAAGCAAAAAACCAAAAAACCAACAAACCAAAAAACCAACAAACCAACAAACCATCAAAGGAACAAAGCAACAAGCCAACAAGCCAACAAACCAACAAACCAACAAGCCAACAAACCAACAAACCAACAAGCCAACAAGCCAACAAACCAACAAACCAACAAACCAACAAACCAACAAACCAACAAACCAACAAGCCAACAAACCAACAAACCAACAAACCAACAAACTAACAAGCCAACAAGCCAACAAACCAACAAACCAACAAGCTAACAAACCAACAAACCAACAAACCAACAAACAAACAAACCAACAAACCAACAAACCAACAAACCAACAAACCAACAAACCAACAAGCCAACAAGCCAACAAACCAACAAACCAACAAGCCAACAAACCAACAAACAAATAAACCAACAAACCAACAAACCAACAAACCAACAAGCCAACAAGCCAACAAACCAACAAACCAACAAGCCAACAAGCCAACAAACCAACAAGCCAACAAACCAACAAACCAACAAGCCAACAAGCCAACAAACCAACAAACCAACAAGCCAACAAACCAACAAACCAACAAACCAACAAGCCAACAAACCAACAATCAAATAAACCAACAAACCAACAAACCAACAAACCAACAAACCAACAAACCAAAAAACCAACAAACCAACAAGCCAACAAGCCCACAAACCAACAAACTAACAAACCAACAAACGAACTAACCAACAAACCAACAAACCAACAAACCAACAAGCCAACAAACCACCAAACCAACAAGCCAACAAGCCAACAAACCAACAAACCAACAAGCCAACAAACCAACAAACCAACAAACCAAAAAACCAACAAACCAACAAACCAACAAACCAACAAACCAACAAACCAACAAACCAACAAACCAACAAACCAACAAGCCAACAAGCCAACAAACCAACAAACCAACAAGCCAACAAACCAGCAAGCCAACAAACCAACAAACCAACAAATGAAGTAACCAAAAAGCCAACAAACTAACAAACCAACAAGTTAACAAGCCAACAAACCAACAAACCAACAAAGCAACAAGCCAACAAGCCAACAAACGAACAAATTAACAAACCAACAAGCCAACAAACCAACAAACCAACAAGCCAATAAGCCAACAAACCAAGTAACCAAAAAGCCAACAAACTAACAAGCCAACAAGCCAACAAACCAACAAGCCAACAAGCCAACAAGCCAACAAACCAACAAAGTAACAAACCAACAAACCAACAAACCAACAAACTAACCAACCAACAAGCCAACAAACCAACAAACCAACAAGCCAACAAACCAACAAACCAACAAACCAACAAACCAACAAGCCAACAAGCCAACAAACCAACAAACCAACAAGCCAACAAACCAACAAACCAACAAACCAACATGCCAATCAACCAACAAACTAAATAACCAACAAGCCAACAAACCAACAAACCAACAAGCCAAAAAGCCAACAAACCAACAAACCAACAAGGCAACAAACCAACAAACCAACAAGCCAACAAAACAACAAACAAATAAACTAACAAACCAACAAACCAACAAACCAACAAACCACAAAAACCAAAAAACCAACAAACCAACAAACCAACAAGCTAACAAACCAACAAACCAACAAATCAACAAGCCAACAAACCAACAAACAAATAAACCAACAAACCAACAAACCAATAAACCAACAAACCAAAAAACCAACAAACGAACAAGCCAACAAGCCAACAAACCAACAAGCCAACAAACCAACAAACCAACAAGCCAACAAGCCAACAAACCAACAAACCAACAAACCAACAAACCAACAAACCAGCAAACCAACAAGCCAACAAACCAACAAGCCATTAAACCAACAAACCAACAAACCAAGTAACCAAAAAGCCAACAAACTAACAAACCAACAAACCAACAAGCCAACAAGCCAACAAACCAACAAACCAACAAAGCAACAAAGCAACAAACCAACAAACCAACAAACCAACAAACCAACAAACCAACAAGCCAACAAGCTAACAAACCAACAAACCAACAAGCCAACAAGCCAACAAACCAACAAACCAACAAGCCAACAAACCAACAAACTAACAAACCAAAAAACCAACAAACCAACAAACCAACAAAACAACAAACCAACAAGCCAACAAGCCAACAAGCCAACAAACTAACAAACCAACAAGCCAACAAACCAACAAACCAACAAGCCAACAAGCCAACAAACCAACAAACCAAGTAACCAAAAAGCCAAAAAACTGACAAACCAACAAGCCAACAAACCAACAAGCCAACAAGCCAACAAACCAACAGACCAACAAAGCAACAAACCAAAAAACCAACAAACCATCAAACGAACAAAGCAACAAACCAACAAACCAACGAACCAACAAACCAATAAACCAACAAACCAACAAACCAACAAGCCAACAAGCCAACAAAGCAACAAACCAACAAGCCAACAAACCAACAAACCAACAAACCAACAAGCCAACAAACCAACAAACCAACAAACCAACAAACCAACAAACAAATAAACCAACAAACCAACAAACCAACAAACCAACAAACCAACAAACCAACAAACCAACAAGCCAACAAGACAATATACCAACAAGCCAACAAACCAACAAACCAACAAACCAACAAAGCCAACATGCCAACAAACCAACAAACTAACAAACCAACAAGCCAACAAACCAACAAACCAACAAACTAACATGCCAACAAACCAACAAACTAAGTAACCAACAAGTCAACAAACCAACAAACCAACAAACCAACAAACCAACAAACCAACAAGCCAACAAGCCAACAAACCAACAAACCAACAAGCCAACAAACCAACAAACAAATAAACCAACAAACCAACAAACCAACAAACCAACAAGCCAACAAGCCAACAAACCAACAAACCAACAAGCCAACAAGCCAACAAACCAACAAGCCAACAAACCAACAAACCAACAAGCCAACAAGCCAACAAACCAACAAACCAACAAGCCAACAAACCAACAAACCAACAAACCAACAAGCCAACAAACCAACAATCAAATAAACCAACAAACCAACAAACCAACAAACCAACAAACCAACAAACCAAAAAACCAACAAACCAACAAGCCAACAAGCCCACAAACCAACAAACTAACAAACCAACAAACGAACTAACCAACAAACCAACAAACCAACAAACCAACAAGCCAACAAACCACCAAACCAACAAGCCAACAAGCCAACAAACCAACAAACCAACAAGCCAACAAACCAACAAACCAACAAACCAAAAAACCAACAAACCAACAAACCAACAAACCAACAAACCAACAAACCAACAAACCAACAAACCAACAAACCAACAAGCCAACAAGCCAACAAACCAACAAACCAACAAGCCAACAAACCAGCAAGCCAACAAACCAACAAACCAACAAATGAAGTAACCAAAAAGCCAACAAACTAACAAACCAACAAGTTAACAAGCCAACAAACCAACAAACCAACAAAGCAACAAGCCAACAAGCCAACAAACGAACAAATTAACAAACCAACAAGCCAACAAACCAACAAACCAACAAGCCAATAAGCCAACAAACCAAGTAACCAAAAAGCCAACAAACTAACAAGCCAACAAGCCAACAAACCAACAAGCCAACAAGCCAACAAGCCAACAAACCAACAAAGTAACAAACCAACAAACCAACAAACCAACAAACTAACCAACCAACAAGCCAACAAACCAACAAACCAACAAGCCAACAAACCAACAAACCAACAAACCAACAAACCAACAAGCCAACAAGCCAACAAACCAACAAACCAACAAGCCAACAAACCAACAAACCAACAAACCAACATGCCAATCAACCAACAAACTAAATAACCAACAAGCCAACAAACCAACAAACCAACAAGCCAAAAAGCCAACAAACCAACAAACCAACAAGGCAACAAACCAACAAACCAACAAGCCAACAAAACAACAAACAAATAAACTAACAAACCAACAAACCAACAAACCAACAAACCACAAAAACCAAAAAACCAACAAACCAACAAACCAACAAGCTAACAAACCAACAAACCAACAAATCAACAAGCCAACAAACCAACAAACAAATAAACCAACAAACCAACAAACCAATAAACCAACAAACCAAAAAACCAACAAACGAACAAGCCAACAAGCCAACAAACCAACAAGCCAACAAACCAACAAACCAACAAACCAACAAGCCAACAAACCAACAAACCAACAAACCAACAAACCAACAAACCAGCAAACCAACAAGCCAACAAACCAACAAGCCATTAAACCAACAAACCAACAAACCAAGTAACCAAAAAGCCAACAAACTAACAAACCAACAAACCAACAAGCCAACAAGCCAACAAACCAACAAACCAACAAAGCAACAAAGCAACAAACCAACAAACCAACAAACCAACAAACCAACAAACCAACAAGCCAACAAGCTAACAAACCAACAAACCAACAAGCCAACAAGCCAACAAACCAACAAACCAACAAGCCAACAAACCAACAAACTAACAAACCAAAAAACCAACAAACCAACAAACCAACAAAACAACAAACCAACAAGCCAACAAGCCAACAAGCCAACAAACTAACAAACCAACAAGCCAACAAACCAACAAACCAACAAGCCAACAAGCCAACAAACCAACAAACCAAGTAACCAAAAAGCCAAAAAACTGACAAACCAACAAGCCAACAAACCAACAAGCCAACAAGCCAACAAACCAACAGACCAACAAAGCAACAAACCAAAAAACCAACAAACCATCAAACGAACAAAGCAACAAACCAACAAACCAACGAACCAACAAACCAATAAACCAACAAACCAACAAACCAACAAGCCAACAAGCCAACAAAGCAACAAACCAACAAGCCAACAAACCAACAAACCAACAAACCAACAAGCCAACAAACCAACAAACCAACAAACCAACAAACCAACAAACAAATAAACCAACAAACCAACAAACCAACAAACCAACAAACCAACAAACCAACAAACCAACAAGCCAACAAGACAATATACCAACAAGCCAACAAACCAACAAACCAACAAACCAACAAAGCCAACATGCCAACAAACCAACAAACTAACAAACCAACAAGCCAACAAACCAACAAACCAACAAACTAACATGCCAACAAACCAACAAACTAAGTAACCAACAAGTCAACAAACCAACAAACCAACAAACCAACAAGCCAACAAGCCAACAAACCAACAAACCAACAAACCAACAAACCAACAAGCCAACAAGCCAATAACCAACAAGCCAACAAACCAACAAACCAACAAACCAACAAAGCCAACATGCCAACAAACTAACAAACCAACAAACCAAATAGCCAACAAGCCAACAAACCAACAAACCAACAAAGCAACAAACCAACAAACCAACAAACCAACAAACCAACAAGCCAACAAGCCAACAAACCAACAAACTAACAAGCGAACAAGCCAACAAACCAACAAACCAACAAGCCAACAAACCAACAAACCAACAAACAAAAAAACCAACAAACCAACAAACCAACCAACCAACAAACCAACAAACCAACAAAACAACAAACCAACAAGCCAACAAGGCAACAAACCAACAAACTAACAAACCAACAAGCCAACAAACCAACAAACCAACAAGCCAACAAGCCAACAAACCAACAAATTAAGTAACCAAAAAGCCAACAAACTAACAAACCAAACAGCCAACAAACCAACAAGCCAACAAGCCAACAAACCAACAAACCAACAAAGCAACAAACCAAAAAACCAACAAACCAAAAAACCAACAAACCAACAAACCATCAACCGAACAAAGCAACAAGCCAACAAGCCAACAAACCAACAAACCAACAAGCCAACAAACCAACAAACCAACAAGCCAACAAGCCAACAAACCAACAAACCAACAAACCAACAAGCTAACAAACCAACAAACCAACAAGCCAACAAACCAACAAACCAACAAGCCAACGAACCAACAAACCAACAAACCAACAAACCAACAAACCAACAAACCAACAAACCAACAAGCCAACAGGCCAACAAAACAACAAACCAACAAGCCAACAAACCAACAACAATTAAACCAACAAACCAACAAACCAACAAACCAACAAGCCAACAAGCCAACAAACCAACAAACCAACAAGCCAACAAGCCAACAAACCAACAAGCCAACAAACCAACAAACCAACAAGCCAACAAACCAACAAACCAACAAACCAACAAACCAACAAACCAACAAACCAACAAACCAACAAACCAACAAACCAACAAGCCAACAAGCCAACAAAGCAACAAACCAACAAGCCAATAAACCAACAAACAATTAAACCAACAAACCAACAAACCAACAAACCAACAAGCTAAGAAGCCAACAAACCAAGAAGCAAACAAACCAACAAACCAACAAGCCAACAAGCCAACAAGCCAACAAACCAACAAACCAACAAGCCAACAAACCAACAAACGAACAAACCAACAAGCCAACAAACCAACAAACAAATAAACCAACAAACCAACAAACCAACAAACCAACAAACCAACAAACCAAAAAACCAACAAACCAACAAGACAACAAGCCAACAAGCCAACAAACCAACAAACTAACAAACCAACAAACGAACTAACCAACAAACCAACAAGCCAACAAGCCAACAAACCAACAAACCAACAAACCAACAAACTAAGTAACCAACAAGCCAACAAACCAACAAACCAGCAAGCCAACAAGCCAACAAACCAACAAACCAACAAACTAACAAGCCAACAAACCAACAAGCCAACAAACCAACAAACCAACAAACCAACAAGCGAACAAGCCAACAAACCAACAAGCTAACAAACCAACAAACCAACAAACCAACAAGCCAACATGCCAACAAACCAACAAACCAACAAACCAACAAACCAACAAACCAAGTAACCAAAAAGCCAACAAACTAAGTAACCAACAAGTCAACAAACCAACAAACCAACAAACCAACAAACCAACAAACCAACAAGCCAACAAGCCAACAAGCCAACAAACCAACAAACCAACAAACCAACAATGCAACCAACCAACAAGCCAACAAACCAACAAACCAACAAACCAAGTAACCAAAAAGCCAACAAACTAACAAACCAACAAACCAACAAGCCAACAAGCCAACAAACCAACAAACCAACAAGCCAACAAACCAACAAACAAATAAACCAACAAACCAACAAACCAACAAACCAACAAGCCAACAAGCCAACAAACAAACAAACCAACAAGCCAATAAGCCAACAAACCAACAAGCCAACAAACCAACAAACCAACAAGCCAACAAGCCAGCAAACCAACAAACCAACAAGCCAACAAACCAACCAACCAACAAACCAACAAGCCAACAAACCAACAATCAAATAAACCAACAAACCAACAAACCAACAAACCAACAAACCAAAAAACCAACAAACCAACAAGCCAACAAGCCAACAAACCAACAAACTAACAAACCAACAAACGAACTAAACAACAAACCAACAAGCCAACAAGCCAACAAACCAACAAACCAACAAACCAACAAACTAAGTAACCAACAAGCCAACAAACCATCAAACCAACAAGCCAACAAGCCAACAAACCAACAAACCAACAAGCCAACATACCAACAAACCAACAAACCAAAAAACCAACAAACCAACAAACCAACAAACCAATAAACCAACAAACCAACAAACCAACAAACCAACAAGCCAACAAGCCAACAAACCAACAAACCAATAAATCAACAAGCCAACAAACCAGCAAGCCAACAAACCAACAAACCAACAAATGAAGTAACCAAAAAGCCAACAAACTAACAAACCAACAAGTTAACAAGCCAACAAACCAACAAACCAACAAAGCCACAAGCCAACAAGCCAACAAACCAACAAACCAACAAGCCAACAAGCCAACAAACCAACAATCTAACAAACCAACAAGCCAACAAACCAACAAACCAAGAAGCCAATAAGCCAACAAACCAATAAACCAAGTAACCAAAAAGCCAACAAACTAACAAACCAACAAGCCAACAAACCAACAAGCCAACAAGCCAACAAACCAACAAACCAACAAAGTAACAAACCAACAAACCAAAAAACCAACAAACTAACAAACCAACAAGCCAACAAACCAACAAACCAACAAGCCAACAAACCAACAAACCAACAAGCCAACAAGCCAACAAACCAACAAACCAACAAACCAACAAACCAACAATGCAACAAACCAACAAGCCAACAAACCAACAAACCAACAAACCAAGTAACCAAAAAGCCAACAAACTAACAAACCAACAAACCAACAAGCCAACAAGCCAACAAACCAACAAACAAATAAACCAACAAACCAACAAACCAACAAACCAACAAGCCAACAAGCCAACAAACAAACAAACCAACAAGCCAATAAGCCAACAAACCAACAAGCCAACAAACCAACAAACCAACAAGCCAACAAGCCAACAAACCAACAAACCAGCAAGCCAACAAACCAACAAACCAACAAACCAACAAGCCAACAAACCAACAATCATATAAACCAACAAACCAACAAACCAACAAGCCAACAAACCAAAAAACAAACAAACCAACAAGCCAACAAGCCAACAAACCAACAAACTAACAAACCAACAAACGAACTAACCAACAAACCAACAAGCCAACAAGCCAACAAACCAACAAACCAACAAACCAACAAACTAAGTAACCAACAAGGCAACAAACCATCAAACCAACAAGCCAACAAGCCAACAAACCAACAAACCAACAAGCCAACATACCAACAAACCAACAAACCAAAAAACCAACAAACCAACAAACCAACAAACCAATAAACCAACAAACCAACAAACCAACAAACCAACAAGCCAACAAGCCAACAAACCAACAAACCAACAAATCAACAAGCCAACAAACCAGCAAGCCAACAAACCAACAAACCAACAAATGAAGTAACCAAAAAGCCAACAAACTAACAAACCAACAAGTTAACAAGCCAACAAACCAACAAACCAACAAACTAACAAACCAACAAGCCAACAAACCAACAAGCCAACAAGCCAACAAACCAACAAACCAACAAAGTAACAAACCAACAAACCAAAAAACCAACAAACTAACAAACCAACAAGCCAACAAACCAACAAACCAACAAGCCAACAAACCAACAAACCAACAAACCAACAAACCAAAAAGCCAACAAGCCAACAAACCAACAAACCAACAAGCCAACAAACCAACAAACCAACATGCCAATCAACCAACAAACTAAGTAACCAACAAGCCAACAAACCAACAAACCAACAAACCAACAAACCAACAAACCAACATGCCAACAAACCAACAAACTAAGTAACCAACAAGCCAACAAACAAACAAACCAACAAACCAACAAACCAACAAACCAACAAACCAACAAACCAACAAGCCAACAAGCCAACAAACCAACAAACCAACAAACCAACAAGCCAACAAACCAACAAGCCAACAAACCAACAAACCAACAAACCAAGTAACCAAAAAGCCAACAAACTAACAAACCAACAAACCAACTAACCAACAAGCCAACAAGCCAACAAGCCAACAAACCAACAAAGCAACAAACCAACAAACCAACAAACCCACAAACCAACAAGCCAACAAGCCAACAAACCAACAAACCAACAAGCCAACAAGCCAACAAGCCAACAAACCAACAAACCCACAAGCCAACAAACCAACAAACCAAAAAACCAAAAAACCAACAAACCAACAAACCAACAAAACAACAAACCAACAAGCCAACAAGCCAACAAGCCAACAAACCAACAAACCAGCAAGCCAACAAACCAACAAACCAACAAACCAACAAGCCAACAAACCAACAATCATATAAACCAACAAACCAACAAACCAACAAGCCAACAAACCAAAAAACCAACAAACCAACAAGCCAACAAGCCAACAAACCAACAAACTAACAAACCAACAAACGAACTAACAAACAAACCAACAAGCCAACAAGCCAACAAACCAACAAACCAACAAACCAACAAACTAAGTAACCAACAAGCCAACAAACCATCAAACCAACAAGCCAACAAGCCAACAAACCAACAAACCAACATGCCAATATACCAACAAACCAACAAACCAAAAAACCAACAAACCAACAAACCAACAAACCAATAAACCAACAAACCAACAAACCAACAAACCAACAAGCCAACAAGCCAACAAACCAACAAACCAACAAATCAACAAGCCAACAAACCAGCAAGCCAACAAACCAACAAACCAACAAATGAAGTAACCAAAAAGCCAACAAACTAACAAACCAACAAGTTAACAAGCCAACAAACCAACAAACCAACAAAGCAACAAGCCAACAAGCCAACAAACCAACAAACCAACAAGCCAACAAGCCAACAAACCAACAATCTAACAAACCAACAAGCCAACAAACCAACAAACCAACAAGCCAATAAGCCAACAAACCAAATAACCAAGTAACCAAAAAGCCAACAAACTAACAAACCAACAAGCCAACAAACCAACAAGCCAACAAGCCAACAAACCAACAAACCAACAAAGTAACAAACCAACAAACCAAAAAACCAACAAACTAACAAACCAACAAGCCAACAAACCAACAAACCAACAAGCCAACAAACCAACAAACCAACAAACCAACAAACCAAAAAGCCAACAAGCCAACAAACCAACAAACCAACAAGCCAACAAACCAACAAACCAACATGCCAATCAACCAACAAACTAAGTAACCAACAAGCCAACAAACCAACAAACCAACAAGCCAAAAAGCCAACAAACCAACAAACCAACAAGGCAACAAACCAACAAACCAATAAACCAACAAGCCAACAAAACAACAAAAAAATACACCAATAAACCAACAAACCAACAAACCACCAAAACCAAAAAACCAACAAAACCAACAAACCAACAAGCCAACAAACCAAAAAACCAACAAACCAACAAGCCAACAAACCAACAAACAAATAAACCAACAAACGAACAAACCAACAAACCAACAAACCAAAAAACCAACAAACCAACAAGCCAACAAACCAACAAACCAACAAGCCAACAAGCCAACAAACCAACAAACCAACAAACCAACAAACCAACAAACCAACAAACCAACATGCCAACAAACCAACAAACTAAGTAACCAACAAGCCAACAAACCAACAAACCAACAAACCAACAAACCAACAAACCAACAAACCAACAAGCCAACAAGCCAACAAACCAACAAACCAACAAACCAACAAGCCAACAAACCAACAAGCCAACAAACCAACAAACCAACAAACCAAGTAACCAAAAAGCCAACAAACTAACAAACCAACAAACCAATTAACCAACAAGCCAACAAGCCAACAAGCCAACAAGCCAACAAACCAACAAAGCAACAAACCAACAAACCAACAAACCCACAAACCAACAAGCCAACAAGCCAACAAACCAACAAACCAACAAGCCAACAAGCCAACAAGCCAACAAACCAACAAACCCACAAGCCAACAAACCAACAAACCAAAAAACCAAAAAACCAACAAATCAACAAACCAACAAAACAACAAACCAACAAGCCAACAAGCCAACAAACCAACAAACTAACAAACCAACAAGTCAACAAACCAACAAACCAAAAAGCCAACAAGCCAACAAACCAACAAACCAAGTAAACAAAAAGCCAAAAAACTAACAAACAAACAAGCCAACAAACCAACAAGCCAACAAGCCAACAAACCAAAAAACCAACAAACCAACAAACCAACAAACCAACACACCAACAAACCAACAAACCAACAATCCAACAAAGCAACAAACCAACAAGCCAACAAACCAACAAACAATTAAACCAACAAACCAACAAACCAACAAACCAACAAACCAACAAGCCAACACACCAACAAACCAACAAGCCAACAAGCCAACAAAGCAACAAACCAACAAGCCAACAAACCAACAAACAATTAAACCAACAAACCAACAAACCAACAAACCAACAAGCCAACAAGCCAACAAACCAACAAGCCAACAAGCCAACAAACCAACAAACCAACAAACCAACAAGCCAACAAACCAACAAACAAATAAACCAACAAACCAACAAACCAACAAACCAACAAACCAACACACCAACAAACCAACAAGCCAACAAGCCAACAAAGCAACAAACCAACAAGCCAACAAACCAACAAACAATTAAACCAACAAACCAACAAACCAACAAACCAACAAGCCAACAAGCCAACAAACCAACAAGCCAACAAGCCAACAAACCAACAAACCAACAAACCAACAAGCCAACAAACCAACAAACAAATAAACCAACAAACCAACAAACCAACAAACCAACAAACCAACAAACCAACAAACCAAAAAACCAACAAATCAACAAGCCAACAAGCCAACAAGCCAACAAACCAACAAACTAACAAACCAACAAACGAACTAACCAACAAACCAACAAGCCAACAAGCCAACAAACCAACAAACCAACAAACCAACAAACTAAGTAACCAACAAGCCAGCAAACCAACAAACCAAAAAGGCAACAAGCCAACAAACCAACAAACCAACAAGCCAACAAGCCAACAAACCAACAAGCCAACAAACCAACAAACCAACAAACCAACAAGCCAACAAGCCAACAAACCAACAAGCCAACAAACCAACAAACCAACAAACAAACAAGCCAACATGCCAACAAACAAACAAACCAACAAGCCAACAAACCAACAAACCAACAAAGCAACATGCCAAAAAAACCAACAAACTAAGTAACCAACAAGTCAACAAACCAACAAACCAACAAACCAACAAGCCAACAACCCAACAAACCAACAAACCAACAAACCAATAAGCCAACAAACCGGCAAGCCAACAAACCAACAAACAAACAAACCAAGTAACCAAAAAGCCAACAAACTAACAAACCAACAAACCAACAAGCCAACAAGCCAACAAACCAACAAACCAACAAGCCAACAAACCAATAAACCAACAAACAAAAAAACCAACAAACCAACAAACCAACAAACCAACAAACCAACAAAACAACAAACCAACAAGCCAACAAGCCAACAAACCAACAAACTAACAAACCAACAAGGCAACGAACCAACAAACCAACAAGCCAACAAGCCAACAAACCAATAAACCAAGTAACCAAAAAGCCAACAAACTAACAAACCAACAAGCCAACAAACCAACAAGCCAACAAGCCAACAAATCAACAAACCAACAAAGCAACAAACCAAAAAACCAACAAACCAAAAAACCAACAAACCAACAAACCATCAACCGAACAAAGCAACAAGCCAGCAAGCCAACAAACCAACAAACCAACAAGCCAACAAACCAACAAACCAACAAACCAACAAGCCAACAAGCCAACAAACCAACAAACCAACAAACCAACAAGCCAACAAACCAACAAACCAACAAGCCAACAAACCAACAAACCAACAAGCCAACAAGCCAACAAACCAACAAACCAACAAACCAACAAACCAACAAACCAACAACCCAACAAGCCAACAAGCCAACAAACCAACAAACCAACAAAGCAACAAACCAAAAAACCAACAAACCAAAAAACCAACAAACCAACAAACCATCAAACGAACTAAGCAACAAACCAACAAACCAACAACCCAACAAACCAACAAACCAACAAACCAACAAACCAACAAACCAACAAGCCAACAAGCCAACAAAGCAACAAACCAACAAGCCAACAAACCAACAAACAATTAAACCAACAAACCAACAAACCAACAAACCAACAAGCCAACAAGCCAACAAGCCAACAAACCAACAAACCAACAAGCCAACAAGCCAACAAACCAACAAACCAACAAGCCAACAAACCAACAAACCAACAAACCAACAAGCCAACAAACCAACAAATAAATAAACCAACAAATAAATAAACCAACAAACCAACAAACCAACAAATCAACAAACCAACAAACCAAAAAACCAACAAACCAACAAGCCAACAAACCAACAAAATAACAAACCAACAAACGAACTAACCAACAAACCAACAATCTAACAAACCAACAAGCCAACAAACCAACAAACCAACAAGCCAATAAGCCAACAAACCAAATAACCAAGTAACCAAAAAGCCAACAAACTAACAAACCAACAAGCCAACAAACCAACAAGCCAACAAGCCAACAAACCAACAAACCAACAAAGTAACAAACCAACAAACCAAAAAACCAACAAACTAACAAACCAACAAGCCAACAAACCAACAAACCAACAAGCCAACAAACCAACAAACCAACAAACCAACAAACCAAAAAGCCAACAAGCCAACAAACCAACAAACCAACAAGCCAACAAACCAACAAACCAACATGCCAATCAACCAACAAACTAAGTAACCAACAAGCCAACAAACCAACAAACCAACAAGCCAAAAAGCCAACAAACCAACAAACCAACAAGGCAACAAACCAACAAACCAATAAACCAACAAGCCAACAAAACAACAAAAAAATACACCAATAAACCAACAAACCAACAAACCACCAAAACCAAAAAACCAACAAAACCAACAAACCAACAAGCCAACAAACCAAAAAACCAACAAACCAACAAGCCAACAAACCAACAAACAAATAAACCAACAAACGAACAAACCAACAAACCAACAAACCAAAAAACCAACAAACCAACAAGCCAACAAACCAACAAACCAACAAGCCAACAAGCCAACAAACCAACAAACCAACAAACCAACAAACCAACAAACCAACAAACCAACATGCCAACAAACCAACAAACTAAGTAACCAACAAGCCAACAAACCAACAAACCAACAAACCAACAAACCAACAAACCAACAAACCAACAAGCCAACAAGCCAACAAACCAACAAACCAACAAACCAACAAGCCAACAAACCAACAAGCCAACAAACCAACAAACCAACAAACCAAGTAACCAAAAAGCCAACAAACTAACAAACCAACAAACCAATTAACCAACAAGCCAACAAGCCAACAAGCCAACAAGCCAACAAACCAACAAAGCAACAAACCAACAAACCAACAAACCCACAAACCAACAAGCCAACAAGCCAACAAACCAACAAACCAACAAGCCAACAAGCCAACAAGCCAACAAACCAACAAACCCACAAGCCAACAAACCAACAAACCAAAAAACCAAAAAACCAACAAACCAACAAACCAACAAAACAACAAACCAACAAGCCAACAAGCCAACAAACCAACAAACTAACAAACCAACAAGTCAACAAACCAACAAACCAAAAAGCCAACAAGCCAACAAACCAACAAACCAAGTAAACAAAAAGCCAAAAAACTAACAAACAAACAAGCCAACAAACCAACAAGCCAACAAGCCAACAAACCAAAAAACCAACAAACCAACAAACCAACAAACCAACACACCAACAAACCAACAAGCCAACAAGCCAACAAAGCAACAAACCAACAAGCCAACAAACCAACAAACAATTAAACCAACAAACCAACAAACCAACAAACCAACAAACCAACAAACCAACAAGCCAACACACCAACAAACCAACAAGCCAACAAGCCAACAAAGCAACAAACCAACAAGCCAACAAACCAACAAACAATTAAACCAACAAACCAACAAACCAACAAACCAACAAGCCAACAAGCCAACAAACCAACAAGCCAACAAGCCAACAAACCAACAAACCAACAAACCAACAAGCCAACAAACCAACAAACAAATAAACCAACAAACCAACAAACCAACAAACCAACAAACCAACACACCAACAAACCAACAAGCCAACAAGCCAACAAAGCAACAAACCAACAAGCCAACAAACCAACAAACAATTAAACCAACAAACCAACAAACCAACAAACCAACAAGCCAACAAGCCAACAAACCAACAAGCCAACAAGCCAACAAACCAACAAACCAACAAACCAACAAGCCAACAAACCAACAAACAAATAAACCAACAAACCAACAAACCAACAAACCAACAAACCAACAAACCAACAATCCAAAAAACCAACAAACCAACAAGCCAACAAGCCAACAAGCCAACAAACCAACAAACTAACAAACCAACAAACGAACTAACCAACAAACCAACAAGCCAACAAGCCAACAAACCAACAAACCAACAAACCAACAAACTAAGTAACCAACAAGCCAGCAAACCAACAAACCAAAAAGGCAACAAGCCAACAAACCAACAAACCAACAAGCCAACAAGCCAACAAACCAACAAGCCAACAAACCAACAAACCAACAAACCAACAAGCCAACAAGCCAACAAACCAACAAGCCAACAAACCAACAAACCAACAAACAAACAAGCCAACATGCCAACAAACAAACAAACCAACAAGCCAACAAACCAACAAACCAACAAAGCAACATGCCAAAAAAACCAACAAACTAAGTAACCAACAAGTCAACAAACCAACAAACCAACAAACCAACAAGCCAACAACCCAACAAACCAACAAACCAACAAACCAATAAGCCAACAAACCGGCAAGCCAACAAACCAACAAACAAACAAACCAAGTAACCAAAAAGCCAACAAACTAACAAACCAACAAACCAACAAGCCAACAAGCCAACAAACCAACAAACCAACAAGCCAACAAACCAATAAACCAACAAACAAAAAAATCAACAAACCAACAAACCAACAAACCAACAAACCAACAAAACAACAAACCAACAAGCCAACAAGCCAACAAACCAACAAACTAACAAACCAACAAGGCAACGAACCAACAAACCAACAAGCCAACAAGCCAACAAACCAATAAACCAAGTAACCAAAAAGCCAACAAACTAACAAACCAACAAGCCAACAAACCAACAAGCCAACAAGCCAACAAATCAACAAACCAACAAAGCAACAAACCAAAAAACCAACAAACCAAAAAACCAACAAACCAACAAACCATCAACCGAACAAAGCAACAAGCCAGCAAGCCAACAAACCAACAAACCAACAAGCCAACAAACCAACAAACCAACAAACCAACAAGCCAACAAGCCAACAAACCAACAAACCAACAAACCAACAAGCCAACAAACCAACAAACCAACAAGCCAACAAACCAACAAACCAACAAGCCAACAAGCCAACAAACCAACAAACCAACAAACCAACAAACCAACAAACCAACAACCCAACAAGCCAACAAGCCAACAAACCAACAAACCAACAAAGCAACAAACCAAAAAACCAACAAACCAAAAAACCAACAAACCAACAAACCATCAAACGAACTAAGCAACAAACCAACAAACCAACAACCCAACAAACCAACAAACCAACAAACCAACAAACCAACAAACCAACAAGCCAACAAGCCAACAAAGCAACAAACCAACAAGCCAACAAACCAACAAACAATTAAACCAACAAACCAACAAACCAACAAACCAACAAGCCAACAAGCCAACAAGCCAACAAACCAACAAACCAACAAGCCAACAAGCCAACAAACCAACAAACCAACAAGCCAACAAACCAACAAACCAACAAACCAACAAGCCAACAAACCAACAAATAAATAAACCAACAAATAAATAAACCAACAAACCAACAAACCAACAAATCAACAAACCAACAAACCAAAAAACCAACAAACCAACAAGCCAACAAGCCAACAAACCAACAAAATAACAAACCAACAAACGAACTAACCAACAAACCAACAAGCCAACTAGCCAACAAACCAACAAACCAACAAACCAACAAACTAAGTAACCAACAAGCCAGCAAACCAACAAACCAACAAGCCAACAAGCCAACAAACCAACAAACCAACAAGCTAACAAGCCAATAAACCAACAAGCCAACAAACCAACAAACCAACAAACAAACAAGCCAACAAGCCAACAAACCAACAAGCCAACAAACTAACAAACAAACAAGCCAACATGCCAACAAACCAACAAACCAACAAGCCAACAAACCAACAAACCAACAAACCAACAAGCCAACAAACCAACAAACCAACAAACAAACAAGCCAACATGCCAACAAACCAACAAAACAACAAGCCAACAACCCAACAAACCAACAAACCAACAAACCAAGTAACCAAAAAGCCAACAAACTAACAAACCAACAAACCAACAAGCCAACAAGCCAACAAACCAACAAACCAAAAAGCCAACAAACCAACAAACCAACAAACAAAAAAACCAACAAACCAACAAAACCAACAAACCAACAAACCAACAAAACAACAAACCAACAAGCCAACAAGCCAACAAACCAACAAACTAACAAACCAACAAGGCAACAAACCAACAAACCAACAAACCAACAAGCCAACAAGCCAACAAACCAATAAACCAAGTAACCAAAAAGCCAACAAACTAACAAACCAACAAGCCAACAAACCAACAAGCCAACAAGCCAACAAACCAACAAACCAACAAAGCAACAAACCAAAAAACCAACAAACCAAAAAACCAACAAACCAACAAACCATCAACCGAACAAAGCAACAAGCCAGCAAGCCAACAAACCAACAAACCAACAAGCCAACAAACCAACAAACCAACAAACCAACAAGCCAACAAGCCAACAAACCAACAAACCAACAAACCAACAAACCAACAAGCCAACAAGCCAACAAACCGACAAGCCAACAAACCAACAAACCAACAAGCCAACAAGCCAACAAACCAACAAACCAACAAGCCAACAAACCAACAAACCAACAAACCAACAAGCCAACAAACCAACAATCAAATAAACCAACAAACCAACAAACCAACAAACCAACAAACCATAAAACCAACAAACCAACAAGCCAACAAGCCAACAAACCAACAAACTAACAAACCAACAAACGAACTAACCAACAAACCAACAAGCCAACAAGCCAACAAACCAACAAACCAACAAACCAACAAACTAAGTAACCAACAAGCCAACAAACCATCAAACCAACAAGCCAACAAGCCAACAAACCAACAAACCAACAAACCAAAAAACCAACAAACCAACAAACCAACAAACCAATAAACCAACAAACCAACAAACCAACAAACCAACAAGCCAACAAGCCCACAAACCAACAAACCAACAAATCAACAAGCCAACAAACCAGCAAGCCAACAAACCACCAAATGAAGTAACCAAAAAGCCAACAAACTAACAAACCAACAAGTTAACAAGCCAACAAACCAACAAACCAACAAAGCAACAAGCCAACAAGCCAACAAACCAACAAACCAACAAGCCAACAAGCCAACAAACCAACAATCTAACAAACCAACAAGCCAACAAACCAACAAACCAACAAGCCAATAAGCCAACAAACCAAGTAACCAAAAAGCCAACAAACTAACAAACCAACAAGCCAACAAACCAACAAAGCAACAAGCCAACAAGCCAACAAACCAACAAACCAACAAGCCAACAAGCCAACAAACCAACAATCTAACAAACCAACAAGCCAACAAACCAACAAACTAACAAGCCAATAAGCCAACAAACCAAGTAACCAAAAAGCCAACAAACTAACAAACCAACAAGCCAACAAACCAACAAGCCAACAAGCCAACAAACCAACAAACCAACAAAGTAACGAACCAACAAACCAACAAACCAACAAACTAATAAACCAACAAGCCAACAAACCAACAAACCAACAAGCCAACAAACCAACAAACCAACAAACAAAAAAACCAAGAAGCCAACAAGCCAACCAACCAACAAACCAACAAGCCAACAAACCAACAAACCAACAAGCCAACAAGCCAACAAACCAAAAAGCCAACAAACCAACAAACCAACAAACCAACCAGCCAACAAGCCAACAAACCAACAAGCCAACAAACCAACAAACCAACAAACAAACAAGCCAACATGCCAACAAACCAACAAACCAACAAGCCAACAAACCAACAAACCAACAAAGCAACATGCCAACAAACCAACAAACTAAGTAACCAACAAGTCAACAAACCAACAAACCAACAAACCAACAAGCCAACAACCCAACAAACCAACAAACCAACAAACCAATAAGCAACAAACCGGCAAGCCAACAAACCAACAAACAAACAAACCAAGTAACCAAAAAGCCAACAAACTAACAAACCAACAAACCAACAAGCCAACAAGCCAACAAACCAACAAACCAACAAGCCAACAAACCAACAAACCAACAAACAAAAAAACCAACAAACCAACAAACCAACAAACCAACAAACCAACAAAACAACAAACCAACAAGCCAACAAGCCAACAAACCAACAAACCAACAAGGCAACAAACCAACAAACCAACAAGCCAACAAGCCAACAAACCAATAAACCGAGTAACCAAAAAGCCAACAAACTAACAAACCAACAAGCCAACAAACCAACAAGCCAACAAGCCAACAAACCAACAAACCAACAAAGCAACAAACCAACAAACCATCAACCGAACAAAGCAACAAGCCAGCAAGCCAACAAACCAACAAACCAACAAGCCAACAAACCAACAAACCAACAAACCAACAAGCCAACAAGCCAACAAACCAACAAGCCAACAAACCAACAAACCAACAAGCCAACAAACCAACAAACCAACAAGCCAACAAGCCAACAAACCAACAAACAAACAAACCAACAAACCAACAAACCAACAACCCAACAAGCCAACAAGCCAACAAAGCAACAAACCAACAAGCCAACAAACCAACAACAATTAAACCAACAAACCAACAAACCAACAAGCCAACAAGCCAACAAACCAACAAGCCAACAAACCAACAAACCAACAAGCCAACAAGCCAACAAACCAACAAACCAACAAGCCAACAAACCAACAAACCAACAAACCAACAAGCCAACAAACCAACAATCAAATAAACCAACAAACCAACAAACCAACAAACCAACAAACCAAAAAACTAACAAACCAACAAGCCAACAAGCCAACAAACCAACAAACTAACAAACCAACAAACGAACTAACCAACAAACCAACAAGCCAACAAGCCAACAAACCAACAAACCAACAAACTAAGTAACCAGCAAGCTAACAAACCATCAAACCAACAAGCTAACAAGCCAACAAACCAACAAACCAACAAGCCAACAAACCAATAAAACCAACAAACCAAAAAACCAACAAACCAACAAACCAACAAACCAATAAACCAATAAACCAACAAACCAACAAACCAACAAGCCAACAAGCCCACAAACCAACAAACCAACAAATCAACAAGCCAACAAACCAGCAAGCCAACAAACCAACAAATGAAGTAACCAAAAAGCCAACAAACTAACAAACCAACAAGTTAACAAGCCAACAAACCAACAAACCAACAAAGCAACAAGCCAACAAGCCAACAAACCAACAAACCAACAAGCCAACAAGCCAACAAACCAACAATCTAACAAACCAACAAGCCAACAGACCAACAAACCAACAAGCCAATAAGCCAACAAAGCAAGTAACCAAAAAGCCAACAAACTAACAAACCAACAAGCCAACACACCAACAAAGCAACAAGCCAACAAGCCAACAAACCAACAAACCAACAAGCCAACAAGCCAACAAACCAACAATCTAACAAACCAACAAGCCAACAAACCAACAAACCAACAAGCCAATAAGCCAACAAACCAAGTAACCAAAAAGCCAACAAACTAACAAACCAACAAGCTCACAAACCAACAAGCCAACAAGCCAACAAACCAACAAACCAACAAAGTAACAAACCAACAAACCAACAAACCAACAAACTAACAAACCAACAAGCCAACAAACCAACAAACCAACAAGCCAACAAACCAACAAACCAACAAACAAACAAACCAACAAGCCAACAAGCCAACCAACCAACAAACCAACAAGCCAACAAACCAACAAACCAACAAACCAACATGCCAATCAACCAACAAACTAAGTAACCAACAAGCCAACAAACCAACAAACCAATAAACCAACAAGGCAACAAACCAACAAACCAATAAACCAACAAGCCAACAAAACAACAAAAAAATACACCAACAAACCAACAAACCAACAAACCACCAAAACCAAAAAACCAACAAAGCAACAAACCAACAAGCCACCAAACCAACAAACCAACAAACCAACAAGCCAACAAACCAACAAACAAATAAACCAACAAACCAACAAACCAACAAACCAACAAGCCAACAAACCAACAAAGCAACAAACCAACAAGCCAACAAACCAACAAACAAATAAACCAACAAACCAACAAACCAACAAACCAACAAGCCAACAAACCAACAAACCAACAAGCCAACAAACCAACAAACCAACAAACCAACAAACCAACAAACCAACAAACCAACAAACCAACAAACCAACAAACCAACAAACCACCAAAACCAAAAAACCAACAAACCAACAAACCAACAAGCCAACAAACCAACAAATAAATAAACCAACAAACCAACAAACCAACACCAACAAGCCAACAAATCAACAAACCAACAAGCCAACAAGCCAACAAACCAACAAACCAACAAACCAACAAACCAACAAACCAACAAACCAACAAACCAACAAACCAACAAACCAACAAACCAACATGCCAACAAACCAACAAACTAAGTAATCAACAAGCCAACAAACCAACAAACAGACAAACCAACAAGCCAACAAGCCAACAAACCAACAAACCAACAAACCAACAAGCCAACAAACCAACAAGCCAACAAACCAACAAACCAACAAACCAAGTAACCAAAAAGCCAACAAACTAACAAACCAACAAACCAACAAGCCAACAAGCCAACAAGCCAACAAGCCAACAAACCAACCAAGCAACAAACCAACAAACCAACAAACCCACAAACCAACAAGCCAACAAGCCAACAAACCAATAAACCAACAAGCCAACAAGCCAAAAAACCAACAAACCAACAAGCCAACAAACCAACAAACCAACAAACCAAAAAACCAACAAACCAACAAACCAACAAAACAACAAACCAACAAGCCAACAAGCCAACAAACCAACAAACCAACAAACCAACAAACCAAGTAACCAAAAAGCCAACAAACTAACAAACCAACAAACCAACAAGCCAAAAAGCCAACAAACCAACAAACCAACAAGGCAACAAACCAACAAACCAATAAACCAACAAGCCAACAAAACAAAAAAAAAATACACCAACAAACCAACAAACCAACAAACCACCAAAACCAAAAAACCAACAAACCAAAAACCAACAAGCCAACAAACCAACAAACCAACAAACCAACAAGCCAACAAGCCAACAAACAAATAAACCAACAAACCAACAAACCAACAAACCAACAAGCCAACAAACCAACAAACCAACAAACCAACAAGCCAACAAACCAACAAACAAATAAACCAACAAACCAACAAACCAACAAACCAACAAGCCAACAAACCAACAAACCAACAAACCAACAAACCAACAAACCAACAAACCAACAAACCAACAAACCACCAAAACCAAAAAACCAACAAACCAACAAACCAACTAGCCAACAAACCAACAAACCAACAAACTAAGTAATCAACAAGCCAACAAACCAACAAACAGACAAACCAACAAGCCAACAAGCCAACAAACCAACAAACCAACAAACCAACAAGCCAACAAACCAACAAGCCAACAAACCAACAAACCAACAAACCAACAAACCAAGTAACCAAAAAGCCAACAAACTAACAAACCAACAAACCAACAAGCCAAAAAGCCAACAAACCAACAAACCAACAAGGCAACAAACCAACAAACCAATAAACCAACAAGCCAACAAAACAACAAAAAAATACACCAACAAACCAACAAACCAACAAACCACCAAAACCAAAAGACCAACAAACCAACAAACCAACAAGCCAACAAACCAACAAACCAACAAACCAACAAGCCAACAAACCAACAAACAAATAAACCAACAAACCAACAAACCAACAAACCAACAAGCCAACAAACCAACAAACCAACAAACCAACAAGCTAACAAACCAACAAACACATAAACCAACAAACCAACAAACCAACAAACCAACAAGCCAACAAACCAACAAACCAACAAGCCGACAAACCAACAAACCAACAAACCAACAAACTAACAAACCAACAAACCAACAAACCAACAAACCAACAAACCACCAAAACCAAAAAACCAACAAACCAACAAACCAACAATCCAACAAACCAACCAACCAACAAACCAACAAGCCAACAAACCAACAAATAAATAAACCAACAAACCAACAAACCAACACCAACAAGCCAACAAATCAACAAACCAACAAGCCAACAAGCCAATAAACCAACAAACCAACAAACCAACAAACCAACAAACCAACAAACCAACAAACCAACAAACCAACAAACCAACAAACCAACAAACCAACATGCCAACAAACCAACAAACTAAGTAATCAACAAGCCAACAAACCAACAAACAGACAAACCAACAAGCCAACAAGCCAACAAACCAACAAACCAACAAACCATCAAGCCAACAAACCAACAAGCCAACAAACCAACAAACCAACAAACCAAATAACCAAAAATCCAACAAACTAACAAACCAACAAACCAACAAGCCAACAAGCCAACAAGCCAACAAACCAACCAAGCAACAAACCAACAAACCAACAAACCCACAAACCAACAAGCCAACAAGCCAACAAACCAATAAACCAACAAGCCAACAAGCCAAAAAACCAACAAACCAACAAGCCAACAAACCAACAAACCAACAAACCAAAAAACCAACAAACCAACAAACCAACAAAACAACAAACCAACAAGCCAACAAGCCAACAAACCAACAAACTAACAAACCAACAAGCCAACAAACCAACAACCCAACAAGCCAACAAGCCAACAAACCAAAAAACCAAGTAACAAAAAAGCCAAAAAACTAACAAACCAACAAGCTAACAAACCAACAAGCCAACAAGCCAACAAACCAACAAACCAACAAAGCAACAAACCAAAAAACCAACAAACCAAAAAACCAACAAACCAACAAACCATCAAACGAACAAAGCAACAAACCAACAAACCAACAAACCAACAAACCAACAAACCAACAAGCCAACAAACCAACAAACAATTAAACCAACAAACCAACAAACCAACAAACCAACAAGCCAACAAGCCAATAAACCAACAAGCCAACAAACCAACAAATCAACAAGCCAACAAGCCAACAAACCAACAAACCAATAAGCCAACAAACCAACAAACCAACAAACCAACAAGCCAACAAACCAACAAACAAATAAACCAACAAACCAACAAACCAACAAGCCAACAAACCAACCAACCAACAAACAAACAAGCCAACATGCCAACAAACCAACAAACCAACAAGCCAACAAACCAACAAACCAACAAGCCAACAACCCAACAAACCAACAAGCCAACAAACCAACAAACCAACAAACAAACAAGCCAACATGCCAACAAACCAACAAACCAACAAGCCAATAAACCAACAAACCAACAAAGCAACATGCCAACAAACCAACAAACTAAGTAACCAACAAGTCAACAAACCAACAAACCAACAAACCAACAAGCCAACAAGCCAACAAACCAGCAAACCAACAAACCAATAAGCCAACAAACCGGCAAGCCAACAAACCAACAAACAAACAAACCAAGTAACCAAAAAGCCAACAAACTAACAAACCAACAAACCAACAAGCCAACAAGCCAACAAACCAACAAACCAACAAGCCAACAAACCAACAAGCCAACAAGCCAACAAACCAACAAACCAACAAAGCAACAAACCAAAAAACCAACAAACCAAAAAACCAACAAACCAACAAACCATCAACCGAACAAAGCAACAAGCCAACAAGCCAACAAACCAACAAACCAACAAACAAACAAACCAACAAGCCAACAAGCCAACAAACCAACAAACCAACAAACCAACAAGCCAACAAAGCAACAAATCAACAAGCCAACAAACCAACAAACCAACAAGCCAACAAGCCAACAAACCAACAAACCAACAAACCAACAAACCAACAAACCAACAAACCAACAAACCAACAACCCAACAAGCCAACAAGCCAACAAAGCAACAAACCAACAAGCCAACAAATCAACAACAATTAAACCAACAAACCAACAAACCAACAAGCCAACAAGCCAACAAACCAACAAGCCAACAACCTAACAAACCAACAAGCCAACAAGCCAACAAACCAACAAACAAACAAGCCAACAAATCAACAAACCAACAAACCAGCAAGCCAACAAACCAACAATCAAATAAACCAACAAACCAACAAACCAACAAACCAACAAACCAACAAACCAACAAACCAAAAAACCAACAAACCAACAAGCCAACAAGCCGACAAACCAACAAACTAACAAACCAACAAACGAACTAACCAACAAACTAACAAGCCAACAAGCCAACAAACCAACAAACCAACAAACCAACAAACTAAGTAACCAACAAGCCAACAAACCAACAAACAGACAAACCAACAAGCCAACAAGCCAACAAACCAACAAACCAACAAACCAACAAGCCAACAAACCAACAAGCCACCAAAACCAAAAAACCAACAAACCAACAAACCAACTAGCCAACAAACCAACAAACCAACAAACTAAGTAATCAACAAGCCAACAAACCAACAAACAGACTAACCAACAAGCCAACAAGCCAACAAACCAACAAACCAACAAACCAACAAGCCAACAAACCAACAAGCCAACAAACCAACAAACCAACAAACCAACAAACCAAGTAACCAAAAAGCCAACAAACTAACAAACCAACAAACCAACAAGCCAAAAAGCCAACAAACCAACAAACCAACAAGGCAACAAACCAACAAACCAATAAACCAACAAGCCAACAAAACAACAAAAAAATAAACCAACAAACCAACAAACCAACAAACCAACAAGCCAACAAACCAACAAACCAACAAACCAACAAGCTAACAAACCAACAAACAAATAAACCAACAAACCAACAAACCAACAAGCCAACAAACCAACAAACCAACAAACCAACAAACCAACAAACCAACAAACCACCAAAACCAAAAAACCAACAAACCAACAAACCAACTAGCCAACAAACCAACAAACCAACAAACTAAGTAATCAACAAGCCAACAAACCAACAAACAGACAAACCAACAAGCCAACAAGCCAACAAACCAACAAACCAACAAACCAACAAGCCAACAAACCAACAAGCCAACAAACCAACAAACCAACAAACCAACAAACCAAGTAACCAAAAAGCCAACAAACTAACAAACCAACAAACCAACAAGCCAAAAAGCCAACAAACCAACAAACCAACAAGGCAACAAACCAACAAACCAATAAACCAACAAGCCAAAAAAACAACAAAAAAATACACCAACAAACCAACAAACCAACAAACCACCAAAACCAAAAAACCAACAAACCAACAAACCAACAAGCCAACAAACCAACAAACCAACAAACCAACAAGCCAACAAACCAACAAACAAATAAACCAACAAACCAACAAACCAACAAACCAACAAGCCAACAAACCAACAAACCAACAAACCAACAAGCTAACAAACCAACAAACAAATAAACCAACAAACCAACAAACCAACAAACCAACAAGCCAACAAACCAACAAACCAACAAGCCGACAAACCAACAAACCAACAAACCAACAAACCAACAAACCAACAAACCAACAAACCAACAAACCAACAAACCAACAAACCACCAAAACCAAAAAACCAACAAACCAACAAACCAACAATCCAACAAACCAACAAACCAACAAACCAACAAGCCAACAAACCAACAAATAAATAAACCAACAAACCAACAAACCAACACCAACAAGCCAACAAATCAACAAACCAACAAGCCAACAAGCCAATAAACCAACAAACCAACAAACCAACAAACCAACAAACCAACAAACCAACAAACCAACAAACCAACAAACCAACAAACCAACAAACCAACAAACCAACATGCCAACAAACCAACAAACTAAGTAATCAACAAGCCAACAAACCAACAAACAGACAAACCAACAAGCCAACAAGCCAACAAACCAACAAACCAACAAACCAACAAGCCAACAAACCAACAAGCCAACAAACCAATAAACCAACAAACCAAGTAACCAAAAAGCCAACAAACTAACAAACCAACAAACCAACAAGCCAACAAGCCAACAAGCCAACAAACCAACCAAGCAACAAACCAACAAACCAACAAACCCACAAACCAACAAGCCAACAAGCCAACAAACCAATAAACCAACAAGCCAACAAGCCAAAAAACCAACAAACCAACAAGCCAACAAACCAACAAACCAACAAACCAAAAAACCAACAAACCAACAAACCAACAAAACAACAAACCAACAAGCCAACAAGCCAACAAACCAACAAACTAACAAACCAACAAGCCAACAAACCAACAACCCAACAAGCCAACAAGCCAACAAACCAAAAAACCAAGTAACAAAAAAGCCAAAAAACTAACAAACCAACAAGCTAACAAACCAACAAGCCAACAAGCCAACAAACCAACAAACCAACAAAGCAACAAACCAAAAAACCAACAAACCAAAAAACCAACAACCAACAAACCATCAAACGAACAAAGCAACAAACCAACAAACCAACAAACCAACAAACCAACAAACCAACAAGCCAACAAACCAACAAACAATTAAACCAACAAACCAACAAACCAACAAACCAACAAGCCAACAAGCCAATAAACCAACAAGCCAACAAACCAACAAATCAACAAGCCAACAAGCCAACAAACCAACAAACCAATAAGCCAACAAACCAACAAACCAACAAACCAACAAGCCAACAAACCAACAAACAAATAAACCAACAAACCAACAAACCAACAAGCCAACAAACCAACCAACCAACAAACAAACAAGCCAACATGCCAACAAACCAACAAACCAACAAGCCAACAAACCAACAAACCAACAAGCCAACAACCCAACAAACCAACAAGCCAACAAACCAACAAACCAACAAACAAACAAGCCAACATGCCAACAAACCAACAAACCAACAAGCCAATAAACCAACAAACCAACAAACCAACAAGCCAACAAGCCAACAAACCAACAAACCAACAAACCAATAAGCCAACAAACCGGTAAGCCAACAAACCAACAAACAAACAAACCAAGTAACCAAAAAGCCAACAAACTAACAAACCAACAAACCAACAAGCCAACAAGCCAACAAACCAACAAACCAACAAAGCAATAAACCAACAAACCAACAAACCAACAAACCAACAAGCCAACAAGCCAACAAACCAACAAACCAACAAGCCAACAAGCCAACAAACCAACAAACCAACAAGCCAACAAACCAACAAACCAACAAACAAAAAACCAACAAACCAACAAACCAACAAACCAACAAACCAACAAACCAACAAAACAACAAACCAACAAGCCAACAAGCCAACAAACCAACAAACTAACAAACCAACAAGGCAACAAACCAACAAACCAACAAGCCAACAAGCCAACAAGCCAACAAACCAAGTAACCAAAAAGCCAACAAATTAACAAACCAACAAGCCAACAAACCAACAAGCCAACAAGCCAACAAACCAACAAACCAACAAAGCAACAAACCAAAAAACTAACAAACCAAAAAACCAACAAACCAACAAACCATCAACCGAACAAAGCAACAAGCCAACAAGCCAACAAACCAACAAACCAACAAACAAACAAACCAACAAGCCAACAAGCCAACAAACCAACAAACCAACAAACCAACAAACCAACAAGCCAACAAACCAACAAACCAACAAGCCAACAAACCAACAAACCAATAAGTCAACAAGCCAACAAACCAACAAACCAACAAACCAACAAACCAACAAACCAACAAACCAACAAACCAACAACCCAACAAGCCAACAAGCCAACAAAGCAACAAACCAACAAGCCAACAAATCAACAACAATTAAACCAACAAACCAACAAACCAACAAGCCAACAAGCCAACAAACCCACAAGCCAACAAACCAACAAGCCAACAAGCCAACAAACCAACAAACTAACAAACCAACAAACGAACTAACCAACAAACTAACAAGCCAACAAGCCAACAAACCAACAAACCAACAAACCAACAAACTAAGTAACCAACAAGCCAACAAACCATCAAACCAACAAGCCAACAAGCCAACAAACCAACAAACCAACAAGCCAACAAACCAACAAACCAACAAACCAAAAAACCAACAAACCAACAAACCAACAAACCAACAAACCAATAAACCAACAAACCAACAAGCCAACAAACCAACAAACCAACAAATCAACAAGCCAACAAACCAGCAAGCCAACAAACCAACAAATGAAGTAACCAAAAAGCCAACAAACTAACAAACCAACAAGTTAACAAGCCAACAAACCAACAAACCAACAAAGCAACAAGCCAACAAGCCAACAAACCAACAAACCAACAAGCCAACAAGCCAACAAACCAACAATCTAACAAACCAACAAGCCAACAAACCAACAAACCAACAAACCAACAAGCTAATAAGCCAACAAACCAACAAACCAAGTAACCAAAAAGCCAACAAACTAACAAACCAACAAGCCAACAAACCAACAAACCAACAAGCCAAAAAACCAACAAACCAACAAATAAACAACCCAACAAACCAACAAACCAACAAACTAACAAACCAACAAGCCAACAAACCAACAAACCAACAAGCCAACAAACCAACAAACCAACAAACCAACAAACCAACAAGCCAACAAGCCAACAAACCAACAAACCAACAAGCCAACAAACCAACAAACCAACAAACCAACATGCCAATCAACCAACAAACTAAGTAACCAAAAAGCCAACAAACCAACAAACCAACAAGCCAAAAAGCCAACAAACCAACAAACCAACAAACCAACAAGGCAACAAACCAACAAACCAATAAACCAACAAGCCAACAAAACAACAAAAAAATACACCAACAAACCAACAAACCAACAAACCAACAGACCACCAAAACCAAAAAACCAACAAACCAACAAACCAACAAGCCAACAAACCAACAAACCAACAAACCAACGAGCCAACAAACCAACAAACAAATAAACCAACAAACCAACAAACCAACAAACCAACAATCCAACAACCCAACAAACCAACAAACCAACAAACCAACAAGCCAACAAACCAACAAACCAACAAGCCAACAAACCAACAAACCAACAAGCCAACAAGCCAACAAACCAACAAACCAACAAACCAACAAACCATCAAACCAACAAACCAACAAACCAACAACCCAACAAGCCAACAAGCCAACAAAGCAACAAACCAACAAACCAACAAACTAAGTAACCAACAAGCCAACAAACCATCAAACCAACAAGCCAACAAGCCAACAAACCAACAAACCAACAAGCCAACAAACCAACAAACCAACAAACCAAAAAACCAACAAACCAACAAACCAACAAACCAATAAACCAACAAACCAACAAACCAACAAACCAACAAACCAACAACCCAACAAGCCAACAAACCAACAAACCAACAAATCAACAAGCCAACAAACCAGCAAGCCAACAAACCAACAAATGAAGTAACCAAAAAGCCAACAAACTAACAAACCAACAAGTTAACAAGCCAACAAACCAACAAACCAACAAAGCAACAAGCCAACAAGCCAACAAACCAACAAACCAACAAGCCAACAAGCCAACAAACCAAAAATCTAACAAACCAAGTAACCAAAAAGCCAACAAACTAACAAACCAACAAACCAACAAACCAACAAGCCAACAAGCCAACAAACCAACAAACCAACAAAGTAACAAACCAACAAACCAACAAACCAACAAACTAACAAATCAACAAGCCAACAAACCAACAAACCAACAAGCCAACAAACCAACAAACCAACAATTCAACAAACCAACAAGCCAACAAGCCAACAAACCAACAAACCAACAAGCCAACAAACCAACAAACCAACATGCCAATCAACCAACAAACTAAGTAACCAACAAGCCAACAAACCAACAAACCAACAAGCCAAAAAGCCAGCAAACCAACAAACCAACAAGGCAACAAACCAACAAACCAATAAACCAACAAGCCAACAAAACAACAAAAAAATACACCAACAAACCAACAAACCAACAAACCAACAAACCACCAAAACCAAAAAACCAACAAACCAACAAACCAACAAGCCAACAAACCAACAAGCCAACAAACCAACAAACAAATAAACCAACAAACCAACAAACCAACAAACCAACAAGCCAACAAGCCAACAAGCCAACAAACCAACAAACCAACAAACCAATAAGCCAACAAACCAACAAACCAACAAGCCAACAAACCAACAAACCAACAAACCAACAATTCAACAAACCAACAAGCCAACAAGCCAACAAACCAACAAACCAACAAGCCAACAAACCAACAAACCAACAAACCAACATGCCAATCAACCAACAAACTAAGTAACCAACAAGCCAACAAACCAACAAACCAACAAACCAACAAACCAACAAACCAACAACCCAACAAGCCAACAAGCCAACAAAGCAACAAACCAACAAGCCAACAAACCAACAACAATTAAACCAACAAACCAACAAACCAACAAGCCAACAAGCCAACAAACCAACAAGCCAACAAACCAACAAACCAACAAGCCAACAAGCCAAAAAACCAACAAACCAACAAGCCAACAAACCAACAAACCAACAAACCAACAAGCCAACAAACCAACAATCAAATGAACTAACAAACCAACAAACCAACAAACCAACAAACCAACAAACCAACAAACCAAAAAACCAACAAACCAACAAGCCAACAAGCCAACAAACCAACAAACTAACAAACCAACAAACGAACTAACCAACAAACCAACAAGCCAACAAGCCAACAAACCAACAAACCAACAAACCAACAAACCAACAAACTAAGTAACCAACAAGCCAACAAACCATCAAACCAACAAGCCAACAAGCCAACAAACCAACAAACCAACAAGCCAACAAACCAACAAACCAACAAACCAACAAACCAAAAAACCAACAAACCAACAAACCAACAAACCAATAAACCAACAAACCAACAAACCAACAAACCAACAAGCCAACAAGCCAACAAACCAACAAACCAACAAATCAACAAGCCAACAAACCAGCAAGCCAACAAACCAACAAATGAAGTAACCAAAAAGCCAACAAACTAACAAACCAACAAGTTAACAAGCCAACAAACCAACAAACCAACAAAGCAACAAGCCAACAAGCCAACAAACCAACAAACCAACAAGCCAACAAGCCAACAAACCAACAATCTAACAAACCAACAAGCCAACAAACCAACAAACCAACAAACCAACAAGCCAATAAGCCCACAAACCAACAAACCAAGTAACCAAAAAGCCAACAAACTACGTATAACAAACAAATAAACCAACAAACCAACAAACCAACAAACCAACAAGCCAACAACCCAACAAACCAACAAACCAACAAACCAACAAGCCAACAAACCAACAAACCAACAAGCCAACAAACCAACAAACCAACAAGCCAACAAGCCAACAAACCAACAAACCAACAAACCAACAAACCAACAAACCAACAAACCAACAAACCAACAACCCAACAAGCCAACAAGCCAACAAAGCAACAAACCAACAAACCAACAAACCAACAAACTAAGTAACCAACAAGCCAACAAACCATCAAACCAACAAGCCAACAAGCCAACAAACCAACAAACCAACAAGCCAACAAACCAACAAACCAACAAACCAAAAAACCAACAAACCAACAAACCAACAAACCAATAAACCAATAAACCAACAAACCAACAAACCAACAAACCAACAACCCAACAAGCCAACAAACCAACAAACCAACAAATCAACAAGCCAACAAACCAGCAAGCCAACAAATCAACAAATAAAGTAACCAAAAAGCCAACAAACTAACAAACCAACAAGTTAACAAGCCAACAAACCAACAAACCAACAAAGCAACAAGCCAACAAGCCAACAAACCAACAAACCAACAAGCCAACAAGCCAACAAACCAAAAATCTAACAAACCAACAAGACAACAAACCAACAAACCAACAAACCAACAAGCCAATAAGCCAACAAACCAACAAACCAAGTAACCAAAAAGCCAACTAACTAACAAACCAACAAACCAACAAACCAACAAGCCAACAAGCCAACAAACCAACAAACCAACAAAGTAACAAACCAACAAACCAACAAACCAACAAACTAACAAATCAACAAGCCAACAAACGAACAAACCAACAAGCCAACAAACCAACAAACCAACAATTCAACAAACCAACAAGCCAACAAGCCAACAAACCAACAAACCAACAAGCCAACAAACCAACAAACCAACAAACCAACATGCCAATCAACCAACAAACTAAGTAACCAACAAGCCAACAAACCAACAAACCAACAAGCCAAAAAGCCAGCAAACCAACAAACCAACAAGGCAACAAACCAACAAACCAATAAACCAATAAACCAACAAGCCAACAAAACAACAAAAAAATACACCAACAAACCAACAAACCAACAAACCAACAAACCACCAAAACCAAAAAACCAACAAACCAACAAACCAACAAGCCAACAAACCAACAAGCCAACAAACCAACAAACAAATAAACCAACAAACCAACAAACCAACAAACCAACAAGCCAACAAGCCAACAAACCAACAAACCAACAAACCAATAAGCCAACAAACCAACAAACCAACAAGCCAACAAACCAACAAACCAACAAACCAACAAACCAACAAACCAACAAGCCAACAAACCAACAAACCAACAAACCAACAAATCAACAACCCAACAAGCCAACAAAGCAACAAACCAACAAGCCAACAAACCAACAACAATTAAACCAACAAACCAACAAACCAACAAGCCAACAAGCCAACAAACCAACAAGCCAACAAACCAACAAACCAACAAGCCAACAAGCCAACAAACCAACAAACCAACAAGCCAACAAACCAACAAACCAACAAACCAACAAGCCAACAAACCAACAATCAAATAAACTAACAAACCAACAAACCAACAAACCAACAAACCAACAAACCAAAAAACCAACAAACCAACAAGCCAACAAGCCAACAAACCAACAAACTAACAAACCAACAAACGAACTAACCAACAAACCAACAAGCCAACAAGCCAACAAACCAACAAACCAACAAACCAACAAACTAAGTAACCAACAAGCCAACAAACCATCAAACCAACAAGCCAACAAGCCAACAAGCCAACAAACCAACAAGCCAACAAACCAACAAACCAACAAACCAACAAACCAAAAAACCAACAAACCAACAAACCAACAAACCAATAAACCAACAAACCAACAAACCAACAAACCAACAATCCAACAAGCCAACAAACCAACAAACCAACAAATCAACAAGCCAACAAACCAGCAAGCCAACAAACCAACAAATGAAGTAACCAAAAAGCCAACAAACTAACAAACCAACAAGTTAACAAGCCAACAAACCAACAAACCAACAAAGCAACAAGCCAACAAGCCAACAAACCAACAAACCAACAAGCCAACAAGCCAACAAACCAACAATCTAACAAACCAACAAGCCAACAAACCAACAAACCAACAAACCAACAAGCCAATAAGCCCACAAACCAACAAACCAAGTAACCAAAAAGCCAACAAACTAACAAACAAATAAACCAACAAACCAACAAACCAACAAACCAACAAGCCAACAACCCAACAAACCAACAAACCAACAAACCAACAAACCAACAAGCCAACAAACCAACAAACCAACAAGCCAACAAACCAACAAACCAACAAGCCAACAAGCCAACAAACCAACAAACCAACAAACCAACAAACCAACAAACCAACAAACCAACAAACCAACAACCCAACAAGCCAACAAGCCAACAAAACAACAAACCAACAAACCAACAAACCAACAAACTAAGTAACCAACAAGCCAACAAACCATCAAACCAACAAGCCAAGAAGCCAACAAACCAACAAACCAACAAGCCAACAAACCAACAAACCAACAAGCCAACAAACCAACAAACCAACAAATCAACAAGCCAACAAACCAGCAAGCCAACAAACCAACAAATGAAGTAACCAAAAAGCCAACAAACTAACAAACCAACAAGTTAACAAGCCAACAAACCAACAAACCAACAAAGCAACAAGCCAACAAGCCAACAAACCAACAAACCAACAAATCAACAAGCCAACAAACCAGCAAGCCAACAAACCAACAAATGAAGTAACCAAAACGCCAACAAACTAACAAACCAACAAGTTAACAAGCCAACAAACCAACAAACCAACAAAGCAACAAGCCAACAAGCCAACAAACCAACAAACCAACAAGCCAACAAGCCAACAAACCAAAAATCTAACAAACCAACAAGACAACAAACCAACAAACCAACAAACCAACAAGCCAATAAGCCAACAAACCAACAAACCAAGTAACCAAAAAGCCAACAAACTAACAAACCAACAAACCAAAAAACCAACAAGCCAACAAGCCAACAAACCAACAAACCAACAAAGTAACAAACCAACAAACCAACAAACCAACAAACTAACAAATCAACAAGCCAACAAACCAACAAACCAACAAGCCAACAAACCAACAAACCAACAATTCAACAAACCAACAAGCCAACAAGCCAACAAACCAACAAACCAACAAGCCAACAAGCCAACAAACCAACAAACCAACATGCCAATCAACCAACAAACTAAGTAACCAACAAGCCAACAAACCAACAAACCAACAAGCCAAAAAGCCAGCAAACCAACAAACCAACAAGGCAACAAACCAACAAACCAATAAACCAACAAGCCAACAAAACAACAAAAAAATACACCAACAAACCAACAAACCAACAAACCAACAAACCACCAAAACCAAAAAACCAACAAACCAACAAACCAACAAGCCAACAAACCAACAAGCCAACAAACCAACAAACAAATAAACCAACAAACCAACAAACCAACAAACCAACAAGCCAACAAGCCAACAAACCAACAAACCAACAAACCAATAAGCCAACAAACCAACAAACCAACAAGCCAACAAACCAACAAACCAACAAGCCAACAAACCAACAAACCAACAAACCAACAAGCCAACAAACCAACAAACCAACAAACCAACAAACCAACAACCCAACAAGCCAACAAGCCAACAAAGCAACAAACCAACAAGCCAACAAACCAACAACAATTAAACCAACAAACCAACAAACCAACAAGCCAACAAGCCAACAAACCAACAAGCCAACAAACCAACAAACCAACAAGCCAACAAGCCAACAAACCAACAAACCAACAAGCCAACAAACCAACAAACCAACAAACCAACAAGCCAACAAACCAACAATCAAATAAACTAACAAACCAACAAACCAACAAACCAACAAACCAACAAACCAACAAACCAAAAAACCAACAAACCAACAAGCCAACAAGCCAACAAACCAACAAACCAACAATTCAACAAACCAACAAGCCAACAAGCCAACAAACCAACAAACCAACAAGCCAACAAGCCAACAAACCAACAAACGAACATGCCAATCAACCAACAAACTAAGTAACCAACAAGCCAACAAACCAACAAACCAACAAGCCAAAAAGCCAGCAAACCAACAAACCAACAAGGCAACAAACCAACAAACCAATAAACCAACAAGCCAACAAAACAACAAAAAAATACACCAACAAACCAACAAACCAACAAACCAACAAACCACCAAAACCAAAAAACCAACAAACCAACAAACCAACAAGCCAACAAACCAACAAGCCAACAAACCAACAAACAAATAAACCAACAAACCAACAAACCAACAAACCAACAAGCCAACAAGCCAACAAACCAACAAACCAACAAACCAATAAGCCAACAAACCAACAAACCAACAAGCCAACAAACCAACAAACCAACAAGCCAACAAACCAACAAACCAACAAACCAACAAGCCAACAAACCAACAAACCAACAAACCAACAAACCAACAACCCAACAAGCCAACAAGCCAACAAAGCAACAAACCAACAAGCCAACAAACCAACAACAATTAAACCAACAAACCAACAAACCAACAAGCCAACAAGCCAACAAACCAACAAGCCAACAAACCAACAAACCAACAAGCCAACAAGCCAACAAACCAACAAACCAACAAGCCAACAAACCAACAAACCAACAAACCAACAAGCCAACAAACCAACAATCAAATAAACTAACAAACCAACAAACCAACAAACCAACAAACCAACAAACCAACAAACCAAAAAACCAACAAACCAACAAGCCAACAAGCCAACAAACCAACAAACTAACAAACCAACAAACGTACTAACCAACAAACCAACAAGCCAACAAGCCAACAAACCAACAAACCAACAAACTAAGTAACCAACAAGCCAACAAACCATCAAACCAACAAGCCAACAAGCCAACAAACCAACAAACCAACAAGCCAACAAACCAACAAACCAACAAACCAACAAACCAAAAAACCAACAAACCAACAAACCAACAAACCAATAAACCAACAAACCAACAAACCAACAAACCAACAAGCCAACAAGCCAACAAACCAACAAACCAACAAATCAACAAGCCAACAAACCAGCAAGCCAACAAACCAACAAATGAAGTAACCAAAAAGCCAACAAACTAACAAACCAACAAGTTAACAAGCCAACAAACCAACAAACCAACAAAGCAACAAGCCAACAAGCCAACAAACCAACAAAACAACAAGCCAACAAGCCAACAAACCACCAATCTAACAAACCAACAAGCCAACAAACCAACAAACCAACAAACCAACAAGCCAACAAACCAACAAACCAACAAACCAACAAGCCAACAAACCAACAAACCAACAAACCAACATGCCAACCAACCTACAAACTAAGTAACCAACAAGCCAACAAACCAACAAACCAACAAGCCAAAAAGCCAACAAACCAACAAACCAACAAGGCAACAAACCAACAAACCAATAAACCAACAAGCCAACAAAACAACAAAAAAATACACCAACAAACCAACAAACCAACAAACCAACAAACCACCAAAACCAAAAAACCAACAAACCAACAAACCAACAAGCCAACAAACCAACAAACCAACAAACCAACAAGCCAACAAACCAACAAACAAATAAACCAACAAACCAACAAACCAACAAACCAACAAACCAAAAAACCAACAAACCAACAAGCCAACCAGCCAACAAACCAACAAGCCAACAAACCAACAAACTAACAAGCCAACAAGCCAACAAACCAACAAACCGACAAACCAACAAACCAACAAACCAACAAACCAACATGCCAACAAACCAACAAACTAAGTAACCAACAAGCCAACAAACCAACAAACCAACAAACCAACAAGCCAACAAGCCAACAAGCCAACAAACCAACAAACAAACAAACCAACAAGCCAACAAACCAACAAGCCAACAAACCAACAAACCAACAAACCAAGTAACCAAAAAGCCAACAAACTAACAAACCAACAAACCAACAAGCCAACAAGCCAACAAGCCAACAAACCAACAAAGCAACAAACCAACAAACCAACAAACCCACAAACCAACAAGCCAACAAGCCAACAAACCAATAAACCAACAAGCCAACAAGCCAACAAACCAACAAACCAACAAGCCAACAAACCAACAAACCAACAAACCAAAAAACCAACAAACCAACAAACCAACAAAACAACAAACTAACAAGCCAACAAGCCAACAAACAAACAAACTAACAAACCAACAAGCCAACAAACCAACAAACCAACAAGCCAACAAGCCAACAAACCAACAAACCAACAAAGCAACAAAGCAACAAACCAAAAAAAAAACAAACCAAAAAACCAACAAACCAACAAACCATCAAACGAACAAAGCAACAAACCAACAAACCAACAAACCAACAAATCAACAAACCAACAAGCCAACAAGCCAACAAAGCAACAAACCAACAAGCCAACAAGCCAACAAACCAACAAACTAACAAACCAACAATCCAACAAACGAACAAACCAACAAGCCAACAAGCCACCAAACCAACAAACCAAGTAACCAAAAAGCCAAAAAACTAACAAATCAACAAGCCAACAAACCAACAAGCCAACAAGCCAACAAACCAACAAACCAACAAAGCAACAAACCAAAAAATCAACAAACCAAAAAACCAATAAACCAACAAACCATCAAACGAACAAAGCAACAAACCAACAAACCAACAAACCAACAAGCCAACAAACCAACAAACCAACAAACCAACAAACTAAGTAACCAACAAGCCAACAAACCATCAAACCAACAAGCCAACAAGCCAACAAACCAACAAACCAACAAGCCAACAAACCAACAAACCAACAAACCAAAAAACCAACAAACCAACAAACCAACAAACCAATAAACCAACAAACCAACAAACCAACAAACCAACAAGCCAACAAGCCAACAAACCAACAAACCAACAAATCAACAAGCCAACAAACCAGCAAGCCAACAAACCAACAAATGAAGTAACCAAAAAGCCAACAAACTAACAAACCAACAAGTTAACAAGCCAACAAACCAACAAAGCAACAAAGCAACAAGCCAACAAGCCAACAAACCAACAAACCAACAAGCCAACAAGCCAACAAACCAACAATCTAACAAACCAACAAGCCAACAAACCAACAAACCAACAAACCAACAAGCCAATAAGCCAACAAACCAACAAACCAAGTAACCAAAAAGCCAACAAACTAACAAACCAACAAGCCAACAAACCAACAAGCCAACAAGCCAACAAACCAACAAACCAACAAAGTAACAAACCAACAAACCAACAAACCAACAAACTAACAAACCAACAAGCCAACAAACCAACAAACCAACAAGCCAACAAACCAACAAACCAACAAACCAACAAGCCAACAAACCAACAAACCAACAAACCAACATGCCAACCAACCAACAAACTAAGTAACCAACAAGCCAACAAACCAACAAACCAACAAGCCAAAAAGCCAACAAACCAACATACCAACAAGGCAACAAACCAACAAACCAATAAACCAACAAGCCAACAAAACAACAAAAAAATACACCAACAAACCAACAAACCAACAAACCAACAAACCACCAAAACCAAAAAACCAACAAACCAACAAACCAACAAGCCAACAAACCAACAAACCAACAAACCAACAAGCCAACAAACCAACAAACAAATAAACCAACAAACCAACAAACCAACAAACCAACAAACCTACAAACCAAAAAACCAACAAACCAACAAGCCAACCAGCCAACAAACCAACAAGCCAACAAACCAACAAAGCAACAAGCCAACAAGCCAACAAACCAACAAACCAATAAACCAACAAACCAACAAACCAACAAACCAACATGCCAACAAACCAACAAACTAAGTAACCAACAAGCCAACAAACCAACAAACCAACAAACCAACAAGCCAACAAGCCAACAAACCAACAAACCAACAAACCAACAAGCCAACAAACCAACAAGCCAACAAACCAACAAACCAACAAACCAAGTAACCAAAAAGCCAACAAACTAACAAACCAACAAACCAACAAGCCAACAAGCCAACAAGCCAACAAACCAACAAAGCAACAAACCAACAAACCAACAAACCCACAAACCAACAAGCCAACAAGCCAACAAACCAATAAACCAACAAGCCAACAAGCCAAACACACAAACAAACCAACAAGCCAACAAACCAACAAACCAACAAACCAACAAACCGACAAACCAACAAACCAACAAACCAAAAAACCAACAAACCAACAAGCCAACCAGCCAACAAACCAACAAGCCAACAAACCAACAAAGCAACAAGCCAACAAACCAACAAACCGACAAACCAACAAACCAACAAACCAACAAACCAACATGCCAACAAACCAACAAACTAAGTAACCAACAAGCCAACAAACCAACAAACCAACAAACCAACAAGCCAACAAGCCAACAAGCCAACAAACCAACAAACTAACAAACCAACAAACCAACAAGCCAACAAACCAACAAGCCAACAAACCAACAAACCAACAAACCAAGTAACCAAAAAGCCAACAAACTAACAAACCAACAAACCAACAAGCCAACAAGCCAACAAGCCAACAAACCAACAAAGCAACAAACCAACAAACCAACAAACCCACAAACCAACAAGCCAACAAGCCAACAAACCAATAAACCAACAAGCCAACAAGCCAACAAACCAACAAACCAACAAGCCAACAAACCAACAAACCAACAAACCAAAAAACCAACAAACCAACAAACCAACAAAACAACAAACTAACAAGCCAACAAGCCAACAAACCAACAAACTAACAAACCAACAAGCCAACAAACCAACAAACCAACAAGCCAACAAGCCAACAAGCCAACAAACCAACAAACCAACAAAGCAACAAAGCAACAAACCAAAAAACCAACAAACCAAAAAACCAACAAACCAACAAACCATCAAACGAACAAAGCAACAAACCAACAAACCAACAAACCAACAAATCAACAAACCAACAAGCCAACAAGCCAACAAAGCAACAAACCAACAAGCCAACAAGCCAACAAACCAACAAACTAACAAACCAACAATCCAACAAACGAACAAACCAACAAGCCAACAAGCCACCAAACCAACAAACCAAGTAACCAAAAAGCCAAAAAACTAACAAATCAACAAGCCAACAAACCAACAAGCCAACAAGCCAACAAACCAACAAACCAACAAAGCAACAAACCAAAAAATCAACAAACCAAAAAACCAATAAATTAACAAACCATCAAACGAACAAAGCAACAAACCAACAAACCAACAAACCAACAAGCCAACAAACCAACAAACCAACAAACCAACAAACTAAGTAACCAACAAGCCAACAAACCATCAAACCAACAAGCCAACAAGCCAACAAACCAACAAACCAACAAGCCAACAAACCAACAAACCAACAAAACAAAAAACCAACAAACCAACAAACCAACAAACCAATAAACCAACAAACCAACAAACCAACAAACCAACAAGCCAACAAGCCAACAAACCAACAAACCAACAAATCAACAAGCCAACAAACCAGCAAGCCAACAAACCAACAAATGAAGTAACCAAAAAGCCAACAAACTAACAAACCAACAAGTTAACAAGCCAACAAACCAACAAAGCAACAAAGCAACAAGCCAACAAGCCAACAAACCAACAAAATAACAAGCCAACAAGCCAACAAACCAACAATCTAACAAACCAACAAGCCAACAAACCAACAAACCAACAAACCAACAAGCCAATAAGCCAACAAACCAACAAACCAAGTAACCAAAAAGCCAACAAACTAACAAACCAACAAGCCAACAAACCAACAAGCCAACAAGCCAACAAACCAACAAACCAACAAAGTAACAAACCATCAAACCAACAAACCAACAAACTAACAAACCAACAAGCCAACAAACCAACAAACCAACAAGCCAACAAACCAACAAACCAACAAACCAACAAGCCAACAAACCAACAAACCAACAAACCAACATGCCAACCAACCAACAAACTAAGTAACCAACAAGCCAACAAACCAACAAACCAACAAGCCAAAAAGCCAACAAACCAACATACCAACAAGGCAACAAACCAACAAACCAATAAACCAACAAGCCAACAAAACAACAAAAAAATACACCAACAAACCAACAAACCAACAAACCAACAAACCACCAAAACCAAAAAACCAACAAACCAACAAACCAACAAGCCAACAAACCAACAAACCAACAAACCAACAAGCCAACAAACCAACAAACAAATAAACCAACAAACCAACAAACCAACAAACCAACAAACCAACAAACCAAAAAACCAACAAACCAAAAAGCCAACCAGCCAACAAACCAACAAGCCAACAAACCAACAAAGCAACAAGCCAACAAGCCAACAAACCAACAAACCAACAAACCAACAAACCAACAAACCAACAAACCAACATGCCAACAAACCAACAAACTAAGTAACCAACAAGCCAACAAACCAACAAACCAACAAACCAACAAGCCAACAAGCCAACAAACCAACAAACCAACAAACCAACAAGCCAACAAACCAACAAACCAACAAACCAACAAACCAACAAACCAAGTAACCAAAAAGCCAACAAACTAACAAACCAACAAACCAACAAGCCAACAAGCCAACAAGCCAACAAACCAACAAAGCAACAAACCAACAAACCAACAAACTCACAAACCAACAAGCCAACAAGCCAACAAACCAATAAACCAACAAGCCAACAAGCCAACAAACCAACAAACCAACAAGCCAACAAACCAACAAACCAACAAACCAAAAAACCAACAAACCAACAAACCAACAAAACAACAAACCAACAAGCCAACAAGCCAACAAACCAACAAACCAACAAAGCAACAAACCAAAAAACCAACAAACCAAAAAACCAACAAACCAACAAACCATCAAACGAACAAAGCAACAAACCAACAAACCAACAAACCAACAAACCAACAAACCAACAAGCCAACAAGCCAACAAAGCAACAAACCAACAAGCCAACAAGCCAACAAACCAACAAACTAACAAACGAACAAGCCAACAAACCAACAAACCAACAAGCCAACAAGCCACCAAACCAACAAACCAAGTAACCAAAAAGCCAAAAAACTAACAAACCAACAAGCCAACAAACCAACAAGCCAACAAGCCAACAAACCAACAAACCAACAAACCAAAAAACCAACAAACCAAAAAACCAATAAACCAACAAACCATCAAACGAACAAAGCAACAAACCAACAAACCAACAAACCAACAAAGCAACAAACCAAAAAACCAACAAACCAAAAAACCAACAAACCAACAAACCATCAAACGAACAAGCCAACAAGCCAACAAACCAACAAACCAACAAATCAACAAGCCAACAAACCAGCAAGCCAACAAACCAACAAATGAAGTAACCAAAAAGCCAACAAACTAACAAACCAACAAGTTAACAAGCCAACAAACCAACAAAGCAACAAAGCAACAAGCCAACAAGCCAACAAACCAACAAACCAACAAGCCAACAAGCCAACAAACCAACAATCTAACAAACCAACAAGCCAACAAACCAACAAACCAACAAACCAACAAGCCAATAAGCCAACAAACCAACAAACCAAGTAACCAAAAAGCCAACAAACTAACAAACCAACAAGCCAACAAACCAACAAGCCAACAAGCCAACAAACCAACAAACCAACAAAGTAACAAACCAACAAACCAACAAACCAACAAACTAACAAACCAACAAGCCAACAAACCAACAAACCAACAAGCCAACAAACCAACAAACCAACAAACCAACAAGCCAACAAACCAACAAACCAACAAACCAACATGCCAACCAACCAACAAACTAAGTAACCAACAAGCCAACAAACCAACAAACCAACAAGCCAAAAAGCCAACAAACCAACAAACCAACAAGGCAACAAACCAACAAACCAATAAACCAACAAGCCAACAAAACAACAAAAAAATACACCAACAAACCAACAAACCAACAAACCAACAAACCACCAAAACCAAAAAACCAACAAACCAACAAACCAACAAGCCAACAAACCAACAAACCAACAAACCAACAAGCCAACAAACCAACAAACAAATAAACCAACAAACCAACAAACCAACAAACCAACAAACCAACAAACCAAAAAACCAACAAACCAACAAGCCAACCAGCCAACAAACCAACAAGCCAACAAACCAACAAACCAACAAGCCAACAAGCCAACAAACCAACAAACGAACAAACCAACAAACCAACAAACCAACAAACCAACAAACCAACATGCCAACAAACCAACAAACTAAGTAACCAACAAGCCAACAAACCAACAAACCAACAAACCAACAAGCCAACAAGCCAACAAACCAACAAACCAACAAACCAACAAGCCAACAAACCAACAAGCCAACAAACCAACAAACCAACAAACCAAGTAACCAAAAAGCCAACAAACTAACAAACCAACAAACCAACAAGCCAACAAGCCTACAAGCCAACAAGCCAACAAACCAACAAAGCAACAAACCAACAAACCAACAAACCCACAAACCAACAAGCCAACAAGCCAACAAATCAATAAACCAACAAGCCAACAAGCCAACAAATCAACAAACCAACAAGCCAACAAACCAACAAACCAACAAACCAAAAAACCAACAAACCAACAAACCAACAAAACAACAAACCAACAAGCCAACAAGCCAACAAACCAACAAACTAACAAACCAACAAGGCAACAAACCAACAAACCAACAAGCCAACAAGCCAACAAACCAACAAACCAAGTAACCAAAAATCAAAAAAACTAACAAACCAACAAGCCAACAAACCAACAAGCCAACAAGCCAACAAACCAACAAACCACCAAAGCAACAAACCAAAAAACCAACAAACCAAAAAACCAACAAACCAATAAACCATCAAACGAACAAAGCAACAAACCAACAAACCAACAAACCAACAAACCAACAAACCAACAAGCCAACAAGCCAACAAAGCAACAAACCAACAAGCCAACAAGCCAACAAACCAACAAACTAACAAACCAACAAGCCAACAAACCAACAAACCAACAAGCCAACAAGCCACCAAACCAACAAACCAAGTAACCAAAAAGCCAAAAAACTAACAAACCAACAAGCCAACAAACCAACAAGCCAACAAGCCAACAAACCAACAAACCAACAAACCAAAAAACCAACAAACCAAAAAACCAATAAACCAACAAACCATCAAACGAACAAAGCAACAAACCAACAAACCAACAAACCAAAAAGCAACAAACCAAAAAACCAACAAACCAAAAAACCAACAAACCAACAAACCATCAAACGAACAAAGCAACAAACCAACAAACCAACAAACCAACAAACCAACAAACCAACAAGCCAACAAGCCAACAAAGCAACAAACCAACAAGCCAACAAGCCAACAAACCAACAAACTAACAAACTAACAAGCCAACAAACCAACAAACCAACAAGCCAACAAGCCACCAAACCAACAAACCAAGTAACCAAAAAGCCAAAAAACTAACAAACCAACAAGCCAACAAACCAACAAGCCAACAAGCCAACAAACCAACAAACCAACAAACCAAAAAACCAACAAACCAAAAAACCAATAAACCAACAAACCATCAAACGAACAAAGCAACAAACCAACAAACCAACAATCCAACAAACCAACAAACCAACAAACCAACAAACCAACAAGCCAGCAAACCAAAAAACCAACAAACCAACAAACCAACAAAACAACAAACCAACAAGCCAACAAGCCAACAAACCAACAAACTAACAAACCAACAAGCCAACAAACCAACAAACCAACAAGCCAACAAGCCAACAAACCAACAAACCAAGTAACCAAAAAGCCAAAAAACTAACAAACCAACAAGCCAACAAACCAACAAGCCAACAAGCCAACAAACCAACAAACCAACAAAGCAACCAACCAAAAAACCAACAAACCAAAAAACCAACAAACCAACAAACCATCAAACGAACAAAGCAACAAACCAACAAACCAACAAACCAACAAACCAACAAACCAACAAACCAACAAGCCAACAAGCCAACAAACGAACAAGCCAACAAGCCAACAAACCAACAAACCAACAAGCCAACAAGCCAACAAACCAACAAACCAACAAGCCAATAAGCCAACAAACCAACAAACCAAGTAACCAAAAAGCCAACAAACTAACAAACCAACAAGCCAACAAACCAACAACCCAACAAGCCAATAAGCCAACAAACCAACAAACCAACAAGCCAACAAACCAACAACAATTAAACCAACAAACCAACAAACCAACAAGCCAACAAGCCAACAAGCCAACAAACCAACAAACTAAGTAACCAACAAGCCAACAAACCAACAAACCAACAAACTAACAAGCCAACAAACCAACAAACCAACAAACCAAGTAACCAAAAAGCCAACAAACTAACAAACCAACAAACCAACAAGCCAACAAGCCAACAAGCCAACAAACCAACAAACTAACAAACCAACAAGCCAACAAACCAACAAACCAACAAGCCAACAAGCCAACAAACCAACAAACCAAGTAACCAAAAAGCCAAAAAACTAAGAAACCAACAAGCTAACAAACCAACAAGCCAACAAACCAACATAGCAACAAAGCAACAAGCCAACAAGCCAACAAACCAACAAACCAAGTAACAAAAAAGCCAAAAAACTAAGAAACCAACAAGCTAACAAGCCAACAAGCCAACAAACCAACAAACCAAGTAACCAAAAAGCCAAAAAACTAAGAAACCAACAAGCTAACAAACCAACAAGCCAACAAACCAACAAAGCAACAAAGCAACAAGCCAACAAGCCAACAAACCAACAAACCAACAAGCCAACAAGCCAACAAACCAATAATCTAACAAACCAACAAGCCAACAAACCAACAAACCAACAAACCAACAAGCCAATAAGCCAACAAACCAACAAACCAAGTAACCAAAAAGCCAACAAACTAACAAACCAACAAACCAACAAGCCAACAAGCCAACAAGCCAACAAACCAACAAACTAACAAACCAACAAGCCAACAAACCAACAAACCAAAAAGCCAACAAGCCAACAAACCAACAAACCAAGTAACCAAAAAGCCAAAAAACTAAGAAACCAACAAGCTAACAAACCAACAAGCCAACAAACCAACAAAGCAACAAGCCAACAAGCCAACAAACCAACAAACCAACAAGCCAACAAGCCAACAAACCAACAATCTAACAAACCAACAAGCCAACAAACCAACAAACCAACAAACCAACAAGCCAATAAGCCAACAAACCAACAAACCAAGTAACCAAAAAGCCAACAAACTAACAAACCAACAAGCCAACAAACCAACAAGCCAACAAGCCAACAAACCAACAAACCAACAAAGTAACAAACCAACAAACCAACAAACCAACAAACTAACAAACCAACAAGCCAACAAACCAACAAACCAACAAGCCAACAAACCAACAAACCAACAAACCAACAAGCCAACAAACCAACAAACCAACAAACCAACATGCCAACCAACCAACAAACTAAGTAACCAACAAGCCAACAAACCAACAAACCAACAAGCCAAAAAGCCAACAAACCAACAAACCAACAAGGCAACAAACCAACAAACCAATAAACCAACAAGCCAACAAAACAACAAAAAAATACACCAACAAACCAACAAACCAACAAACCAACAAACCACCAAAACCAAAAAACCAACAAACCAACAAACCAACAAGCCAACAAACCAACAAACCAACAAACCAACAAGCCAACAAACCAACAAACAAATAAACCAACAAACCAACAAACCAACAAACCAACAAACCAACAAACCAAAAAACCAACAAACCAACAAGCCAACCAGCCAACAAACCAACAAGCCAACAAACCAACAAACCAACAAGCCTACAAGCCAACAAACCAACAAACCAACAAACCAACAAACCAACAAACCAACAAACCAACATGCCAACAAACCAACAAACTAAGTAACCAACAAGCCAACAAACCAACAAACCAACAAACCAACAAGCCAACAAGCCAACAAACCAACAAACCAACAAACCAACAAGCCAACAAACCAACAAGCCAACAAACCAACAAACCAACAAACCAAGTAACCAAAAAGCCAACAAACTAACAAACCAACAAACCAACAAGCCAACAAGCCAACAAGCCAACAAACCAACAAAGCAACAAACCAACAAACCAACAAACCCACAAACCAACAAGCCAACAAGCCAACAAACCAATAAACCAACAAGCCAACAAGCCAACAAACCAACAAACCAACAAGCCAACAAACCAACAAACCAACAAACCAAAAAACCAACAAACCAACAAACCAACAAAACAACAAACCAACAAGCCAACAAGCCAACAAACCAACAAACTAACAAACCAACAAGCCAACAAACCAACAAACCAACAAGCCAACAAGCCAACAAACCAACAAACCAAGTAACCAAAAATCAAAAAAACTAACAAACCAACAAGCCAACAAACCAACAAGCCAACAAGCCAACAAACCAACAAACCACCAAAGCAACAAACCAAAAAACCAACAAACCAAAAAACCAACAAACCAACAAACCATCAAACGAAGAAAGCAACAAACCAACAAACCAACAAACCAACAAACCAACAAACCAACAAGCCAACAAGCCAACAAAGCAACAAACCAACAAGCCAACAAGCCAACAAACCAACAAACTAACAAACCAACAAGCCAACAAACCAACAAACCAACAAGCCAACAAGCCACCAAACCAACAAACCAAGTAACCAAAAAGCCAAAAAACTAACAAACCAACAAGCCAACAAACCAACAAGCCAACAAGCCAACAAACCAACAAACCAACAAACCAAAAAACCAACAAACCAAAAAACCAATAAACCAACAAACCATCAAACGAACAAAGCAACAAACCAACAAACCAACAAACCAACAAAGCAACAAACCAAAAAACCAACAAACCAAAAAACCAACAAACCAACAAACCATCAAACGAACAAAGCAACAAACCAACAAACCAACAAACCAACAAACCAACAAACCAACAAGCCAACAAGCCAACAAAGCAACAAACCAACAAGCCAACAAGCCAACAAACCAACAAACTAACAAACTAACAAGCCAACAAACCAACAAACCAACAAGCCAACAAGCCACCAAACCAACAAACCAAGTAACCAAAAAGCCAACAAACCAACAAGCCAACAAGCCAACAAACCAACAAACCAACAAAGCAACCAACCAAAAAACCAACAAACCAAAAAACCAACAAACCAACAAACCATCAAACGAACAAAGCAACAAACCAACAAACCAACAAACCAACAAACCAACAAACCAACAAACCAACAAGCCAACAAGCCAACAAACGAACAAGCCAACAAGCCAACAAACCAACAAACCAACAAGCCAACAAGCCAACAAACCAACAAACCAACAAGCCAATAAGCCAACAAACCAACAAACCAAGTAACCAAAAAGCCAACAAACTAACAAACCAACAAGCCAACAAACCAACAACCCAACAAGCCAATAAGCCAACAAACCAACAAACCAACAAACCAACAAACCAACAACAATTAAACCAACAAACCAACAAACCAACAAGCCAACAAGCCAACAAGCCAACAAACCAACAAACTAAGTAACCAACAAGCCAACAAACCAACAAACCAACAAACTAACAAGCCAACAAACCAACAAACCAACAAACCAAGTAACCAAAAAGCCAACAAACTAACAAACCAACAAACCAACAAGCCAACAAGCCAACAAGCCAACAAACCAACAAACTAACAAACCAACAAGCCAACAAACCAACAAACCAACAAGCCAACAAGCCAACAAACCAACAAACCAAGTAACCAAAAAGCCAAAAAACTAAGAAACCAACAAGCTAACAAACCAACAAGCCAACAAGCCAACAAACCAACAAACCAACAAAGCAACAAACCAAAAAACCAACAAACCAAAAAACCAACAAACCAACCAACCATCAAACGAACAAAGCAACAAACCAACAAACCAACAAACCAACAAACCAACAAACCAACAAACTAACAAACCAACAAGCCAACAAGCCAACAAAGCAACAAACCAACAAGCCAACAAGCCAACAAACCAACAAACTAGCAAACCAACAAGCCAACAAACCAACAATACCAACAAGCCAACAAGCCAACAAACCAACAAACCAAGTAACCAAAAAGCAAAAAAACTAACAAACCAACAAGCCAACAAACCAACAAGCCAACAAGCCAACAAACCAACAAACCAACAAAGCAACAAACCAAAAAACCAACAAACCAAAAAACCAACAAACCAACAAACCATCAAACGAACAAAGCAACAAACCAACAAACCAACAAACCAACAAACCAACAAACCAACAAACCAACAAACCAACAAACCAACAAGCCAACAAACCAAAAAACCAACAAACCAACAAACCAACAAAACAACAAACCAACAAGCCAACAAGCCAACAAACCAACAAACTAACAAACCAACAAGCCAACAAACCAACAAACCAACAAGCCAACAAGCCAACAAACCAACAGACCAACAAACCAACAAACCAACAAGCCAACAAGCCAACAAAGCAACAAACCAACAAGCCAATAAACCAACAAACAATTAAACCAACAAACTAACAAACCAACAAACAAACAAGCCAAGAAGCCAACAAACCAAGAAGCCAACAAACCAACAAACCAACAAGCCAACAAGCCAACAAACCAACAAAACAACAAGCCAACAAACCAACAAACCAACAAACCAACAAGCCAACAAACCAACAAACAAATAAACCAACAAACCAACAAACCAACAAACCAACAAACCAACAAACCAAAAAACCAACAAGCCAACAAACCAACAAACAAATAAACCAACAAACCAACAAACCAACAAACTAACAAACCAACAAACGAACTAACCAACAAACCAACAAGCCAACAAGCCAACAAACCAACAAACCAACAAACTAAGTAACCAACAAGCCAACAAACCAACAAATCAGCAAGCCAACAAGCCAACAAACCAACAAACCAACAAGCCAACAAGCCAACAATCCAACAAGCCAACAAACCAACAAACCAACAAACCAACAAGCCAACAAGCCAACAAACCAACAAGCCAACAAACCAACAAACCAACAAACCAACAAACCAACAAACCAACAAGCCAACAAGCCAACAAAGCAACAAACCAACAAGCCAACAAACCAACAACAATTAAACCAACAAACCAACAAACCAACAAACCAACAAGCCAACAAGCCAACAAACCAACAAGCCAAAGAGGCAACAAACCAACAAACCAACAAACCAAAAAACCAACAAACCAACAAGCCAACAAACCAACAAATCAGCAAACCAACAAGCCAACAAGCCAACAAACCAACAAACTAACAAGCAAACAAGCCAACAAACCAACAAACCAACAAAGCAACAAACCAACAAACCAACATGCCAACAAACCAACAAACCAACAAACCAAGTAACCAACAAACCAACAAACCATCAAACGAACAAAGCAACAAACCAACAAGCCAACAAGCCAACAAAACAATAAACCAAGTAACCAAAAAGCCAACAAACTAACAAACCAACAAGCCAACAAACCAACAAGCCAACAAGCCAACAAACCAACAAACCAACAAAGCAACAAACCAAAAAACCAACAAACCAAAAAACCAACAAACCAACAAACCATCAAACGAACAAAGCAACAAGCCAACAAGCCAACAAACCAACAACCAACAAGCCAACAAACCAACAAATCAATAAGCCAACAAGCCAACAAACCAACAAACCAACAAACCAACAAGCTAACAAACCAACAAACCAACAAGCCAACAAACTAACAAGCCAACAAACCAACAAACCAACAAACCAAGTAACCAAAAAGCCAACAAACTAACAAACCAACAAACCAACAAGCCAACAAGCCAACAAGCCAACAAACCAACAAAGCAGCAAACCAACAAACCAACAAACCCACAAACCAACAAGCCAACAAGCCAACAAACCAATAAACCAACAAGCCAACAAGCCAACAAACCAACAAACCAACAAGCCAACAAACCAACAAACCAACAAACCAAAAAACCAACAAACCAACAAACTAACAAAACAACAAACCAACAAGCCAACAAGCCAACAAACCAACAAACTAACAAACCAACAAGCCAACAAACCAACAAACCAACAAGCCAACAAGCCAACAAACCAACAAACCAAGTAACCAAAAAGCCAAAAAACTAACAAACCAACAAGCTAACAAACCAACAAGCCAACAAGCCAACAAACCAACAAACCAACAAAGCAACAAACCAAAAAACCAACAAACCAAAAAACCAACAAACCAACCAACCATCAAACGAACAAAGCAACAAACCAACAAACCAACAAACCAACAAACCAACAAACCAACAAACCAACAAACTAACAAACTAACAAGCCAACAAGCCAACAAAGCAACAAACCAACAAGCCAACAAGCCAACAAACCAACAAACTAGCAAACCAACAAGCCAACAAACCAACAATACCAACAAGCCAACAAGCCAACAAACCAACAAACCAAGTAACCAAAAAGCAAAAAAACTAACAAACCAACAAGCCAACAAACCAACAAACCAACAAAGCAACAAACCAAAAAACCAACAAACCAAAAAACCAACAAACCAACAAACCATCAAACGAACAAAGCAACAAACCAACAAACCAACAAACCAACAAACCAACAAACCAACAAACCAACAAACCAACAAACCAACAAGCCAACAAACCAAAAAACCAACAAACCAACAAACCAACAAAACAACAAACCAACAAGCCAACAAGCCAACAAACCAACAAACTAACAAACCAACAAGCCAACAAACCAACAAACCAACAAGCCAACAAGCCAACAAACCAACAGACCAACAAACCAACAAACCAACAAGCCAACAAGCCAACAAAGCAACAAACCAACAAGCCAATAAACCAACAAACAATTAAACCAACAAACCAACAAACCAATAAACAAACAAGCCAAGAAGCCAACAAACCAAGAAGCCAACAAACCAACAAACCAACAAGCCAACAAGCCAACAAACCAACAAAACAACAAGCCAACAAACCAACAAACCAACAAACCAACAAGCCAACAAACCAACAAACAAATAAACCAACAAACCAATAAACCAACAAACCAACAAACCAACAAACCAAAAAACCGACAAACCAAAAAGCCAACAAGCCAACAAACCAACAAACTAACAAACCAACAAACGAACTAACCAACAAACCAACAAGCCAACAAGCCAACAAACCAACAAACCAACAAACCAACAAACCAACAAACTAAGTAACCAACAAGCCAACAAACCAACAAACCAGCAAGCCAACAAGCCAACAAACCAACAAACCAACAAGCCAACAAGCCAACAATCCAACAAGCCAACAAACCAACAAACCAACAAACCAACAAGCCAACAAGCCAACAAACCAACAAGCCAACAAACCAACAAACCAACAAACCAACAAACCAACAAACCAACAAGCCAACAAGCCAACAAAGCAACAAACCAACAAGCCAACAAACCAACAACAATTAAACCAACAAACCAACAAACCAACAAACCAACAAGCCAACAAGCCAACAAACCAACAAGCCAACAAGGCAACAAACCAACAAACCAACAAACCAAAAAACCAACAAACCAACAAGCCAACAAACCAACAAATCAGCAAACCAACAAGCCAACAAGCCAACAAACCAACAAACCAACAAGCCAAAAAACCAACAAACCAACAACCCAACAAACCAACATACCAACAAACCAACAAACCAACAAACCAACAAACCAACAAGCCAACAAACCAACAAACCAAGTAACCAAAAAGCTAACAAACTAACAAACCAACAAGCAAACAAGCCAACAAACCAACAAACCAACAAAGCAACAAACCAACAAACCAACATGCCAACAAACCAACAAACCAACAAACCAAGTAACCAACAAACCAACAAACCATCAAACGAACAAAGCAACAAACCAACAAGCCAACAAGCCAACAAAACAATAAACCAAGTAACCAAAAAGCCAACAAACTAACAAACCAACAAGCCCACAAACCAACAAACCAACAAGCCAACAAGCCAACAAGCCAACAAACCAACAAACTAAGTAACCAACAAGCCAACAAACCAACAAACCAACAAACCAACAAGCCAACAATCAAATAAACTAACAAACCAACAAACCAACAAGCCAACAAACTAACAAGCCAACAAACCAACAAACCAACAAACCAAGTAACCAAAAAGCCAACAAACTAACAAACCAACAAACTAACAAGCCAACAAGCCAACAAGCCAACAAACCAACAAAGCAGCAAACCAACAAACCAACAAACCCACAAACCCACAAGCCAACAAGCCAACAAACCAATAAACCAACAAGCCAACAAGCCAACAAACCAACAAACCAACAAGCCAACAAACCAACAAGCCAACAAACCAAAAAACCAACAAACCAACAAACCAACAAAACAACAAACCAACAAGCCAACAAACCAACAAACCAACAAACTAACAAACCAACAAGCCAACAAACCAACAAACCAACAAGCCAACAAGCCAACAAACCAACAAACCAAGTAACCAAAAAGCCAAAAAACTAACAAACCAACAAGCTAACAAACCAACAAGCCAACAAGCCAACAAACCAACAAACCAACAAAGCAACAAACCAAAAAACCAACAAACCAAAAAACCAACAAACCAACCAACCATCAAACGAACAAAGCAACAAACCAACAAACCAACAAACCAACAAACCAACAAACCAACAAACTAACAAACCAACAAGCCAACAAGCCAACAAAGCAACAAACCAACAAGCCAACAAGATAACAAACCAACAAACTAGCAAACCAACAAGCCAACAAACCAACAATACCAACAAGCCAACAAGCCAACAAACCAACAAACCAAGTAACCAAAAAGCAAAAAAACTAACAAACCAACAAGCCAACAAACCAACAAGCCAACAAGCCAACAAGCCAACAAACCAACAAACCAACAAAGCAACAAACCAAAAAACCAACAAACCAAAAAACCAACAATCCAACAAACCATAAAACCAACAAACCAAAAAGCCAACAAGCCAACAAACCAACAAACTAACAAACCAACAAACGAACTAACTAACAAACCAACAAGCCAACAAGCCAACAAACCAACAAACCAACAAACCAACAAACTAAGTAACCAACAAGCCAACAAACCAACAAACCAGCAAGCCAACAAGCCAACAAACCAACAAACCAACAAGCCAACAAGCCAACAATCCAACAAGCCAACAAACCAACAAACCAACAAACCAACAAGCCAACAAGCCAACAAACCAACAAGCCAACAAACCAACAAACCAACAAACCAACAAACCAACAAACCAACAAGCCAACAAGCCAACAAAGCAACAAACCAACAAGCCAACAAACCAACAACAATTAAACCAACAAACCAACAAACCAACAAACCAACAAGCCAACAAGCCAACAAACCAACAAGCCAACAAGGCAACAAACCAACAAACCAACAAACCAAAAAACCAACAAACCAACAAGCCAACAAACCAACAAATCAGCAAACCAACAAGCCAACAAGCCAACAAACCAACAAACCAACAAGCCAAAAAACCAACAAACCAACAACCCAACAAACCAACATACCAACAAACCAACAAACCAACAAACCAACAAACCAACAAGCCAACAAACCAACAAACCAAGTAACCAAAAAGCCAACAAACTAACAAACCAACAAGCAAACAAGCCAACAAACCAACAAACCAACAAAGCAACAAACCAACAAACCAACAGGCCAACAAACCAACAAACCAACAAACCAAGTAACTAACAAACCAACAAACCATCAAACGAACAAAGCAACAAACCAACAAGCCAACAAGCCAACAAAACAATAAACCAAGTAAACAAAAATCCAACAAACTAACAAACCAACAAGCCAACAAACCAACAAGCCAACAAGCCAACAAACCAACAAACCAACAAAGCAACAAACCAAAAAACCAACAAACCAAAAAACCAACAAACCAACAAACCATCAAACGAACAAAGCAACAAGCCAACAAGCCAACAAACCAACAACCAACAAGCCAACAAACCAACAAATCAACAAGCCAACAAGCCAACAAACCAACAAACCAACAAACCAACAAGCTAACAAACCAACAAACCAACAAGCCAACAAACTAACAAGCCAACAAACCAACAAAGCAACAAACCAAGTAACCAAAAAGCCAACAAACTAACAAACCAACAAACCAACAAGCCAACAAGCCAACAAGCCAACAAACCAACAAAGCAGCAAACCAACAAACCAACAAACCCACAAACCAACAAGCCAACAAGCCAACAAACCAATAAACCAACAAGCCAACAAGCCAACAAACCAACAAACCAACAAGCCAACAAACCAACAAACCAACAAACCAAAAAACCAACAAACCAACAAACCAACAAAACAACAAACCAACAAGCCAACAAATCAACAAACCAACAAACTAACAAACCAACAAGCCAACAAACCAACAAACCAACAAGCCAACAAGCCAACAAACCAACAAACCAAGTAACCAAAAAGCCAAAAAACTAACAAACCAACAAGCTAACAAACCAACAAGCCAACAAACCAACAAACCAACAAACCAACAAAGCAACAAACCAAAAAACCAACAAACCAAAAAACCAACAAACCAACCAACCATCAAACGAACAAAGCAACAAACCAACAAACCAACAAACCAACAAACCAACAAACCAACAAACTAACAAACCAACAAGCCAACAAGCCAACAAAGCAACAAACCAACAAGCCAACAAGCAAACAAACCAACAAACTAGCAAACCAACAAGCCAACAAACCAACAATACCAACAAGCCAACAAGCCAACAAACCAACAAACCAAGTAACCAAAAAGCAAAAAAACTAACAAACCAACAAGCCAACAAACCAACAAGCCAACAAGCCAACAAACCAACAAACCAACAAAGCAACAAACCAAAAAACCAACAAACCAAAAAACCAACAAACCAACAAACCATCAAACGAACAAAGCAACAAACCAACAAACCAACAAACCAACAAACCAACAAACCAACAAACCAACAAACCAACAAACCAACAAGCCAACAAACCAAAAAAACCAACAAACCAACAAACCAACAAAACAACAAACCAACAAGCCAACAAGCCAACAAACCAACAAACTAACAAACCAACAAGCCAACAAACCAACAAACCAACAAGCCAACAAGCCAACAAACCAACAGACCAACAAACCAACAAACCAACAAGCCAACAAGCCAACAAAGCAACAAACCAACAAGCCAATAAACCAACAAACAATTAAACCAACAAACCAACAAACCAATAAACAAACAAGCCAAGAAGCCAACAAACCAAGAAGCCAACAAACCAACAAACCAACAAGCCAACAAGCCAACAAACCAACAAAACAACAAGCCAACAAACCAACAAACCAACAAACCGACAAGCCAACAAACCAACAAACAAATAAACCAACAAACCAACAAACCAACAAACCAACAAACCAACAAACCAAAAAACCAACAAACCAAAAAGCCAACAAGCCAACAAACCAACAAACTAACAAACCAACAAACGAACTAACCAACAAACCAACAAGCCAACAAGCCAACAAACCAACAAACCAACAAACCAACAAACTAAGTAACCAACAAGCCAACAAACCAACAAACCAGCAAGCCAACAAGCCAACAAACCAACAAACCAACAAGCCAACAAGCCAACAATCCAACAAGCCAACAAACCAACAAACCAACAAACCAACAAGCCAACAAGCCAACAAACCAACAAGCCAACAAACCAACAAACCAACAAACCAACAAACCAACAAACCAACAAGCCAACAAGCCAACAAAGCAACAAACCAACAAGCCAACAAACCAACAACAATTAAACCAACAAACCAACAAACCAACAAACCAACAAGCCAACAAGCCAACAAACCAACAAGCCAAAAGGGCAACAAACCAACAAACCAACAAACCAAAAAACCAACAAACCAACAAGCCAACAAACCAACAAATCAGCAAACCAACAAGCCAACAAGCCAACAAACCAACAAACCAACAAGCCAAAAAACCAACAAACCAACAACCCAACAAACCAACATACCAACAAACCAACAAACCAACAAACCAACAAACCAACAAGCCAACAAACCAACAAACCAAGTAACCAAAAAGCCAACAAACTAACAAACCAACAAGCAAACAAGCCAACAAACCAACAAACCAACAAACCAAGTAACCAACAAACCAACAAACCATCAAACGAACAAAGCAACAAACCAACAAGCCAACAAGCCAACAAAACAATAAACCAAGTAACCAAAAAGCCAACAAACTAACAAACCAACAAGCCCACAAACCAACAAACCAAGAAGCCAACAAGCCAACAAGACAACAAACCAACAAACTAAGTAACCAACAAGCCAACAAACCAACAAACCAACAAACCAACAAGCCAACAATCAAATAATCTAACAAACCAACAAACCAACAAGCCAACAAACTAACAAGCCAACAAACCAACAAACCAACAAACCAAGTAACCAAAAAGCCAACAAACTAACAAACCAACAAACCAACATGCCAACAAGCCAACAAGCCAACAAACGAACAAAGCAACAAACCAACAAGCCAACAAGCCAACAAAACAATAAACCAAGTAACCAAAAAGCCAACAAACTAACAAACCAACAAGCCCACAAACCAACAAACCAAGAAGCCAACAAGCCAACAAGACAACAAACCAACAAACTAAGTAACCAACAAGCCAACAAACCAACAAACCAACAAACCAACAAGCCAACAATCAAATAAACTAACAAACCAACAAACCAACAAGCCAACAAACTAACAAGCCAACAAACCAACAAACCAACAAACCAAGTAACCAAAAAGCCTACAAACTAACAAACCAACAAACCAACAAGCCAACAAGCCAACAAACCAATAAACCAACAAGCCAACAAGCCAACAAACCAACAAACCAACAAGCCAACAAACCAACAAACCAACAAACCAAAAAACCAACAAACCAACAAACCAACAAAACAACAAACCAACAAGCCAACAAGCCAACAAACCAACAAACTAACAAACCAACAAGCCAACAAACCAACAAACCAACAAGCCAACAAGCCAACAAACCAACAAACCAAGTAACCAAAAAGCCAAAAAACTAACAAACCAACAAGCTAACAAACCAACAAGCCAACAAGCCAACAAACCAACAAACCAACAAAGCAACAAACCAAAAAACCAACAAACCAAAAAACCAACAAACCAACCAACCATCAAACGAACAAAGCAACAAACCAACAAACCAACAAACCAACAAACCAACAAACCAACAAACTAACAAACCAACAAGCCAACAAGCCAACAAAGCAACAAACCAACAAGCCAACAAGATAACAAACCAACAAACTAGCAAACCAACAAGCCAACAAACCAACAATACCAACAAGCCAACAAGCCAACAAACCAACAAACCAAGTAACCAAAAAGCAAAAAAACTAACAAACCAACAAGCCAACAAACCAACAAGCCAACAAGCCAACAAACCAACAAACCAACAAAGCAACAAACCAAAAAACCAACAAACCAAAAAACCAACAAACCAACAAACCATCAAACGAACAAAGCAACAAACCAACAAACCAACAAACCAACAAACCAACAAACCAACAAACCAACAAACCAACAAACCAACAAGCCAACAAACCAAAAAACCAACAAACCAACAAACCAACAAAACAACAAACCAACAAGCCAACAAGCCAACAAACCAACAAACTAACAAACCAACAAGCCAACAAACCAACAAACCAACAAGCCAACAAGCCAACAAACCAACAAACCAAGTAACCAAAAAGCCAAAAAACTAACAAACCAACAAGCTAACAAACCAACAAGCCAACAAGCCAACAAACCAACAAACCAACAAAGCAACAAACCAAAAAACCAACAAACCAAAAAACCAACAAACCAACCAACCATCAAACGAACAAAGCAACAAACCAACAAACCAACAAACCAACAAACCAACAAACCAACAAACTAACAAACCAACAAGCCAACAAGCCAACAAAGCAACAAACCAACAAGCCAACAAGCCAACAAACCAACAAACTAGCAAACCAACAAGCCAACAAACCAACAATACCAACAAGCCAACAAGCCAACAAACCAACAAACCAAGTAACCAAAAAGCAAAAAAACTAACAAACCAACAAGCCAACAAACCAACAAGCCAACAAGCCAACAAACCAACAAACCAACAAAGCAACAAACCAAAAAACCAACAAACCAAAAAACCAACAAACCAACAAACCATCAAACGAACAAAGCAACAAACCAACAAACCAACAAACCAACAAACCAACAAACCAATAAACCAACAAACCAACAAACCAACAAGCCAACAAACCAAAAAACTAACAAACCAACAAACCAACAAAACAACAAACCAACAAGCCAACAAGCCAACAAACCAACAAACTAACAAACCAACAAGCCAACAAACCAACAAACCAACAAGCCAACAAGCCAACAAACCAACAGACCAACAAACCAACAAACCAACAAGCCAACAAGCCAACAAAGCAACAAACCAACAAGCCAATAAACCAACAAACAATTAAACCAACAAACCAACAAACCAATAAACAAACAAGCCAAGAAGCCAACAAACCAAGAAGCCAACAATCCAACAAACCAACAAGCCAACAAGCCAACAAACCAACAAAACAACAAGCCAACAAACCAACAAACCAACAAACCAACAAGCCAACAAACCAACAAACAAATAAACCAACAAACCAACAAGCCAACAAACCAAAAAACCAACAAACCAACAAACCAACAAAACAACAAACCAACAAGCCAACAAGCCAACAAACCAACAAACTAACAAACCAACAAGCCAACAAACCAACAAACCAACAAGCCAACAAGCCAACAAACCAACAAACCAAGTAACCAAAAAGCCAAAAAACTAACAAACCAACAAGCTAACAAACCAACAAGCCAACAAGCCAACAAACCAACAAACCAACAAAGCAACAAACCAAAAAACCAACAAACCAAAAAACCAACAAACCAACCAACCATCAAACGAACAAAGCAACAAACCAACAAACCAACAAACCAACAAACCAACAAACCAACAAACTAACAAACCAACAAGCCAACAAGCCAACAAAGCAACAAACCAACAAGCCAACAAGCCAACAAACCAACAAACTAGCAAACCAACAAGCCAACAAACCAACAATACCAACAAGCCAACAAGCCAACAAACCAACAAACCAAGTAACCAAAAAGCAAAAAAACTAACAAACCAACAAGCCAACAAACCAACAAGCCAACAAGCCAACAAACCAACAAACCAACAAAGCAACAAACCAAAAAACCAACAAACCAAAAAACCAACAAACCAACAAACCATCAAACGAACAAAGCAACAAACCAACAAACCAACAAACCAACAAACCAACAAACCAACAAACCAACAAACCAACAAACCAACAAGCCAACAAACCAAAAAACCAACAAACCAACAAACCAACAAAACAACAAACCAACAAGCCAACAAGCCAACAAACCAACAAACTAACAAACCAACAAGCCAACAAACCAACAAACCAACAAGCCAACAAGCCAACAAACCAACAGACCAACAAACCAACAAACCAACAAGCCAACAAGCCAACAAAGCAACAAACCAACAAGCCAATAAACCAACAAACAATTAAACCAACAAACCAACAAACCAATAAACAAACAAGCCAAGAAGCCAACAAACCAAGAAGCCAACAAACCAACAAACCAACAAGCCAACAAGCCAACAAACCAACAAAACAACAAGCCAACAAACCAACAAACCAACAAACCAACAAGCCAACAAACCAACAAACAAATAAACCAACAAACCAACAAACCAACAAACCAACAAACCAACAAACCAAAAAACCAACAAACCAAAAAGCCAACAAGCCAACAAACCAACAAACTAACAAACCAACAAACGAACTTACCAACAAACCAACAAGCCAACAAGCCAACAAACCAACAAACCAACAAACCAACAAACCAACAAACCAACAAACCAACAAACTAAGTAACCAACAAGCCAACAAACCAACAAACCAGCAAGCCAACAAGCCAACAAACCAACAAACCAACAAGCCAACAAGCCAACAATCCAACAAGCCAACAAACCAACAAACCAACAAACCAACAAGCCAACAAGCCAACAAACCAACAAGCCAACAAACCAAAAAACCAACAAACCAACAAACCAACAAACCAACAAACCAACAAGCCAACAAGCCAACAAAGCAACAAACCAACAAGCCAACAAACCAACAACAATTAAACCAACAAACCAACAAACCAACAAACCAACAAGCCAACAAGCCAACAAACCAACAAGCCAACAAGGCAACAAACCAACAAACCAACAAACCAAAAAACCAACAAACCAACAAGCCAACAAACCAACAAATCAGCAAACCAATAAGCCAACAAGCCAACAAACCAACAAACCAACAAGCCGAAAAACCAACAAACCAACAACCCAACAAACCAACATACCAACAAACCAACAAACCAACAAACCAACAAACCAACAAGCCAACAAACCAACAAACCAAGTAACCAAAAAGCCAACAAACTAACAAACCAACAAGCAAACAAGCCAACAAACCAACAAACCAACAAACCAAGTAACCAACAAACCAACAAACCATCAAACGAACAAAGCAACAAACCAACAAGCCAACAAGCCAATAAAACAATAAACCAAGTAACCAAAAAGCCAACAAACTAACAAACCAACAAGCCCACAAACCAACAAACCAACAAGCCAACAAGCCAACAAGCCAACAAACCAACAAACTAAGTAACCAACAAGCCAACAAACCAACAAACCAACAAACCAACAAGCCAACAATCAAATAAACTAACAAACCAACAAACCAACAAGCCAGCAAACTAACAAGCCAACAAACCAACAAACCAACAAACCAAGTAACCAAAAAGCCAACAAACTAACAAACCAACAAACCAACAAGCCAACAAGCCAACAAGCCAACAAACCAACAAAGCAGCAAACCAACAAACCAACAAACCCACAAACCAACAAGCCAACAAGCCAACAAACCAATAAACCAACAAGCTAACAAGCCAACAAACCAACAAACCAACAAGCCAACAAACCAACAAACCAACAAACCAAAAAACCAACAAACCAACAAACCAACAAAACAACAAACCAACAAGCCAACAAGCCAACAAACCAACAAACTAACAAACCAACAAGCCAACAAACCAACAAACCAACAAGCCAACAAGCCAACAAACCAACAAACCAAGTAACCAAAAAGCCAAAAAACTAACAAACCAACAAGCTAACAAACCAACAAGCCAACAAGCCAACAAACCAACAAACCAACAAAGCAACAAACCAAAAAACCAACAAACCAAAAAACCAACAAACCAACCAACCATCAAACGAACAAAGCAACAAACCAACAAACCAACAAACCAACAAACCAACAAACCAACAAACTAACAAACCAACAAGCCAACAAGCCAACAAAGCAACAAACCAACAAGCCAACAAGATAACAAACCAACAAACTAGCAAACCAACAAGCCAACAAACCAACAATACCAACAAGCCAACAAGCCAACAAACCAACAAACCAAGTAACCAAAAAGCAAAAAAACTAACAAACCAACAAGCCAACAAACCAACAAGCCAACAAGCCAACAAACCAACAAACCAACAAAGCAACAAACCAAAAAACCAACAAACCAAAAAACCAACAAACCAACAAACCATCAAACGAACAAAGAAACAAACCAACAAACCAACAAACCAACAAACCAACAAACCAACAAACCAACAAACCAACAAACCAACAAGCCAACAAACCAAAAAACCAACAAACCAACAAACCAACAAAACAACAAACCAACAAGCCAACAAGCCAACAAACCAACAAACTAACAAACCAACAAGCCAACAAACCAACAAACCAACAAGCCAACAAGCCAACAAACCAACAGACCAACAAACCAACAAACCAACAAGCCAACAAGCCAACAAAGCAACAAACGAACAAGCCAATAAACCAACAAACAATTAAACCAACAAACCAACAAACCAACAAACAAACAAGCCAAGAAGCCAACAAACCAAGAAGCCAACAAACCAACAAACCAACAAGCCAACAAGCCAACAAACCAACAAAACAACAAGCCAACAAACCAACAAACCAACAAACCAACAAGCCAACAAACCAACAAACAAATAAACCAACAAACCAACAAACCAACAAACCAACAAACCAACAAACCAAAAAACCAGCAAACCAAAAAGCCAACAAGCCAACAAACCAACAAACTAACAAACCAACAAACGAACTAACCAACAAACCAACAATATAACAAGCCAACAAACCAACAAACCAACAAACCAACAAACTAAGTAACCAACAAGCCAACAAACCAACAAACCAGCAAGCCAACAAGCCAACAAACCAACAAACCAACAAGCCAACAAGCCAACAATCCAACAAGCCAACAAACCAACAAACCAACAAACCAACAAGCCAACAAGCCAACAAACCAACAAGCCAACAAACCAACAAACCAACAAACCAACAAACCAACAAACCAACAAACCAACAAGCCAACAAGCCAACAAAGCAACAAACCAACAAGCCAACAAACCAACAACAATTAAACCAACAAACGAACAAACCAACAAACCAACAAGCCAACAAGCCAACAAACCAACAAGTCAACAAGGCAACAAACCAACAAACCAACAAACCAAAAAACCAACAAACCAACAAGCCAACAAACCAACAAATCAGCAAACCAACAAGCCAACAAGCCAACAAACCAACAAACCAACAAGCCAAAAAACCAACAAACCAACAACCCAACAAACCAACATACCAACAAACCAACAAACCAACAAACCAACAAACCAACAAGCCAACAAACCAACAAACCAAGTAACCAAAAAGCCAACAAACTAACAAACCAACAAGCAAACAAGCCAACAAACCAACAAACCAACAAAGCAACAAACCAACAAACCAACATGCCAACAAACCAACAAACCAACAAACCAACAAACCATCAAACGAACAAAGCAACAAACCAACAAGCCAACAAGCCAACAAAACAATAAACCAAGTAACCAAAAAGCCAACAAACTAACAAACCAACAAGCCAACAAACCAACAAGCCAACAAGCCAACAAACCAACAAACCAACAAAGCAACAAACCAAAAAACCAACAAACCAAAAAACCAACAAACCAACAAACCATCAAACGAACAAAGCAACAAGCCAACAAGCCAACAAACCAACAACCAACAAGCCAACAAACCAACAAATCAACAAGCCAACAAGCCAACAAACCAACAAACCAACAAACCAACAAGCTAACAAACCAACAAACCAACAAGCCAACAAACTAACAAGCCAACAAACCAACAAACCAACAAACCAAGTAACCAAAAAGCCAACAAACTAACAAACCAACAAACCAACAAGCCAACAAGCCAACAAGCCAACAAACCAACAAAGCAGCAAACCAACAAACCAACAAACCCACAAACCAACAAGCCAACAAGCCAACAAACCAATAAACCAACAAGCCAACAAGCCAACAAACCAACAAACCAACAAGCCAACAAACCAACAAACCAACAAACCAAAAAACCAACAAACCAACAAACCAACAAAACAACAAACCAACAAGCCAACAAGCCAACAAACCAACAAACTATAAACCAACAAGCCAACAAACCAACAAACCAACAAGCCAACAAGCCAACAAACCAACAAACCAAGTAACCAAAAAGCCAAAAAACTAACAAACCAACAAGCTAACCAACCAACAAGCCAACAAGCCAACAAACCAACAAACCAACAAAGCAACAAACCAAAAAACCAACAAACCAAAAAACCAACAAACCAACCAACCATCAAACGAACAAAGCAACAAACCAACAAACCAACAAACAACAAACCAACAAACTAACAAACCAACAAGCCAACAAGCCAACAAAGCAACAAACCAACAAGCCAACAAGCCAACAAACCAACAAACTAGCAAACCAACAAGCCAACAAACCAACAAAACCAACAAGCCAACAAGCCAACAAACCAACAAACCAAGTAACCAAAAAGCAAAAAAACTAACAAACCAACAAGCCAACAAACCAACAAGCCAACAAGCCAACAAACCAACAAACCAACAAAGCAACAAACCAAAAAACCAACAAACCAAAAAACCAACAAACCAACAAACCATCAAACGAACAAAGCAACAAACCAACAAACCAACAAACCAACAAACCAACAAACCAACAAACCAACAAACCAACAAGCCAACAAACCAAAAAACCAACAAACCAACAAACCAACAAAACAACAAACCAACAAGCCAACAAGCCAACAAACCAACAAACTAACAAACCAACAAGCCAACAAACCAACAAACCAACAAGCCAACAAGCCAACAAACCAACAGACCAACAAACCAACAAACCAACAAGCCAACAAGCCAACAAACCAACAAGCCAATAAACCAACAAACAATTAAACCAACAAACCAACAAACCAATAAACAAACAAGCCAAGAAGCCAACAAACCAAGAAGCCAACAAACCAACAAACCAACAAGCCAACAAGCCAACAAACCAACAAAACAACAAGCCAACAAACCAACAAACCAACAAACCAACAAGCCAACAAACCAACAAACAAATAAACCAACAAACCAACAAACCAACAAACCAACAAACCAACAAACCAAAAAACCAACAAACCAAAAAGCCAACAAGCCAACAAAACAACAAACTAACAAACCAACAAACGAACTAACCAACAAACCAACAAGCCAACAAGCCAACAAACCAACAAACCAACAAACCAACAAACCAACAAACTAAGTAACCAACAAGCCAACAAACCAACAAACCAGCAAGCCAACAAGCCAACAAACCAACAAATCAACAAGCCAACAAGCCAACAATCCAACAAGCCAACAAACCAACAAACCAACAAACCAACAAGCCAACAAGCCAACAAACCAACAAGCCAACAAACCAACAAACCAACAAACCAACAAACCAACAAACCAACAAGCCAACAAGCCAACAAAGCAACAAACCAACAAGCCAACAAACCAACAACAATTAAACCAACAAACCAACAAACCAACAAACCAACAAGCCAACAAGCCAACAAACCAACAAGCCAACAAGGCAACAAACCAACAAACCAACAAACCAAAAAACCAACAAACCAACAAGCCAACAAACCAACAAATCAGCAAACCAACAAGCCAACAAGCCAACAAACCAACAAACCAACAAGCCAAAAAACCAACAAACCAACAACCCAACAAACCAACATACCAACAAACCAACAAACCAACAAACCAACAAACCAACAAGCCAACAAACCAACAAACCAAGTAACCAAAAAGCCAACAAACTAACAAACCAACAAGCAAACAAGCCAACAAACCAACAAACCAACAAAGCAACAAACCAACAAACCAACATGCCAACAAACCAACAAACCAACAAACCATCAAACGAACAAAGCAACAAACCAACAAGCCAACAAGCCAACAAAACAATAAACCAAGTAACCAAAAAGCCAACAAACTAACAAACCAACAAGCCCACAAACCAACAAGCCAACAAGCCAACAAACCAACAAACCAACAAAGCAACAAACCAAAAAACCAACAAACCAAAAAACCAACAAACCAACAAACCATCAAACGAACAAAGCAACTAGCCAACAAGCCAACAAACCAACAACCAACAAGCCAACAAACCAACAAATCAACAAGCCAACAAGCCAACAAACCAACAAACCAACAAACCAACAAGCCAACAAGACAACAAAGCAACAAACCAACAAGCCAACAAACCAACAACAATTAAACCAACAAACCAACAAACCAACAAACCAACAAGCCAACAAACCAACAAGCCAACAAGCCAACAAACCAACAAGCCAACAAATTAACAAGCCAACAAACCAACAAACCAACAAACCAACAAACCAACAAGCCAACAAACCAACAAACCAACAAACCAACAAACCAACAAACCAACAAACTAACAATCCAACAAGCCAACAAACCAACAAACCAACAAGTCAACAAACCAACAAACCAACAAGCCAACAAGCCAACAAACCAACAAACCAACAAGCCAACAAACCAACAAACCAACAAACCAACATGCCAACAAACCAACAAACTAAGTAACCAACAAGCCAACAAACCAACAAACAAATAAACCAACAAACCAAGTAACCAAAAGCCAACAAACTAACAAACCAACAAGCCAACAAACCAACAAGCCAACAAGCCAACAAACCAACCAACAAATAAACCAACAAACCAACAAACCAACAAACCAACAAACCAACAAACCAATAACCAACAAAACAACAAGCCAACATGCCAACAAACCAACAAACTATTAAATCAACAAACGAACTAACCAACAAACCAACAAGCCAACAAGCCAACAAACCAACAAACCAACAAACCAACAAGCCAACAAACCAACAAACCAACAAACCAACAAGCCAACCAACCAACAAACAAATAAACCAACAAACCAACAAACCAACAAACCAACAAACCAACAAACCAACAAACTAACAAACCAACAAGCCAACAAACCAACAAACTAACAAGCCAACAAACCAACAAACCAACAAACCAACAAGCCAACAAGCCAACAAACCAACAAACGAACAAGCCAATAAACCAACAAACCAACAAACCAACATGCCAACAAACCAACAAACTAAGTAACCAACAAGCCAACAAAACATCAAACCAACAAGCCAACAAGCCAACAAACCAACAAACCAACAAGCCAACAAACCAACAAACCAACACACCAACAAGCCAACAAACCAACAAACCAACAAGCCAACAAGCCAACAAACCAACAAACATACAAACCAACAAGCCAACAAACCAACAAACCAACAAGCCAACAAGCCAACAAACCAACAAACCAACAAACCAAGTAACCAACAAGCCAACAAACCAACAAGCCAACAAACCAACAAACCAACAAACCAACAAACCAATAAACCAAAAAACCAACAAACCAACAAACCAACAAACCAACAAACCAACAAACCAACAAGCCAACAAGCCAACAAACCAACAAACCAACAAACCAACAAGCCAACAAACCAACAAGCCAACAAGCCAACAAACCAACAAACCAACAAACCAAGTACCCTAAAAGCCAATAAACTAACAAACCAACAAGCCAACAAGCCAACAAACCAAAAAACCAAGAAAGCAACAAACCAACAAACCAACAAACCTACAAACCAACAAGCCAACAAGCCAACAAACCAACAAACCAACAATCCAACAATCCAACAAACCAACAAACCAACAAGCCAACAAACCAACAAACCAACAAACCAAAAAACCTACAAACCAACAAACCAACAAACCAACAAACCAACAAACCAACAAGCCAACAAACCAACAAACCAACAAACTAACAAACCAACAAGCCAACAAACCAACAAACCAACAAGCTAACAAGCCAACAAACCAACAAACCAAGTAACCAAAAAGCCAACAAACTAACAAACCAACAAGCCAACAAACCAACAAGCTAACAAGCCAATAAACCAACAAACCAACAAAGCAACAAACCAACAAACCAACAAACCAACAAACCAACAAACCAACAAACTAACAAACCAACAAGCCAACAAACCAACAAACCAACAAGCCAACAAACCAACAAACCACCAAACCAACAAGCTAACAAGCCAACAAACCAACGAACCAACATGCCAACAAACCAACAAACTAAGTAACCAACAAGGCAAAAAACCAACAAACCAACAAGCCAACAAGCCAACAAACCAACAAACCAACAACCCAACAAACCAACAAACCAACAAACCAACAAGCCAACAAACCAACAAACAAATAAACCAACAAACCAACAAACCAACAAACCAACAAACCAACAAACCAAAAAACCAACAAACCAACAAACCAACAAGCCAACAAACCAACAAACCAACAAACCAACAAGCCAACAAACAAATAAACCAACAAACCAACAAACCAACAAGCCAACAAACCAACAAACCAACAAACCAACAAGCCAACAAACAAATAAACCAACAAACCAACAAACCAACAAACTAACAAACCAACAAGCCAACAAACCAACAAACCAACAAGCCAACAAGCCAACAAACCAAGTAACCAAAAAGCCAACAAACTAATAAACCAACAAGCCAACAATCCAACAAACCAACAAACCAACAAAGCAACAAGCCAACAAGCCAACAAGCCAACAAACCAACAAACCAACAAACCAACAAACCAACAAACCAACAAACCAACAAACCAACAGGCCAACAAACCAACAAACAAATAAACTAAGTAACCAACAAACCAACAAACCAACAAAGTAACAAACCAACAAACCAACAAACCAACAAACCAACAAACTAACAAACAAACAAGCCAACAAACCAACAAACCAACAAGCCAACAAACCAACAAACCAACAAACCAACAAACCAACAAGCCAACAAGCCAACAAACCAACAAACCAACAAGCCAACAAACCAACAAACCAACAAACCAACATGCCAACAAACCAACAAACTAAGTAACCAACAAGCCAACAAACCAACAAACCAACAAGCCAACAAGCAAACAAACCAACAAACCAACAAGCCAATAAACCAACAAACCAACAAACCAACAAGCCAACAAACCAACAAACAAATAAACCAACAAACCAACAAACCAACAAACCAACAAACCAACAAACCAAAAAACCAACAAACCAACAAACCAACAAGCCAACAAACCAACAAACCAACAAACCAACAAGCCAACAAACCAACAAACAAATAAAACAACAAACCAACAAACCATCAACCGAACAAAGCAACAAGCCAACAAGCCAACAAGCCAACAAGCCAACAAACCAACAAACCAACAAGCCAACCAACCAACAAACCAACAAGCCAACAAGCCAGCAAACCAACAAACCAACAAACCAACAAACCAACAAGCCAACAAACCAACAAACCAAGAAGCCAACAAACCAACAAACCAACAAACCAACAAGCCAACAAACCAACAAACCAACAAACCAACAAGCCAACAAACCAACAAACCAACAAACCAACAAACCAACAAACCAACAAACCAAGAAACCAACAAACCAACAAGCCAACAAGCCAACAAAGCAACAAACCAACAAGCGAACAAACCAACAACAATTAAACCAACAAACCAACAAACCAACAAACCAACAAGCCAACAAGCCAACAAACCAACAAGCCAACAAGGCAACAAACCAACAAACCAACAAACCAACAAACTAACAAACCAACAAGCCAACAAACCAACAAACCAGCAAACCAACAAGCCAACAAGCCAACAAACCAACAAACCAACAAGCCAAAAAACCAACAAACCAACAACCCAACAAACCAACATACAAACAAACAAACCAACAAACCAACAAACCAACAAGCCAACAAACCAACAAACCAAGTAACCAAAAAGCCAACAAACTAACAAACCAACAAGCAAACAAGCCAACAAACCAACAAACCAACACAGCAACAAACCAACAAACCAACATGCCAACAAACCAACAAACCAACAAACCAAGTAACCAACAAACCAACAAACCATCAAACGAACAAAGCAACAAACCAACAAGCCAACAAGCCAACAAAACAATAAACCAAGTAACCAAAAAGCCAACAAACTAACAAACCAACAAGCCAACAAACCAACAAGCCAACAAGCCAACAAACCAACAAACCAACAAAGCAACAAACCAAAAAACCAACAAACCAAAAAACCAACAAACCAACAAACCATCAAACGAACAAAGCAACAAGCCAACAAGCCAACAAACCAACAAACCAACAAGCCAACAAACCAACAAATCAACAAGCCAACAAGCCAACAAACCAACAAACCAACAAACCAACAAGCCAACAAGCCAACAAAGCAACAAACCAGCAAGCCAACAAACCAACAACAATTAAACCAACAAACCAACAAACCAACAAACCAACAAACCAACAAGCCAACAAGTTAACAAGCCAACAAACCAACAAACCAACAAACTAACAAACCAACAAGCCAACAAACCAACAAACCAACAAACCAACAAACAAACAAACCAACAAACTAACAATCCAATAAACCAACAAACCAACAAACCAACAAGTCAACAAACCAACAAACCAACAAACCAACAAGCCAACAAACCAACAAACCAACAAACCAACATGCCAACAAACCAACAAACTCAGTAACCAACAAGCCAACAAACCAACAAACAAATAAACCAACAAACCAAGTAACCAAAAAGCCAACAAACTAACAAACCAACAAGCCAACAAACCAACAAGCCAACAAGCCAACAAACCAACCAACAAATAAACCAACAAACCAACAAACCAACAAACCAACAAACCAACAAACCAAAAACCAACAACCAACAAACCAACAAGCCAACATGCCAACAAACCAACAAACTATTAAACCAACAAACGAACTAACCAACAAACCAACAAGCCAACAAGCCAACAAACCAACAAACCAACAAACCAACAAGCCAACAAACCAACAAACCAACAAACCAACAAGCCAACAAACCAACAAACAAATAAACCAACAAACAAACAAACCAACAAACCAACAAACCAACAAACCAACAAACTAACAAACCAACAAGCCAACAAACCAACAAACCAACAAGCCAACAAACCAACAAACCAACAAACCAACAAGCCAACAAGCCAACAAGCCAACAAACCAACAAACGAACAAGCCAACAAACCAACAAACCAACAAACCAACATGCCAACAAACAAACAAACTAAGTTACCAACAAGCCATCAAAACAACAAACCAACAAGCCAACAAGCCAACAAACCAACAAACCAACAAGCCAACAAACCAACAAACCAACACACCAACAAGCCAACAAACCAACAAACCAACAAGCCAACAAGCCAACAAACCAACAAACATACAAACCAACAAGCCAACAAACCAACAAACCAACAATCCAACAAGCCAACAAACCAACAAACCAAGTAACCAACAAGCCAACAAACCAACAAGCCAACAAACCAACAAACCAACAAACCAACAAACCAATAAACCAAAAAACCAACAAACCAACAAACCAACAAACCAACAAACCAACAAACCAACAAGCCAACAAGCCAACAAACCAACAAACCAACAAACCAACAAGCCAACAAACCAACAAGCCAACAAAACAACAAACCAACAAACCAAGTAACCAAAAAGCCAATAAACTAACAAACCAACAAGCCAACAAGCCAAAAAACCAAAAAACCAAGAAAGCAACAAACCAACAAACCAACAAACCTACAATCCAACAAGCCAACAAGCCAACAAACCAACAAACCAACAAGCCAACAAGCCAACAAACCAACAAACCACAAGCCAACAAACCAACAAACCAACAAACCAAAAAACCTACAAACCAACAAACCAACAAACCAACAAACCAACAAACCAACAAGCCAACAAGCCAACAAACCAACAAACTAACAAACCAACAAGCCAACAAACCAACAAACCAACAAGCCAACAAGCCAATAAACCAACAAACCAACAAAGCAACAAACCAACAAACCAACAAACCAACAAACCAACAAACCAACAAACCAACAAACTAATAAACCAACAAGCCAACAAACCAACAAACCAACAAGCCAACAAACCAACAAACCACCAAGCCAACAAGCTAACAAGCCAACAAACCAACAAACCAACATGCCAACAAACCAACAAACTAAGTAACCAACAAGGCAAAAAACCAACAAACCAACAAGCCAACAAGCCAACAAACCAACAAACCAACAAACCAACAAACCAACAAGCCAACAAATCAACAAACAAATAAACCAACAAACCAACAAACCAACAAACCAACAAACCAACAAACCAAAAAACCAACAAACCAACAAACCAACAAGCCAACAAACCAACAAACCAACAAACCAACAAGCCAACAAACCAACAAACAAATAAACAACAAACCAACAAACCAACAAACCAACAAACCAACAAACCAACAAACCAAAAAACCAACAAACCAACAGGCCAACAAGCCAACAAACCAACAAACTAACAAACCAACAAGCCAACAAACCAACAAACCAACAAGCCAACAAGCCAACAAACCAAGTAACCAAAAAGCCAACAAACTAACAAACCAACAAGCCAACAATCCAACAAACCAACAAACCAACAAAGCAACAATCCAACAAGCCAACAAGCCAACAAACCAACAAACCAACAAGCCAACAAACCAACAAACCAACAAACCAACAAGCCAACAAACCAACAAACAAATAAACTAAGTAACCACCAAACCAACAAACCAACAAAGCAACAAACCAACAAACCAACAAACCAACAAACCAACAAACCAACAAACTAACAAACCAACAAGCCAACAAACCAACAAACCAACAAGCCAACAAACCAACAAACCAACAAACCAACAAGCCAACAAGCCAACAAACCAACAAACCAACAAGCCAACAAACTAACAAACCAACAAACCAACATGCCAACAAACCAACAAACTAAGTAACCAACAAGCCAACAAACCAACAAACCAATAAGCCAACAAGCAAACAAACCAACAAACCAACAAGCCAATAAACCAACAAACCAACAAACCAACATGCCAATAAACCAACAAACAAATAAACCAACAAACCAACAAACCAACAAACCAACAAACCAACAAACCAAAAAACCAACAAACCAACAAACCAACAAGCCAACAAACCAACAAACCAACAAACCAACAAGCCAACAAACCAACAAGCAAACAAACCAACAAACCAACAAACCAACAAACCAACAAACCAAGAAACCAAAAAACCAACAAACCAACAAGCCAACAAGCCAACAAACCAACAAACTAACAAACCAACAAGCCAACAAACCAACAAATTAACAAGCCAACAAGCCAACAAGCCAACAAACAAATAAACCAACAAACCAAAAAACCAACAAACCAACAAACCAACAAACCTACAAACCAACAAACCAACAAGCCAACAAGCCAACAAACCAAAAAACCAACAAGCCAACAAACCAACAAGCCAACAAACCAACAAACCAACAAACCAAGTAACCAAAAAGGCAACAAACCAACAAACCAACAAACCAACAAACCAACAAGCCAACAAGCCAACAAACCAACAAACCAACAAGCCAACAAGCCAACAAACCAACAAACCAACAACCCAACAAACCAACAAACCAACAAACAAAAAAACCAACAAACCAACAAACCAACAAACCAACAAACCAACAAAACAACAAACCAACAAGCCAACAAGCCAACAAACCAACAAACCAAGTAACCAAAAAGCCAACAAACTAACAAACCAACAAGCCAACAAACCAACAAGCCAACAAGCCAACAAACCAACAAACCAACAAAGCAACAAACCAAAAAACCAACAAACCAAAAAACCAACAAACCAGCAAACCATCAACCGAACAAAGCAACAAGACAACAAGCCAACAAACCAACAAACCAAGAAGCCAACAAACCAAAAAACCAACAAACCAACAAGCCAACAAGCCAACAAACCAACAAACCAACAAACCAACAAGCCAACAAACCAACAAACCAACAAGCCAAAAAACCAACAAACCAACAAGCCAACAAGCCAACAAGCCAACAAACCAACAAACCAACAAACAAACAAACCAACAAACCAACAAACCAACAACCCAACAAGCCAACAAGCCAACAAACCAACAAGCCAACCAACCAACAACAATTAAACCAACAAACCAACAAACCATCAAACCAATAAGCCAACAAGCCAACAAACCAACAAACCAACAAGCCAACAAGCCAACAAACCAACAAGCCAACAAACCAACAAACCAACAAGCCAACAAACCAACAAACCAACAAACCAACAAACCAACAAACCAACAAACCAACAACAATTAAACCAACAAACCAACAACCCAACAAACCAACAAGCCAACAAGCCAACAAACCAACAAACCAACAAACCAACAAACCAACAAGCCAACAAGAGAACAAACCAACAAACCAACAAACCAACAAACTAACAAACCAACAAGCCAACAAACCAACAAACCAACAAACCAACAAGCCAACAAGCCAACAAACCAACAAACCAACAAGCCAAAAAACCAACAAACCAACAACCCAACAAACCAACATACCAACAAGCCAACAAAGCAACAAACCAACAAGCAAACAAACCAACAACAATTAAACCAACAAACCAACAAACCAATAAACCAACAAGCCAACAAACCAACAAGCCAACAAGCCAACAAACCAACAAGCCAACAAGTTAACAAGCCAACAAACCAACAAACCAACAAACCAACAAGCCAACAAATCAACAAACCAACAAACCAACAAACCATCAAACCAACAAACTAACAATCCAACAAGCCAACAAACCAACAAACCAACAAGTCAACAAACCAACAAACCAACAAGCGAACAAGCCAACAAACCAACAAACCAACAAGCCAACAAACCAACAAACCAACAAACCAACATGCCAACAAACCAACAAACTAAGTAACCAACAAGCCAACAAACCAACAAACAAATAAACCAACAAACCAAGTAACCAAAAAGCCAACAAACTAACAAACCAACAAGCCAACAAACCAACAAGCCAACAAGCCAACAAACCAACCAACAAATATACCAACAAACCAACAAACCAACAAACCAACAAACCAACAAACCAACAAACCAACAAACCAAAAACCAACAAACCAACAAGCCAACATGCCAACAAACCAACAAACTATTAAACCAACAAACGAACTAACCAACAAACCAACAAGCCAACAAACCAACAAACCAACAAACCAACAAACCAACAAGCCAACAAACCAACAAACCAACAAACCAACAAGCTAACAAACCAACAAACAAATAAACCAACAAACCAACAAACCAACAAACCAACAAACCAACAAACTAACAAACCAACAAGCCAACAAACCAACAAACCAACAAGCCAGCAAACCAACAAACCAACAAACCAACATGCCAACAAACCAACAAACTAAGTAACCAACAAACCAACAAAACAACAAACCAACAAGCCAACAAGCCAACAAACCAACAAACCAACAAGCCAACAAACCAACAAACCAACACACCAACAAGCCAACAAGCCAACAAACCAACAAGCCAACAAGCCAACAAACCAACAAACCAACAAAGCAACAAACCAAAAAACCAACAAACCAACAAACCAACAAACCAACAAACCATCAACCGAACAAAGCAACAAGACAACAAGCCAACAAACCAACAAACCAACAAGCCAACAAACCAACAAACCAACAAACCAACAAGCCAACAAGCCAACAAACCAACAAACCAACAAACCAACAAACCAACAAGCCAACAAACCAACAAACCAACAAGCCAACAAACCAACAAACCAACAAGCCAACAAGCCAACTAACCAACAAACCAACAAACCAACAAACCAACAAACCAACAAACCAACAAACCAACAAACCAACAAACCAACAACCCAACAAGCCAACAAGCCAACAAAGCAACAAACCAACAAGCCAACAAACCAACAACAATTAAACCAACAAACCAACAAACCATCAAACCAACAAGCCAACAAGCCAACAAACCAACAAACCAACAAGCCAACAAGCCAACAAACCAACAAGCCAACAAACCAACAAACCAACAAGCCAACAAGCCAACAAACCAACAAACCAACAAACCAACAAACCAACAAACCAACAAACCAACAAACCAACAAACCAACAAACCAACAAACCAACAAACCAACAAGCCAACAAGCCAACAAAGCAACAAACCAACAAGCCAATAAACCAACAAACCAAGTAACCAAAAAGCCAACAAACTAACAAACCAACAAGCCAACAAACCAACAAGCTAACAAGCCAGTAAACCAACAAACCAACAAAGCAACAAACCAACAAACCAACAAACCAACAAACCAACAAACCAACAAACCAACAAACTAACAAACCAACAAGCCAACAAACCAACAAACCAACAAGCCAACAAACCAACAAACCACCAAACCAACAAGCTGACAAGCCAACAAACCAACAAACTAAGTAACCAACAAGGCAAAAAACCAACAAACCAACAAGCCAACAAGCCAACAAACCAACAAACCAACAACCCAACAAACCAACAAACCAACAAACCAACAAGCCAACAAACCAACAAACAAATAAACCAACAAACCAACAAACCAACAAACCAACAAACCAACAAACCAAAAAACCAACAAACCAACAAACCAACAAGCCAACAAACCAACAAACCAACAAACCAACAAGCCAACAAACCAACAAACAAATAAACCAACAAACCAACAAACCAACAAACCAACAAACCAACAAACCAACAAACCAAAAAACCAACAAACGAACAGGCCAACAAGCCAACAAACCAACAAACTAACAAACCAACAAGCCAACAAACCAACAAACCAACAAGCCAACAAGCCAACAAACCAAGTAACCAAAAAGCCAACAAACTAACAAACCAACAAGCCAACAACCCAACAAACCAACAAACCAACAAAGCAACAAGCCAACAAGCCAACAAGCCAACAAACCAACAAACGAACAAGCCAACAAACCAACAAACCAACAAACCAACAAGCCAACAAACCAACAAACAAATAAACTAAGTAACCAACAAACCAACAAACCAACAAAGCAACAAACCAACAAACCAACAAACCAACAAACCAACAAACTAACAAACCAACAAACTAACAAACCAACAAGCCAACAAACCAACAAACCAACAAGCCAACAAACCAACAAACCAACAAACCAACAAGCCAACAACCCAACAAACTAACAAACGAACAAGCCAACAAACCAACAAACCAACAAACCAACATGCCAACAAACCAACAAACTAAGTAACCAACAAGCCAACAAACCAACAAACCAACAAGCCAACAAGCAAACAAACCAACAAACCAACAAGCCAATAAACCAACAAACCAACAAACCAACAAGCCAAAAAACCAACAAACAAATAAACCAACAAACCAACAAACCAACAAACCAACAAACCAACAAACCAACAAACCAAAAAACCAACAAACCAACAAACCAACAAGCCAACAAACCAACAAACCAACAAACCAACAAGCCAACAAACCAACAAACAAATAAACCAACAAACCAACAAACCAACAAACCAACAAACCAAGAAACCAAAAAACCAACAAACCAACAAGCCAACAAGCCAACAAACCAACAAACTAACAAACCAACAAGCCAACAAACCAACAAATTAACAAGCCAACAAGCCAACAAACCAACAAACAAATAAACCAACAAACCAAAAAACCAACAAACCAACAAACCAACAAACCTACAAACCAACAAACCAACAAGCCAACAAGCCAACAAACCAAAAAACCAACACGCCAACAAACCAACAAGCCAACAAACCAACAAACCAACAAACCAAGTAACCAAAAAGGCAACAAACCAACAAACCAACAAACCAACAAACCAACAAGCCAACAAGCCAACAAACCAACAAACCAACAAGCCAACAAGCCAACAAACCAACAAACCAACAACCCAACAAACCAACAAACCAACAAACAAAAAAACCAACAAACCAACAAACCAACAAACCAACAAACCAACAAAACAACAAACCAACAAGCCAACAAGCCTACAAATCAACAAACTAACAAACCAACAAGGCAACAAACCAACAAACCAACAAGCCAACAAGCCAACAAACCAACAAACCAAGTAACCAAAAAGCCAACAAACTAACAAACCAACAAGCCAACAAGCCAACAAGCCAACAAGCCAACAAGTAAACAAACCAACAAACCAACAAAGCAACAAACCAAAAAACCAACAAACCAAAAAACCAACAAACCAACAAACCATCAACCGAACAAAGCAACAAGACAACAAGCCAACAAACCAACAAACCAAGAAGCCAACAAACCAACAAACCAACAAACCAACAAACCAACAAGCCAACAAGCCAACAAACCAACAAACGAACAAACCAACAAGCCAACAAACCAACAAACCAACAAGCCAACAAACCAACAAACCAACAAGCCAACAAGCCAACAAACCAACAAACCAACAAGCCAACAAACCAACAACAATTAAACCAACAAACCAACAAACCATCAAACCAACAAGCGAACAAGCCAACAAACTAACAAGCCAACAAACCAACAAGCCAACAAACCAACAAACCAACAAGCCAACAAACCAACAAACCAACAAACCAACAAACCAACAAACCAACAACAATTAAACCAACAAACCAACAAACCAACAAACCAACAAGCCAATAAGCCAACAAACCAACAAACCAACAAACCAACAAACCAACAAGCCAACAAGAGAACAAACCAACAAACCAACAAACCAACAAACTAACAAACCAACAAGCCAACAAACCAACAAACCAACAAACCAACAAGCCAACAAGCCAACAAACCAACAAACCAACAAGCCAAAAAACCAACAAACCAACAACCCAACAAGCCAACAAACCAACAAACAAATAAACCAACAAACCAACAAACCAACAAACCAACAAACCAACAAACCAACAAACCAACAAACCAACAAACCAACAAACCAACATGCCAACAAGCCAACAAACCAACAAGCCAACAAACCAACAAACCAACAAGCCAACAAGCCAACAAACCAACAAGCCAACAAACCAACAAACCAACAAGCCAACGAGCCAACAAACCAACAAGCCACAAACCAACAAAACAATAAGCCAAGTAACCAAAAAGCCAACAAACTAACAAACCAACAAGCCAACAAACCAACAAGCCAACAAGCTAACAAACCAACAAACCAACTAAGCAACAAACCAAAAAACCAACAAACCAAAAAACCAACAAACCAACAAACCATCAAACGAACAAAGCAACAAGCCAACAAGCCAACAAACCAACAAACCAACAAGCCAACAAACCAACAAATCAACAAACCAACAAACCAACAAGCCAACAAGCCAACAAACCAACAAACCAACAAGCCAAAAAACCAACAAACCAACAACCCAACAAGCCAACAAACCAACAAACAAATAAACCAACAAACCAACAAACCAACAAACCAACAAACCAACAAACCAACAAACCAAAAATCCAACAAACCAACATGCCAACAAACCAACAAACCAAGTAACCAACAAACCAACAAACCATCAAACGAACAAAGCAACAAACCAACAAGCCAACAAGCCAACAAAACAATAAACCAAGTAACCAAAAAGCCAACAAACCAACAAACCAACAAGCCAACAAACCAACAAGCCAACAAGCTAACAAACCAACAAACCAACAAAGCAACAAACCAAAAAAACCAACAAACCAAAAAACCAACAAACCAACAAACCAAGTAACCATCAAACGAACAAAGCAACAAACCAACAAGCCAACAAGCCAACAAAACAATAAGCCAAGTAACCAAAAAGCCAACAAACTAACAAACCAACAAGCCAACAAACCAACAAGCCAACAAGCTAACAAACCAACAAACCAACAAAGCAACAAACCAAAAAACCAACAAACCAAAAAACCAACAAACCAACAAACCATCAAACGAACAAAGCAACAAGCCAACAAGCCAACAAACCAACAAATCAACAAGCCAACAAACCAACAAATCAACAAGCCAACAAGCCAACAAACCAACAAAGCGACATGCCAACAAAACAACAAACTAAGTAACCAATAAGTCAACAAACCAACAAACCAACAAACCAACAAGCCAACAAGCCAACAAACCAACAAACCAATAAGCCAACAAAACGGCAAGCCAACAAACCAACAAACAAACAAACTAAGTAACCAAAAAGCCAACAAACTAACAAACCAACAAACCAACAAGCCAACAAGCCAACAAACCAACAAGCCAACAAAGCAACAAGCCAACAAACCAACAAAACAACAATCCAACAAGCTAACAAGCCAACAAGCCAACAAACCAACAAACTAACAAACCAACAAGGCAACAAACCAACAAACCAACAAGCCAACAAGCCAACAAACCAACAAACCAAGTAACCAAAAAGCCAACAAACTAACAAACCAACAAGCCAACAAAGTAACAAACCAAAAAACAACAAACCAACAAACCAACAAGCCAACAAGCCAACAAACCAACAAACCAACAAGCCAACAAACCAACAAACCAACAAACCAACAAACCAACAAACCAACAAACCAACAAACCAACATACCAAGAAACGACCAAACCAACAAGCCAACAAGCCAACAAAGCAACAAACCAACAAGCCAACAAACCAACAACAATTAAACCAACAAACCAACAAACCAACAAACCAACAAACCAACAAGCCAACAAGCCAACAAACCAACAAACCAACAAACCAACAAACCAACAAACCAACAAACCAACAAACCAACAAACCAACAAACCAACAAACCAACAAACCAACAAACCAACAAACCAACAAACCAACAAACCAACAAACCAAAAAACCAACAAACCAACAAGCCAACAAGCCAACAAAGCAACAAACCAACAAGCCAACAAACCAACAACAATTAAACCAACAAACCAACAAACCAACAAACCAACAAGCCAACAAGCCAACAAACCAACAAACCAACAAACCAACAAACCAACAAGCCAACAAGCCAACAAACCAACAAACCAACAAATCAACAAACCAACAAACCAACAAGCCAACAAACCAACAAGCCAACAAACCAACAAACCAACAAACCAACAAACCAACAAACCAACAAGCCAACAAAACAACAAACCAACAAGCCAACAAGCCAACAAACCAACAAACTAACAAACCAACAAGCCAACAAACCAACAAACCAACAAGCCCACAAACCAACAAACCAACAAGCCAACAAACCAACAAACCAACAAACCAAAAAACCAACAAACCAACAAGCCAACAAGCCAACAAAGCAACAAACCAACAAGCCAACAAACCAAGAACAATTAAACCAACAAACCAACAAACCAACAACCAACAAGCCAACAAGCCAACAAACCAACAAACCAACAAACCAACAAACTAACAAACCAACAAGGCAACAAGCCAACAAACCAACAAGCCAAAAAACCAACAAACCAACAAGCCAACAAGCCAACAAACCAACAAACCAACAAGCCAACAAGCCAACAAACCAACAAACCAACAAGCCAACAAACCAACAAACCAACAAACCAAAAAACCAACAAACCAACAAACCAACAAACCAACAAACCAACAAGCCAACAAAACAACAAACCAACAAGCCAACAAGCCAACAAACCAACAAACTAACAAACCAACAAGCCAACAAACCAACAAACCAACAAGCCAACAAACCAACAAACCAACAAACCAACAAGCCAACAAACCAACAAACCAACAAGCCAACAAGCCAACAAACCAACAAACCAACAAGCCAACAAACCAACAAACAAAAAAACCAACAAACCCACAAACCAACAAACCAACAAACCAACAAACTAACAAACCAACAAGGCAACAAACCAACAAACCAACAAGCCAACAAGCCAACAAACCAACAAACCAAGTAACCAAAAAGCCAACAAACTAACAAACCAACAAGCCAACAAACCAACAAGCCAACAAGCCAACAAACCAACAAACCAACAAAGCAACAAACCAAAAAACCAACAAACCAAAAAACCAACAAACCAACAAACCATCAACCGAACAAAGCAACAAGACAACAAGCCAACAAACCAACAAACCAACAAGCCAACAAACCAACAAACCAACAAGCCAACAAACCAACAAACCAACAAGCCAACAAACCAACAAATCAACAAGCCAACAAGCCAACTAACCAACAAACCAACAAACCAACAAACCAACAAACCAACAAACCAACAACCCAACAAGCCAACAAGCCTACAAAGCAACAAACCAACAAGCCAACAAACCAACAACAATTAAACCAACAAACCAACAAACCATCAAACCAACAAGCCAACAAGCCAACAAACCAACAAACCAACAAGCCAACAAGCCAACAAACCAACAAACCAACAAACCAACAAACTAACAAACCAACAAGGCAACAAACCAACAAACCAACAAGCCAACAAGCCAACAAACCAACAAACCAAGTAACCAAAAAGCCAACAAACTAACAAACCAACAAGCCAACAAACCAACAAGCCAACAAGCCAACAAACCAACAAACCAACAAAGCAACAAACCAAAAAACAACAAACCAAAAAACCAACAAACCAACAAACCATCAAGCGAACAAAGCAACAAGACAACAAGCCAACAAACCAACAAACCAACAAGCCAACAAACCAACAAACCAACAAACCAACAAACCAACAAACCAACAAACCAACAAACCAACACACCAACAAACAAAAAAACCAACAAACCCACAAACCAACAAACCAAGTAACCAAAAAGCCAACAAACTAACAAACCAACAAGCCAACAAACCAACAAGCCAACAAGCCAACAAACCAACAAACCAACAAAGCAACAAACCAAAAAACCAACAAACCAAAAAACCAACAAACCAACAAACCATCAACCGAACAAAGCAACAAGACAACTAGCCAACAAACCAACAAACCAACAAGCCAAAAAAACAACAAACCAACAAGCCAACAAACCAACAAACCAACAAGCCAACAAACCAACAAATCAACAAGCCAACAAGCCAACTAACCAACAAACCAACAAACCAACAAACCAACAAACCAACAAACCAACAAACCAACAACCCAACAAGCCAACAAGCCAACAAAGCAACAAACCAACAAGCCAACAAACCAACAACAATTAAACCAACAAACCAACAAACCATCAAACCAACAAGCCAACAAGCCAACAAACCAACAAACCAACAAGCCAACAAGCCAACAAACCAACAAGCCAACAAACCAACAAACCAACAAGCCAACAAGCCAACAAACCAACAAGCCAACAAGCCAACAAACCAACAAACCAACAAAGCAACAAACCAAAAAACCAACAAACCAAAAAACCAACAAACCAACAAACCATCAACCGAACAAAGCAACAAGACAACAAGCCAACAAACCAACAAACCAACAAGCCAACAAACCAACAAACCAACAAACCAACAAACCAACAAACCAACAAACCAACAAACCAACAAACAAAAAAACCAACAAACCCACAAACCAACAAACCAACAAACCAACAAACTAACAAACCAACAAGGCAATAAACCAACAAACCAACAAGCCAACAAGCCAACAAACCAACAACCCAAGTAACCAAAAAGCCAACAAACTAACAAACCAACAAGCCAACAAACCAACAAGCCAACAAGCCAACAAACCAACAAACCAACAAAGCAACAAACCAAAAAACCAACAAACCAAAAAACCAACAAACCATCAAACCATCAACCGAACAAAGCAACAAGACAACAAGCCAACAAACCAACAAACCAACAAGCCAACAAACCAACAAACCAACAAGCCAACAAACCAACAAACCAACAAGCCAACAAACCAACAAATCAACAAGCCAACAAGCCAACTAACCAACAAACCAACAAACCAACAAACCAACAAACCAACAAACCAACAAACCAACAACCCAACAAGCCAACAAGCCAACAAAGCAACAAACCAACAAGCCAACAAACCAACAACAATTAAACCAACAAACCAACAAACCAACAAGCCAACTAACCAACAAACCAACAAACCAACAAACCAACAAACCAACAAACCAACAAACCAACAACCCAAGAAGCCACAAGCCAACAAAGCAACAAGCCAACAAGCCAACAAACCAACAACAATTAAACCAACAAGCCAACAAACCAACAAACCAACAAAGCAACAAACCAAAAAACCAACAAACCAAAAAACCAACAAACCAACAAACCATCAACCGAACAAAGCAACAAGACAACAAGCCAACAAACCAACAAACCAACAAACCAACAAGCCAACAAACCAACAAACCAACAAACCAACAAACCAACAAACTAACAAACCAACAAACCAACAAACCAACAAACAAAAAAACCAACAAACCCACAAACCAACAAACCAACAAACCAACAAACTAACAAACCAACAAGGCAACAAACCAACAAACCAACAAGCCAACAAGCCAACAAACCAACAAACCAAGTAACCAAAAAGCCAACAAACTAACAAACCAACAAGCCAACAAACCAACAAGCCAACAAGCCAACAAACCAACAAACCAACAAAGCAACAAACCAAAAAACCAACAAACCAAAAAACCAACAAACCAACAAACCATCAACCGAACAAAGCAACAAGACAACAAGCCAACAAACCAACAAACCAACAAGCCAACAAACCAACAAACCAACAAGCCAACAAACCAACAAACCAACAAGCCAACAAACCAACAAATCAACAAGCCAACAAGCCAACTAACCAACAAACCAACAAACCAACAAACCAACAAACCAACAAACCAACAAACCAACAACCCAACAACCCAACAAGCCAACAAAGCAACAAACCAACAAGCCAACAAACCAACAACAATTAAACCAACAAACCAACAAACCATCAAACCAACAAGCCAACAAGCCAACAAACCAACAAACCAACAAGCCAACAAGCCAACAAACCAACAAACCAACAAAGCAACAAACCAAAAAACCAACAAACCAAAAAACCAACAAACCAACAAACCATCAACCGAACAAAGCAACAAACTAACAAACCAACAAGGCAACAAACCAACAAACCAACAAGCCAACAAGCCAACAAACCAACAAACATAGTAACCAAAAAGCCAACAAACTAACAAACCAACAAGTCAACAAACCAACAAGCCAACAAGCCAACAAACCAACAAACCAACAAAGCAACAAACCAAAAAACCAACAAACCAAAAAACCAACAAACCAACAAACCATCAACCGAACAAAGCAACAAGACAACAAGCCAACAAACCAACGAACCAACAAGCCAACAAACGAACAAACCAACAAGCCAACAAACCAACAAACCAACAAGCCAACAAACCAACAAATCAACAAGCCAACAAGCCAACTAACCAACAAACCAACAAGCCAACAAACCAACAAACATAGTAACCAAAAAGCCAACAAACTAACAAACCAACAAGCCAACAAACCAACAAGCCAACAAACCAACAAACCAACAAGCCAACAAGCCAACAAACCAACAAACCAAGTAACCAAAAAGCCAACAAACTAACAAACCAACAAGCCAACAAACCAACAAGCCAACAAGCCAACAAACCAACAAACCAACAAAGCAACAAACCAAAAAACCAACAAACCAAAAAACCAACAAACCAACAAACCATCAACCGAACAAAGCAACAAGACAACAAGCCAACAAACCAACAAACCAACAAGCCAACAAACCAACAAACCAACAAGCCAACAAACCAACAAACCAACAAGCCAACAAACCAACAACAATTAAACCAACAAACCAACAAGCCAACAAACCAACAAACCAACAAGCCAACAAGCCAACAAACCAACAAGCCAACAAGCCAACAAACCAACAAACCAACAAAGCAACAAACCAAAAAACCAACAAACCAAAAAACCAACAAACCAACAAACCATCAACCGAACAAAGCAACAAGACAACAAGCCAACAAACCAACAAATCAACAAGCCAACAAACCAACAAACCAACAAACCAACAAACCAACAAACCAACAAACCAACAAACAAAAAAACCAACAAACCCACAAACCAACAAACCAACAAACCAACAAACTAACAAACCAACAAGGCAACAAACCAACAAACCAACAAGCCAACAAGCCAACAAACCAACAAACATAGTAACCAAAAAGCCAACAAACTAACAAACCAACAACCCAACAAACCAACAAGCCAACAAGCCAACAAACCAACAAACCAACAAAGCAACAAACCAAAAAACCAACAAACCAAAAAACCAACAAACCAACAAACCATCAACCGAACAAAGCAACAAGACAACAAGCCAACAAACCAACGAACCAACAAGCCAACAAACCAACAAACCAACAAGCCAACAAACCAACAAACCAACAAGCCAACAAACCAACAAATCAACAAGCCAACAAGCCAACTAACCAACAAACCAACAAGCCAACAAACCAACAACAATTAAACCAACAAACCAACAAACCATCAAACCAACAAGCCAACAAGCCAACAAACCAACAAACCAACAAGCCAACAAGCCAACAAACCAACAAGCCAACAAACCAACAAACCAACAAGCCAACAAGCCAACAAACCAACAAGCCAACAAGCCAACAAACCAACAAACCAACAAAGCAACAAACCAAAAAACCAACAAACCAAAAAACCAACAAACCAACAAACCATCAACCGAACAAAGCAACAAGACAACAAGCCAACAAACCAACAAATCAACAAGCCAACAAACCAACAAACCAACAAACCAACAAACCAACAAACCAACAAACCAACAAACAAAAAAACCAACAAACCCACAAACCAACAAACCAACAAACCAACAAACTAACAAACCAACAAGGCAACAAACCAACAAACCAACAAGCCAACAAGCCAACAAACCAACAAACCAAGTAACCAAAAAGCCAACAAACTAACAAACCAACAAGCCAACAAACCAACAAGCCAACAAGCCAACAAACCAACAAACCAACAAAGCAACAAACCAAAAAACCAACAAACCAAAAAACCAACAAACCAACAAACCATCAACCGAACAAAGCAACAAGACAACAAGCCAACAAACCAACAAACCAACAAGCCAACAAACCAACAAACCAACAAGCCAACAAACCAACAAACCAACAAGCCAACAAACCAACAAATCAACAAGCCAACAAGCCAACTAACCAACAAACCAACAAACCAACAAACCAACAAACCAACAAACCAACAAACCAACAAACCAACAAGCCAACAAGCCAACAAAGCAACAAACCATCAAGCCAACAAACCAACAACAATTAAACCAACAAACCAACAAACCAACAAGCCAACTAACCAACAAACCAACAAACCAACAAACCAACAAACCAACAAACCAACAAACCAACAACCCAACAAGCCAACAAGCCAACAAAGCAACAAACCAACAAGCCAACAAACCAACAACAATTAAACCAACAAGCCAACAAACCAACAAACCAACAAAGCAACAAACCAAAAAACCAACAAACCAAAAAACCAACAAACCAACAAACCATCAACCGAACAAAGCAACAAGACAACAAGCCAACAAACCAACAAACCAACAAACCAACAAACCAACAAACCAACAAGCCAACAAACCAACAAACCAACAAGCCAACAAACCAACAAATCAACAAGCCAACAAGCCAACTAACCAACAAACCAACAAACCAACAAACCAACAAACCAACAAACCAACAAACCAACAACCCAACAAGCCAACAAGCCAACAAAGCAACAAACCAACAAGCCAACAAACCAACAACAATTAAACCAACAAACCAACAAACCATCAAACCAACAAGCCAACAAGCCAACAAACCAACAAACCAACAAGCCAACAAGCCAACAAACCAACAAACCAACAAACCAACAAACTAACAAACCAACAAGGCAACAAACCAACAAACCAACAAGCCAACAAGCCAACAAACCAACAAACCAAGTAACCAAAAAGCCAACAAACTAACAAACCAACAAGCCAACAAACCAACAAGCCAACAAGCCAACAAACCAACAAACCAACAAAGCAACAAACCAAAAAACCAACAAACCAAAAAACCAACAAACCAACAAACCATCAACCGAACAAAGCAACAAGACAACAAGCCAACAAACCAACAAACCAACAAGCCAACAAACCAACAAACCAACAAACCAACAAACCAACAAACCAACAAACCAACAAACCAACAAACAAAAAAACCAACAAACCCACAAACCAACAAACCAACAAACCAACAAACCAACAAGGCAACAAACCAACAAACCAACAAGCCAACAAGCCAACAAACAAACAAACCAAGTAACCAGAGAGCCAACAAACTAACAAACCAACAAGCCAACAAACCAACAAGCCAACAAGCCAACAAACCAACAAACCAACAAAGCAACAAACCAAAAAACCAACAAACCAAAAAACCAACAAACCAACAAACCATCAACCGAACAAAGCAACAAGACAACAAGCCAACAAACCAACAAACCAACAAGCCAACAAACCAACAAACCAACAAGCCAACAAACCAACAAACCAACAAGCCAACAAACCAACAAATTAACAAGCCAACAAGCCAACTAACCAACAAACCAACAAACCAACAAACCAACAAACCAACCAACCAACAAACCAACAAACCAACAACCCAACAAGCCAACAAGCCAACAAAGCAACAAACCAACAAGCCAACAAACCAACAACAATTAAACCAACAAACCAACAAACCATCAAACCAACAAGCCAACAAGCCAACAAACCAACAAACCAACAAGCCAACAAGCCAACAAACCAACAAACCAACAAACCAACAAACTAACAAACCAACAAGGCAACAAACCAACAAACTAACAAGCCAACAAGCCAACAAACCAACAAACCAAGTAACCAAAAAGCCAACAAACTAACAAACCAACAAGCCAACAAACCAACAAGCCAACAAGCCAACAAACCAACAAACCAACAAAGCAACAAACCAAAAAACCAACAAACCAAAAAACCAACAAACCAACAAACCACCAACCGAACAAAGCAACAAGACAACAAGCCAACAAACCAACAAACCAACAAGCCAACAAACCAACAAACCAATAAACCAACAAACCAACAAACCAACAAACCAACAAACAAAAAAACCAACAAACCCACAAACCAACAAACCAACAAACCAACAAACAAAAAAACCAACAAACCCACAAACCAACAAACCAACAAACCAACAAACTAACAAACCAACAAGGCAACAAACCAACAAACCAACAAGCCAACAAGCCAACAAACCAAGTAACCAAAAAGCCAACAAACTAACAAACCAACAAGCCAACAAACCAACAAGCCAACAAGCCAACAAGCCAACAAACCAGCAAACCAACAAAGCAACAAACCAAAAAACCAACAAACCAAAAAACCAACAAACCAACAAACCATCAACCGAACAAAGCAACAAGACAACAAGCCAACAAACCAACAAACCAACAAGCCAACAAACCAACAAACCAACAAGCCAACAAACCAACAAACCAACAAGCCAACAAACCAACAAATCAACAAGCCAACAAGCCAACTAACCAACAAACCAACAAACCAACAAACCAACAAACCAACAAACCAACAAACCAACAACCCAACAAGCCAACAAGCCAACAAAGCAACAAACCAACAAGCCAACAAACCAACAACAATTAAACCAACAAACCAACAAACCATCAAACCAACAAGCCAACAAGCCAACAAACCAACAAACCAACAAGCCAACAAGCCAACAAACCAACAAGCCAACAAACCAACAAACCAACAAGCCAACAAGCCAACAAACCAACAAGCCAACAAGCCAACAAACCAACAAACCAACAAAGCAACAAACCAAAAAACCAAGAAACCAAAAAACCAACAAACCAACAAACCATCAACCGAACAAAGCAACAAGACAACAAGCCAACAAACCAACAAACCAACAAGCCAACAAACCAACAAACCAACAAACCAACAAACCAACAAACCAACAAACCAACAAACCAACAAACAAAAAAACCAACAAACCCACAAACCAACAAACCAACAAACCAACAAACTAACAAACCAACAAGGCAACAAACCAACAAACCAACAAGCCAACAAGCCAACAAACCAACAAACCAAGTAACCAAAAAGCCAACAAACTAACAAACCAACAAGCCAACAAACCAACAAGCCAACAAGCCAACAAACCAACAAACCAACAAAGCAACAAACCAAAAAAACAACAAACCAAAAAACCAACAAACCAACAAACCATCAACCGAACAAAGCAACAAGACAACAAGCCAACAAACCAACAAACTAACAAGCCAACAAACCAACAAACCAACAAGCCAACAAACCAACAAACCAACAAGCCAACAAACCAACAAATCAACAAGCCAACAAGCCAACTAACCAACAAACCAACAAACCAACAAACCAACAAACCAACAAACCAACAAACCAACAAACCAACAACCCAACAAGCCAACAAGCCAACAAACCAACAAACCATCAACCGAACAAAGCAACAAGACAACAAGCCAACAAACCAACAAACCAACAAGCCAACCAACCAACAAACCAACAAACCAACAAACCAACAAACCAACAAACCAACAAACCAACAAACAAAAAAACCAACAAACCCACAAACCAACAAACCAACAAACCAACAAACTAACAAACCAACAAGGCAACAAACCAACAAACCAACAAGCCAACAAGCCAACAAACCAACAAACCAAGTAACCAAAAAGCCAACAAACTAACAAACCAATAAGCCAACAAACCAACAAGCCAACAAGCCAACAAACCAACAAACCAACAAAGCAACAAACCAAAAAACCAACAAGCCATCAACCGAACAAAGCAACAAGACAACAAGCCAACAAACCAACAAACCAACAAGCCAAAAAACCAACAAACCAACAAGCCAACAAACCAACAAACCAACAAGCCAACAAACCAACAAATCAACAAGCCAATAAGCCAACTAACCAACAAACCAACAAACCAACAAACCAACAAACCAACAAACCAACAAACCAACAAACCAACAACCCAACAAGCCAACAAGCCAACAAAGCAACAAACCAACAAGCCAACAAACCAACAACAATTAAACCAACAAACCAACAAACCATCAAACCAACAAGCCAACAAGCCAACAAACCAACAAACCAACAAGCCAACAAGCCAACAAACCAACAAACCAACAAACCAACAAACTAACAAACCAACAAGGCAACAAACCAACAAACCAACAAGCCAACAAGCCAACAAACCAACAAACCAAGTAACCAAAAAGCCAACAAACTAACAAACCAACAAGCCAACAAACCAACAAGCCAACAAGCCAACAAACCACAAACCAACAAAGCAACAAACCAAAAAACCAACAAACCAAAAAACCAACAAACCAACAAACCATCAACCGAACAAAGCAACAAGACAACAAGCCAACAAACCAACAAACCAACAAGCCAACAAACCAACAAACCAACAAGGCAACAAACCAACAAACCAACAAGCCAACAAACCAACAAATCAACAAGCCAACAAGCCAACTAACCAACAAACCAACAAACCAACAAACCAACAAACCAACAAACCAACAAACCAACAACCCAACAAGCCAACAAGCCAACAAAGCAACAAACCAACAAGCCAACAAACCAACAACAATTAAACCAACAAACCAACAAACCATCAAACCAACAAGCCAACAAGCCAACAAACCAACAAACCAACAAACCATCAACCGAACAAAGCAACAAACCAACAAACCATCAACCGAACAAAGCAACAAGACAACAGGCCAACAAACCAACAAACCAACAAGCCAACAAACCAACAAACCAACAAGCCAACAAACCAACAAACCAACAAGACAACAAACCAACAAATCAACAAGCCAACAAGCCAACTAACCAACAAACCAACAAACCAACAAACCAACAAACCAACAAACCAACAAACCAACAACCCAACAAGCCAACAAGCCAACAAAGCAACCAACCAACAAGCCAACAAACCAACAACAATTAAACCAACAAACCAACAAACCATCAAACCAACAAGCCAACAAGCCAACAAACCAACAAACCAACAAGCCAACAAGCCAACAAACCAACAAACCAACAAACCAACAAACTAACAAACCAACAAGGCAACAAACCAACAAAACAACAAGCCAACAAGCCAACAAACCAACAAACCAAGTTACCAAAAAGCCAACAAACTAACAAACCAACAAGCCAACAAACCAACAAGCCAACAAGCCAACAAACCAACAAACCAACAAAGCAACAAACCAAAAAACCAACAAACCAAAAAACCAACAAACCAACAAACCATCAACCGAACAAAGCAACAAGACAACAAGCCAACAAACCAACAAACCAACAAGCCAACAAACCAACAAACCAACAAACCAACAAACCAACAAACAAAAAAACCAACAAACCCACAAACCAACAAACCAACAAACCAACAAACTAACAAACCAACAAGGCAACAAACCAACAAACCAACAAGCCAACAAGTAAACAAACCAACAAACCAAGTAACCAAAAAGCCAACAAACTAACAAACCAACAAGCCAACAAACCAACAAGCCAACAAGCCAACAAACCAACAAACCAACAAAGCAACAAACCAAAAAACCAACAAACCAAAAAACCAACAAACCAACAAACCATCAACCGAACAAAGCAACAAGACAACAAGCCAACAAACCAACAAACCAACAAGCCAACAAACCAACAAACCAACAAGCCAACAAACCAACAAACCAACAAGCCAACAAACCAACAAATCAACAAGCCAACAAGCCAACTAACCAACAAACCAACAAACCAACAAACCAACAAACCAACAAACCAACAAACCAACAAACCAACAAACCAACAACCCAACAAGCCAACAAGCCAACAAAGCAACAAACCAACAAGCCAACAAACCAACAACAATTAAACCAACAAACCAACAAACCATCAAACCAACAAGCCAACAAGCCAACAAACCAACAAACCAACAAGCCAACAAGCCAACAAACCAACAAACCAACAAACCAACAAACTAACAAACCAACAAGGCAACAAACCAACAAACCAACAAGCCAACAAGCCAACAAACCAACAAACCAAGTAACCAAAAACCAACAAACTAACAAACCAACAAGCCAACAAACCAACAAGCCAACAAGCCAACAAACCAACAAACCAACAAAGCAACAAACCAAAAAACCAACAAACCAAAAAACCAACAAACCAACAAACCATCAACCGAACAAAGCAACAAGACAACAAGCCAACAAACCAACAAACCAACAAGCCAACAAACCAACAAACCAACAAACCAACAAACCAACAAACCAACAAACCAACAAACCAACAAACAAAAAAACCAACAAACCCACAAACCAACAAACCAACAAACCAACAAACTAACAAACCAACAAGGCAACAAACCAACAAACCAACAAGCCAACAAGCCAACAAACCAACAAACCAAGTAACCAAAAAGCCAACAAACTAACAAACCAACAAGCCAACAAACCAACAAGCCTACAAGCCAACAAACCAACAAACCAACAAAGCAACAAACCAAAAAACCAACAAACCAAAAAACCAACAAACCAACAAACCATCAACCGAACAAAGCAACAAGACAACAAGCCAACAAACCAACAAACCAACAAGCCAACAAACCAACAAACCAACAAGCCAACAGACCAACAAACCAACAAGCCAACAAACCAACAAATCAACAAGCCAACAAGCCAACTAACCAACAAACCAACAAACCAACAAACCAACAAACCAACAAACCAACAAACCAACAACCCAACAAGCCAACAAGCAAACAAAGCAACAAACCAATAAGCCAACAAACTAACAACAATTAAACCAACAAACCAACAAACCATCAAACCAACAAGCCAACAAGCCAACAAACCAACAAACCAACAAGCCAACAAGCCAACAAACCAACAAGCCAACAAACCAACAAACCAACAAGCCAACAAGCCAACAAACCAACAAGCCAACAAGCCAACAAACCAACAAACCAACAAAGCAACAAACCAAAAAACCAACAAACCAAAAAACCAACAAACCAACAAACCATCAACCGAACAAAGCAATAAGACAACAAGCCAACAAACCAACAAACCAACAAACCAACAAGCCAACAAACCAACAAACCAACAAACCAACAAACCAACAAACCAACAAACCAACAAACAAAAAAACCAACAAACCCACAAACCAACAAACCAACAAACCAACAAACTAACAAACCAACAAGGCAATAAACCAACAAGCCAACAAGCCAACAAACCAACAAACCAACAAACCAACAAACCAACAAGCCAACAAACCAAGTAACCAAAAAGCCAAAAAACTAACAAACCAACAAGCCAACAAACCAACAAGCCAACAAGCCAACAAACCAACAAACCATCAACCGAACAAAGCAACAAGACAACAAGCCAACAAACCAACAAACCAACAAGCCAACAAACCAACAAACCAACAAGCCAACAAACCAACAAACCAACAAGCCAACAAACCAACAAATCAACAAGCCAACAAGCCAACTAACCAACAAACCAACAAACCATCAAACCAACAAGCCAACAAGCCAACAAACCAACAAACCAACAAGCCAACAAGCCAACAAACCAACAAGCCAACAAACCAACAAACCAACAAGCCAACAAGCCAACAAACCAACAAGCCAACAAGCCAACAAACCAACAAACCAACAAAGCAACAAACCAAAAAACCAACAAACCAAAAAACCAACAAACCAACAAACCATCAACCGAACAAAGCAACAAGACAACAAGCCAACAAACCAACAAACCAACAAACCAACAAGCCAACAAACCAACAAACCAACAAACCAACAAACCAACAAACCAACAAGCCAACAAACCAACAAACCAAGTAACCAAAAAGCCAAAAAACTAACAAACCAACAAGCCAACAAACCAACAAGCCAACAAGCCAACAAACCAACAAACCATCAACCGAACAAAGCAACAAGACAACAAGCCAACAAACCAACAAACCAACAAGTCAACAAACCAACAAACCAACAAGCCAACAAACCAACAAACCAACAAGCCAACAAACCAACAAATCAACAAGCCAACAAGCCAACTAACCAACAAACCAACAAACCAACAAACCAACAAACCAACAAACCAACAAACCAACAACCCAACAAGCCAACAAGCCAACAAAGCAACAAACCAACAAGCCAACAAACCAACAACAATTAAACCAACAAACCAACAAACCAACAAGCCAACTAACCAACAAACCAACAAACCAACAAACCAACAAACCAACAAACCAACAAACCAACAACCCAACAAGCCAACAAGCCAACAAAGCAACAAACCAACCAGCCAACAAACCAACAACAATTAAACCAACAAACCAACAAACCAACAAACCAACAAACCAACAAACCAACAAACAAAAAAACCAACAAACCCACAAACCAACAAACCAACAAACCAACAAACTAACAAACCAACAAGGCAACAAACCAACAAACCAACAAGCCAACAAGCCAACAAACCAACAAACCAAGTAACCAAAAAGCCAACAAACTAACAAACCAACAAGCCAACAAACCAACAAGCCAACAAGCCAACAAACCAACAAACCAACAAAGCAACAAACCAAAAAACCAACAAACCAAAAAACCAACAAACCAACAAACCATCAACCGAACAAAGCAACAAGACAACAAGCCAACAAACCAACAAGACAACAAGCCAACAAACCAACAAACCAACAAGCCAACAAACCAACAAACCAACAAGCCAACAAACCAACAAATCAACAAGCCAACAAGCCAACTAACCAACAAACCAACAAACCAACAAACCAACAAACCAACAAACCAACAAACCAACAACCCAACAAGCCAACAAGCCAACAAAGCAACAAACCAACAAGCCAACAAACCAACAACAATTAAACCAACAAACCAACAAACCAACAAGCCAACTAACCAACAAACCAACAAACCAACAAACCAACAAACCAACAAACCAACAAACCAACAACCCAACAAGCCAACAAGCCAACAAAGCAACAAACCAACAAGCCAACAAACCAACAACAATTAAACCAACAAACCAACAAACCAACAAACCAACAAACCAACAAACCAACAAACAATAAAACCAACAAACCCACAAACCAACAAACCAACAAACCAACAAACTAACAAACCAACAAGGCAACAAACCAACAAACCAACAAGCCAACAAGCCAACAAACCAACAAACCAAGTAACCAAAAAGCCAACAAACTAACAAACCAACAAGCCAACAAACCAACAAGCCAACAAGCCAACAAACCAACAAACCAACAAAGCAACAAACCAAAAAACCAACAAACCAAAAAACCAACAAACTAACAAACCATCAACCGAACAAAGCAACAAGACAACAAGCCAACAAACCAACAAGCCAACAAACCAACAAACCAACAAGCCAACAAACAAACAAATCAACAAGCCAACAAGCCAACTAACCAACAAACCAACAAACCAACAAACCAACAAACCAACAAAACAACAAACCAACAACCCAACAAGCCAACAAGCCAACAAAGCAACAAACCAACAAGCCAACAAACCAACAACAATTAAACCAACAAACCAACAAACCATCAAACCAACAAGCCAACAAACTAACAAACCATCAACCGAACAAAGCAACAAACCAACAAGCCAACAAACCAACAAACCAACAAGCCAACAAACCAACAAACCAACAAGCCAACAAACAAACAAATCAACAAGCCAACAAGCCAACTAACCAACAAACCAACAAACCAACAAACCAACAAACCAACAAAACAACAAACCAACAACCCAACAAGCCAACAAGCCAACAAAGCAACAAACCAACAAGCCAACAAACCAACTACAATTAAACCAACAAACCAACAAACCATCAAACCAACAAGCCAACAAGCCAACAAACCAACAAACCAACAAGCCAACAAGCCAACAAACCAACAAGCCAACAAACCAACAAACCAACAAGCCAACAAGCCAACAAACCAACAAGCCAACAAGCCAACAAACCAACAAACCAACAAAGCAACAAACCAAAAAACCAACAAACCAAAAAACCAACAAACTAACAAACCATCAACCGAACAAAGCAACAAGACAACAAGCCAACAAACCAACAAACCAACAAGCCAACAAACCAACAAACCAACAAGCCAACAAACCAACAAACCAACAAGCCAACAAACAAACAAATCAACAAGCCAACAAGCCAACTAACCAACAAACCAACAAACCAACAAACCAACAAACCAACAAAACAACAAACCAACAACCCAACAAGCCAACAAGCCAACAAAGCAACAAACCAACAAGCCAACAAACCAACAACAATTAAACCAACAAGCCAACAAGCCAACTAACCAACAAACCAACAAACCAACAAACCAACAAACCAACAAACCAACAAACCAACAACCCAACAAGCCAACAAGCCAACAAAGCAACAAACCAACAAGCCAACAAACCAACAACAATTAAACCAACAAACCAACAAACCAACAAGCCAACTAACCAACAAACCAACAAACAAACAAACCAACAAACCAACAAACCAACAAACCAACAACCCAACAAGCCAACAAGCCAACAAAGCAACAAACCAACCAGCCAACAAACCAACAACAATTAAACCAACAAACCAACAAACCAACAAACCAACAAACCAACAAACCAACAAACAAAAAAACCAACAAACCCACAAACCAACAAACCAACAAACCAACAAACTAACAAACCAACAAGGCAACAAACCAACAAACCAACAAGCCAACAAGCCAACAAACCAACAAACCAAGTAACCAAAAAGCCAACAAACTAACAAACCAACAAGCCAACAAACCAACAAACCAACAAGCCAACAAGCCAACAAACCAACAAACCAACAAAGCAACAAACCAAAAAACCAACAAACCAAAAAACCAACAAACCAACAAACCATCAACCGAACAAAGCAACAAGACAACAAGCCAACAAACCAACAAGACAACAAGCCAACAAACCAACAAACCAACAAGCCAACAAACCAACAAACCAACAAGCCAGCAAACCAACAAATCAACAAGCCAACAAGCCAACTAACCAACAAACCAACAAACCAACAAACCAACAAACCAACAAACCAACAAACCAACAACCCAACAAGCCAACAAGCCAACAAAGCAACAAACCAACAAGCCAACAAACCAACAACAATTAAACCAACAAACCAACAAACCAACAAGCCAACTAACCAACAAACCAACAAACCAACAAACCAACAAACCAACAAACCAACAAACCAACAACCCAACAAGCCAACAAGCCAACAAAGCAACAAACCAACAAGCCAACAAACCAACAACAATTAAACCAACAAACCAACAAACCAACAAACCAACAAACCAACAAACCAACAAACAATAAAACCAACAAACCCACAAACCAACAAACCAACAAACCAACAAACTAACAAACCAACAAGGCAACAAACCAACAAACCAACAAGCCAACAAGCCAACAAACCAACAAACCAAGTAACCAAAAAGCCAACAAACTAACAAACCAACAAGCCAACAAACCAACAAGCCAACAAGCCAACAAACCAACAAACCAACAAAGCAACAAACCAAAAAACCAACAAACCAAAAAACCAACAAACTAACAAACCATCAACCGAACAAAGCAACAAGACAACAAGCCAACAAACCAACAAACCAACAAGCCAACAAACCAACAAACCAACAAGCCAACAAACCAACAAACCAACAAGCCAACAAACAAACAAATCAACAAGCCAACAAGCCAACTAACCAACAAACCAACAAACCAACAAACCAACAAAACAACAAACCAACAACCCAACAAGCCAACAAGCCAACAAAGCAACAAACCAACAAGCCAACAAACCAACAACAATTAAACCAACAAACCAACAAACCATCAAACCAACAAGCCAACAAGCCAACAAACCAACAAACCAACAAGCCAACAAGCCAACAAACCAACAAGCCAACAAACCAACAAACCAACAAGCCAACAAGCCAACAAACCAACAAGCCAACAAGCCAACAAACCAACGAACCAACAAAGCAACAAACCAAAAAACCAACAAACCAAAAAACCAACAAACCAACAAACCATCAACCGAACAAAGCAAAAAGACAACAAGCCAACAAACCAACAAACCAACAAGCCAACAAACCAACAAACCAACAAACCAACAAACCAACAAACCAACAAACCAACAAACCAACAAACCAACAAACAAAAAAACCAACAAACCCACAAACCAACAAACCAACAAACCAACAAACTAACAAACCAACAAGGCAACAAACCAACAAACCAAAAAGCCAACAAGCCAACAAACCAACAAACCAAGTAACCAAAAAGCCAACAAACTAACAAACCAACAAGCCAACAAGCCAACAAGCCAACAAGCCAACAAACCAACAAACCAACAAAGCAACAAACCAAAAAACCAACAAACCAAAAAACCAACAAACCAACAAACCATCAACCGAACAAAGCAACAAGACAACAAGCCAACAAACCAACAAACCAACAAGCCAACAAACCAACAAACCAACAAGCCAACAAACCAACAAACCAACAAGCCAACAAACCAACAAATCAACAAGCCAACAAGCCAACTAACCAACAAACCAACAAACCAACAAACCAACAAACCAACAAACCAACAAACCAACAAACCAACAAACCAACAACCCAACAAGCCAACAAGCCAACAAAGCAACAAACCAACAAGCCAACAAACCAACAACAATTAAACCAACAAACCAACAAACCATCAAACAAACAAGCCAACAAGCCAACAAACCAACAAACTAACAAGCCAACAAGCCAACAAGCCAACAAACCAACAAGCCAACAAACCAACAAACCAACAAGCCAACAAGCCAACAAACCAACAAACCAGCAAACCAACAAACCAACAAACCAACAAACCAACAAACCAACAAACTAACAAACCAACAAACCAACAAGCCAACAAGCCAACAAAGCAACAAACCAACAAGCCAATAAACGAATAAACAATTAAACCAACAAACCAACAAACCAACAAACAAACAAGCCAAGAAGCCAACAAACCAAGAAGCCAATAAACCAACAAACCAACAAGCCAACAAGCCAACAAACCAACAAACCGACAAGCCAAAAACCAACAAACCAACAAACCAACAAACCAACAAGCCAACAAACTAACAAACAAATAAACCAAGAAACCAACAAACCAACAAACCAACAAACCAACAAACCAACAAACCAAAAAACCAACAAACCAACAAGCCAACAAGCCAACAAACCAACAAACTAATAAACCAACAAACAAACTAACCAACAAACCAACAAGCCAACAAGCCAACAAACCAACAAACCAACAAACCAACAAACTAAGTAACCAACAAGCTAACAAACCAACAAACCAGCAAGCCAACAAGCCAACAAACCAACAAACCAACAAGCCAACAAGCCAACAAACCAACAAGCCAACACACCAACAAACCAACAAACCAACAAACCAACAAACCAACAAGCCCATAAGCCAACAAACCAACAAGCCAACAAACCAACAAACCAACAAACCAACAAGCCAACATGCCAACAAACCAACAAACCAACAAGCCAACAAGCCAACAAACCAACAAGCCAACAAACCAACAAACCAACAAACCAAGTAACCAAAAAGCCAACAAACTAACAAACCAACAAACCAACAAGCCAACAAGCCTACAAACCAACAAACCAACAAAGCAACAAACCAACAAACCAATAAACCAACAAGCCAACAAGCCAACAAACCAACAAACCAACAAGCCAACAAGCCAACAAACCAACAAACCAACAAGCCAACAAACCAACAAACCAACAAACCAAAAAACCAACAAACCAACAAACCAACAAACCAACAAGCCAACAAAACAACAAACCAACAAGCCAACAAGCCAACAAACCAACAAACTAACAAACCAACAAGCCAACAAACCAACAAACCAACAAGCCAACAAGCCAACAAACCAACAAACCAAGTAACCAAAAAGCCAACAAACTAACAAACCAACAAGCCAACAAACCAACAAGCCAACAAGCCAACAAACCAACAAACCAACAAAGCAACAAACCAAAAAACCAACAAACCAAAAAACCAACAAACCAACAAACCATCAACCGAACAAAGCAACAAGCCAAAAAGCCAACAAGCCAACAAACCAACAAACCAACAAGCCAACAAGCCAACAAACCAACAAACCAACAAGCCAACAAGCCAACAAACAAACAAACCAACAAACCAACAAGCCAACAAACCAACAAACCAAGAAGCCAACAAACCAACAAACCAACAAGCCAACAAGCCAACAAACCAACAAACCAACAAGCCAACAAACCAACAAACCAACAAACCAACAAACCAACAAACCAACAAACCAACAAACCAACAAACCAACAAACCAACAAACCAAGAAACCAACAAACCAACAAGCCAACAAGCCAACAAAGCAACAAACCAACAAGCCAACAAACCAACAACAATTAAACCAACAAACCAACAAACCAACAAACCAACAAGCCAACAAGCCAACAAACCAACAAACCAACAAACCAACAAACCAACAAGCCAACAAGCCAACAAATCAACAAACCAACAAACCAACAAACCAACAAACTAACAAACCAACAAACCAACAAACCAACAAACCAACAAACCAAGAAACCAACAAACCACCAAGCCAACAAGCCAACAAACCAACAAGCCAACAAACCAACAACAATTAAACCAACAAACCAACAAACCAACAAACCAACAAGCCAACAAGCCAACAAACCAACAAACCAACAAACCAACAAACCAACAAACCAACAAGCCAACAAGCCAACAAACCAACAAACCAACAAACCAACAAACATACAAACCAACAAACCAACAAGCCAACAAACCAACAAGCCAACAAACCAACAAACAAATAAACCAACAAACCAACAAAACAACAAACCAACAAACCAGCAAACCAACAAACCAAAAAACCAACAAACCAACAAACCAACAAGCCAACAAACCAACAAACCAACAAACCAACAAGCCAACAAGCCAACAAACCAACAAACCAACAAGCCAACAAACCAATAAACCAACAAACCAAACAACCAACAAACCAACAAACCAACAAACCAACAAGCCAACAAAACAACAAACCAAGAAGCCAACAAGCCAACAAACCAACAAACTAACAAACCAATAAGCCAACAAACCAACAAACCAACAAGCCAACAAACCAACAAACCAACAAGCCAACAAAGCAACAAACCAACAAGCCAACAAACCAACAACAATTAAACCAACAAACCAACAAACCAACAAACCAACAAGCCAACAAGCCAACAAACCAACAAACCAACAAGCCAACAAGCCAACAAACCAACAAATCAACAAGCCAACAAGCCAACAAACCAACAAACCAACAAGCCAACAAACCAACAAACCAACAAACAAAAAAACCAACAAACCCACAAACCAACAAACCAACAAAGCAACAAAACAACAAACCAACAAGCCAACACCCCAACAAGCAAACAAACCAACAAACTAACAAACCAACAAAGCAACAAACTAACAAACCAACAAGCCAACAAGCCAACAAACCAACAAACCAAGTAACCGAAAAGCCAACAAACTAACAAACCAACAAGCCAACAAACCAACAAGCCAACAAGCCAACAAACCAACAAACCAACAAACCAACAAGCCAACATGCCAACAAACCAACAAACCAACAAGCCAACAAGCCAACAAACCAACAAGCCAACAAACCAACAAACCAACAAACCAAGTAACCAAAAAGCCAACAAACTAACAAACCAACAAACCAACAAGCCAACAAGCCAACAAACCAACAAACCAACAAAGCAACAAACCAACAAACCAATAAACCAACAAGCCAACAAGCCAACAAACCAACAAACCAACAAACCAACAAGCCAACAAACCAACAAACCAACAAGCCAACAAACCAACAAACCAACAAACCAAAAAACCAGCAAACCAACAAACCAACAAACCAACAAGCCAACAAAACAACAAACCAACAAGCCAACAAGCCAACAAACCAACAAACTAACAAACCAACAAGCCAACAAACCAACAAACCAACAAGCCAACAAGCCAACAAACCAACAAACCAAGTAACCAAAAAGCCAACAAACTAACAAACCAACAAGCCAACAAACCAACAAGCCAACAAGCCAACAAACCAACAAACCAACAAAGCAACAAACCAAAAAACCAACAAACCAAAAAACCAACAAACCAACAAACCATCAACCGAACAAAGCAACAAGCCAAAAAGCCAACAAGCCAACAAACCAACAAACCAACAAGCCAACAAGCCAACAAACCAACAAACCAACAAACCAACAAGCCAACAAACCAACAAACCAAGAAGCCAACAAACCAACAAACCAACAAGCCAACAAGCCAACAAACCAACAAACCAACAAGCCAACAAACCAACAAACCAACAAACCAACAAACCAACAAACCAACAAACCAACAAACCAACAAACCAACAAACCAAGAAACCAACAAACCAACAAGCCAACAAGCCAACAAAGCAACAAACCAACAAGCCAACAAACCAACAACAATTAAACCAACAAACCAACAAACCAACAAACCAACAAGCCAACAAGCCAACAAACCAACAAACCAACAAACCAACAAACCAACAAGCCAACAAATCAACAAACCAACAAACCAACAAACCAACAAACTAACAAACCAACAAACCAACAAACCAACAAACCAACAAACCAAGAAACCAACAAACCACCAAGCCAACAAGCCAACAAACCAACAAGCCAACAAACCAACAACAATTAAACCAACAAACCAACAAACCAACAAACCAACAAGCCAACAAGCCAACAAACCAACAAACCAACAAACCAACAAACCAACAAGCCAACAAGCCAACAAACCAACAAACCAACAAACCAACAAACATACAAACCAACAAACCAACAAGCCAACAAACCAACAAGCCAACAAACCAACAAACAAATAAACCAACAAACCAACAAACCAACAAACCAACAAACCAGCAAACCAACAAACCAAAAAACCAACAAACCATCAAACCAACAAGCCAACAAACCAACAAACCAACAAACCAACAAGCCAACAAGCCAACAAACCAACAAACCAACAAGCCAACAAACCAATAAACCAACAAACCAAACAACCAACAAACCAACAAACCAACAAACCAACAAGCCAACAAAACAACAAACCAACAAGCCAACAAGGCAACAAACCAACAAACTAACAAACCAATAAGCCAACAAACCAACAAACCAACAAGCCAACAAACCAACAAACCAACAAGCCAACAAAGCAACAAACCAACAAGCCAACAAACCAACAACAATAAAACCAACAAACCAACAAACCAACAAACCAACAAGCCAACAAGCCAACAAACCAACAAACCAACAAGCCAACAAACCAACAAACCAACAAACAAAAAAACCAACAAACCCACAAACCCACAAACCAACAAACCAACAAACCAACAAAACAACAAACCAACAAGCCAACACCCCAACAAGCCAACAAACCAACAAACTAACAAACCAACAAAGCAACAAACCAACAAACCAACAAGCCAACAAGCCAACAAACCAACAAACCAAGTAACCGAAAAGCCAACAAACTAACAAACCAACAAGCCAACAAACCAACAAGCCAACAAGCCAACAAACCAACAAACCAACAAAGCAACAAACCAAAAAACCAACAAACCAAAAAACCAACAAACCAACAAACCATCAACCGAACAAAGCAACAAGACAACAAGCCAACAAACCAACAAACCAACAAGCCAACAAACCAACAAACCAACAAACCAACGAGCCAACAAGCCAACAAACCAACAAACCAACAAACCAACAAACCAACAAAACAACAAACCAACAAGCCAACAAACCAACAAACCAACAAGCCAACAAGCCAACTAACCAACAAACCAACCAACCAACAAACCAACAAACCAACAAACCAACAACCCAACAAACCAACAAACCAACAAAGCAACAAAACAACAAACCAACAAGCCAACACCCCAACAAGCAAACAAACCAACAAACTAACAAACCAACAAAGCAACAAACCAACAAACCAACAAGCCAACAAGCCAACAAACCAACAAACCAAGTAACCGAAAAGCCAACAAACTAACAAACCAACAAGCCAACAAACCAACAAGCCAACAAGCCAACAAACCAACAAACCAACAAACCAACAAGCCAACATGCCAACAAACCAACAAACCAACAAGCCAACAAGCCAACAAACCAACAAGCCAACAAACCAACAAACCAACAAACCAAGTAACCAAAAAGCCAACAAACTAACAAACCAACAAACCAACAAGCCAACAAGCCAACAAACCAACAAACCAACAAAGCAACAAACCAACAAACCAATAAACCAACAAGCCAACAAGCCAACAAACCAACAAACCAACAAACCAACAAGCCAACAAACCAACAAACCAACAAGCCAACAAACCAACAAACCAACAAACCAAAAAACCAGCAAACCAACAAACCAACAAACCAACAAGCCAACAAAACAACAAACCAACAAGCCAACAAGCCAACAAACCAACAAACTAACAAACCAACAAGCCAACAAACCAACAAACCAACAAGCCAACAAGCCAACAAACCAACAAACCAAGTAACCAAAAAGCCAACAAACTAACAAACCAACAAGCCAACAAACCAACAAGCCAACAAGCCAACAAACCAACAAACCAACAAAGCAACAAACCAAAAAACCAACAAACCAAAAAACCAACAAACCAACAAACCATCAACCGAACAAAGCAACAAGCCAAAAAGCCAACAAGCCAACAAACCAACAAACCAACAAGCCAACAATCCAACAAACCAACAAACCAACAAACCAACAAGCCAACAAACCAACAAGCCAACATGCCAACAAACCAACAAACCAACAAGCCAACAAGCCAACAAACCAACAAGCCAACAAACCAACAAACCAACAAACCAAGTAACCAAAAAGCCAACAAACTAACAAACCAACAAACCAACAAGCCAACAAGCCAACAAACCAACAAACCAACAAAGCAACAAACCAACAAACCAATAAACCAACAAGCCAACAAGCCAACAAACCAACAAACCAACAAACCAACAAGCCAACAAACCAACAAACCAACAAGCCAACAAACCAACAAACCAACAAACCAAAAAACCAGCAAACCAACAAACCAACAAACCAACAAGCCAACAAAACAACAAACCAACAAGCCAACAAGCCAACAAACCAACAAACTAACAAACCAACAAGCCAACAAACCAACAAACCAACAAGCCAACAAGCCAACAAACCAACAAACCAAGTAACCAAAAAGCCAACAAACTAACAAACCAACAAGCCAACAAACCAACAAGCCAACAAGCCAACAAACCAACAAACCAACAAAGCAACAAACCAAAAAACCAACAAACCAAAAAACCAACAAACCAACAAACCATCAACCGAACAAAGCAACAAGCCAAAAAGCCAACAAGCCAACAAACCAACAAACCAACAAGCCAACAAGCCAACAAACCAACAAACCAACAAACCAACAAGCCAACAAACCAACAAACCAAGAAGCCAACAAACCAACAAACCAACAAGCCAACAAGCCAACAAACCAACAAACCAACAAGCCAACAAACCAACAAACCAACAAACCAACAAACCAACAAACCAACAAACCAACAAACCAACAAACCAACAAACCAAGAAACCAACAAACCAACAAGCCAACAAGCCAACAAAGCAACAAACCAACAAGCCAACAAACCAACAACAATTAAACCAACAAACCAACAAACCAACAAACCAACAAGCCAACAAGCCAACAAACCAACAAACCAACAAACCAACAAACCAACAAGCCAACAAATCAACAAACCAACAAACCAACAAACCAACAAACTAACAAACCAACAAACCAACAAACCAACAAACCAACAAACCAAGAAACCAACAAACCACCAAGCCAACAAGCCAACAAACCAACAAGCCAACAAACCAACAACAATTAAACCAACAAACCAACAAACCAACAAACCAACAAGCCAACAAGCCAACAAACCAACAAACCAACAAACCAACAAACCAACAAGCCAACAAGCCAACAAACCAACAAACCAACAAACCAACAAACATACAAACCAACAAACCAACAAGCCAACAAACCAACAAGCCAACAAACCAACAAACAAATAAACCAACAAACCAACAAACCAACAAACCAACAAACCAGCAAACCAACAAACCAAAAAACCAACAAACCATCAAACCAACAAGCCAACAAACCAACAAACCAACAAACCAACAAGCCAACAAGCCAACAAACCAACAAACCAACAAGCCAACAAACCAATAAACCAACAAACCAAACAACCAACAAACCAACAAACCAACAAACCAACAAGCCAACAAAACAACAAACCAACAAGCCAACAAGGCAACAAACCAACAAACTAACAAACCAATAAGCCAACAAACCAACAAACCAACAAGCCAACAAACCAACAAACCAACAAGCCAACAAAGCAACAAACCAACAAGCCAACAAACCAACAACAATAAAACCAACAAACCAACAAACCAACAAACCAACAAGCCAACAAGCCAACAAACCAACAAACCAACAAGCCAACAAACCAACAAACCAACAAACAAAAAAACCAACAAACCCACAAACCCACAAACCAACAAACCAACAAACCAACAAAACAACAAACCAACAAGCCAACACCCCAACAAGCCAACAAACCAACAAACTAACAAACCAACAAAGCAACAAACCAACAAACCAACAAGCCAACAAGCCAACAAACCAACAAACCAAGTAACCGAAAAGCCAACAAACTAACAAACCAACAAGCCAACAAACCAACAAGCCAACAAGCCAACAAACCAACAAACCAACAAAGCAACAAACCAAAAAACCAACAAACCAAAAAACCAACAAACCAACAAACCATCAACCGAACAAAGCAACAAGACAACAAGCCAACAAACCAACAAACCAACAAGCCAACAAACCAACAAACCAACAAACCAACGAGCCAACAAGCCAACAAACCAACAAACCAACAAACCAACAAACCAACAAAACAACAAACCAACAAGCCAACAAACCAACAAACCAACAAGCCAACAAGCCAACTAACCAACAAACCAACCAACCAACAAACCAACAAACCAACAAACCAACAACCCAACAAGCCAACAAGCCAACAAAGCAACAAACCAACAAGCCAACAAACCAACAACAATTAAACCAACAAACCAACAAACCATCAAACCAACAAGCCAACAAGCCAACAAACCAACAAACCAACAAGCCAACAAGCCAACAAACCAACAAGCCAACAAACCAACAAACCAACAAGCCAACAAGCCAACAAACCAACAAACCAAAAAACCAACAAACCAACAAACCAACAAACCAACAAACGAACAAACCAACAAACCAACAAACCAACAAGCCAACAAGCCAACAAAGCAACAAACCAACAAGCCAATAAACGAACAAACAATTAAACCAACAAACCAACAAACAAACAAGCCAAGAAGCCAACAAACCAAGAAGCCAATAAACCAACAAACCAACAAGCCAACAAGCCAACAAACCAACAAACCAACAAGCCAAAAAACCAACAAACCAACAAACCAACAAACCAACAAGCCAACAAACTAACAAACAAATAAACCAACAAACCAACAAACCAACAAACCAACAAACCAACAAACCAACAAACCAACAAACCAAAAAACCAACAAACCAACAAGCCAACAAGCCAACAAACTAACAAACTAACAAACCAACAAACGAACTAACCAACAAACCAACAAGCCAACAAGCCAACAAACCAACAAACCAACAAACCAACAAACCAACAAACTAAGTAACCAACAAGCCAACAAACCAACAAACCAGCAAGCCAACAAGCCAACAAACCAACAAACCAACAAGCCAACAAGCCAACAAACCAACAAGCCAACAAACCAACAAACCAACAAACCAACAAGCCAACAAGCCAACAAACCAACAAGCCAACAAACCAACAAACCAACAAACCAACAAGCCAACATGCCAACAAACCAACAAACCAACAAGCCAACAAGCCAACAAACCAACAAGTAAACAAACCAACAAACCAACAAACCAAGTAACCAAAAAGCCAACAAACTAACAAACCAACAAACCAACAAGCCAACAAGCCAACAAACCAACAAACCAACAAAGCAACAAAGCAACAAACCAACAAACCAACAAACCAACAAGCCAACAAGCCAACAAACCAACAAACTAACAAGCCAACAAGCCAACAAACCAACAAACCAACAAACCAACAAACCAACAAACCAAAAAACCAACAAACCAACAAACCAACAAACCAACAAGCCAACAAAACAACAAACCAACAAGCCAACAAGCCAACAAACCAACAAACTAACAAACCAACAAGCCAACAAACCAACAAACCAACAAGCCAACAAGCCAACAAACCAACAAACCAAGTAACCAAAAAGCCAACAAACTAACAAACCAACAAGCCAACAAACCAACAAGCCAACAAGCCAACAAACCAACAAACCAACAAAGCAACAAACCAAAAAACCAACAAACCAAAAAACCAACAAACCAACAAACCATCAACCGAACAAAGCAACAAGCCAAAAAGCCAACAAGCCAACAAACCAACAAACCAACAAGCCAACAAACCAACAAACCAACAAGCCAACAAGCCAACAAACCAACAAACCAACAAACCAACAAGCCAACAAACCAACAAACCAAGAAGCCAACAAACCAACAAACCAACAAGCCAACAAGCCAACAAACCAACAAACCAACAAACCAACAAGCCAACAAACCAACAACCCAACAAACCAACAAACCAACAAACCAACAAACCAACAAACCAACAAACCAAGAAACCAACAAACCAACAAGCCAACAAGCCAACAAAGCAACAAACCAACAAGCCAACAAACCAACAACAATTAAACCAACAAACCAACAAACCAACAAACCAACAAGCCAACAAGCCAACAAACCAACAAACCAACAAACAAACAAACCAACAAGCCAACAAACCAACAAACCAACAAACCAACAAACCAACAAACCAACAAACCAACAAACCAACAAACCAACAAACCAACAAACCAACAAACCAACAAACCAAGAAACCAACAAACCAACAAGCCAACAAGCCAACAAAGCAACAAACCAACAAGCCAACAAACCAACAACTATTAAACCAACAAGCCAACAAACCAACAAACCAACAAACCAACAAACAAATAAACCAACAAACCAACAAACCAACAAACCAACAAACCAGCAAACCAACAAACCAAAAAACCAACAAACCAACAAACCAACAAGCCAACAAACCACCAAACCAACAAGCCAACAAGCCAACAAACCAACAAACCAACAAACCAACAAGCCAACAAACCAACAAACCAACAAACCAAAAAACCAACAAACCAACAAACCAACAATCCAACAAGCCAACAAAACAACAAACCATCAAGCCAACAAGCCAACAAACCAACAAACTAACAAACCAACAAGCCAACAAACCAACAAACCAACAAGCCAACAAACCAACAAACCAACAAGCCAACAAGCCAACAAAGCAACAAACCAACAAGCCAACAAATCAAGAACAATTAAACCAGCAAACCAACAAACCAACAAACCAACAAGCCAACAAGCCAACAAACCAACAAACCAACAAACCAACAAACCAACAAACCAACCAGCCAACAAGCCAACAAACCAACAAACCAACAAACCAACAAACCAACAAACCAACAAACCAACAAGCCAACAAACCAACAAGCCAACAAACCAACAAACAAATAAACCAACAAACCAACAAACCAACAAACCAGCAAACCAACAAACCAAAAAACCAACAAACCAACAAACCAACAAGCCAACAAACCAACCAACCAACAAACCAACAAGCCAACAAACCAACAAACCAACGTGCCAACAAACCAACAAACTAAGTAACCAACAAGCCAAAAAACCAAAAAACCAACAAGCCAACAAACACACAAACCAACAAGCAAACAAACCAACAAACCAACAAGCCAACAAGCCAACAAACCAACAAACAAATAAACCAACAAACCAACAAACCATCAACTGAACAAAGCAACAAGCCAACAAGCCAACAAGCCAACAAACCAACAAACCAACAAGCCAACAAACCAACAAACCAACAAGCCAACAAGCCAACAAACCAACAAACCAACAAACCAACAAACCAACAAGCCAACAAACCAACAAACCAAGAAGCCAACAAACCAACAAACCAACAAACCAACAAGCCAACAAGCCAACAAACCAACAAACCAACAAGCCAACAAACCAACAAACCAACAAACCAACAAACCAACAAACCAACAAACCAACAAACCAACAAACCAAGAAACCAACAAACCAACAAGCCAACAAGCCAACCACAATTAAACCAACAAACCAACAAACCAACAAACCAACAAGCCAACAAGCCAACAAACCAGCAAACCAACAAACCAACAAACCAACAAGCCAACAAGGCAACAAGGCAACAAACCAACAAACCAACAAACCAACAAACCAACAAACCACCAAGCCAACAAACCAACAAACCAACAAACCAACAAGCCAACAAGCCAACAAACCAACAAACCAACAAGCCAAAAAACCAACAAACCAACAACCCAACAAACCAACATACCAACAAACCAACAAACCAACAAACCAACAAACCAACAAGCCAACAAACCAACAAACCAAGTAACCAAAAAGCCAACAAACTAACAAACTAACAAGCAAACAAGCCAACAAACCAACAAACCAACAAAGCAACAAACCAACAAACCAACATGCCAACACACCAACAAACCAACAAACCAAGTAACCAACAAACCAACAAACCATCAAACGAACAAAGCAACAAACCAACAAGCCAACAAGCCAACAAAACAATAAACCAAGTAACCAAAAAGCCAACAAACTAACAAACCAACAAGCCAGCAAACCAACCAGCCAACAAGCCAACAAACCAACAAACCAACAAAGCAACAAACCAAAAAACCAACAAACCAAAAAGCCAACAAACCAACAAACCATCAAACGAACAAAGCAACAAGCCAACAAGCCAACAAACCAACAAACCAACAAGCCAACAAACCAACAAATCAACAAGCCAACAAGCCAACAAACCAACAAACCAACAAACCAACAAGCCAACAAGCCAACAAAGCAACAAACCATTAAGCCAACAAACCAACAACAATTAAACCAACAAACCAACAAACCAACAAACCAACAAGCCAACAAACCAACAAGCCAACAAGCCAACAAACCAACAAGCCAACAAGTTAACAAGCCAACAAACCAACAAACTAATAAACCAACAAACAAACTAACCAACAAACCAACAAGCCAACAAGCCAACAAACCAACAAACCAACAAACCAACAAACTAAGTAACCAACAAGCCAACAAACCAACAAACCAGCAAGCCAACAAACTAACAAACAAATAAACCAAGAAACCAACAAACCAACAAACCAACAAACCAACAAACCAACAAACCAAAAAACCAACAAACCAACAAGCCAACAAGCCAACAAGCCAACAAACCAACAAACCAACAAGCCAACAAACCAACAAACCAAGTAACCAAAAAGCCAACAAACTAACAAACCAACAAGCCAACAAACCAACAAGCCAACAAGCCAACAAACCAACAAACCAACAAAGCAACAAACCAAAAAACCAACAAACCAAAAAACCAACAAACCAACAAACCATCAACCGAACAAAGCAACAAGCCAACAAACCAACAAGCCAACAAGCCAACCACAATTAAACCAACAAACCAACAAACCAACAAACCAACAAGCCAACAAGCCAACAAACCAGCAAACCAACAAACCAACAAACCAACAAGCCAACAAGGCAACAAGGCAACAAACCAACAAACCAACAAACCAACAAACCAACAAACCACCAAGCCAACAAACCAACAAACCAACAAACCAACAAGCCAACAAGCCAACAAACCAACAAACCAACAAGCCAAAAAACCAACAAACCAACAACCCAACAAACCAACATACCAACAAACCAACAAACCAACAAACCAACAAACCAACAAGCCAACAAACCAACAAACCAAGTAACCAAAAAGCCAACAAACTAACAAACTAACAAGCAAACAAGCCAACAAACCAACAAACCAACAAAGCAACAAACCAACAAACCAACATGCCAACACACCAACAAACCAACAAACCAAGTAACCAACAAACCAACAAACCATCAAACGAACAAAGCAACAAACCAACAAGCCAACAAGCCAACAAAACAATAAACCAAGTAACCAAAAAGCCAACAAACTAACAAACCAACAAGCCAGCAAACCAACCAGCCAACAAGCCAACAAACCAACAAACCAACAAAGCAACAAACCAAAAAACCAACAAACCAAAAAGCCAACAAACCAACAAACCATCAAACGAACAAAGCAACAAGCCAACAAGCCAACAAACCAACAAACCAACAAGCCAACAAACCAACAAATCAACAAGCCAACAAGCCAACAAACCAACAAACCAACAAACCAACAAGCCAACAAGCCAACAAAGCAACAAACCATTAAGCCAACAAACCAACAACAATTAAACCAACAAACCAACAAACCAACAAACCAACAAGCCAACAAACCAACAAGCCAACAAGCCAACAAACCAACAAGCCAACAAGTTAACAAGCCAACAAACCAACAAACTAATAAACCAACAAACAAACTAACCAACAAACCAACAAGCCAACAAGCCAACAAACCAACAAACCAACAAACCAACAAACTAAGTAACCAACAAGCCAACAAACCAACAAACCAGCAAGCCAACAAACTAACAAACAAATAAACCAAGAAACCAACAAACCAACAAACCAACAAACCAACAAACCAACAAACCAAAAAACCAACAAACCAACAAGCCAACAAGCCAACAAGCCAACAAACCAACAAACCAACAAGCCAACAAACCAACAAACCAAGTAACCAAAAAGCCAACAAACTAACAAACCAACAAGCCAACAAACCAACAAGCCAACAAGCCAACAAACCAACAAACCAACAAAGCAACAAACCAAAAAACCAACAAACCAAAAAACCAACAAACCAACAAACCATCAACCGAACAAAGCAACAAGCCAAAAAGCCAACAAGCCAACAAACCAACAAACCAACAAGCCAACAAGCCAACAAACCAACAAACCAACAAGCCAACAAGCCAACAAACCAACAAACCAACAAACCAACAAGCCAACAAACCAACAAACCAAGAAGCCAACAAACCAACAAACCAACAAGCCAACAAGCCAACAAACCAACAAACCAACAAGCCAACAAACCAACAAACCAACAAACCAACAAATTAACAAACCAACAAACCAACAAACCAACAAACCAACAAACCAAGAAACCAACAAACCAACAAGCCAACAAGCCAACAAAGCAACAAACCAACAAGCCAACAAACCAACAACAATTAAACCAACAAACCAACAAACCAACAAACCAACAAGCCAACAAGCCAACAAACCAACAAACCAACAAACCAACAAACCAACAAGCCAACAAATCAACAAACCAACAAACCAACAAACCAACAAACCAACAAACTAACAAACCAACAAACCAACAAACCAACAAACCAACAAACCAAGAAACCAACAAACCAACAAGCCAACAAGCCAACAAACCAACAAGCCAACAAACCAACAACAATTAAACCAACAAACCAACAAACCAACAAACCAACAAGCCAACAAGCCAACAAACCAAAAAACCAACAAACCAACAAACCAACAAGCCAACAAGCCAACAAACCAACAAACCAACAAACCAACAAACATACAAACCAACAAACCAACAAGCCAACAAACCAACAAGCCAACAAACCAACAAACAAATAAACCAACAAACCAACAAACCAACAAACCAACAAACCAGCAAACCAACAAACCAAAAAACCAACAAACCAACAAACCAACAAGCCAACAAACCAACAAACCAACAAACCAACAAGCCAACAAGCCAACAAACCAACAAACCAACAAGCCAACAAACCAATAAACCAACAAACCAAACAACCAACAAACCAACAAACCAACAAACCAACAAGCCAACAAAACAACAAACCAACAAGCCAACAAGCCAACAAACCAACAAACTAACAAACCAATAAGCCAACAAACCAACAAACCAACAAGCCAACAAACCAACAAACCAACAAGCCAACAAGCCAACAAAGCAACAAACCAACAAGCCAACAAACCAACAACAATTAAACCAACAAACCAACAAACCAACAAACCAACAAGCCAACAAGCCAACAAACCAACAAACCAACAAGCCAACAAGCCAACAAACCAACAAACCAACAAGCCAACAAGCCAACAAACCAACAAACCAACAAGCCAACAAACCAACAAACCAACAAACAAAAAAACCAACAAACCCACAAACCAACAAACCAACAAACCAACAAAACAACAAACCAACAAGCCAACACCCCAACAAGCCAACAAACCAACAAACTAACAAACCAACAAACCAACAAACTAACAAACCAACAAACCAACAAACCAACAAACCAACAAACCAAGAAACCAACAAACCAACAAGCCAACAAGCCAACAAACCAACAAGCCAACAAACCAACAACAATTAAACCAACAAACCAACAAACCAACAAACCAACAAACCAACAAGCCAACAAGCCAACAAACCAAAAAACCAACAAACCAACAAACCAACAAGCCAACAAGCCAACAAACCAACAAACCAACAAACCAACAAACATACAAACCAACAAACCAACAAGCCAACAAACCAACAAGCCAACAAACCAACAAACAAATAAACCAACAAACCAACAAACCAACAAACCAACAAACCAGCAAACCAACAAACCAAAAAACCAACAAACCAACAAACCAACAAGCCAACAAACCAACAAACCAACAAACCAACAAGCCAACAAGCCAACAAACCAACAAACCAACAAGCCAACAAACCAATAAACCAACAAACCAAACAACCAACAAACCAACAAACCAACAAACCAACAAGCCAACAAAACAACAAACCAACAAGCCAACAAGCCAACAAACCAACAAACTAACAAACCAATAAGCCAACAAACCAACAAACCAACAAGCCAACAAACCAACAAACCAACAAGCCAACAAGCCAACAAAGCAACAAACCAACAAGCCAACAAACCAACAACAATTAAACCAACAAACCAACAAACCAACAAACCAACAAGCCAACAAGCCAACAAACCAACAAACCAACAAGCCAACAAGCCAACAAACCAACAAACCAACAAGCCAACAAGCCAACAAACCAACAAACCAACAAGCCAACAAACCAACAAACCAACAAACAAAAAAACCAACAAACCCACAAACCAACAAACCAACAAACCAACAAAACAACAAACCAACAAGCCAACACCCCAACAAGCCAACAAACCAACAAACTAACAAACCAACAAAGCAACAAACCAACAAACCAACAAGCACACAAGCCAACAAACCAACAAACCAAGTAACCGAAAAGCCAACAAACTAACAAACCAACAAGCCAACAAACCAACAAGCCAACAAGCCAACAAACCAACAAACCAACAAAGCAACAAACCAAAAAACCAACAAACCAAAAAACCAACAAACCAACAAACCATCAACCGAACAAAGCAACAAGACAACAAGCCAACAAACCAACAAACCAACAAGCCAACAAACCAACAAACCAACAAACCAACAAGCCAACAAGCCAACAAACCAACAAACCAACAAACCAACAAACCAACAAAACAACAAACCAACAAGCCAACAAACCAACAAACCAACAAGCCAACAAGCCAACTAACCAACAAACCAACAAACCAACAAACCAACAGAACAACAAACCAACAACCCAACAAGCCAACAAGCCAACAAAGCAACAAACCAACAAGCCACAAACCAACAACAATTAAACCAACAAACCAACAAACCATCAAACCAACAAGCCAACAAGCCAACAAACCAACAAACCAACAAGCCAACAAGCCAACAAACCAACAAGCCAACAAACCAACAAACCAACAAGCCAACAAGCCAACAAACCAACAAACCAACAAACCAACAAACCAACAAACCAACAAACCAACAAACCAACAAACGAACAAACCAGCAAACCAACAAACCAACAAGCCAACAAGCCAACAAAGCAACAAACCAACAAGCCAATAAACGAACAAACAATTAAACCAACAAACCAACAAACCAACAAACAAACAAGCCAAGAAGCCAACAAACCAAGAAGCCAATAAACCAACAAACCAACAAGCCAACAAGCCAACAAACCAACAAACCAACAAGCCAAAAAACCAACAAACCAACAAACCAACAAACCAACAAGCCAACAAACTAACAAACAAATAAACCAACAAACCAACAAACCAACAAACCAACAAACCAACAAACCAACAAACCAAAAAACCAACAAACCAACAAGCCAACAAGCCAACAAACTAACAAACTAACAAACCAACAAACGAACTAACCAACAAACCAACAAGCCAACAAGCCAACAAACCAACAAACCAACAAACCAACAAACCAACAAACTAAGTAACCAACAAGCCAACAAACCAACAAACCAGCAAGCCAACAAGCCAACAAACCAACAAACCAACAAGCCAACAAGCCAACAAACAAACAAGCCAACAAACCAACAAACCAACAAACCAACAAGCCAACAAGCCAACAAACCAACAAGCCAACAAACCAACAATCCAACAAACCAACAAGCCAACATGCCAACAAACCAACAAACCAACAAGCCAACAAGCCAACAAACCAACAAGCCAACAAACCAACAAACCAACAAACCAAGTAACCAAAAAGCCAACAAACTAATAAACCAACAAACCAACAAGCCAACAAGCCAACAAACCAACAAACCAACAAAGCAACAAACCAAAAAACCAACAAACCAACAAACCAACAAGCCAACAAGCCAACAAACCAACAAACTAACAAGCCAACAAGCCAACAAACCAACAAACCAACAAACCAACAAACCAACAAACCAAAAAACCAACAAACCAACAAACCAACAAACCAACAAGCCAACAAAACAACAAACCAACAAGCCAACAAGCCAACAAACCAACAAACTAACAAACCAACAAGCCAACAAACCAACAAACCAACAAGCCAACAAGCCAACAAACCAACAAACCAAGTAACCAAAAAGCCTACAAACTAACAAACCAACAAGCCAACAAACCAACAAGCCAACAAGCCAACAAACCAACAAACCAACAAAGCAACAAACCAAAAAACCAACAAACCAAAAAACCAACAAACCAACAAACCATCAACCGAACAAAGCAACAAGCCAAAAAGCCAACAAGCCAACAAACCAACAAACCAACAAGCCAACAAACCAACAAACCAACAAGCCAACAAGCCAACAAACCAACAAACCAACAAGCCAACAAACCAACAAACCAACAAACCAAGAAGCCAACAAACCAACAAACCAACAAGCCAACAAGCCAACAAACCAACAAACCAACAAGCCAACAAACCAACAACCCAACAAACCAACAAACCAACAAACCAACAAACCAACAAACCAACAAACCAAGAAACCAACAAACCAACAAGCCAACAAGCCAACAAAGCAACAAACCAACAAGCCAACAAACCAACAACAATTAAACCAACAAACCAACAAACCAACAAACCAACAAGCCAACAAGCCAACAAACCAACAAACCAACAAACAAACAAACCAACAAGCCAACAAACCAACAAACCAACAAACCAACAAACCAACAAACCAACAAACCAACAAACCAACAAACCAACAAACCAACAAACCAACAAACCAACAAACCAACAAACCAACAAACCAACAAGCCAACAAGCCAACAAAGCAACAAACCAACAAGCCAACAAACCAACAACTATTAAACCAACAAGCCAACAAACCAACAAACCAACAAACCAACAAACAAATAAACCAACAAACCAACAAACCAACAATCCAACAAACCAGCAAACCAACAAACCAAAAAACCAACAAACCAACAAACCAACAAGCCAACAAACCACCAAACCAACAAGCCAACAAGCCAACAAACCAACAAACCAACAAACCAACAAGCCAACAAACCAACAAACCAACAAACCAAAAAACCAACAAACCAACAAACCAACAAACCAACAAGCCAACAAAACAACAAACCATCAAGCCAACAAGCCAACAAACCAACAAACTAACAAACCAACAAGCCAACAAACCAACAAACCAACAAGCCAACAAACCAACAAACCAACAAGCCAACAAGCCAACAAAGCAACAAACCAACAAGCCAACAAACCAACAACAATTAAACCAACAAACCAACAAACCAACAAACCAACAAGCCAACAAGCCAACAAACCAACAAACCAACAAACCAACAAACCAACAAACCAACCAGCCAACAAGCCAACAAACCAACAAACCAACAAACCAACAAACCAACAAACCAACAAACCAACAAGCCAACAAACCAACAAGCCAACAAACCAACAAACAAATAAACCAACAAACCAACAAACCAACAAACCAGCAAACCAACAAACCAAAAAACCAACAAACCAACAAACCAACAAGCCAACAAACCAACCAACCAACAAACCAACAAGCCAACAAACCAACAAACCAACGTGCCAACAAACCAACAAACTATGTAACCAACAAGCCAAAAAACCAACAAACCAACAAGCCAACAAACACACAAACCAACAAGCAAACAAACCAACAAACCAACAAGCCAACAAGCCAACAAACCAACAACCAAATAAACCAACAAACCAACAAACCATCAACTGAACAAAGCAACAAGCCAACAAGCCAACAAGCCAACAAACCAACAAACCAACAAGCCAACAAACCAACAAACCAACAAGCCAACAAGCCAACAAACCAACAAACCAACAAACCAACAAACCAACAAGCCAATAAACCAAGAAGCCAACAAACCAACAAACCAACAAACCAACAAGCCCACAAGCCAACAAACCAACAAACCAACAAGCCAACAAACCAACAAACCAACAAACCAACAAACCAACAAACCAACAAACCAAGAAACCAACAAACCAACAAGCCAACAAGCCAACAAAGCAACAAACCAACAAGCCAACAAACCAACAACAATTAAACCAACAAACCAACAAACCAACAAACCAACAAGCCAACAAGCCAACAAACCAACAAACCAACAAACCAACAAACCAACAAGCCAACAAGGCAACAAGGCAACAAACCAACAAACCAACAAACCAACAAACCAACAAACCACCAAGCCAACAAACCAACAAACCAACAAACCAACAAGCCAACAAGCCAACAAACCAACAAGCCAACAAACCAACAAACCAACACACCAACAAGCCAACGAACCAACAAACCAACAAGCCAACAAGCCAACAAACCAACAAACGTACAAACCAACAAGCCAACAAACCAACAAGTCAACAAGCCAACAAACCAACAAACCAACAAGCCAACAAACCAACAAACCAACAAACCAATAAACCAAAAAACCAACAAACCAACAAACCAACAAACCAACAAACCAACAAACCAACAAGCCACAAGCCAACAAGCCAACAAACAAACAAACCAACAAACCAACAAGCCAACAAACCAACAAGCCAACAAACCAACAAACCAAGTAACCAAAAAGCCAACAAACTAACAAACCAACAAGCCAACAAACCAACAAGCTAACAAGCCAATAAACCAACAAACCAACAAAGCAACAAACCAACAAACCAACAAACCAACAAACCAACAAACTAACAAACCAACAAGCCAACACACCAACAAACCAACAAGCCAACAAACCAACAAACCACCAAACCAACAAGCTAACAAGCCAACAAACCAACAAACCAACATGCCAACAAACCAACAAACTAAGTAACCAACAAGGCAAAAAACCAACAAACCAACAAGCCAACAAGCCAACAAACCAACAAACCAACAACCCAACAAACCAACAAACCAACAAACCAACAAGCCAACAAACCAACAAACAAATAAACCAACAAACCAACAAACCAACAAACCAACAAACCAACAAACCAAAAAACCAACAAACCAACAAACCAACAAGCCAACAAACCAACAAACCAACAAACCAACAAGCCAACAAACCAACAAACAAATAAACCAACAAACCAACAAACCAACAAACCAACAAACCAACAAACCAAAAAACCAACAAACCAACAGGCCAACAAACCAACAAACTAACAAACCAACAAGCCAACAAACCAACAAACCAACAAGCCAACAAGCCAACAAACCAAGTAACCAAAAAGCCAACAAACTAACAAACCAACAAGCCAACAAGCCAACAAACCAACAAACCAACAAAGCAACAAGCCAACAAGCCAACAAGCCAACAAACCAACAAACCAACAAGCCAACAAACCAACAAACTAACAAACCAACAAGCCAACAAACCAACAAACAAATAAACTAAGTAACCAACAAACCCACAAACCAACAAAGCAACAAACCAACAAACCAACAAACCAACAAACCAACAAACTAACAAACCAACAAGCCAGCAAACCAACAAACCAACAAGCCAACAAACCAACAAACCAACAAACCAACAAGCCAACAAGCCAACAAACCAACGAACCAACAAGCCAACAAACCAACAAACCAACATGCTAACAAACCAACAAACTAAGTAACCAAAAAGCCAACAAACCAACAAACCAACAAGCCAACAAGCAAACAAACCAACAAACCAACAAGCCAACAAGCCAACAAAGCAACAAACCAACAAGCCAACAAACCAACAACAATTAAACCAACAAACCAACAAACCAACAAACCAACAAGCCAACAAGCCAACAAACCAACAAACCAACAAACCAACAAACCAACCAGCCAACAAGCCAACAAACCAACAAACCAACAAACCAACAAACCAACAAACCAACAAACCAACAAGCCAACAAACCAACAAGCCAACAAACCAACAAACAAATAAACCAACAAACCAACAAACCAACAAACCAGCAAACCAACAAACCAAAAAACCAACAAACCAACAAACCAACAAGCCAACAAACCAACCAACCAACAAACCAACAAGCCAACAAACCAACAAACCAACGTGCCAACAAACCAACAAACTAAGTAACCAACAAGCCAAAAAACCAACAAACCAACAAGCCAACAAACACACAAACCAACAAGCAAACAAACCAACAAACCAACAAGCCAACAAGCCAACAAACCAACAAACAAATAAACCAACAAACCAACAAACCATCAACTGAACAAAGCAACAAGCCAACAAGCCAACAAGCCAACAAACCAACAAACCAACAAGCCAACAAACCAACAAACCAACAAACCAACAAGCCAACAAGCCAACAAACCAACAAACCAACAAACCAACAAACCAACAAGCCAATAAACCAACAAACCAAGAAGCCAACAAACCAACAAACCAACAAACCAACAAGCCCACAAGCCAACAAACCAACAAACCAACAAGCCAACAAACCAACAAACCAACAAACCAACAAACCAAAAAACCAACAAACCAACCAACCAACAAACCAACAAACCAAGAAACCAACAAACCAACAAGCCAACAAGCCAACAAAGCAACAAACCAACAAGCCAACAAACCAACAACAATTAAACCAACAAACCAACAAACCAACAAACCAACAAGCCAACAAGCCAACAAACCAACAAACCAACAAACCAACAAACCAACAAGCCAACAAGGCAACAAGGCAACAAACCAACAAACCAACAAACCAACAAACCAACAAACCACCAAGCCAACAAACCAACAAACCAACAAACCAACAAGCCAACAAGCCAACAAACCAACAAGCCAACAAACCAACAAACCAACACACCAACAAGCCAACGAACCAACAAACCAACAAGCCAACAAGCCAACAAACCAACAAACGTACAAACCAACAAGCCAACAAACCAACAAGTCAACAAGCCAACAAACCAACAAACCAACAAGCCAACAAACCAACAAACCAACAAACCAATAAACCAAAAAACCAACAAACCAACAAACCAACAAACCAACAAACCAACAAGCCAACAAGCCAACAAACAAACAAACCAACAAACCAACAAGCCAACAAACCAACAAGCCAACAAACCAACAAACCAAGTAACCAAAAAGCCAACAAACTAACAAACCAACAAGCCAACAAACCAACAAGCTAACAAGCCAATAAACCAACAAACCAACAAAGCAACAAACCAACAAACCAACAAACCAACAATCCAACAAACTAACAAACCAACAAGCCAACAAACCAACAAACCAACAAGCCAACAAACCAACAAACCACCAAACCAACAAGCTAACAAGCCAACAAACCAACAAACCAACATGCCAACAAACCAACAAACTAAGTAACCAACAAGGCAAAAAACCAACAAACCAACAAGCCAACAAGCCAACAAACCAACAAACCAACAACCCAACAAACCAACAAACCAACAAACCAACAAGCCAACAAACCAACAAACAAATAAACCAACAAACCAACAAACCAACAAACCAACAAACCAACAAACCAAAAAACCAACAAACCAACAAACCAACAAGCCAACAAACCAACAAACCAACTAACCAACAAGCCAACAAACCAACAAACAAATAAACCAACAAACCAACAAACCAACAAACCAACAAACCAACAAACCAAAAAACCAACAAACCAACAGGCCAACAAACCAACAAACTAACAAACCAACAAGCCAACAAACCAACAAACCAACAAGCCAACAAGCCAACAAACCAAGTAACCAAAAAGCCAACAAACTAACAAACCAACAAGCCAACAAGCCAACAAACCAACAAACCAACAAAGCAACAAGCCAACAAGCCAACAAGCCAACAAACCAACAAACCAACAAGCCAACAAACCAACAAACCAACAAACCAACAAGCCAACAAACCAACAAACAAATAAACTAAGTAACCAACAAACCAACAAACCAACAAAGCAACAAACCAACAAACCAACAAACCAACAAACCAACAAACTAACAAACCAACAAGCCAACAAACCAACAAACCAACAAGCCAACAAACCAACAAACCAACAAACCAACAAGCCAACAAGCCAACAAACCAACGAACCAACAAGCCAACAAACCAACAAACCAACAAACCAACATGCCAACAAACCAACAAACTAAGTAACCAAAAAGCCAACAAACCAACAAACCAACAAGCCAACAAGCAAACAAACCAACAAACCAACAAGCCAATAAACCAACAAACCAACAAACCAACAAGCCAACAAACCAACAAACAAATAAACCAACAAACCAACAAACCAACAAACCAAGAAACCAACAAACCAAAAAACCAACAAACCAACAAACCAACAAGCCAACAAACCAACAAACCAACAAACCAACAAACCAACAAGCCAACAACCAACAAACAAATAAACCAACAAACCAACAACCCAACAAACCAACAAACCAAGAAACCAAAAAACCAACAAACCAACAAGCCAACAAGCCAACAAACCAACAAACTAACAAACCAACAAGCCAACAAACCAACAAATTAACAAGCCAACAAGCCAACAAACCAACAAACAAATAAACCAACAAACCAAAAAACCAACAAACCAACAAACCAACAAACCTACAAACCAACAAACCAACAAGCCAACAAGCCAACAAAACAACAAACCAAAAAACCAACAAGCCAACAAACCAACAAGCCAACAAACCAACAAACCAACAAACCAAGTAACCAAAAAGCCAACAAACTAACAAACCAACAAGCCAACAAGCCAACTAACCAACAAACCAACAAAGCAAAGAGCCAACAAGCCAACAAACCAACAAACCAACAAGCCAACAAATTAACAAACCAACAAGCCAACAAGCCAACAAACCAACAAACCAACAAACCAACAAGCCAACAAACCAACAAACAAATAAACAACAAACCAACAAACCAACAAACCAACAAACCAAAAAACCAACAAACCAACAAACCAACAAGCCAACAAGCCAACAAACCAAGAAGCCAACAAGCCAACAAACGAACAAACCAACAAACCAACAAACCAACAAGCCAACAAACCAACAAACCAACAAACCAACAAGCCAACAAACCAACAAACAAATAAACCAACAAACCAACAAACCAACAAACCAACAAACCAACAAGCCAACAAACCAACAAACCAACAAACCAACAAGCCAACAAACCAACAAACAAATAAACTAACAAACCAACAAACGAACTAACCAACAAACCAACAAGCCAACAAGCCAACAAACCACCAAGCCAACAAACCGACAAACCAACAAGCCGACAGGCCAACAAACCAACAAACCAACAAGCCAACAAACCAACAAACCAACAAACCAACAAGCCAACAAACCAACAAACAAATAAACCAACAAAACAAAAAACCAACAAACCAACAAACAAGCAAACCAACAAACCAACAAACCAACAAGCCAACAAGCCAACAAACCAACAAACCAACAAACCAACAAGCCAACAAACCAACAAGCCCACAAACCAACAAACCAACAAACCAAGTAAACAAAAAGCCAACAAACTAACAATTCAACAAGCCAACAAGCCAACAAACCAACAAACCAACAAAGCACAACAAAGCAACAAGCCAACAAGCCAACAAACCAACAAACCCACAAGCCAACAAACCAACACACCAACAAGCCTACAAGCCAACAAGCCAACAAACTAACAAACCGACAAGTCAACAAACCAACAAGCCAACAAACCAACAAACCAACAAACCAACAAACCAAAAAACCAAAAAACCAAAAAGCCAACAAGCTAACAAACTAACAAACTAAAAAACCAAGAAACGAACTAACCAACAAACCAACAAGCCAGCAAGCCAACAAACCACCAAGCCAACAAACCAACAAACCAACAAGCCGACAAGCCAACAAACCAACAAACCAACAAGCCAACAAACCAACAAACCAACAAACCAACAAGCCAACAAACCAACAAACAAATAAACCAACAAAACAAAAAACCAACAAACCAACAAACCAGCAAACCAACAAACCAACAAACCAACAAGCCAACAAGCCAACAAACCAACAAACCAACAAACCAACAAGCCAACAAACCAACAAGCCCACAAACCAACAAACCAACAAACAAAGTAACCAAAAAGCCAACAAACTAACAATTCAACAAGCCAACAAGCCAACAAACCAACAAACCAACAAAGCACAACAAAGCAACAAGCCAACAAGCCAACAAACCAACAAACCCACAAGCCAACGAACCAACACACCAACAAGCCTACAAGCCAACAAGCCAACAAACCAACAAACCAACAAGCCAACAAACCAACAAACCAACAAGCCAACAAACCAGAAAACCAACAAGCCAACAAACCAACAAACCAACAAACCAACAAACCAACAAGCCAACAAGCCAACAAACCAACAAACCAACAAGCCAACAAACCAACATACCAACAAACCAACAAGCCAACAAACCAACAAGCCAACAAACCAACAAGCCAACAAACCAACAAACTAACAAAGCAAAAAGTTAACATACCAACAAGCCCACAAACCAACAAACCAACAAACTAAGTAACCAACAAACCAACAAACCAACAAACCAACAAGCCAACAAGCCAACAAACCAACAAACCAACAAGCCAACAAACCAACATACCAACAAACCAACAAGCCAACAAACCAACAAACCAACAAACCAACAAGCCAACAAACCAACAAACAAATAAACTAACAAACCAACAAACAAACTAACCAACAAACCAACAAGCCAACAAGCCAACAAACCACCAAGCCAACAAACCAACAAACCAACAAGCCGACAAGCCAACAAACCAACAAACCAACAAGCCAACAAACCAACAAACCAACAAACTAACAAGCCAACAAACCAACAAACAAATAAACCAACAAAACAAAAAACCAACAAACCAACAAACCAGCAAACCAACAAACCAACAAACCAACAAGCCAACAAGCCAACAAACCAACAAACCAACAAACCAACAAGCCAACAAACCAACAAGCCCACAAACCAACAAACCAACAAACCAAGTAACCAAAAAGCCAACAAACTAACAATTCAACAAGCCAACAAGCCAACAAACCAACAAACCAACAAAGCACAACAAAGCAACAAGCCAACAAGCCAACAAACCAACAAACCCACAAGCCAACGAACCAACACACCAACAAGCCTACAAGCCAACAAGCCAACAAACTAACAAACCGACAAGTCAACAAACCAACAAGCCAACAAACCAACAAACCAACAAACCAACAAACCAACAAACCATCAAACCAACAAACCAACAAACCAAAAAACCAAAAAACCAAAAAGCCAACCAGCTAACAAACTAACAAACTAAAAAACTAACAAACGAACTAACCAACAAACCAACAAGCCAACAAGCCAACAAACCACCAAGCCAACAAACCAACAAACCAACAAGCCGACAAGCCAACAAACCAACAAACCAACAAGCCAACAAACCAACAAACCAACAAACCAACAAGCCGACAAGCCAACAAACCAACAAACCAACAAGCCAACAAACCAACAAACCAACAAACCAACAAGCCAACAAACCAACAAACAAATAAACCAACAAAACAAAAAACTAACAAACCAACAAACCAGCAAACCAACAAACCAACAAACCAACAAGCCAACAAGCCAACAAACCAACAAACCAACAAACCAACAAGCCAACAAACCAACAAGCCCACAAACCAACAAACCAACAAACCATGTAACCAAAAAGCCAACAAACTAACAATTCAACAAGCCAACAAGCCAACAAACCAACAAACCAACAAAGCACAACAAAGCAACAAGCCAACAAGCCAACAAACCAACAAACCCACAAGCCAACGAACCAACACACCAACAAGCCTACAAGCCAACAAGCCAACAAACCAACAAACCAACAAGCCAACAAACCAACAAACCAACAAGCCAACAAACCAGAAAACCAACAAGCCAACAAACCAACAAACCAACAAACCAACAAACCAACAAGCCAACAAGCCAACAAACCAACAAACCAACAAGCCAACAAACCAACATACCAACAAACCAACAAGCCAACAAACCAACAAGCCAACAAACCAACAAGCCAACAAACCAACAAACTAACAAAGCAAAAAGTTAACATACCAACAAGCCCACAAACCAACAAACCAACAAACTAAGTAACCAACAAACCAACAAACCAACAAACCAACAAGCCAACAAGCCAACAAACCAACAAACCAACAAGCCAACAAACCAACATACCAACAAACCAACAAGCCAACAAACCAACAAACCAACAAACCAACAAGCCAACAAACCAACAAACAAATAAACTAACAAACCAACAAACAAACTAACCAACAAACCAACAAGCCAACAAGCCAACAAACCACCAAGCCAACAAACCAACAAACCAACAAACCAACAAACCAACAAGCCAACAAACCAACAAACAAATAAACCAACAAAACAAAAAACCAACAAACCAACAAACCAGCAAACCATCAAACCAACAAACCAACAAGCCAACAAGCCAACAAACCAACAAACCAACAAACCAACAAGCCAACAAACCAACAAGCCCACAAACCAACAAACCAACAAACCAAGTAACCAAAAAGCCAACAAACTAACAATTCAACAAGCCAACAAGCCAACAAACCAACAAACCAACAAAGCACAACAAAGCAACAAGCCAACAAGCCAACAAACCAACAAACCCACAAGCCAACGAACCAACACACCAACAAGCCTACAAGCCAACAAGCCAACAAACTAACAAACCGACAAGTCAACAAACCAACAAGCCAACAAACCAACAAACCAACAAACCAACAAACCAACAAACCATCAAACCAACAAACCAACAAACCAAAAAACCAAAAAACCAAAAAGCCAACCAGCTAACAAACTAACAAACTAAAAAACTAACAAACGAACTAACCAACAAACCAACAAGCCAACAAGCCAACAAACCACCAAGCCAACAAACCAACAAACCAACAAGCCGACAAGCCAACAAACCAACAAACCAACAAGCCAACAAACCAACAAACCAACAAACCAACAAGCCAACAAACCAACAAACAAATAAACCAACAAAACAAAAAACCAACAAACCAACAAACCAGCAAACCAACAAACCAACAAACCAACAAGCCAACAAGCCAACAAACCAACAAACCAACAAACCAACAAGCCAACAAACCAACAAGCCCACAAACCAACAAACCAACAAACCAAGTAACCAAAAAGCCAACAAACTAACAATTCAACAAGCCAACAAGCCAACAAACCAACAAAACAACAAAGCACAACAAAGCAACAAGCCAACAAGCCAACAAACCAACAAACCCACAAGCCAACGAACCAACACACCAACAAGCCTACAAGCCAACAAGCCAACAAACCAACAAACCAACAAGCCAAAAAACCAACAAACCAACAAACCAACAAACCAACAAACCAACAAGCCAACAAGCCAACAAACCAACAAACCAACAAGCCAACAAACCAACATACCAACAAACCAACAAGCCAACAAACCAACAAGCCAACAAACCAACAAGCCAACAAACCAACAAACTAACAAAGCAAAAAGTTAACATACCAACAAGCCCACAAACCAACAAACCAACAAACTAAGTAACCAACAAGCCAACAAGCCAACAAAATAACAAACCAACAAGCAAACAAACCAACAAACCAACAAACCGAAAAACAAAAAAACCAACAAACCAACAAACCAACAAACCAATAAACCAACAAGCCAACAAGCCAACAAACCAACAAACCAACAAACGAACAAGCCAACAAACCAACAAGCCAACAAACCAACAAACCAACAAACCAAGTAACCAACAAACCAACAAACCATCCGAAGAACGAAGCAACAAACCAACAAGCCAACAAGCCAACAAACCAACAAACCAAGTAACCTAAAAGCCAACAAACTAAAAAACCAACAAGCCAACAAACCAACAAGCCAACAAACCAACAAACCAACAAACCAACAAACCAACAAACCAACAAGCCAACAAACCAACAAACAAATAAACCAACAAACCAAAAAACCAACAAACCAACAAGCCAACAAACCAACAAACCAACAAACCAACAAGGCAACAAATGAATAAACCAACAAGCCAACATGCCAACAAACCAACAAACCAACAAGCCAACAAACCAACAAACCAACAAACCAAAAAACCAACAAACCAACAAACCAACAAACCAACAAACCAACAAACCAACAAACCAACAAGCCAACAAGCCAACAAACCAACAAACCAACAAGCCAACAAGCCATTAAACCAACAAACCAACAAGCCAACAAACCAACAAACCAACAAACCAACAAGCCAACAAACCAACAAACCAAAAAACCAACAAACCAACAAACCAACAAACCAAGTAACCAAAAAGCCACCAAACTAGCAAACCAACAAGCCAACAAACCAACAAGCCAACAAGCCAACAAGCCAACAAACCAACAAACAAATAAACTAACAAACCAACAAACCAACAAACCAACAAACCAACAAGCCAACAAGCCAACAAGCCAACAAACCAACAAACCAACAAACCAACAAACCAACAAACCAACAAACAAATAAACCAACAAACCAACAAGCCAACAAGCCAACAAGCGAACAAACCAACAAACAAATAAACTAACAAACCAACAAGCCAAAAAACCAACAAACCAACAAGCCAACAAACCAACAAACCAACAAACCAACAAGCCAACAAGCCAACAAACCAACAAACGAACAAGCCAACAAACCAACAAACCAACAAACCAACATGCCAACAAACCAACAAACTAAGTAACCAACAAGCCAACAAAACAACAAACCAACAAGCCAACAAGCCAACAAACCAACAAACCAACAAGCAAACAAACCAACAAACCAACACACCAACAAGCCAACAAACCAACAAACCAAGAAGTCAACAAGCCAACAAACCAACAAACATACAAACCAACAAGCCAACAAACCAACAAGCCAACAAGCCAACAAACCAACAAACCAAGTAACCAACAAGCCAACAAACCAACAAGCCAACAAACCAACAAACCAACAAACCAATAAACCAAAAAACCAACAAACCAACAAACCAACAAACCAACAAACCAACAAACCAACAAGCCAACAAGCCAACAAACCAACAAACCAACAAACCAACAAGCCAACAAACCAACAAGCCAACAAACCAACAAACCAACAAACCAAGTAACCAAAAAGCCAACAAACTAACAAACCAACAAGCCAACAAACCACAAAAACCAAGAAAGCAACAAACCAACAAACCAACAAACCTACAAACCAACAAGCCAACAAGCCAACAAACCAACAAACCAACAAGCCAATAAGCCAACAAACCAACAAACCAACAAGCCAACAAACCAACAAACTAACAAACCAACAAGCCAACAAACCAACAAACCAACAAGCCAGCAAGCCAACAAACCAACAAACCAAGTAACCAAAAAGCCAACAAACTAATAAACCAACAAGCCAACAAACCAACAAGCTAACAAGCCAATAAACCAACAAACCAACAAAGCAACAAACCAACAAACCAACAAACCAACAAACCAACAAACTAACAAACCAACAAGCCAACAAACCAACAAACCAACAAGCCAACAAACCAACAAACCACCAAACCAACAAGCTAACAAGCCAACAAACCAACAAACCAACATGCCAACAAACCAACAAACTAAGTAACCAACAAGCCAACAAACCAACAAACCAACAAGCCAACAAACCAACAAACCACCAAACCAACAAGCCAATAAGCCAACAAACCAACAACCCACCAAACCAACAAACCAACAAACCAACAAGCCAACAAACCAACAAACAAATAAACCAACAAACCAACAAACCAACAAACCAACAAACCAACAAACCAAAAAACCAACAAACCAACAAACCAACAAGCCAACAAACCAACAAACCAACAAACCAACAAGCCAACAAACCAACAAACAAATAAACCAACAAACAAACAAACCAACAAACCAACAAACCAACAAACCAAAAAACCAACAAACCAACAGGCCAACAAGCCAACAAACCAACAAACTGACAAACCAACAAGCCAACAAACCAACAAACCAACAAGCCAACAAGCCAACAAACCAAGTAACCAAAAAGCCAACAAACTAACAAACCAACAAGCCAACAAGCCAACAAACCAACAAACCAACAAGCCAACAAGCCAACAAGCCAACAAGCCAACAAACCAACAAACCAAAAAGCCAACAAACCAACAAACCAACAAACCAACAAGCCAACAAACCAACAAAAAAATAAACTAAGTAACCAACAAACCAACAAACCAACAAAGCAACAAACCAACAAACCAACAAACCAACAAACAAACAAACTAACAAACTAACAAACCAACAAACCAACAAACTAAGTAACCAACAAACCAACAAACCAACAAACCAACAAGCCAACAAGCCAACAAACCAACAAACCAACAAGCCAACAAACCAACATACCAACAAACCAACAAGCCAACAAACCAACAAACCAACAAACCAACAAGCCAACAAACCAACAAACAAATAAACTAACAAACCAACAAACGAACTAACCAACAAACCACCAAGCCAACAAGCCAACAGACCACCAAGCCAACAAACCAACAAACCAACAAGCCGACAAGCCAACAAACCAACAAACCAACAAGCCAACAAACCAACAAACCAACAAACCAACAACCCAACAAACCAACAAACCAATAAACCAACAAGCCAACAAACCAACAAGCCCACAAACCAACAAACCAACAAGCCAACAAACCAACAAACCAACAAACCAACAAGCCAACAAACCAACAAACAAATAAACTAACAAACCAACAAACGAACTAACCAACAAACCAACAAGCCAACAAGCCAACAGACCACCAAGCCAACAAACCAACAAACCAACAAGCCGACAAGCCAACAAACCAACAAACCAACAAGCCAACAAACCAACAAACCAACAAACCAACAACCCAACAAACCAACAAACCAATAAACTAACAATTCAACAAGCCAACAAGCGAACAAACCAACAAACCAACAAAGCACAACAAAGCAACAAGCCAACAAGCCAACAAACCAACAAACCCACAAGCCAACGAACCAACACACCAACAAGCCTACAAGCCAACAAGCCAACAAACTAACAAACCGACAAGTCAACAAACCAACAAGCCAACAAACCAACAAACCAACAAACCAACAAACCAACAAACCAACAAACCAAAAAACCAAAAAACCAAAAAGCCAACAAGCTAACAAACTAACAAACTAAAAAACCAACAAACGAACTAACCAACAAACCAACAAGCCAACAAGCCAACAAACCACCAAGGCAACAAACCAACAAACCAACAAGCCGACAAGCCAACAAACCAACAAACCAACAAGCCAACAAACCAACAAACCAACAAACCAACAAACCAACAAGCCAACAAACCAACAAACAAATAAACCAACAAAACAAAAAACCAACAAACCAACAAACCAGCAAACCAACAAACCAACAAACCAACAAGCCAACAAGCCAACAAACCAACAAACCAACAAACCAACAAGCCAACAAACCAACAAGCCCACAAACCAACAAACCAACAAACCAAGTAACCAAAAAGCCAACAAACTAACAATTCAACAAGCCAACAAGCCAACAAACCAACAAACCAACAAAGCACAACAAAGCAACAAGCCAACAAGCCAACAAACCAACAAACCCACAAGCCAACGAACCAACACACCAACAAGCCTACAAGCCAACAAGCCAACAAACCAACAAACCAACAAGCCAACAAACCAACAAACCAACAAGCCAACAAACCAGAAAACCAACAAGCCAACAAACCAACAAACCAACAAACCAACAAACCAACAAGCCAACAAGCCAACAAACCAACAAACCAACAAGCCAACAAACCAACATACCAACAAACCAACAAGCCAACAAACCAACAAGCCAACAAACCAACAAGCCAACAAACCAACAAACTAACAAAGCAAAAAGTTAACATACCAACAAGCCCACAAACCAACAAACCAACAAACTAAGTAACCAACAAGCCAACAAGCCAACAAACCAACAAACCAACAAGCAAACAAACCAACAAACCAACAAACCGAAAAACAAAAAAACCAACAAACCAACAAACCAACAAACCAATAAACCAACAAGCCAACAAGCCAACAAGCCAACAAACCAACAAACCAACAAACCAACAAGCCAACAAACCAACAAGCCAACAAACCAACAAACCAACAAACCAAGTAACCAACAAACCAACAAACCATCCGACGAACGAAGCAACAAACCAACAAGCCAACAAGCCAACAAACCAACAAACCAAGTAACCTAAAAGCCAACAAACTAAAAAACCAACAAGCCAACAAACCAACAAGCCAACAAACCAACAAACCAACAAACCAACAAACCAACCAACCAACAAGCCAACAAACCAACAAACAAATAAACCAACAAACCAAAAAACCAACAAACCAACAAGCCAACAAACCAACAAACCAACAAACCAACAAGCCAACAAGGCAACAAATGAATAAACCAACAAGCCAACATGCCAACAAACCAACAAACCAACAAGCCAACAAACCAACAAACCAACAAACCAAAAAACCAACAAACCAACAAACCAACAAACCAACAAACCAACAAACCAACAAGCCAACAAGCCAACAAACCAACAAACCAACAAGCCAACAAGCCATTAAACCAACAAACCAACAAGCCAACAAACCAACAAACCAACAAACCAACTAGCCAACAAACCAACAAACCAAAAAACCAACAAACCAACAAACCAACAAACCAAGTAACCAAAAAGCCACCAAACTAGCAAACCAACAAGCCAACAAACCAACAAGCCAACAAGCCAACAAGCCAACAAACCAACAAACAAATAAACTAACAAACCAACAAACCAACAAACCAACAAACCAACAAGCCAACAAGCCAACAAGCCAACAAACCAACAAACCAACAAACCAACAAACCAACAAACCAACAAACAAATAAACCAACAAACCATTAAGCCAACAAGCCAACAAGCGAACAAACCAACAAACAAATAAACTAACAAACCAACAAGCCAACAAACCAACAAACCAACAAGCCAACAAACCAACAAACCAACAAACCAACAAGCCAACAAGCCAACAAACCAACAAACGAACAAGCCAACAAACCAACAAACCAATAAACCAACATGCCAACAAACCAACAAACTAAGTAACCAACAAGCCAACAAAACAACAAACCAACAAGCCAACAAGCCAACAAACCAACAAACCAACAAGCAAACAAACCAACAAACCAACACACCAACAAGCCAACAAACCAACAAACCAAGAAGCCAACAAGCCAACAAACCAACAAACATACAAACCAACAAGCCAACAAACCAACAAGCCAACAAGCCAACAAACCAACAAACCAAGTAACCAACAAGCCAACAAACCAACAAGCCAACAAACCAACAAACCAACAAACCAATAAACCAAAAAACCAACAAACCAACAAACCAACAAACCAACAAACCAACAAACCAACAAGCCAACAAGCCAACAAACCAACAAACCAACAAACCAACAAGCCAACAAACCAACAAGCCAACAAACCAACAAACCAACAAACCAAGTAACCAAAAAGCCAACAAACTAACAAACCAACAAGCCAACAAACCACAAAAACCAAGAAAGCAACAAACCAACAAACCAACAAACCTACAAACCAACAAGCCAACAAGCCAACAAACCAACAAACCAACAAGCCAATAAGCCAACAAACCAACAAACCAACAAGCCAACAAACCAACAAACTAACAAACCAACAAGCCAACAAACCAACAAACCAACAAGCCAGCAAGCCAACAAACCAACAAACCAAGTAACCAAAAAGCCAACAAACTAACAAACCAACAAGCCAACAAACCAACAAGCTAACAAGCCAATAAACCAACAAACCAACAAAGCAACAAACCAACAAACCAACAAACCAACAAACCAACAAACCAACAAACTAACAAACCAACAAGCCAAAAAACCAACAAACCAACAAGCCAACAAACCAACAAACCACCAAACCAACAAGCTAACAAGCCAACAAACCAACAAACCAACATGCCAACAAACCAACAAACTAAGTAACCAACAAGGCAAAAAACCAACAAACCAACAAGCCAACAAGCCAACAAACCAACAAACCAACAACCCAACAAACCAACAAACCAACAAACCAACAAGCCAACAAACCAACAAACAAATAAACCAACAAACCAACAAACCAACAAACCAACAAACCAACAAACCAAAAAACCAACAAACCAACAAACCAACAAGCCAACAAACCAACAAACCAACAAACCAACAAGCCAACAAACCAACAAACAAATAAACCAACAAACAAACAAACCAACAAACCAACAAACCAACAAACCAACAAACCAAAAAACCAACAAACCAACAGGCCAACAAGCCAACAAACCAACAAACTGACAAACCAACAAGCCAACAAACCAACAAACCAACAAGCCAACAAGCCAACAAACCAAGTAACCAAAAAGCCAACAAACTAACAAACCAACAAGCCAACAAGCCAACAAACCAACAAACCAACAAGCCAACAAGCCAACAAGCCAACAAACCAGCAAACCAACAAGCCAACAAACCAACAAACCAACAAACCAACAATCCAACAAACCAACAAAAAAATAAACTAAGTAACCAACAAACCAACAAACCAACAAAGCAACAAACCAACAAACCAACAAACCAACAAACCAACAAACAAACAAACTAACAAACTAACAAACCAACAAGCCAACAAACCAAGTAACCAAAAAGCCAACAAACTAACAAACCAACAAGCCAACAAGCCAACAAACCAACAAACCAACAAAGCAACAAGCCAACAAGCCAACAAGCCAACAAACCAACAAGCCAACAAGCCAACAAACCAACAACCCAACAAGCCAACAAACCAACAAACCAACAAACCAACATGCCAACAAACCAACAAACTAAGTAACCAAAAAGCCAACAAACCAACAAACCAACAAGCCAACAAGCAAACAAACCAACAAACCAACAAGCCAATAAACCAACAAACCAACAAACCAACAAGCCAACAAACCAACAAACAAATAAACCAACAAACCAACAAACTAACAAACCAACAAACCAACAAACCAAAAAACCAACAAACCAACAAACCAACAAGACAACAAACCAACAAACCAACAAACCAACAAACCAACAAACCAACAAACCAACAAGCCAACAAACCAACAAACAAATAAACCAACAAACCAACAAACCAACAAACCAACAAACCAAGAAATCAAAAAACCAACAAACCAACAAGCCAACAAGCCAACAAACCAACAAACTAACAAACCAACAAGCCAACAAACCAACAAATTAACAAGCCAACAAGCCAACAAACCAACAAACAAATAAACCAACAAACCAAAAAACCAACAAACCAACAAACCAACAAACCTACAAACCAACAAACCAACAAGCCAACAAGCCAACAAAACAACAAACCAAAAAACCAACAAGCCAACAAACCAACAAGCCAACAAACCAACAAACCAACAAACCAACAAACCAAGTAACCAAAAAGCCAACAAACTAACAAACCAACAAGCCAACAAGCCAACAAACCAACAAACCAACAAAGCAAAGAGCCAACAAGCCAACAAACCAACAAACCAACAAGCCAACAAATTAACAAACCAACAAGCCAACAAGCCAACAAACCAACAAACCAACAAACCAACAAGCCAACAAACCAACAAACAAATAAACCAACAAACCAACAAACCAACAAACCAACAAACCAAAAAACCAACAAACCAACAAACCAACAAGCCAACAAGCCAACAAACCAACAAGCCAACAAGCCAACAAACGAACAAACCAACAAACCAACAAACCAACAAGCCAACAAACCAACAAACCAACAAACCAACAAGCCAACAAACCAACAAACAAATAAACCAACAAACCAACAAACCAACAAACCAACAAACCGAAAAACCAACAAACCAACAAACCAACAAGCCAACAAGCCAACAAACCAACAAACCAACAAGCCAACAAACCAACAAACAAATAAACTAACAAACCAACAAATCAACAAACTAACAAACCGACAAGCCAACAAACCAACAAGCCAACAAGCCAACAAACCAACAAACCAACAAACCAACAAACCAACAAACCAAAAAACCAAAAAACCAACAAGCCAACAAGCCAACAAACTAACAAACTAAAAAACCAACAAACGAACTAACCAACAAACCAACAAGCCAACAAGCCAACAAACCACCAAGCCAACAAACCAACAAACCAACAAGCCGACAAGCCAACAAACCAACAAACCAACAAGCCAACAAACCAACAAACCAACAAACCAACAAGCCAACAAACCAACAAACAAATAAACCAACAAAACAAAAAACCAACAAACCAACAAACCAGCAAACCAACAAACCAACAAACCAACAAACCAACAAGCCAACAAACCAACAAACCAACAAACCAACAAGCCAACAAGCCAACAAGCCCACAAACCAACAAACCAACAAACCAAGTAACCAAAAAGCCAGCAAACTAACAATTCAACAAGCCAACAAGCCAACAAACCAACAAACCAACAAAGCACAACGAAGCAACAAGCCAACAAGCCAACAAACCAACCAATTCACAAGCCAACGAACCAACACACCAATAAGCCTACAAGCCAACAAGCCAACAAACCAACAAACCAACAAGCCAACAAACCAACAAACCAACAAGCCAACAAACCAGCAAACCAATAAGCCAACAAACCAACAAACCAACAAACCAACAAACCAACAAGCCAACAAGCCAACAAACCAACAAACCAACAAGCCAACAAACCAACATACCAACAAACCAACAAGCCAACAAACCAACAAGCCAACAAACCAACAAGCCAACAAACCAACAAACTAACAAAGCAAAAAGTTAACAAACCAACAAGCCCACAAACCAACAAACCAACAAACTAAGTAACCAACAAGCCAACAAGCCAACAAACCAACAAACCAACAAGCCAACAAACCAACAAACCAACAAACCAAAAAACAAAAAAACCAACAAACCAACAAACCAACAAACCAATAAACCAACAAGCCAACAAGCCAACAAACCAACAAACCAACAAACCAACAAGCCAACAAACCAACAAGCCAACAAACCAACAAACCAACAAACCAAGTAACCAACAAACCATCCGACGAAAGAAGCAATAAACCAACAAGCCAACAAGCCAACAAACCAACAAACCAAGTAACCTAAAAGCCAACAAACTAACAAACCAACAAGCCAACAAACCAACAAGCCAACAAACCAACAAACCAACAAACCAACAAACCAACAAACCAACAAGCCAACAAACCAACAAACAAATAAACCAACAAACCAAAAAACCAACAAACCAACAAGCCAACAAACCAACAAACCAACAAACCAACAAGCCAACAAGGCAACAAATGAATAAACCAACAAGCTGACAAGCCAACAAACCAACAAACCAACAAGCCAACAAACCAACAAACCAACAAACCAACAAACCAACAAGCCAACAAAGCAACAAGCCAACAAACCAACAAACCAACAAACCAATAAGCCAACAAGCCATTAAACCAACAAGCCAACAAGCCAACAAAACAACAAACCAGCAAACCAACAAGCCAACAAACCAACAAACCAAAAAACCAACAAACCAACAAACCAACAAACCAAGTAACCAAAAAGCCACCAAACTAGCAAACCAACAAGCCAACAAACCAACAAGCCAACAAGCCAACAAGCCAACAAACCAACAAACAAATAAACTAACAAACCAACAAACCAACAAACCAACAAACCAACAAGCCAACAAGCCAACAAGCCAACAAACCAACAAACCAACAAACCAACAAACCAACAAACAAATAAACCAACAAACCAAAAAACCAACAAGCCAACAAGCCAACAAGCCAACAAACCAACAAACCAACAAGCCAACAAACCAACAAACCAACAAACCAACAAACCAACAAACCAACAAACCAACAAGCCAACAAACCAACAAACAAATAAACCAACAAACCAAAAACCAACAAACCAACAACCAACAAACCAACAAACCAACAAACTAACAAGCCAACTAGCCAACAAACCAACAAGCCAACAAACCAACAAACCAACAAACCAACAAACAAATAAACAAATAAACCAACAAACCAACAAACCAACAAACCAACAAACCAACAAACCAACAAACAAATAAACCAACAAACCAACAAACCAACAAACCAACAGACCAACGAACCAATTAACCAACAAACCAACCAGCGAACAAACCAACAAACCAACAAACCAACAAACCAACAAACCAAGTAACCGAAAAGCCAACAAACTAACAAACCAACAAGCCAACAAGCCAACAAACCAACAAACCAACAAAGCAAAAAGCCAACAAGCCAACAAACCAACAAGCCAACAAACCAACAAACCAACAACCCAACAAGCCAACAAACCAACAAACAAATAAACCAACAAGCCAACAAACCAACAACCCAAGACACTAACAAACCAACAAACCAACAAGCCAACAGACCAACAAACAAATAAACCAACAAACCAACAAACCAACAAACCAACAAGCCAATAAGCCAACAAACCAACAAACCAACAAACCAACAAACCAACAAGCCAACAAACCAACAAACCAACAAACCAACAAACCAAGTAACCAAAAAGCCAACAAACTAACAAACCAACAAGCCAACAAGCCAACAAACCAACAAGCCAACAAACCAAAAACCAACAAAGCAACAAGCCAACAAGCCAACAAACCAACAAACCAACAAGCCAACAAACCAACAAACCAACAAGCCAACAAACCAACAAACCAACAAACCAACAAGCCAACAAGCCAACAAACCAACTAACCAACAAGCCAACAAGCCAACAAACCAACAAACCAACAAGCCAATTAACAAACAAACAAACAAACGAACAAACCAACAAACCAACAAACCAACAAACCAACAAACCAACAAACCAACAAGCCAACAAGCCAACAAGCCAACAAACCGACAAACCAACAAACCAACAAATCAACAAGCCAACAAACCAACAAACAAATAAACAAACAAACCAACAAACCAACAAACCAACAAACCAACAAACCAACAAACTAACAAACCAACAAGCCAACAAACCAACAAACCAACAAGCCAACAAACCAACAAACCAACAAACCAACAAGCCAACAAACCAACAAACCAACAAACCAACAAGCCAACAAGCCAACAAACCGACAAACCAACAAACCAACAAATCAACAAGCCAACAAACCAACAAACAAATAAACAAACAAACCAACAAACCAACAAACCAACAAACCAACAAACCAACAAACTAACAAACCAACAAGCCAACAAACCAACAAGCCAACAAGCCAACAAACCAACAAACCAACAAACCAACAAACCAACAAGCCAACAAACCAACAAACCAACAAACCAACATGCCAACAAACCATCAAACTAAGTAACCAACAAGCCAACAAACCAACAAACCAACAAGCCAACAAACCAACAAACAACAAACCAACAAACCAACAAACTAACAAACCAACAAACCAACAAACCAACAAGCCAACAAGCCAACAAACCAACAAGCCAACAAACGAACAAACCAACAAACCAACAAACCAACAAGCCAACAAACCAACAAACCAACAAACCAACAAACCAACAAGCCAACAAACCAACAAACAATTAAACCAACAAACCAACAAACCAACAAACCAACAAACTAACAAACCAAAAAACCAACAAACCAACAAACCAACAAACCAACAAGCCAACTAACCAACAAACCAACAAACCAACACACAAATAAACCAACAAACCAACAAACTAACAAACCAACAAATCAAAAAACCAACAAACCAACAAGCCAACAAGCCAACAAACCAACAAACTAACAAACCAACAAGCCAACAGACCAACAAACCAACAAGCCAACAAGCCAACAAACCAACAAACCAACAAGCCAACAAACCAACAAACCAACAAACCAACAAACCAACAAACCAACAAACCAACAAACCAACAAGCCAACAAACCAACAAACCAACACACCAACAAGCCAATAAACCAACAAGCCAACAAACCAACAAACCAACAAACCAACAAACCAACAAACCAACAAACCAACAAACCAACAAACCAACAAACCAACAAACCAACAAACCAACAAGCCAACAAACCAACAAACCAACACACCAACAAGCCAACAAACCAACAAACCAACAAACCAACAAACCAACAAACCAAAAAACCAAAAAACCAACAAGCCAACAAGCCAACAAACTAACAAACTAAAAAACCAACAAACGAACTAACCAACAAACCAACAAGCCAACAAGCCAACAAACCACCAAGCCAACAAACCAACAAACCAACAAGCCGACAAGCCAACAAACCAACAAACCAACAAGCCAACAAACCAACAAACCAACAAACCAACAAGCCAACAAACCAACAAACAAATAAACCAACAAAACAAAAAACCAACAAACCAACAAACCAGCAAACCAACAAACCAACAAACCAACAAGCCAACAAGCCAACCAACCAACAAACCAACAAACCAACAAGCCAACAAACCAACAAGCCCACAAACCAACAAACCAACAAACCAAGTAACCAAAAAGCCAGCAAACTAACAATTCAACAAGCCAACAAGCCAACAAACCAACAAACCAACAAAGCACAACAAAGCAACAAGCCAACAAGCCAACAAACCAACAAACCCACAAGCCAACGAACCAACACACCAACAAGCCTACAAGCCAACAAGCCAACAAACCAACAAACCAACAAGCCAACAAACCAACAAACCAACAAGCCAACAAACCAGCAAACCAACAAGCCAACAAACCAACAAACCAACAAACCAACAAGCCAACAAACCAACATACCAACAAACCAACAAGCCAACAAACCAACAAGCCAACAAACCAACAAGCCAACAAACCAACAAACTAACAAAGAAAAAGTTAACAAACCAACAAGCCCACAAACCAACAAACCAACAAACTAAGTAACCAACAAGCCAACAAGCCAACAAACCAATAAACCAACAAGCCAACAAGCCAACAAACCAACAAACCAACAAACCAACAAGCCAACAAACCAACAAGCCAACAAACCAACAAACCAACAAACCAAGTAACCAACAAACCAACAAACCATCCGACGAACGAAGCAACAAACCAACAAGCCAACAAGCCAACAAACCAACAAACCAAGTAACCTAAAAGCCAACAAACTAACAAACCAACAAGCCAACAAACCAACAAGCCAACAAACCAACAGACCAACAAACCAACAAACCAACAAGCCAACAAACCAACAAACAAATAAACCAACAAACCGAAAAACCAACAAACCAACAAGCCAACAAACCAACAAACCAACAAACCAACAAGCCAACAAGGCAACAAATGAATAAACCAACAAGCCAACAAGCTAACAAACCAACAAACCAACAAGCCAACAAACCAACAAACCAACAAACCAACAAACCAACAAGCCAACAAACCAACAAGCCAACAAACCAACAAACCAACAAACCAACAAGCCAACAAGCCATTAAACCAACAAGCCAACAAGCCAACAAAACAACAAACCAACAAACCAACAAGCCAACAAACCAACAAACCAAAAAACCAACAAACCAACAAACCAACAAACCAAGTAACCAAAAAGCCACCAAACTAGCAAACCAACAAGCCAACAAACCAACAAGCCAACAAGCCAACAAGCCAACAAACCAACAAACAAATAAACTAACAAACCAACAAACCAACAAACCAACAAACCAACAAGCCAACAAGCCAACAAGCCAACAAACCAACAAACCAACAAACCAACAAACCAACAAACAAATAAACCAACAAACCAAAAAACCAACAAGCCAACAAGCCAACAAGCCAACAAACCAACAAACCAACAAGCCAACAAACCAACAAACCAACAAACCAACAAACCAACAAACCAACAAACCAACAAGCCAACAAACCAACAAACAAATAAACCAACAAACCAAAAACCAACAAACCAACAACCAACAAACCAACAAACCAACAAACTAACAAGCCAACTAGCCAACAAACCAACAAGCCAACAAACCAACAAACCAACAAACCAACAAACAAATAAACAAATAAACCAACAAACCAACAAACCAACAAACCAACAAACAAATAAACCAACAAACCAACAAACCAACAAACCAACAGACCAACGAACCAATTAACCAACAAACCAACCAGCGAACAAACCAACAAACCAACAAACCAACAAACCAACAAACCAACAAACCAAGTAACCGAAAAGCCAACAAACTAACAAACCAACAAGCCAACAAGCCAACAAACCAACAAGCCAACAAACCAACAAACCAACAAACCAACAAACCAACAAGCCAACAAACCAACAAACCAACAAACCAACAAACCAACAAGCCAACAAACCAACAAACAATTAAACCAACAAACCAACAAACCAACAAACCAACAAACTAACAAACCAAAAAACCAACAAACCAACAAACCAACAAACCAACAAGCCAACTAACCAACAAACCAAAAAACCAACACACAAATAAACCAACAAACCAACAAACTAACAAACCAACAAATCAAAAAACCAACAAACCAACAAGCCAACAAGCCAACAAACCAACAAACTAACAAACCAACAAGCCAACAAACCAACAAACCAACAAGCCAACAAGCCAACAAACCAACAAACCAACAAGCCAACAAACCAACAAACCAACAAACCAACAAACCAACAAACCAACAAACCAACAAACCAACAAGCCAACAAACCAACAAACCAACACACCAACAAGCCAATAAACCAACAAGCCAACAAACTAACAAACCAACAAACCAACGAACCAACAAACCAACAAACCAACAAACCAACAAACCAACAAACCAACAAACCAACAAACCAACAAGCCAACAAACCAACAAACCAACACACCAACAAGCCAACAAACCAACAAACCAACAAACCAACAAACCAACAAACCAAAAAACTAAAAAACCAACAAGCCAACAAGCCAACAAACTAACAAACTAAAAAACCAACAAACGAACTAACCAACAAACCAACAAGCCAACAAGCCAACAAACCACCAAGCCAACAAACCAACAAACCAACAAGCCGACAAGCCAACAAACCAACAAACCAACAAGCCAACAAACCAACAAACCAACAAACCAACAAGCCAACAAACCAACAAACAAATAAACCAACAAAACAAAAAACCAACAAACCAACAAACCAGCAAACCAACAAACCAACAAACCAACAAGCCAACAAGCCAACCAACCAACAAACCAACAAACCAACAAGCCAACAAACCAACAAGCACACAAACCAACAAACCAACAAACCAAGTAACCAAAAAGCCAGCAAACTAACAATTCAACAAGCCAACAAGCCAACAAACCAACAAACCAACAAAGCACAACAAAGCAACAAGCCAACAAGCCAACAAACCAACAAACCCACAAGCCAACGAACCAACACACCAACAAGCCTACAAGCCAACAAGCCAACAAACCAACAAACCAACAAGCCAACAAACCAACAAACCAACAAGCCAACAAACCAGCAAACCAACAAGCCAACAAACCAACAAACCAACAAACCAACAAGCCAACAAACCAACATACCAACAAACCAACAAGCCAACAAACCAACAAGCCAACAAACCAACAAGCCAACAAACCAACAAACTAACAAAGAAAAAGTTAACAAACCAACAAGCCCACAAACCAACAAACCAACAAACTAAGTAACCAACAAGCCAACAAGCCAACAAACCAATAAACCAACAAGCCAACAAGCCAACAAACCAACAAACCAACAAACCAACAAGCCAACAAACCAACAAGCCAACAAACCAACAAACCAACAAACCAACAAACCAAGTAACCAACAAACCAACAAACCATCCGACGAACGAAGCAACAAACCAACAAGCCAACAAGCCAACAAACCAACAAACCAAGTAACCTAAAAGCCAACAAACTAACAAACCAACAAGCCAACAAACCAACAAGCCAACAAACCAACAGACCAACAAACCAACAAACCAACAAGCCAACAAACCAACAAACAAATAAACCAACAAACCAAAAAACCAACAAACCAACAAGCCAACAAACCAACAAACCAACAAACCAACAAGCCAACAAGGCAACAAATGAATAAACCAACAAGCCAACAAGCTAACAAACCAACAAACCAACAAGCCAACAAACCAACAAACCAACAAACCAACAAACCAACAAGCCAACAAACCAACAAGCCAACAAACCAACAAACCAACAAACCAACAAGCCAACAAGCCATTAAACCAACAAGCCAACAAGCCAACAAAACAACAAACCAACAAACCAACAAGCCAACAAACCAACAAACCAAAAAACCAACAAACCAACAAACCAACAAACCAAGTAACCAAAAAGCCACCAAACTAGCAAACCAACAAGCCAACAAACCAACAAGCCAACAAGCCAACAAGCCAACAAACCAACAAACAAATAAACTAACAAACCAACAAACCAACAAACCAACAAGCCAACAAGCCAACAAGCCAACAAACCAACAAACCAACAAACCAACAAACCAACAAACAAATAAACCAACAAACCAAAAAACCAACAAGCCAACAAGCCAACAAGCCAACAAACCAACAAACCAACAAGCCAACAAACCAACAAACCAACAAACCAACAAACCAACAAACCAACAAACCAACAAGCCAACAAACCAACAAACAAATAAACCAACAAACCAAAAACCAACAAACCAACAACCAACAAACCAACAAACCAACAAACTAACAAGCCAACTAGCCAACAAACCAACAAGCCAACAAACCAACAAACCAACAAACCAACAAACAAATAAACAAATAAACCAACAAACCAACAAACCAACAAACAAATAAACCAACAAACCAACAAACCAACAAACCAACAGACCAACGAACCAATTAACCAACAAACCAACCAGCGAACAAACCAACAAACCCACAAACCAACAAACCAACAAACCAACAAACCAAGTAACCGAAAAGCCAACAAACTAACAAACCAACAAGCCAATAAGCCAACAAACCAACAAACCAACAAAGCAACAAGCCAACAAGCCAACAAACCAACAAGCCAACAAACCAACAAACCAACAACCCAACAAGCCAACAAACCAACAAACAAATAAACCAACAAGCCAACAAACCAACAAGCCAAGACACTAACAAACCAACAAACCAACAAGCCAACAAACCAACAAACAAATAAACCAACAAACCAACAAACCAACAAACCAACAATCCAATAAGCCAACAAACCAACAAACCAACAAACCAACAAACCAACAAGCCAACAAACCAACAAACCAACAAACCAACAAACCAAGTAACCAAAAAGCCAACAAACTAACAAACCAACAAGCCAACAAGCCAACAAACCAACAAGCCAACAAACCAACAAACCAACAAAGCAACAAGCCAACAAGCCAACAAACCAACAACCAACAAGCCAACAAACCAACAAACCAACAAGCCAACAAACCAACAAACCAACAAACCGACAAGCCAACAAGCCAACAAACCCACTAACCAACAAGCCAACAAACCAACAAACCAACAAACCAACAAACCAACAAGCCAACAAGCCAAGAAATCAACAAACCAACAAGCCAACAAACCAACAAACCAACAAGCCAACAAGCCAACAAACCAACAAACCAACAAACCAACAAATCAACAAGCCAACAAACCTACAAACAAATAAACCAACAAACCAACAAACCAACAAACCAACAAACCAACAAACCAACAAACTAACAAACCAACAAGCCAACAAACCAACAAACCAACAAGCCAACAAACCAACAAACCAACAAACCAACAAGCCAACAAGCCAACAAACCAACAAACCAACAAGCCAACAAACCAACAAACCAACAAGCCAACATGCCAACAAACCATCAAACTAAGTAACCAACAAGCCAACAAACCAACAAACCAACAAGCCAACAAACCAACAAACAACAAACCAACAAACCAACAAACTAACAAACCAACAAACCAACAAACCAACAAGCCAACAAGCCAACAAACCAACAAGGCAACAAGCCAACAAACTAACAAACCAACAAACCAACAAGCCAACAAACCAACAAACCAACAAACCAACAAGCCAACAAACCAACAAACAATTAAACCAACAAACCAACAAACCAACAAACCAACAAACCAACAAACCAAAAAACCAACAAACCAACAAACCAACAAGCCAACTAACCAACAAACCAACAAACCAACAAACAAATAAACCAACAAACCAACAAACCAACAAACCAACAAATCAAAAAACCAACAAACCAACAAGCCAACAAGCCAACAAACCAACAAACTAACAAACCAACAAGCCAACAAACCAACAAACCAACAAGCCAACAAGCCAACAAACCAACAAACCAACAAGCCAACAAACCAACAAACCAACAAACCAACAAACCAACAAACCAACAAACCAACAAACCAACAAACCAACAAACCAACAAACCAACAAGCCAACAAGCCAAGAAATCAACAAACCAACAAGCCAACAAACCAACAAACCAACAAGCCAACAAGCCAACAAACCAACAAACCAACAAACCAACAAATCAACAAGGCAACAAACCAACAAACAAATAAACCAACAAACCAACAAACCAACAAACCAACAAACCAACAAACCAACAAACTAACAAACCAACAAGCCAACAAACCAACAAGCCAACAAACCAACAAACCAACAAACCAACAAGCCAACAAACCAACAAACCAACAAACCAACAAGCCAACAAACCAACAAACCAACAAACCAACATGCCAACAAACCATCAAACTAAGTAACCAACAAGCCAACAAACTAACAAACCAACAAGCCAACAAACCAATAAACAACAAACCAACAAACCAACAAACTAACAAACCAACAAACCAACAAACCAACAAGCCAACAAGCCAACAAACCAACAAGGCAACAAGCCAAAAAACCAACAAACCAACAAACCAACAAGCCAACAAACCAACAAACCAACAAACCAACAAGCCAACAAACCAACAAACAATTAAACCAACAAACCAACAAACCAACAAACCAACAAACCAACAAACCAAAAAACCAACAAACCAACAAACCAACAAGCCAACTAACCAACAAACCAACAAACCAACAAACAAATAAACCAACAAACCAACAAACCAACAAACCAACAAACAAACAAACCAACAAACCAACAAACCAACAAACCAACAAACCAACAAACCAACAAACCAACAAACCAACAAGCCAACAAACCAACAAACCAACACACCAACAAGCCAATAAACCAACAAGCCAACAAACCAACAAACCAACAAACCAAGTAACCAAAAAGCCAACAAACTAACAAACAAACAAGCCAACAAGCCAACAAACCAACAAACCAACAAACCAACAAACCAACAAACCAACAAGCCAACAAACCAACAAACTAACAAACCAACAAGCCAACAAACCAACAAACCAACAAGCCAACAAGCCAACAAACCAACAAACCAACAAGCCAACAAACCAACAAACCAACAAACAAACAAACCAACAAACCAACAAACCAACAAACCAACAAACCAACAAACCAACAAACCAACAAGCCAACAAACCAACAAACCAACACACCAACAAGCCAATAAACCAACAAGCCAACAAACCAACAAACCAACAAACCAAGTAACCAAAAAGCCAACAAACTAACAAACAAACAAGCCAACAAGCCAACAAACCAACAAACCAACAAACCAACAAACCAACAAACCAACAAGCCAACAAACCAACAAAACAACAAGCCAACAAACCAACAAACAAATAAACCAACAAACCAAAAAACCAACAAACCAACAAACCAACAAACCAACAAACCAACAAACTAACAAACCAACAAGCCAACAAGCCAACAAACCAACAAATCAAAAAACCAACAAGCCAACAAACCAACAAGCCAACAAACCAACAAACCAACAAACCAAGTAACCAACAAACCAACAAACCATCAAACGAACAAAGCAACAAACCAACAAGCCAACAAACCAACAAACTAACAAACCAACAAACGAACTAACCAACAAACCAACAAGCCAACAAACCAACAAACTAACAAACCAACAAGCCAACAAACCAACAAACCAACAAGCCAACAAACCAACAAACCAACAAACCAACAAGCCAACAAGCCAACAAACCAACAAACCAACAAGCCAACAAACCAACAAACCAACAAGCCAACATGCCAACAAACCATCAAACTAAGTAACCAACAAGCCAACAAACCAACAAACCAACAAGCCAACAAACCAACAAACAACAAACCAACAAACCAACAAACTAACAAACCAACAAACCAACAAACCAACAAGCCAACAAGCCAACAAACCAACAAGCCAACAAACCAACAAACAATAAACCAACAAACCAACAAACTAACAAACCAACAAACCAACAAACCAACAAGCCAACAAGCCAACAAACCAACAAGGCAACAAGCCAACAAACTAACAAACCAACAAACCAACAAGCCAACAAACCAACAAACCAACAAACCAACAAGCCAACAAACCAACAAACAATTAAACCAACAAACCAACAAACCAACAAACCAACAAACCAACAAACCAAAAAACCAACAAACCAACAAACCAACAAGCCAACTAACCAACAAACCAACAAACCAACAAACAAATAAACCAACAAACCAACAAACCAACAAACCAACAAATAAAAAAACCAACAAACCAACAAGCCAACAAGCCAACAAACCAACAAACTAACAAACCAACAAGCCAACAAACCAACAAACCAACAAGCCAACAAGCCAACAAACCAACAAACCAACAAGCCAACAAACCAACAAACCAACAAACCAACAAACCAACAAACCAACAAACCAACAAACCAACAAACCAACAAACCAACAAGCCAACAAGCCAAGAAATCAACAAACCAACAAGCCAACAAACCAACAAACCAACAAGCCAACAAGCCAACAAGCCAACAAACCAACAAACCAACAAATCAACAAGCCAACAAACCAACAAACAAATAAACCAACAAACCAACAAACCAACAAACCAACAAACCAACAAACCAACAAACTAACAAACCAACAAGCCAACAAACCAACAAGCCAACAAACCAACAAACCAACAAACCAACAAGCCAACAAGCCAACAAACCAACAAACCAACAAGCCAACAAACCAACAAACCAACAAACCAACATGCCAACAAACCATCAAACTAAGTAACCAACAAGCCAACAAACCAACAAACCAACAAGCCAACAAACCAACAAACAACAAACCAACAAACCAACAAACTAACAAACCAACAAACCAACAAGCCAACAAACCAACAAACAATTAAACCAACAAACCAACAAACCAACAAACCAACAAACCAACAAACCAAAAAACCAACAAACCAACAAACCAACAAGCCAACTAACCAACAAACCAACAAACCAACAAACAAATAAACCAACAAACCAACAAACCAACAAACCAACAAATCAAAAAACCAACAAACCAACAAGCCAACAAGCCAACAAACCAACAAACTAACAAACCAACAAGCCAACAAACCAACAAACCAACAAGCCAACAAGCCAACAAACCAACAAACCAACAAGCCAACAAACCAACAAACCAACAAACCAACAAACCAACAAACCAACAAACCAACAAACCAACAAACCAACAAACCAACAAACCAACAAGCCAACAAACCAACAAACCAACACACCAACAAGCCAATAAACCAACAAGCCAACAAACCAACAAACCAACAAACCAAGTAACCAAAAAGCCAACAAACTAACAAACAAACAAGCCAACAAGCCAACAAGCCAACAAACCAACAAACCAACAAACCAACAAACCAACAAACCAACAAGCCAACAAACCAACAATACAACAAGCCAACAAACCAACAAACAAATAAACCAACAAACCAAAAAACCAACAAACCAACAAACCAACAAACCAACAAACCAACAAACCAACAAACTAACAAACCAACAAGCCAACAAGCCAACAAACCAACAAATCAAAAAACCAACAAGCCAACAAACCAACAAGCGAACAAACCAACAAACCAACAAACCAAGTAACCAACAAACCAACAAACCATCAAACGAACAAAGCAACAAACCAACAAGCCAACAAACCAACAAACTAACAAACCAACAAACGAACTAACCAACAAACCAACAAGCCAACAAACCAACAAACTAACAAACCAACAAGCCAACAAACCAACAAACCAACAAGCCAACAAACCAACAAACCAACAAACCAACAAGCCAACAAGCCAACAAACCAACAAACCAACAAGCCAACAAACCAACAAACCAACAAGCCAACATGCCAACAAACCATCAAACTAAGTAACCAAGAAGCCAACAAACCAACAAACCAACAAGCCAACAAACCAACAAACAACAAACCAACAAACCAACAAACTAACAAACCAACAAACCAACAAACCAACAAGCCAACAAGCCAACAAACCAACAAGGCAACAAGCCAACAAACTAACAAACCAACAAACCAACAAGCCAACAAACCAACAAACCAAAAAACCAACAAACCAACAAACCAACAAACCAAAAAACCAACAAACCAACAAACCAACAAGCCAACTAACCAACAAACCAACAAACCAACAAACAAATAAACCAACAAACCAACAAACCAACAAACCAACAAATCAAAAAACCAACAAACCAACAAGCCAACAAGCCAACAAACCAACAAACTAACAAACCAACAAGCCAACAAACCAACAAACCAACAAGCCAACAAGCCAACAAACCAACAAACCAACAAGCCAACAAACCAACAAACCAACAAACCAACAAACCAACAAACCAACAAACCAACAAACCAACAAACCAACAAACCAACAAGCCAACAAGCCAAAAAATCAACAAACCAACAAGCCAACAAACCAACAAACCAACAAGCCAACAAGCCAACAAACCAACAAACCAACAAACCAACAAATCAACAAGCCAACAAACCAACAAACAAATAAACCAACAAACCAACAAACCAACAAACCAACAAACCAACAAACCAACAAACTAACAAACCAACAAGCCAACAAACCAACAAGCCAACAAACCAACAAACCAACAAACCAACAAGCCAACAAGCCAACAAACCAACAAACCAACAAGCCAACAAACCAACAAACCAACAAACCAACATGCCAACAAACCATCAAACTAAGTAACCAACAAGCCAACAAACCAACAAACCAACAAGCCAACAAACCAACAAACAACAAACCAACAAACCAACAAACTAACAAACCAACAAACCAACAAACCAACAAGCCAACAAGCCAACAAACCAACAAGGCAACAAGCCAACAAAACAACAAACCAGCAAAACAACAAGCCAACAAACCAACAAACCAACAAACCAACAAGCCAACAAACCAACAAACAATTAAACCAACAAACCAACAAACCAACAAACCAACAAACCAACAAACCAAAAAACCAACAAACCAACAAACCAACAAGCCAACTAACCAACAAACCAACAAACAAATAAACCAACAAACCAACAAACCAACAAACCAACAAATCAAAAAACCAACAAACCAACAAGCCAACAAGCCAACAAACCAACAAACTAACAAACCAACAAGCCAACAAACCAACAAACCAACAAGCCAACAAGCCAACAAACCAACAAACCAACAAGCCAACAAACCAACAAACCAACAAACCAACAAACCAACAAACCAACAAACCAACAAACCAACAAACCAACAAACCAACAAACCAACAAGCCAACAAACCAACAAACCAACACACCAACAAGCCAATAAACAAACAAGCCAACAAACCAACAAACCAACAAACCAAGTAACCAAAAAGCCAACAAACTAACAAACAAACAAGCCAACAAGCCAACAAACCAACAAACCAACAAACCAACAAACCAACAAACCAACAAGCCAACAAACCTACAAAACAACAAGCCAACAAACCAACAAACAAATAAACCAAAAAACCAAAAAACCAACAAACCAACAAACCAACAAACCAACAAACCAACAAACTAACAAACCAACAAGCCAACAAGCCAACAAACCAACAAATCAAAAAACCAACAAGCCAACAAACCAACAAGCCAACAAACCAACAAACCAACAAACCAAGTAACCAACAAACCAACAAACCATCAAACGAACAAAGCAACAAACCAACAAGCCAACAAACCAACAAACTAACAAACCAACAAACGAACTAACCAACAAACCAACAAGCCAACAAGTTAACAAGCCAACAAACCAACAAACCAACAAACCAACAAACCAACAAACCAACAAACCAACAAACCAACAAGCCAACAAACCAACAAACCAACAAACCAACAAGCCAACAAACCATAAAACAAATAAACCAACAAACCAACAAACCAACAAACCAACAAACCAACAAACCAACAAACCAACAAACTAACAAACCAACAAGCCAACAAACCAACAAACCAACAAGCCAACAAACCAACAAACCAACAAACCAACAAGCCAACAAGCCAACAAACCAACAAACCAACAAGCCAACAAACCAACAAACCAACAAACCAACATGCCAACAAACCAACAAACTAAGTAACCAACAAGCCAACAAACCAACAAACAAATAAACCAACAAACCAAGCAACCAAAAAGCCAACAAACTAACAAACCAACAAGCCAACAAACCAACAAGCCAACAAGCCAACAAACCAACACACAAATAAACCAACAAACCAACAAACCAACAAACCAACAAACCAACAAACCAACAAACCAACAAACCAAAAACCAACAAACCAACAAGCCAACATGCCAACAACCCAACAAACTAACAAACCAACAAACGAACTAACCAACAAACCAACAAGCCAACAAGCAAACAAACCAACAAACCAACAAACCAACAAACCAACAAGCCAACAAACCAACAAACCAACAAACCAACAAACCAACAAGCCAACAAACAAATAAACCAACAAACCAACAAACCAACAATCCAACAAATCAACAAACTAACAAACCAACAAGCCTACAAACCAACAAACCAACAAGCCAACAAACCAACAAACCAACAATCCAACAAGCCGACAAGCCAACAAACCAACAAACCAACAAGCCAGCAAACCAACAAACTAACAAACCAACATGCCAACAAACCAACAAACTAAGTAACCAACAAGCCAACAAAACAACAAACCAACAAGCCAACAAGCCAACAAACCAACAAACCAACAAACCAACACACCAACAAACCAACAAACCAACAAACCAACAAGCCAACAAACCAACAAGCCAACAAACCAACAAACCAACAAACCAAGTAACCAAAAAGCCAACAAACTAACAAACCAACAAGCCAACAAGCCAACAAACCAACAAACCAACAAAGCAACAAACCAACAAACCAACAAACCAACAAACCAACAAACCAACAAGCCAACAAGCCAACAAACCAACAAACCAACAAGACAAGAAGCCAACAAACCAACAAACCAACAAACCAACAAACCAACAAACCAACAAACCAAAAAACCAACAAACCAACAAACCAACAAACCAACAAACCAACAAACCAACAAACCAACAAGCCAACAAGCCAACAAACCAATAAACTAACAAACCAACAAGCCAACAAACCAACACACCAACAAGCCAACAAGCCAACAAACTCACAAACCAAGTAACCAAAAAGCCAACAAACTAACAAACCAACAAGCCAACAAACCAAGAAGCAAACAAGCCAATAAACCAACAAACCAACAAAGAAACAAACCAACACACCAACAAACCAACAAACCAACAAACTAACAAACCAACAAGCCAACAAACCAACAAACCAACAAGCCAACAAACCAACAAACGAATAAACCAACAAACCAACAAGCCAACAAGCCAACAAACCAACAAACCAACATGCCAACAAACCAACAAACTAAGTAACCAACAAGGCAAAAAATCAACAAACCAACAAGCCAACAAGCCAACAAATCAACAAACCAACAACCCAACAAACCAACAAACCAACAAACCAACAAGCCAACAAACCAACAAACAAATAAACCAACAAACCAACAAACTAACAAAACAACAAACCAACAAACCAAAAAACCAACAAACCAACAAACCAACAAGCCAACAAACCAACAAACCAACAAGCCAACAAGCCAACAAACCAACAAACAAATAAACCAACAAACCAACAAACCAACAAACCAACAAACCAACAAACCAACAAACCAAAAAACCAACAAACCAACAAGCCAACAAGCCAAAAAACCAACAAACTAACAAACCAACAAGCCAACAAACCAACAAACCAACAAGCCAACAAGCCAACAAACCAACAAACCAACAAACCAAAAAACCAACAAACCAACAAACCATAAAAAGAACAAAGCAACAAGCCAACAAGCCAACAAACCAACAAACCAACAAGCTAACAAACCAACAAACCAACAAGCCAACAAGCCAACAAACCAACAAACTAACAAGCCAAAAACCAACAAACTAACAAACCAACAAACGATCTAACCAACAAACCAACAAGCCAACAAACGACCTAATCAACAAACCAATAAGCCAACAAGCCAACAAACCAACAAACGAACAAGCCAACAAGCCAACAAACCAACAAACCAACAAACCAACAAGACAACAAACCAACAAGTCAACAAACCAACAAAACAACAAACCAAGTATCCAAAAGGCCAACAAACTAACAAACCAACAAGCCAACAAGCCAACAAACCAACAAACCAACAAAGCAACAAGCGAATAAGCCAACAAGCCAACACCAACAAACCAACAAGCCAACAAACCAACAAACCAACAAACCAACAAGCCAACAAACCAACAAACAAATAAACTAAGTAACCAACAAATCAAGAAACCAACAAAGCAACAAACCAACAAACCAACAAACTAACAAACCAACAAGCCAACAAACCAACAAACCAACAAACCAACAAACCAAGAAGCCAACAAACCAACAAACCAACAAACCAACAAGCCAACAAGCCAACAAACCAATAAACCAACAAGCCAACAAACCAACAAACCAACAAACCAACATGCCAACAAACCAACAAACCAACAAACCAACAAACCAACAAGCCAACAAACCAACAAACAAATAAACCAACAAACCAACAAACCAACAAACCAACAAACCAACAAACCAACAAACCAAAAAACCAACAAACCAAAAAGCCAACAAACTAACAAACCAACAAGCCAACAAGCCAACAAACCAACAAACCAACAAAGCAACAAACCAACAAACCAACAAACCAACAAACCAACAAGCCAACAAGCCAACAAACCAACAAACCAACAAGACAAGAAGCCAACAAACCAACAAACCAACAAGCCAACAAACCAACAAACCAACAAGCCAACAAACCAACAAACCAACAAACCAACAAGCCAACAAACCAACAAGCCAACAAACCAACAAACCAAGTAACCAAAAAGCCAACAAACAAACAAACCAACAAGCCAACAAGCCAACAAATCAACAAACCAACAAAGCAACAAAGCAACAAACCAACAAACCAACAAACCAACAAACCAACAAGCCAACAAGCCAACAAACCAACAAACCAACAAGACAAGAAGCCAACAAACCAACAAACCAACAAGCCAACAAAGCAACAAACCAACAAACCAAAAAACCAAAAAACCAACAAACCAACAAACCAGCAAACCAACAAACCAACAAGCCAACAAGCCAACAAACCAATAAACTAGCAAACCAACAAGCCAACAAACCAACAAACCAACAAGCCAACAAGCCAACAAACTAACAAACCAAGTAACCAAAAAGCCAACAAACTAACAAACCAACAAGCCAGCAAACCAACAAGCAAAAAAAGCCAATAAACCAACAAACCAACAAAGAAATAAACCAACAAACCAACAAACCAACAAACCAACAAACTAACAAACCAACAAGCCAACAAACCAACAAACCAACAAGCCAACAAACCAACAAACGAACAAACCAACAAACCAACAAGCCAACAAACCAACAAACCAACAAACAAATAAACCAACAAACCAACAAACCAACAAACCAACAAACCAACAAACCAAAAAACCAACAAACCAACAAGCCAACAAGCCAACAAACCAACAAACTAACAAACCAACAAGCCTACAAACCAACAAACCAACAAGCCAACAAGCCAACAAACCAACAAACCAACAAACCAAAAAACCAACAAACCAACAAACCATAAAAAGAACAAAGCAACAAGCCAACAAGCCAACAAGCCAACAAACCAACAAACCAACAAGCCAACAAGCCAACAATCTAACAAACCAAGTAACCAAAAAGCCAACAAACTAACAAACCAACAAACTAACAAACCAACAAACGAACTAACCAACAAACCAACAAGCCAACAAACGACCTAACCAACAAACCAATAAGCCAACAAGCCAACAAACCAACAAACGAACAAGCCAACAAGCCAACAAACCAACAAACCAACAAACCAACAAGCCAACAAACCAACAAGTCAACAAACCAACAAACCAACAAACCAAGTATCCAAAAAGCCAACAAACTAACAAACCAACAAGCCAACAAGCCAACAAACCAACAAACCAACAAAGCAACAAGCGAATAAGCCAACAAGCCAACAAACCAACAAACCAACAAGCCAACAAACCAACAAACCAACAAACCAACAAGCCAACAAACCAACAAACAAATAAACTAAGTAACCAACAAATCAACAAACCAACAAAGCAACAAACCAACAAACCAACAAACTAACAAACCAACAAGCCAACAAACCAACAAACCAACAAACCAACAAGCCAACAAACCAACAAACCAACAAACCAACAAGCCATTAAGCCAACAAACCAATAAACCAACAAGCCAACAAACCAACAAACCAACAAACCAACATTCCAACAAACCAACAAACCAACAAACCAACAAACCAACAAGCCAACAAACCAACAAACAAATTAACCAACAAACCAACAAACCAACAAACCAACAAACCAACAAACCAACAAACCAACAAACCAACAAACCAAAAAACCAAAAAACCAACAAACCAAAAAGCCAACAAACTAACAAACCAACAAGCCAACAAGCCAACAATCCAAAAAACCAACAAAGCAACAAACCAACAAACCAACAAACCAACAAACCAACAAGCCAACAAGCCAACAAACCAACAAACCAACAAGACAAGAAGCCAATAAACCAACAAACCAACAAGCCAACAAACCAACAAACCAACAAACCAAAAAACCAACAAACCAACAAGCCAACAAGCCAACAAACCAACAAACCAAAAAACCAACAAACCAACAAACCAACAAGCCAACAAACCAACAAACCAACAAACCAAGTAACCAAAAAGACAACAAACTAACAAACCAACAAGCCAACAAACCAACAAGCAAAAAAGCCAATAAACCAACAAACCAACAAAGAAATAAACCAACAAACCAACAAACCAACAAACCAACAAACTAACAAACCAACAAGCCAACAAACCAACAAACCAACAAGCCAACAAACCAACAAACGAACAAACCAACAAACCAGCAAACCAACAAACCAACAAGCCAACAAGCCAACAAACCAATAAACTAGCAAACCAACAAGCCAACAAACCAACAAACCAACAAGCCAACAAGCCAACAAACTAACAAACCAAGTAACCAAAAAGCCAACAAACTAACAAACCAACAAGCCAACAAACCAACAAGCAAAAAAAGCCAATAAACCAACAAACCAACAAAGAAATAAACCAACAAACCAACAAACCAACAAACCAACAAACTAACAAACCAACAAGCCAACAAACCAACAAACCAACAAGCCAACAAACCAACAAACGAACAAACCAACAAACCAACAAGCCAACAAACCAACAAACCAACAAACAAATAAACCAACAAACCAACAAACCAACAAACCAACAAACCAACAAACCAAAAAACCAACAAACCAACAAGCCAACAAGCCAACAAACCAACAAACTAACAAACCAACAAGCCTACAAACCAACAAACCAACAAGCCAACAAGCCAACAAACCAACAAACCAACAAACCAAAAAACCAACAAACCAACAAACCATTAAAAGAACAAAGCAACAAGCCAACAAGCCAACAAGCCAACAAACCAACAAACCAACAAGCCAACAAGCCAACAAACTAACAAACCAAGTAACCAAAAAGCCAACAAACTAACAAACCAACAAACTAACAAACCAACAAACGAACTAACCAACAAACCAACAAGCCAACAAACGACCTAACCAACAAACCAATAAGCCAACAAGCCAACAAACCAACAAACGAACAAGCCAACAAGCCAACAAACCAACAAACCAACAAACCAACAAGCCAACAAACCAACAAGTCAACAAACCAACAAACCAACAAACCAAGTATCCAAAAAGCCAACAAACTAACAAACCAACAAGCCAACAAGCCAACAAACCAACAAACCAACAAAGCAACAAGCGAATAAGCCAACAAGCCAACAAACCAACAAACCAACAAGCCAACAAACCAACAAACCAACAAACCAACAAGCCAACAAACCAACAAACAAATAAACTAAGTAACCAACAAATCAACAAACCAACAAAGCAACAAACCAACAAACCAACAAACTAACAAACCAACAAGCCAACAAACCAACAAACCAACAAACCAACAAGCCAACAAACCAACAAACCAACAAACCAACAAGCCAACAAGCCAACAAACCAATAAACCAACAAGCCAACAAACCAACAAACCAACAAACCAACATTCCAACAAACCAACAAACCAACAAACCAACAAACCAACAAGCCAACAAACCAACAAACAAATTAACCAACAAACCAACAAACCAACAAACCAACAAACCAACAAACCAACAAACCAACAAACCAAAAAACCAAAAAACCAACAAACCAAAAAGCCAACAAACTAACAAACCAACAAGCCAACAAGCCAACAATCCAACAAACCAACAAAGCAACAAACCAACAAACCAACAAACCAACAAACCAACAAGCCAACAAGCCAACAAACCAACAAACCAACAAGACAAGAAGCCAACAAACCAACAAACCAACAAGCCAACAAACCAACAAACCAACAAACCAAAAAACCAACAAACCAACAAGCCAACAAGCCAACAAAGCAACAAACCAAAAAACCAACAAACCAACAAACCAACAAGCCAACAAACCAACAAACCAACAAACCAAGTAACCAAAAAGACAACAAACTAACAAACCAACAAGCCAACAAACCAACAAGCAAAAAAGCCAATAAACCAACAAACCAACAAAGAAATAAACCAACAAACCAACAAACCAACAAACCAACAAACTAACAAACCAACAAGCCAACAAACCAACAAACCAACAAGCCAACAAACCAACAAACGAACAAACCAACAAACCAACAAGCCAACAAACCAACAAACCAACAAACAAATAAACCAACAAACCAACAAACCAACAAACCAACAAACCAACAAACCAAAAAACCAACAAACCAACAAGCCAACAAGCCAACAAACCAACAAACTAACAAACCAACAAGCCTACAAACCAACAAACTAACAAGCCAACAAGCCAACAAACCAACAAACCAACAAACCAAAAAACCAACAAACCAACAAACCATAAAAAGAACAAAGCAACAAGCCAACAAGCCAACAAACCAACAAACCAACAAGCCAACAAGCCAACAAACTAACAAACCAAGTAACCAAAAAGCCAACAAACTAACAAACCAACAAACTAACAAACCAACAAACGAACTAACCAACAAACCAACAAGCCAACAAACGACCTAACCAACAAACCAATAAGCCAACAAGCCAACAAACCAACAAACGAACAAGCCAACAAGCCAACAAACCAACAAACCAACAAACCAACAAGCCAACAAACCAACAAGTCAACAAACCAACAAACCAACAAACCAAGTATCCAAAAAGCCAACAAACTAACAAACCAACAAGCCAACAAGCCAACAAACCAACAAACCAACAAAGCAACAAGCGAATAAGCCAACAAGCCAACAAACTAACAAACCAACAAGCCAACAAACCAACAAACCAACAAACCAACAAGCCAACAAACCAACAAACAAATAAACTAAGTAACCAACAAATCAACAAACCAACAAAGCAACAAACCAACAAACCAACAAACCAACAAACCAACAAGCCAACAAACCAACAAACCAACAAACCAACAAGCCAACAAGCCAACAAACCAATAAACCAACAAGCCAACAAACCAACAAACCAACAAACCAACATTCCAACAAACCATCAAACCAACAAACCAACAAACCAACAAACCAACAAGCCAACAAACCAACAAACAAATTAACCAACAAACCAACAAACCAACAAACCAACAAACCAACAAACCAAAAAACCAAAAAACCAACAAACCAAAAAGCCAACAAACTAACAAACCAACAAGCCAACAAGCCAACAATCCAACAAACCAACAAAGCAACAAACCAACAAACCAACAAACCAACAAACCAACAAGCCAACAAGCCAACAAACCAACAAACCAACAAGACAAGAAGCCAACAAACCAACAAACCAACAAGCCAACAAACCAACAAACCAACAAACCAAAAAACCAACAAACCAACAAGCCAACAAGCCAACAAACCAACAAACCAAAAAACCAACAAGCCAACAAACCAACAAACCAACAAACCAACAAACCAACAAACCAAGTAACCAAAAAGCCAGCAAACTAACAAGCCAACAAACCAACAAGTCAACAAACCAACAAACCAACAAACCAAGTATCCAAAAAGCCAACAAACTAACAAACCAACAAGCCAACAAGCCAACAAACCAACAAACCAACAAAGCAACAAGCGAATAAGCCAACAAGCCAACAAACCAACAAACCAACAAGCCAACAAACCAACAAACCAACAAACCAACAAGCCAACAAACCAACAAACAAATAAACTAAGTAACCAACAAATCAACAAACCAACAAAGCAACAAACCAACAAACCAACAAACGAACAAACCAACAAGCCAACAAACCAACAAACCAACAAGCCAACAAACCAACAAACCAACAAACCAACAAGCCAACAAGCCAACAAACCAATAAACCAACAAGCCAACAAACCAACAAACCAACAAACCAACATGCCAACAAACCAACAAACCAACAAACCAACAAACCAACAAGCCAACAAACCAACAAACAAATAAACCAATAAACCAACATACCAACAAACCAACAAACCAACAAACCATCAAACCAAAAAACCAACAAACCAAAAAGCCAACAAACTAACAAACCAACAAGCCAACAAGCCAACAAACCAACAAACCAACAAAGCAACAAACCAACAAACTAACAAACCAACAAACCAACAAGCCAACAAGCCAACAAACCAACAAACCAACAAGACAAGATGCCAACAAACCAACAAACCAACAAGCCAACAAACCAACAAACCACCAAACCAAAAAACCAACAAACCAACAAGCCAACAAGCCAACAAACCAACAAACCAACAAACCAACAAGCCAACAAACCAACAAGCCAACAAACCAACAAACCAACAAACCAAGTAACCAAAAAGCCAACAAACTAACAAACCAACAAGCCAACAAGCCAACAAACCAACAAACCAACAAAGCAACAAAGCAACAAACCAACAAACCAACAAACCAACAAACCAACAAGCCAACAAGCCAACAAACCAACAAAACAACAAGACAAGAAGCCAACAAGCCAACAAACCAACAAACCAACAAACCAACAAACCAACAAACCAACAAGCCAACAAACCAACAAACAAATTAACCAACAAACCAACAAACCAACAAACCAACAAACCAACAAACCAAAAAACCAAAAAACCAACAAACCAAAAAGCCAACAAACTAACAAACCAACAAGCCAACAAGCCAACAATCCAACAAACCAACAAAGCAACAAACCAACAAACCAACAAACCAACAAACCAACAAGCCAACAAGCCAACAAACCAGCAAACCAACAAGACAAGAAGCCAACAAACCAACAAACCAACAAGCCAACAAACCAACAAACCAACAAACCAAAAAACCAACAAACCAACAAGCCAACAAGCCAACAAACCAACAAACCAAAAAACCAACAAGCCAACAAACCAACAAACCAACAAACCAACAAACCAACAAACCAAGTAACCAAAAAGCCAGCAAACTAACAAGCCAACAAACCAACAAGTCAACAAACCAACAAACCAACAAACCAAGTATCCAAAAAGCCAACAAACTAACAAACCAACAAGCCAACAAGCCAACAAACCAACAAACCAACAAAGCAACAAGCGAATAAGCCAACAAGCCAACAAACCAACAAACCAACAAGCCAACAAACCAACAAACCAACAAACCAACAAGCCAACAAACCAACAAACAAATAAACTAAGTAACCAACAAATCAACAAACCAACAAAGCAACAAACCAACAAACCAACAAACGAACAAACCAACAAGCCAACAAACCAACAAACCAACAAGCCAACAAACCAACAAACCAACAAACCAACAAGCCAACAAGCCAACAAACCAATAAACCAACAAGCCAACAAACCAACAAACCAACAAACCAACATGCCAACAAACCAACAAACCAACAAACCAACAAACCAACAAGCCAACAAACCAACAAACAAATAAACCAATAAACCAACATACCAACAAACCAACAAACCAACAAACCAACAAACCAAAAAACCAACAAACCAAAAAGCCAACAAACTAACAAACCAACAAGTCAACAAGCCAACAAACCAACAAACCAACAAAGCAACAAACCAACAAACTAACAAACCAACAAACCAACAAGCCAACAAGCCAACAAACCAACAAACCAACAAGACAAGATGCCAACAAACCAACAAACCAACAAGCCAACAAACCAACAAACCAACAAACCAAAAAACCAACAAACCAACAAGCCAACAAGCCAACAAACCAACAAACCAACAAACCAACAAGGCAACAAACCAACAAGCCAACAAACCAACAAACCAACAAACCAAGTAACCAAAAAGCCAACAAACTAACAAACCAACAAGCCAACAAGCCAACAAACCAACAAACCAACAAAGCAACAAAGCAACAAACCAACAAACCAACAAACCAACAAACCAACAAGCCAACAAGCCAACAAACCAACAAAACAACAAGACAAGAAGCCAACAAACCAACAAACCAACAAGCCAACAAAGCAACAAACCAACAAACCAAAAAACCAACAAACCAACAAACCAACAAACCAGCAAACCAACAAACCAACAAGCCAACAAACCAACAAACCAATAAACTAACAAACCAACAAGCCAACAAACCAACAAACCAACAAGCCAACAAACTAACAAACCAAGTAACCAAAAAGCCAACAAACTAACAAACCAACAAGCCAACAAACCAACAAGCAAACAAGCCAATAAACCAACAAACCAACAAAGAAATAAACCAACAAACCAACAAACCAACAAACCAACAAACTAACAAACCAACAAGCCAACAAACCAACAAACCAACAAGCCAACAAACCAACAAACGAACAAACCAACAAACCAACAAGCCAACAAACCAACAAACCAACAAGCCAACAAACCAACAAACCAACAAACCAACAAGCCAACAAGCCAACAAACCAACAAACCAACAAACAAATAAACCAACAAACCAACAAACCAACAAACCAATAAACCAACAAACCAAAAAACCAACAAACCAACAAGCCAACAAGCCAACAAACCAACAAACTAACAAACCAACAAGCCAACAAACCAACAAACCAACAAGTCAACAAGCCAACAAACCAACAAACCAACAAACCAAAAAACCAACAAACCAACAAACCATAAAAATAACAAAGCAACAAGCCAACAAGCCAACAAACCAACAAATCAACAAGCTAACAAACCAACAAACCAACAAGCCAACAAGCCAACAAACCAACAAACCAACAAGCCAACAAACCAAAAAACTAACAAACCAACAAACGAACTAACCAACAAACCAACAAGCCAACAAACGACCTAACCAACAAACCAATAAGCCAACAAGCCAACAAACCAACAAACGAACAAGCCAACAAGCCAACAAACCAACAAACCAACAAACCAACAAACCAACAAGCCAACAAACCAAAAATTCAACAAACCAACAAACCAACAAACCAAGTATCCAAAAAGCCAACAAACTAACAAACCAACAAGCCTACAAGCCAACAAACCAACAAACCAACAAAGCAACAAGCGAATAAGCCAACAAGCCAACAAACCAACAAACTAACAAGCCAACAAACCAACAAACCAACAAACCAACAAGCCAACAAACCAACAAACAAATAAACTAAGTAACCAGCAAATAAACTAAGTAACCAACAAATCAACAAACCAACAAACCAACAAACCAACAAACCAACAAGCCAACAAGCCAACAAACCAACAAACCAACAAGACAAGAAGCCAACAAACCAACAAACCAACAAACCAACAAGCCAACAAACCAACAAACCAACAAACCAAAAAACCAATAAACCAACAAACCAACAAACCAACAAGCCAACAAGCCAACAAGCCAACAAACCAACAAACCAACAAGACAAGAAGCCAACAAACCAACAAACCAACAAGCCAACAAACCAACAAACCAACAAACCAAAAAACCAACAAACCAACAAACCAAAAAACCAACAAACCAACAAACCAACAAACCAACAAGCCAACAAGCCAACAAACCAACAAACCAACAAAGCAACAAAGCAACAAACCAACAAACCAACAAACCAACAAACCAACAAGCCAACAAGCCAACAAACCAACAAACCAACAAGACAAGAAGCCAACAAACCAACAAACCAACAAGCCAACAAACCAACAAACCAACAAACCAAAAAATTAACAAACCAACAAACCAACAAACCAACAAACCAACAAGCCAACAAGCCAACAAACCAACAAACCAACAAGACAAGAAGCCAACAAACCAGCAAACCAACAAGCCAACAAACCAACAAACCAACAAACCAAAAAACCAACAAACCAACAAACCAAAAAACCAACAAACCAACAAACCAACAAGCCAACAAGCCAACAAGCCAACAAACTAACAAACCAAGTAACCAAAAAGCCAACAAACTAACAAACCAACAAGCCAACAAACCAACAAGCAAACAAGCCAATAAACCAACAAACCAACAAAGAAATAAACCAACAAACCAACAAACCAACAAACCAACAAACTAACAAACCAACAAGCCAACAAACCAACAAACCAACAAGCCAACAAACCAACAAACGAACAAACCAACAAACCAACAAGCCAACAAACCAACAAACCAACAAGCCAACAAACCAACAAACCAACAAACCAACAAGCCAACAAGCCAACAAACCAACAAACCAACATGCCAACAACCAACAAACTAAGTAACCAACAAGGCAAAAAATCAACAAACCAACAAGCCAACAAGCCAACAAGCCAACAAACCAACAAACCAACAACCCAACAAACCAACAAACCAACAAACCAACAAGCCAACAAACCAACAAACAAATAAACCAACAAACCAACAAACCAACAAACCAACAAACCAACAAACCAAAAAACCAACAAACCAACAAACCAACAAGCCAACAAACCAACAAACCAACAAGCCAACAAGCCAACAAACCAAGAAACAAATAAACCAACAAACCAACAAACCAACAAACCAACAAACCAACAAACCAAAAAATCAACAAACCAACAAGCCAACAAGCCATCAAACCAACAAACTAACAAACCAACAAGCCAACAAACCAACAAACCAACAAGCCAACAAGCCAATAAACCAACAAACCAACAAACCAAAAAACCAACAAACCATAAAAAGAACAAAGCAACAAGCCAACAAGCCAACAAACCAACAAACCAACAAGCTAACAAACCAACAAACCAACAAGCCAACAAGCCAACAAACCAACAAACCAACAAGCCAACAAACCAACAAACTAACAAACCAACAAACGAACTAACCAACAAACCAACAAGCCAACAAACGACCTAACCAACAAACCAATAAGCCAACAAGCCAACAAACCAACAAACGAACAAGCCAACAAGCCAACAAACCAACAAACCAACAAACCAACAAGCCAACAAACCAACAAGTCAACGAACCAACAAACCAACAAACCAAGTAACCAAAAAGCCAACAAACTAACAAACCAACAAGCCAACAAGCCAACAAGCCAACAAACCAATAAACCAACAAGCCAACAAACCAACAAACCAACAAACCAACATGCCAACAAACCAACAAACTAAGTAACCAACAAGCCAAAAAACCAACAAACCAACAAACCAAGAAGCCAACAAACCAACAAACCAACAAACCAACAAGCCAACAAACCAACAAACCAACAAACCAACAAGCCAACAAACCAACAAACAAATAAACCAACAAACCAACAAACCAACAAACCAACAAACCAACAAACCAAAAAACCAACAAACCAAGAAGCCAACAAACCAACAAACCAACAAACCAACAAGCCAACAAGCCAACAAACCAACAAACAAATAAACCAACAAACTAACAAACCAACAAACCAACAAACCAACAAACCTAAAAACCAACAAACCAACAAGCCAACAAGCCAACAAAACAACAAACTAACAAACCAACAAGCCAACAAACCAACAAATTAACAAGCCAACAAGCCAACAAACCAACAAACAAATAAACCAACAAACCAAAAAACCAACAAACCAACAAACCAACAAACCTACAAACCAACAAACCAATAAACCAACAAACCAACAAACCAAAAAACCAACAAACCAAAAAGCCAACAAACTAACAAACCAACAAGCCAACAAGCCAACAAACCAACAAACCAACAAAGCAACAAACCAACAAACCAACAAACCAACAAACCAACAAGCGAACAAGCCAACAAACGAACAAACCAACAAGACAAGAAGCCAACAAACCAACAAACCAACAAGCCAACAAACCAACAAACCAACAAACCAAAAAACCAAAAAACCAACAAGCCAACAAGCCAACAAACCAACAAACCAACAAACCAACAAGCCAACAAACCAACAAGCCAACAAACCAACAAACCAACAAACCAAGTAACCAAAAAGCCAACAAACTAACAAACCAACAAGCCAACAAGCCAACAAACCAACAAACCAACAAAGCAACAAAGCAATAAACCAACAAACCAACAAACCAACAAACCAACAAACCAACAAGCCAACAAGCCAACAAACCAACAAACCAACAAGACAAGAAGCCAACAAACCAACAAACCAACAAGCCAACAAAGCAACAAACCAACAAACCAAAAAACCAACAAACCAACAAACCAACAAACCAGCAAACCAACAAACCAACAAGCCAACAAGCCAACAAACCAATAAACTAACAAACCAACAAGCCAACAAACCAATAAACCAACAAGCCAACAAACCAACAAACCAACAAACCAACATGCCAACAAACCAACAAACCAACAAACCAACAAACCAACAAGCCAACAAACCAACAAACAAATAAACCAACAAACCAACAAACCAACAAACCAACAAACCAACAAACCAACAAACCAAAAAACCAACAAACCAAAAAGCCAACAAACTAACAAACCAACAAGCCAACAAGCCAACAAACCAGCAAACCAACAAAGCAACAAACCAACAAACCAACAAACCAACAAACCAACAAGCCAACAAGCCAACAAGCCAACAAACCAACAAACCAACAAGACAAGAAGCCAACAAACCAACAAACCAACAAGCCAACAAACCAACAAACCAACAAACCAAAAAACCAACAAACCAACAAGCCAACAAGCCAACAAACCAACAAACCAACAAACCAATAAGCCAACAAACCAACAAGCCAACAAACCAACAAACCAACAAACCAAGCAAACAAAAAGCCAACAAACTAACAAACCAACAAGCCAACAAGCCAACAAACCAACAAACCAACAAAGCAACAAAGCAACAAACCAACAAACCAACAAACCAACAAACCAACAAGCCAACAAGCCAACAAACCAACAAACCAACAAGACAAGAAGCCAACAAACCAACAAACCAACAAGCCAACAAATTAACAAACCAACAAACCAAAAAACCAACAAACCAACAAACCAACAAACCAACAAACCAACAAGCCAACAAGCCAACAAACCAATAAACTAACAAACCAACAAGCCAACAAACTAACAAACCAAGTAACCAAAAAGCCAACAAACTAACAAACCAACAAGCCAACAAACCAACAAGCAAACAAGACAATAAACCAACAAACCAACAAAGAAATAAACCAACAAACCAACAAACCAACAAACCAACAAACTAAGAAACCAACAAGCCAACAAACCAAGAAACCAACAAGCCAACAAACCAACAAACGAACAAACCAACAAACCAACAAGCCAACAAACCAACAAACCCACAAGCCAACAAATTAACAAACCAACAAACCAACAAGCCAACAAGCCAACAAGCCAACAAACCAACAAACCAACATGCCAACTACCAACAAACTAAGTAACCAACAAGGCAAAAAATCAACAAACCAACAAGCCAACAAGCCAACAAACCAACAAACCAACAACCCAACAAACCAACAAACCAACAAACCAACAAGCCAACAAACCAACAAACAAATAAACCAACAAACCAACAAACCAACAAACCAACAAACCAACAAACCAACAAACCAAAAAACCAACAAACCAACAAAACAACAAACCAACAAGCCAACAAACCAACAAACCAACAAGCCAACAAGCCAACAAACCAAGAAACAAATAAACCAACAAACCAACAAACCAACAAACCAACAAACCAACAAACCAAAAAACCAACAAACCAACAAGCCAACAAGCCAACAAACCAACAAACTAACAAACCAACAAGCCAACAAACCCACAAACCAACAAGCCAACAAGCCAACAAACCAACAAACCAAAAAACCAACAAACCAACAAACCATAAAAAGAACAAAGCAACAAGCCAACAAGCCAACAAACCAACAAACCAACAAGCTAACAAACCAACAAACCAACAGGCCAACAAACCAACAAACCAACAAGCCAACAAACCAACAAACTAACAAACCAACAAACGAAATAACCAACAAACCAAAAAGCCAACAAACGACCTAACCAACAAACCAATAAGCCAACAAGCCAACAAACCAACAAACGAACAAGCCAACAAGCCAACAAACCAACAAACTAACAAACCAACAAGCCAACAAACCAACAAGTCAACGAACTAACAAACCAACAAACCAAGTAACCAAAAAGCCAACAAACTAACAAACCAACAAGCCAACAAGCCAACAAACCAACAACCAATAAACCAACAAGCCAACAAACCAACAAACCAACAAACCAACATGCCAACAAACCAACAAACTAAGTAACCAACAAGCCGACAAACCAACAAACTAACAAACCAAGAAGCCAACAAACCAACAAACCAACAAACCAACAAGCCAACAAAACAACAAACCAACAAACCAACAAGCCAACAAACCAACAAACAAATAAACCAACAAACCAACAAACCAACAAACCAACAAACCAATAAACCAAAAAACCAACAACCCAACAAACCAACAAGCCAACAAACCAACAAACCAACAAACCAACAAGCCAACAAGCCAACAAACCAACAAACAAATAAACCAACAAACCAACAAACCAACAAACCAACAAACCAACAAACCAACAAACCAAAAAACCAACAAACCAACAAGCCAACAAGCCAACAAAACAACAAACTAACAAACCAACAAGCCAACAAACCAACAAATTAACAAGCCAACAAGCCAACAAACCAACAAACAAATAAACCAACAAACCAAAAAACCAACAAACCAACAAACCAACAAACCTACAAACCAACAAACCAACAAGCCAATAAGCCAACAAACCAACAAACAAAAAAACCAACAAGCCAACAAACCAACAAGCCAACAAACCAACAAACCAAAAAACCAAGTAAACAAAAAGCCAACAAACTAACAAACCAACAAGCCAACAAGCCAACAAACCAACAAACCAACAAAGCAACAAGCCAACAAGCCAACAAACCAACAAACCAACAAGTCAACAAACCAACAAACCAACAAGCCAACAAGCCAACAAACCAACAAACCAACAAACCAACAAGCCAACAAACCAACAAACAAATAAACCAACAAACCAACAAACCAACAAACCAACAAACCAACAAACCAAAAAACCAACAAACCAACAAACCAACAAGCCAACAAGCCAACAAGCCAACAAACCAACAAGCCAACAAGCCAACAAACCAACAAACCAACAAACTAACAAACCAACAAACGAACTAACCAACAAACCAACAAGCCAATAAGCCAACAAACCAACAAACCAACAAACCAACAAACCAACAAGCCAAGAAACCAACAAACCAACAAACCAACAAGCCAACAAACCAACAAACAAATAAACCAACAAACCAACAAACCAACAAACCAACAAACCAACAAGCCAACAAACCAACAAGTCAACGAACCAACAAACCAACAAACCAAGTAACCAAAAAGCCAACAAACTAACAAACCAACAAGCCAACAAGCCAACAAACCAACAAACCAATAAACCAACAAGCCAACAAACCAACAAACCAACAAACCAACATGCCAACAAACCAACAAACTAAGTAACCAACAAGCCAACAAACCAACAAACCAACAAACCAAGAAGCCAACAAACCAACAAACCAACAAACCAACAAGCCAACAAACCAACAAACCAACAAACCAACAAGCCAACAAACCAACAAACAAATAAACCAACAAACCAACAAACCAACAAACCAACAAACCAACAAACCAACAAACCAAAAAACCAACAAACCAACAAACCAACAAGCCAACAAACCAACAAACCAACAAACCAACAAGCCAACAAGCAAACAAACCAACAAACAAATAAACCAACAAACCAACAAACCAACAAACCAACAAACCAACAAACCAACAAACCAAAAAACCAACAAACCAACAAGCCAACAAGCCAACAAAACAACAAACTAACAAACCAACAAGCCAACAAACCAACAAATTAACAAGCCAACAAGCCAACAAACCAACAAACAAATAAACCAACAAACCAAAAAACCAACAAACCAACAAACCAACAAACCTACAAACCAACAAACCAACAAGCCAATAAGCCAACAAACCAACAAACAAAAAAACCAACAAGCCAACAAACCAACAAGCCAACAAACCAACAAACCAAAAAACCAAGTAACCAAAAAGCCAACAAACTAACAAACCAACTAGCCAACAAGCCAACAAACCAACAAACCAACAAAGCAACAAGCCAACAAGCCAACAAACCAACAAACCAACAAGTCAACAAACCAACAAACCAACAAGACAACAAGCCAACAAACCAACAAACCAACAAATTAACAAGCCAACAAACCAACAAACAAATAAACCAACAAACCAACAAACCAACAAACCAACAAACCAACAAACCAAAAAACCAACAAACCAACAAACCAACAAGCCAACAAGCCAACAAACCAACAAACCAACAAGCCAACAAGCCAACAAACCAACAAACCAACAAACTAACAAACCAACAAACGATCTAACCAACAAACCAACAAGCCAATAAGCCAACAAACCAACAAACCAACAAACCAACAAACCAACAAACCAACAAGCCAAGAAACCAACAAACCAACAAACCAACAAGCCAACAAACCAACAAACAAATAAACCAACAAACCAACAAACCAACAAACCAACAAACCAACAAGCCAACAAACCAACAAACCAACAAACCAACAAGCCAACAAACCAACAAACAAATAAACTAACAAACCAACAAACCAACAAACTAACAAACCGACAAGCCAACAAACCAACAAACCAACAAGCCAACAAGCCAACAAACCAAAAAACCAACAAACCAACAAACCAACAAACCAAAAAACCAAGTAACCAAAAAGCCAACAAACTAACAAACCAACAAGCCAACAAGCCAACAAACCAACAAACCAACAAAGCAACAAGCCAACAAGCCAACAAACCAACAAACCAACAAGTCAACAAACCAACAAACCAACAAGCCAACAAGCCAACAAACCAACAAACCAACAAACCAACAAGCCAACAAACCAACAAACAAATAAACCAACAAACCAACAAACCAACAAAACAACAAACCAACAAGCCAACAAACCAACAAACCAACAAACCAACAAGCCAACAAACCAACAAACAAATAAACTAACAAACCAACAAACCAACAAACTAACAAACCGACAAGCCAACAAGCCAACAAACCAACAAACCAACAAACCAACAAGCCAACAAACCAACAAACAAATAAACTAACAAACCAACAAACCAACAAACTAACAAACCGACAAGCCAACAAACCAACAAACCAACAAGCCAACAAGCCAACAAACTAACAAACTAACAAACCAACAAACGAACTAACCAACAAACCAACAAGCCAACAAGCCAACAAACCACCAAGCCAGCAAACCAACAAACCAACAAGCCAACAAGCCAACAAACCAACAAACCAACAAACCAACAAACTAACAAACCAACGAACCAACAAGCCAATAAACCAACAAACAAATAAACCAACAAGCCAACAAACCAACAAACAAATAAACCAACAAACCAAAAAACCAACAAACCAACAAACCAACAAACCTACAAACCAACAAACCAACAAGCCAATAAGCCAACAAACCAACAAACAAAAAAACCAACAAGCCAACAAACCAACAAGCCAACAAACCAACAAACCAAAAAACCAAGTAACCAAAAAGCCAACAAACTAACAAACCAACAAACCAACAAGCCAACAAACCAACAAACAAATAAACTAACAAACCAACAAACCAACAAACTAACAAACCGACAAGCCAACAAACCAACAAACCAACAAGCCAACAAGCCAACAAACCAACAAACCAACAAACCAACAAACCAACAAACCAAAAAACCAAAAAACCAACAAGCCAACAAGCCAACAAACTAACAAACTAACAAACCAACAAACGAACTAACCAACAAACCAACAAGCCAACAAGCCAACAAACCACCAAGCCAACAAACCAACAAACCAACAAGCCAACAAGCCAATAAACCAACAAGCCAACAAACTAACAAACCAACAAACCAACATGCCAACAAACCAACAAACTAAGTAACCAACAAGCCAACAAACCAACAAACCAACAAACCAAGAAGCCAACAAACCAACAAACCAACAAACCAACAAGCCAACAAACCAACAAACCAACAAACCAACAATCCAACAAACCAACAAACAAATAAACCAACAAACCAACAAACCAACAAACCAACAAACCAACAAACCAACAAACCAAAAAACCAACAAACCAACAAACCAACAAGCCAACAAACCAACAAACCAACAAACCAACAAGCCAACAAGCCAACAAACCAACAAACAAATAAACCAACAAACCAACAAACCAACAAACCAACAAACCAACAAACCAAAAAACCAACAAACCAACAAGCCAACAAGCCAACAAAACAACAAACTAACAAACCAACAAGCCAACAAACCAACAAATTAACAAGCCAACAAGCCAACAAACCAACAAAAAAATAAACCAACAAACCAAAAAACCAACAAACCAACAAACCAACAAACCTACAAACCAACAAACCAACAAACCAATAAGCCAACAAACCAACAAACCAACAAAGCAACAAGCCAACAAGCCAACAAACCAACAAACCAACAAGTCAACAAACCAACAAACCAACAAGCCAACAAGCCAACAAACCAACAAACCAACAAACCAACAAGCCAACAAACCAACAAACAAATAAACCAACAAACCAACAAACCAACAAACCAACAAACCAACAAGCCAACAAACCAACAAACCAACAAACCAACAAGCCAACAAACCAACAAACAAATAAACTAACAAACCAACAAACCAACAAACTAACAAACCGACAAGCCAACAAGCCAACAAACCAACAAACCAACAAACCAACAAGCCAACAAACCAACAAACAAATAAACTAACAAACCAACAAACCAACAAACTAACAAACCGACAAGCCAACAAACCAACAAACCAACAAGCCAACAAGCCAACAAACTAACAAACTAACAAACCAACAAACGAACTAACCAACAAACCAACAAGCCAACAAGCCAACAAACCACCAAGCCAGCAAACCAACAAACCAACAAGCCAACAAGCCAACAAACCAACAAACCAACAAACCAACAAACTAACAAACCAACGAACCAACAAGCCAATAAACCAACAAACAAATAAACCAACAAGCCAACAAACCAACAAACAAATAAACCAACAAACCAAAAAACCAACAAACCAACAAACCAACAAACCTACAAACCAACAAACCAACAAGCCAATAAGCCAACAAACCAACAAACAAAAAAACCAACAAGCCAACAAACAAACAAGCCAACAAACCAACAAACCAAAAAACCAAGTAACCAAAAAGCCAACAAACTAACAAACCAACAAACCAACAAGCCAACAAACCAACAAACAAATAAACTAACAAACCAACAAACCAACAAACTAACAAACCGACAAGCCAACAAACCAACAAACCAACAAGCCAACAAGCCAACAAACCAACAAACCAACAAACCAACAAACCAACAAACCAACAAACCAAAAAACCAAAAAACCAACAAGCCAACAAGCCAACAAACTAACAAACTAACAAACCAACAAACGAACTAACCAACAAACCAACAAGCCAACAAGCCAACAAACCACCAAGCCAACAAACCAACAAACCAACAAGCCAACAAGCCAATAAACCAACAAGCCAACAAACCAACAAACCAACAAACCAACATGCCAACAAACCAACAAACTAAGTAACCAACAAGCCAACAAACCAACAAACCAACAAACCAAGAAGCCAACAAACCAACAAACCAACAAACCAACAAGCCAACAAACCAACAAACCAACAAACCAACAATCCAACAAACCAACAAACAAATAAACCAACAAACCAACAAACCAACAAACCAACAAACCAACAAACCAACAAACCAAAAAACCAACAAACCAACAAACCAACAAGCCAACAAACCAACAAACCAACAAACCAACAAGCCAACAAGCCAACAAACCAACAAACAAATAAACCAACAAACCAACAAACCAACAAACCAACAAACCAACAAACCAACAAACCAAAAAACCAACAAACCAACAAGCCAACAAGCCAACAAAACAACAAACTAACAAACCAACAAGCCAACAAACCAACAAATTAACAAGCCAACAAGCCAACAAACCAACAAAAAAATAAACCAACAAACCAAAAAACCAACAAACCAACAAACCAACAAACCTACAACCCAACAAACCAACAAGCCAATAAGCCAACAAACCAACAAACCAACAAAGCAACAAGCCAACAAGCCAACAAACCAACAAACCAACAAGTCAACAAACCAACAAACCAACAAGCCAACAAGCCAACAAACCAACAAACCAACAAACCAACAAGCCAACAAACCAACAAACAAATAAACCAACAAACCAACAAACCAACAAACCAACAAACCAACAAGCCAACAAACCAACAAACCAACAAACCAACAAGCCAACAAACCAACAAACAAATAAACTAACAAACCAACAAACCAACAAACTAACAAACCGACAAGCCAACAAGCCAACAAACCAACAAACCAACAAACCAACAAGCCAACAAACCAACAAACAAATAAACTAACAAACCAACAAACCAACAAACTAACAAACCGACAAGCCAACAAACCAACAAACCAACAAGCCAACAAGCCAACAAACTAACAAACTAACAAACCAACAAACGAACTAACCAACAAACCAACAAGCCAACAAGCCAACAAACCACCAAGCCAGCAAACCAACAAACCAACAAGCCAACAAGCCAACAAACCAACAAACCAACAAACCAACAAACTAACAAACCAACGAACCAACAAGCCAATAAACCAACAAACAAATAAACCAACAAGCCAACAAACCAACAAACAAATAAACCAACAAACCAAAAAACCAACAAACCAACAAACCAACAAACCTACAAACCAACAAACCAACAAGCCAATAAGCCAACAAACCAACAAACAAAAAAACCAACAAGCCAACAAACCAACAAGCCAACAAACCAACAAACCAAAAAACCAAGTAACCAAAAAGCCAACAAACTAACAAACCAACAAACCAACAAGCCAACAAACCAACAAACAAATAAACTAACAAACCAACAAACCAACAAACTAACAAACCGACAAGCCAACAAACCAACAAACCAACAAGCCAACAAGCCAACAAACCAACAAACCAACAAACCAACAAACCAACAAACCAAAAAACCAAAAAACCAACAAGCCAACAAGCCAACAAACTAACAAACTAACAAACCAATAAACGAACTAACCAACAAACCAACAAGCCAACAAGCCAACAAACCACCAAGCCAACAAACCAACAAACCAACAAGCCAACAAGCCAATAAACCAACAAGCCAACAAACCAACAAACCAACAAACCAACATGCCAACAAACCAACAAACTAAGTAACCAACAAGCCAACAAACCAACAAACCAACAAACCAAGAAGCCAACAAACCAACAAACCAACAAACCAACAAGCCAACAAACCAACAAACCAACAAACCAACAATCCAACAAACCAACAAACAAATAAACCAACAAACCAACAAACCAACAAACCAACAAACCAACAAACCAACAAACCAAAAAACCAACAAACCAACAAACCAACAAGCCAACAAACCAACAAACCAACAAACCAACAAGCCAACAAGCCAACAAACCAACAAACAAATAAACCAACAAACCAACAAACCAACAAACCAACAAACCAACAAACCAACAAACCAAAAAACCAACAAACCAACAAGCCAACAAGCCAACAAAACAACAAACTAACAAACCAACAAGCCAACAAACCAACAAATTAACAAGCCAATAAGCCAACAAACCAACAAAAAAATAAACCAACAAACCAAAAAACCAACAAACCAACAAACCAACAAACCTACAAACCAACAAACCAACAAGCCAATAAGCCAACAAACCAACAAACAAAAAAACCAACAAGCCAACAACCCAACAAGCCAACAAACCAACAAACCAAAAAACCAAGTAACCAAAAAGCCAACAAACTAACAAACCAACAAGCCAACAAGCCAACAAACCAACAAACCAACAAAGCAACAAGCCAACAAGCCAACAAACCAAAAAACCAACAAACCAACAAACCAACAAACCTACAAACCAACAAACCAACAAGCCAATAAGCCAACAAACCAACAAACAAAAAAACCAACAAGCCAACAAACCAACAAGCCAACAAACCAACAAACCAAAAAACCAAGTAACCAAAAAGCCAACAAACTAACAAACCAACAAGCCAACAAGCCAACAAACCAACAAACCAACAATGCAACAAGCCAACAAGCCAACAAACCAACAAACCAACAAGTCAACAAACCAACAAACCAACAAGCCAACAAGCCAACAAACCAACAAACCAACAAACCAACAAGCCAACAAACCAACAAACAAATAAACCAACAAACCAACAAACCAACAAACCAACAAACCAAAAAACCAACAAACCAACAAACCAACAAGCCAACAAGCCAACAAGCCAACAAACCAACAAGCCAACAAGCCAACAAACCAACAAACCAACAAACTAACAAACCAACAAACGAACTAACCAACAAACCAACAAGCCAATAAGCCAAGAAACCAACAAACCAACAAACCAACAAACCAACAAGCCAAGAAACCAACAAACCAACAAACCAACAAGCCAACAAACCAACAAACAAATAAACCAACAAACCAACAAACCAACAAACCAACAAACCAACAAGCCAACAAACCAATAAGTCAACGAACCAACAAACCAACAAACCAAGTAACCAAAAAGCCAACAAACTAACAAACCAACAAGCCAACAAGCCAACAAACCAACAAACCAATAAACCAACAAGCCAACAAACCAACAAACCAACAAACCAACATGCCAACAAACCAACAAACTAAGTAACCAACAAGCCAACAAACCAACAAACCAACAAACCAAGAAGCCAACAAACCAACAAACCAACAAACCAACAAGCCAACAAACCAACAAACCAACAAACCAACAAGCCAACAAACCAACAAACAAATAAACCAACAAACCAACAAACCAACAAACCAACAAACCAGCAAACCAAAAAACCAACAAACCAACAAACCAACAAGCCAACAAACCAACAAACCAACAAACCAACAAGCCAACAAGCCAACAAACCAACAAACAAATAAACCAACAAACCAACAAATTAACAAGCCAACAAGCCAACAAACCAACAAACAAATAAACCAACAAACCAAAAAACCAACAAACCAACAAACCAACAAACCTACAAACCAACAAACCAACAAGCCAATAAGCCAACAAACCAACAAACAAAAAAACCAACAAGCCAACAAACCAACAAGCCAACAAACCAACAAACCAAAAAACCAAGTAACCAAAAAGCCAACAAACTAACAAACCAACAAGCCAACAAGCCAACAAACCAACAAACCAACAAAGCAACAAGCCAACAAGCCAACAAACCAACAAACCAACAAGTCAACAAACCAACAAACCAACAAGACAACAAGCCAACAAACCAACAAACCAACAAACCAACAAGCCAACAAACCAACAAACAAATAAACCAACAAACCAACAAACCAACAAACCAACAAACCAACAAACCAAAAAACCAACAAACCAACAAACCAACAAGCCAACAAGCCAACAAACCAACAAACCAACAAGCCAACAAGCCAACAAACCAACAAACCAACAAACTAACAAACCAACAAACGAACTAACCAACAAACCAACAAGCCAATAAGCCAACAAACCAACAAACCAACAAACCAACAAACCAACAAGCCAAGAAACCAACAAACCAACAAACCAACAAGCCAACAAACCAACAAACAAATAAACCAACAAACCAACAAACCAACAAACCAACAAACCAACAAGCCAACAAACCAACAAACCAACAAACCAACAAGCCAACAAACCAACAAACAAATAAACTAACAAACCAACAAACCAACAAACTAACAAACCGACAAGCCAACAAACCAACAAACCAACAAGCCAACAAGCCAACAAACCAACAAACCAACAAACCAACAAACCAACAAACGAACTAACCAACAAACCAACAAGCCAACAAGCCAACAAACCACCAAGCCAGCAAACCAACAAACCAACAAGCTAACAAGCCAACAAACCAACAAACCAACAAACCAACAAACTAACAAACCAACAAACCAACAAGCCAATAAACCAACAAACAAATAAACCAACAAGCCAACAAACCACAACAAACAAATAAACCAACAAGCCAACAAACCAACAAACAAATAAACCAACAAACCAAAAAACCAACAAACCAACAAACCAACAAACCTACAAACCAACAAACCAACAAGCCAATAAGCCAACAAACCAACAAACAAAAAAACCAACAAGCCAACAAACCAACAAGCCAACAAACCAACAAACCAAAAAACCAAGTAACCAAAAAGCCAACAAACTAACAAACCAACAAACCAACAAGCCAACAAACCAACAAACAAATAAACTAACAAACCAACAAACCAACAAACTAACAAACCGACAAGCCAACAAACCAACAAACCAACAAGCCAACAAGCCAACAAACCAACAAACCAACAAACCAACAAACCAACAAACCAAAAAACCAAAAAACCAACAAGCCAACAAGCCAACAAACTAACAAACTAACAAACCAACAAACGAACTAACCAACAAACCAACAAGCCAACAAGCCAACTAACCACCAAGCCAACAAACCAACAAACCAACAAGCCAACAAGCCAATAAACTTACAAGCCAACAAACCAACAAACCAACAAACCAACATGCCAACAAACCAACAAACCAAAAAACCAACAAGCCAACAAACCAACAAACCAACAAACCAACAAGCCAACAAGCCAACAAACCAACAAACAAATAAACCAACAAACCAACAAACCAACAAACCAACAAACCAACAAACCAACAAACCAACAAACCAACAAACCAACAAGCCAACAAGCCAACAAACCAACAAACAAATAAACCAACAAACCAACAAGCCAACAAGCCAACAAACCAACAAACCAACAAACCAAAAAACCAACAAACTAAGTAACCAACAAGCCAACAAACCAACAAACCAACAAACCAAGAAGCCAACAAACCAACAAACCAACAAACCAACAAGCCAACAAACCAACAAACCAACAAACCAATAAGCCAACAAACCAACAAACAAATAAACCAACAAACCAACAAACCAACAAACCAACAAACCAACAAACCAACAAACCAACAAACCAACAAACCAAAAAACCAACAAACCAACAAACCAACAAGCCAACAAACCAACAAACCAACAAACCAACAAGCCAACAAGCCAACAAACCAACAAACAAATAAACCAACAAACCAACAAACCAACAAACCAACAAACCAACAAACCAACAAACCAAAAAACCAACAAACCAACAAGCCAACAAGCCAACAAAACAACAAACTAACAAACCAACAAGCCAACAAACCAACAAATTAACAAGCCAACAAGCCAACAAACCAACAAACAAATAAACCAACAAACCAAAAAACCAACAAACCAACAAACCAACAAACCTACAAACCAACAAACCAACAAGCCAATAAGCCAACAAACCAACAAACAAAAAAACCAACAAGCCAACAAACCAACAAGCCAACAAACCAACACACCTAAAAACCAAGTAACCAAAAAGCCAACAAACTAACAAACCAACAAGCCAAAAAGCCAACAAACCAACAAACCAACAAAGCAACAAGCCAACAAGCCAACAAACCAACAAACCAACAAGTCAACAAACCAACAAACCAACAAGCCAACAAGCCAAGAGACCAACAAACCAACAAACCAACAAGCCAACAAACCAACAAACAAATAAACCAACAAACCAACAAACCAACAAACCAACAAACCAACAAACCAACAAACCAAAAAACCAACAAACCAACAAACCAACAAGCCAACAAGCCAACAAGCCAACAAACCAACAAGCCAACAAGCCAACAAACCAACAAACCAACAAACTAACAAACCAACAAACGAACTAACCAACAAACCAACAAGCCAATAAGCCAACAAACCAACAAACCAACAAACCAATAAACCAACAAGCCAAGAAACCAACAAACCAACAAACCAACAAGCCAACAAACCAACAAACAAATAAACTAACAAACCAACAAACCAACAAACCAACAAACCAACAAGCCAACAAACCAACAAGTCAACGAACCAACAAACCAACAAACCAAGTAACCAAAAAGCCAACAAAGTAACAAACCAACAAGCCAACAAGCCAACAAACCAACAAACCAATAAACCAACAAGCCAACAAACCAACAAACCAACAAACCAACATGCCAACAAACCAACAAACTAAGTAACCAACAAGCCAACAAGCCAACAAACCAACAAACCAACAAACCAAGAAGCCAACAAACCAACAAACCAACAAACCAACAAGCCAACAAACCAACAAACCAACAAACCAACAAGCCAACAAACCAACAAACAAATAAACCAACAAACCAACAAACCAACAAACCAACAAACCAACAAACCAACAAACCAAAAAACCAACAAACCAACAAACCAACAAGCCAACAAACCAACAAACCAACAAACCAACAAGCCAACAAGCCAACAAACCAACAAATAAATAAACCAACAAACCAACAAACCAACAAACCAACAAACCAACAAACCAACAAACCAACAAACCAACAAACCAACAAACCAAAAAACCAACAAACCAACAAGCCAACAAGCCAACAAAACAACAAAATAACAAACCAACAAGCCAACAAACCAACAAATTAACAAGCCAACAAGCCAACAAACCAACAAACAAATAAACCAACAAACCAAAAAACCAACAAACCAACAAACCAACAAACCTAAAAACCAACAAACCAACAAGCCAATAAGCCAACAAACCAACAAACAAAAAAACCAACAAGCCAACAAACCAACAAGCCAACAAACCAACAAACCAAAAAAGCAAGTAACCAAAAAGCCAACAAACTAACAAACCAACAAGCCAACAAGCCAACAAACCAACAAACCAACAAAGCAACAAGCCAACAAGCCAACAAACCAACAAACCAACAAGTCAACAAACCAACAAACCAACAAGCCAACAAGCCAACAAACCAACAAACCAACAAACCAACAAGCCAACAAACCAACAAACAAATAAACCAACAAACCAACAAACCAACAAACCTACAAACCAACAAACCAAAAAACCAACAAACCAACAAACCAACAAGCCAACAAGCCAACAAACCAACAAACCAACAAGCCAACAAGCCAACAAACCAACAAACCAACAAACTAACAAACCAACAAACGAACTAACCAACAAACCAACAAGCCAATAAGCCAACAAACCAACAAACCAACAAACAAATAAACTAACAAACCAACAAACCAACAAACTAACAAACCGACAAGCCAACAAACCAACAAACCAACAAGCCAACAAGCCAACAAACCAACAAACCAACAAACCAACAAACCAACAAACCAAAAAACCAAAAAACCAAAAAACCAACAAGCCAACAAGCCAACAAACTAACAAACTAACAAACCAACAAACGAACTAACCAACAAACCAACAAGCCAACAAGCCAACAAACCACCAAGCCAACAAACCAACAAACCAACAAGCCAACAAGCCAATAAACCAACAAGCCAACAAACCAACAAACCAACAAACCAACATGCCAACAAACCAACAAACTAAGTAACCAACAAGCCAACAAACCAACAAACCAACAAACCAAGAAGCCAACAAACCAACAAACCAACAAACCAACAAGCCAACAAACCAACAAACCAACAAACCAACAAGCCAACAAACCAACAAACAAATAAACCAACAAACCAACAAACCAACAAACCAACAAACCAACAAACCAAAAAACCAACAAACCAACAAACCAACAAGCCAACAAACCAACAAACCAACAAACCAACAAGCCAACAAGCCAACAAACCAACAAACAAATAAACCAACAAACCAACAAACCAACAAACCAACAAACCAACAAACCAACACACCAAAAAACCAACAAACCAACAAGCCAACAAGCCAATAAAACAACAAACTAACAAACCAACAAGCCAACAAACCAACAAATTAACAAGCCAACAAGCCAACAAACCAACAAACAAATAAACCAACAAACCAAAAAACCAACAAACCAACAAACCAACAAACCTACAAACCAACAAACCAACAAGCCAATAAACCAACAAACCAACAAACAAAAAAACCAACAAGCCAACAAACCAACAAGCCAACAAACCAACAAACCAAAAAACCAAGTAACCAAAAAGCCAACAAACTAACAAACCAACAAGCCAACAAGCCAACAAACCAACAAACCAACAAAGCAACAAGCCAACAAGCCAACAAACCAACAAACCAACAAGTCAACAAACTAACAAACCAACAAGCCAACAAGCCAACAAACCAACAAACCAACAAACCAACAAGCCAACAAACCTACCAACAAATAAACCAACAAACCAACAAACCAACAAACCAACAAACCAACAAACCAAAAAACCAACAAACCAACAAACCAACAAGCCAACAAGCCAACAAGCCAACAAACCAACAAGCCAACAAGCCAACAAACCAACAAACCAACAAACTAACAAACCAACAAACGAACTAACCAACAAACCAACAAGCCAATAAGCCAACAAACCAACAAACCAACAAACCAACAAACCAACAAGCCAAGAAACCAACAAACCAACAAACCAATAAGCAAACAAACCAACAAACAAATAAACTAACAAACCAACAAACCAACAAACCAACAAACCAACAAGCCAACAAACCAACAAGTCAACGAACCAACAAACCAACAAACCAAGTAACCAAAAAGACAACAAACTAACAAACCAACAAGCCAACAAGCCAACAAACCAACAAACCAATAAACCAACAAGCCAACAAACCAACAAACCAACAAACCAACATGCCAACAAACCAACAAACTAAGTAACCAACAAGCCAACAAACCAACAAACCAACAAACCAAGAAGCCAACAAACCAACAAACCAACAAACCAACAAGCCAACAAACCAACAAACCAACAAACCAACAAGCCAACAAACCAACAAACAAATAAACCAACAAACCAACAAACCAACAAACCAACAAACCAACAAACCAACAAACCAAAAAACCAACAAACCAACAAACCAACAAGCCAACAAACAAACAAACCAACAAACCAACAAGCCAACAAGCCAACAAACCAACAAACAAATAAACCAACAAACCAACAAACCAACAAACCAACAAACCAACAAACCAACAAACCAACAAACCAAAAAACCAACAAACCAACAAGCCAACAAGCCAACAAAACAACAAAATAACAAACCAGCAAGCCAACAAACCAACAAATTAACAAGCCAACAAGCCAACAAACCAACAAACAAATAAACCAACAAACCAAAAAACCAACAAACCAGCAAACCAACAAACCTACAAACCAACAAACCAACAAGCCAATAAGCCAACAAACCAACAAACAAAAAAACCAACAAGCCAACAAACCAACAAGCCAACAAACCAACAAACCAAAAAACCAAGTAACCAAAAAGCCAACAAACTAACAAACCAACAAGCCAACAAGCCAACAAACCAACAAACCAACAAAGCAACAAGCCAACAAGCCAACAAACCAACAAACCAACAAGTCAACAAACCAACAAACCAACAAGCCAACAAGCCAACAAACCAACAAACCAACAAACCAACAAGCCAACAAACCAACAAACAAATAAACCAACAAACCAACAAACCAACAAACCAACAAACCAACAAACCAAAAAACCAACAAACCAACAAACCAACAAGCCAACAAGCCAACAAACCAACAAACCAACAAGCCAACAAGCCAACAAACCAACAAACCAACAAACTAACAAACCAACAAACGAACTAACCAACAAACCAACAAGCCAATAAGCCAACAAACCAACAAACCAACAATCCAACAAACCAACAAGCCAAGAAACCAACAAACCAACAAACCAACAAGCCAACAAACCAACAAACAAATAAACCAACAAACCAACAAACCAACAAACCAACAAACCAACAAGCCAACAAACCAACAAACCAACAAACCAACAAGCCAACAAACCAACAAACAAATAAACTAACAAACCAACAAACCAACAAACTAACAAACCGACAAGCCAACAAACCAACAAACCAACAAGCCAACAAGCCAACAAACCAACAAACCAATAAACCAACAAACCAACAAACCAAAAAACCAAAAAACCAACAAGCCAACAAGCCAACAAACTAACAAACTAACAAACCAACAAACGAACTAACCAACAAACCAACAAGCCAACAAGCCAACAAACCACCAAGCCAACAAACCAACAAACCAACAAGCCAACAAGCCAACAAACCAACAAACCAACAAACCAACAAACTAACAAACCAACAAACCAACAAGCCTATAAACCAACAAACAAATAAACCAACAAACCAAAAAACCAACAAACCAACAAACCAGCAAACCAACAAAACAACAAACCAACAAGCCAACAAGCCAACAAACCAACAAACCGACAAACCAACAAGCCAACAAACCAACAAGCCAACAAACCAACAAACCAACAAACCAAGTAACCAAAAAGGCAACAAACTAACAATTCAACAAGCCAACAAGCCAACAAACCAACAAAACAACAAAGCAACAAGCCAACAAGCCAACAAACCAACAAACCAACAAGCCAACAAACCAACAAACCAACAAGCCAACAAGCCAACAAACCAAAAAACCAACAAACCAACAAACCAACAAGCCAACAAACCAACAAACCAACAAACCAACAAGCCAACAAGCCAACAAACCAACAAACCAACAAGCCAACAAACCAACAAACCAACAAACCAACAAACCAACAAGCCAACAAGCCAACAAACCAACAAACCAACAAACCAACAAGCCAACAAACCAACAAACCAACAAACCAACAAACCAACAAACCAACAAGCCAACAAACCAACAAACCAACAAGCCAACACGCCAACAAACCAAAAAACCAACAAACCAACAAACCAACAAGCCAACAAACCAACAAACCAACAAACCAACAAGCCAACAAACCAACAAACCAACAAGCCAACAAACCAACAAACCAACAAACCAACAAACCAACAAGCCAACAAGCCAACAAACCAACAAACCAACAAACCAACAAACCAACAAGCCAACAAACCAACAAACCAACAAACCAACAAACCAACAAGCCAAAAAACCAACAAGCCAATAAACCAACAAGCCAACAAACCAACAAACCAACAAAGCAAAAAGCCAGCAAACCAAAAAGCCAACAAACCAACAAACCAACAAACTAAGTAACCAACAAGCCAACAAGCCAACAAACCAACAAACCAACTAGCCAACAAACCAACAAACCAACAAACCAAAAAACCAAAAAACCAACAAACCAACAAACCAATAAACCAACAAGCGAACAAGCCAACAAACCAACAAACCAACAAACCAACAAGCCAACAAACCAACAAGCCAACAAACCAACAAACCAACAAACCAAGTAACCAACAAACCAACAAACCATCAAACGAACGAAGCAACAAACCAACAAGCCAACAAGCTGACAAACCAACAAACCAAGTAACCAAAAAGCCAACAAACTAACAAACCAACAAGCCAACAAACCAACAAGCCAACAAACCAACAAACCAACAAACCAACAAACCAACAAGCCAACAAGCCAACAAACCAACAAACCAACAAGCCAACAAGCCAACAAGCCAACAAACCAACAAACCAACAAACCAACAAACTAACAAACCAACAAACCAACAAGCCAACAAACCAACAAACAAATATACCAACAAACCAAAAAACCAACAAACCAACAAACCAGCAAACCAACAAACCAACAAGCCAACAAGCCAACAAACCAACAAACCAACAAACCAACAAGCCAACAAACCAACAATCCAACAAACCAACAAACCAACAAACCAAGTAACCAAAAAGGCAACAAACTAACAATTCAACAAGCCAACAAGCCAACAAACCAACAAACCAACAAAGCAACTAGCCAACAAGCCAACAAACCAACAAACCGACAAGCCAACAAACCAACAAACCAATAAGCCAACAAGCCAACAAACCAACAAACCAACAAACCAACAAACCAAGAAGCCAACAAACCAACAAACCAACAAACCAACAAGCCAACAAACCAACAAACCAACAAGCCAACAAACCAACAAACCAACAAACCAACAAACCAACAAGCCAACAAGCCAACGAACCAACAAACCAACAAGCCAACAAACCAACAAACCAGCAAACCAACAAGCCAACAAACCAACAAGCCAATAAACCAACAAGCCAACAAACCAACAAACCAACAAAGCAAAAAGCCAACAAACCAACAAGCCAACAAACGAACAAACCAACAAACTAAGTAACCAACAAGCCAACAAGCCAACAAATCAACAAACCAACAAGCCAACAAACCAACAAACCAACAAACCAAAAAACCAAAAAACCAACAAACCAACAAGCCAACAAACCAATAAACCAACAAGCGAACAAGCCAACAAACCAACAAACCAAGTAACCAACAAACCAACAAACCATCAAACGAACGAAGCAACAAACCAACAAGCCAACAAGCTGACAAACCAACAAACCAAGTTACCAAAAAGCCAACAAACTAACAAACCAACAAGCCAACAAACCAACAAGCCAACAAACCAACAAACCAACAAACCAACAAACCAACAAGCCAACAAACCAACAAACAAATAAACCAACAAACCAAAAAACCAACAAACCAACAAGCCAACAAACCAACAAACCAACAAACCAACAAGCCAACAAGGCAACAAATCAACAAACAAACAAGCCAACAAGCCAACAAACCAACAAACCAACAAGCCAACAAACCAACAAACCAACAAACCAAAAAACCAACAAACCAACAAACCAACAAACCAACAAACCAAGTAACCAAAAAGCCACCAAACTAAAAAACCAGCAAGCCAACAAACCAACAAGCCAACAAGCCAACAAGCCAACAAACCAACAAACAAATAAACTAACAAACCAACAAACCAACAAACCAACAAGCCAACAAGGCAACAAACCAACAAACCAACAAGCCAACAAACCAACAAACAAATAAACCAACAAACCAACAAACCAACAAGCCAACAAGCCAACAAACCAACAAACCAACAAACCAACAAGCCAACAAACCAACAAATCAACAAACCAACAAACCAACAAGCCAACAAACCAACAAACAAATAAACCAACAAACCAAAAAACCAACAAACCAACAACCAACAAACCAACAAACCAACAAACCATCAAGCCAACAAGCCAACAAATCAACAAGCCAACAAACCAACAAACCAACAAGCCAACAAACCAACAAACCAACAAACCAAAAAACCAAAAAACCAACAAACCAACAAACCAATAAACCAACAAGCCAACAAGCCAACAAACCAACAAACCAACAAACCAACAAGCCAACAAACCAACAAGCCAACAAACCAACAAACCAACAAACCAAGTAACCAACAAACCAACAAACCATCAAACGAACGAAGCAACAAACCAACAAGCCAACAAGCTGACAAACCAACAAACCAAGTAACCAAAAAGCCAACAAACTAACAAACCAACAAGCCAACAAACCAACAAGCCAACAAACCAACAAACCAACAAACCAACAAACCAACAAACCAACAAGCCAACAAGCCAACAAAACAACAAACCAACAAGCCAACAAGCCAACAAGCCAACAAACCAACAAACCAACAAACCAACAAACTAACAAACCAACAAACCAACAAGCCAACAAACCAACAAACAAATATACCAACAAACCAAAAAACCAACAAACCAACAAACCAGCAAACCAACAAACCAACAAGCCAACAAGCCAACAAACCAACAAACCAACAAACCAACAAGCCAACAAACCAACAAACCAACAAACCAACAAACCAAGTAACCAAAAAGGCAACAAACTAACAATTCAACAAGCCAACAAGCCAACAAACCAACAAACCAACAAAGCAACTAGCCAACAAGCCAACAAACCAACAAACCGACAAGTAAACAAACCAACAAACCAATAAGCCAACAAGCCAACAAACCAACAAACCAACAAACCAACAAACCAAGAAGCCAACAAACCAACAAACCAACAAACCAACAAGCCAACAAACCAACAAACCAACAAGCCAACAAACCAACAAACCAACAAACCAACAAACCAACAAGCCAACAAGCCAACGAACCAACAAACCAACAAGCCAACAAACCAACAAACCAGCAAACCAACAAGCCAACAAACCAACAAGCCAATAAACCAACAAGCCAACAAACCAACAAACCAACAAAGCAAAAAGCCAACAAACCAACAAGCCAACAAACCAACAAACCAACAAACTAAGTAACCAACAAGCCAACAAGCCAACAAATCAACAAACCAACAAGCCAACAAACCAACAAACCAACAAACCAAAAAACCAAAAAACCAACAAACCAACAAGCCAACAAACCAATAAACCAACAAGCGAACAAGCCAACAAACCAACAAACCAAGTAACCAACAAACCAACAAACCATCAAACGAACGAAGCAACAAACCAACAAGCCAACAAGCTGACAAACTAACAAACCAAGTAACCAAAAAGCCAACAAACTAACAAACCAACAAGCCAACAAACCAACAAGCCAACAAACCAACAAACCAACAAACCAACAAACCAACAAGCCAACAAACCAACAAACAAATAAACCAACAAACCAAAAAACCAACAAACCAACAAGCCAACAAACCAACAAACCAACAAACCAACAAGCCAACAAGGCAACAAATCAACAAACAAACAAGCCAACAAGCCAACAAACCAACAAACAAATAAACTAACAAACCAACAAACCAACAAACCAACAAGCCAACAAGGCAACAAACCAACAAACCAACAAGCCAACAAACCAACAAACAAATAAACCAACAAACCAACAAACCAACAAGCCAACAAGCCAACAAACCAACAAACCAACAAACCAACAAACCAACAAGCCAACAAACCAACAAATCAACAAACCAACAAACCAACAAGCCAACAAACCAACAAACAAATAAACCAACAAACCAAAAAACCAACAAACCAACAACCAACAAACCAACAAACCAACAAACCATCAAGCCAACAAGCCAACAAATCAACAAGCCAACAAACCAACAAACCAACAAACCAACAAACCAACAAACCAACAAACCAAGTAACCAAAAAGGCAACAAACTAACAATTCAACAAGCCAACAAGCCAACAAACCAACAAACCAACAAAGCAACTAGCCAACAAGCCAACAAACCAACAAACCGACAAGCCAACAAACCAACAAACCAATAAGCCAACAAGCCAACAAACCAACAAACCAACAAACCAACAAACCAAGAAGCCAACAAACCAACAAACCAACAAACCCACAAGCCAACAAACCAACAAACCAACAAGCCAACAAACCAACAAACCAACAAACCAACAAACCAACAAGCCAACAAGCCAACGAACCAACAAACCAACAAGCCAACAAACCAACAAACCAGCAAACCAACAAGCCAACAAACCAACAAGCCAATAAACCAACAAACCAACAAGCCAACAAACCAACAAGCCAATAAACCAACAAGCCAACAAACCAACAAACCAAGTAACCAACAAACCAACAAACCATCAAACGAACGAAGCAACAAACCAACAAGCCAACAAGCTGACAAACCAACAAACCAAGTAACCAAAAAGCCAACAAACTAACAAACCAACAAGCCAACAAACCAACAAGCCAACAAACCAACAAACCAACAAACCAACAAGCCAACAAACCAACAAACAAATAAACCAACAAACCAAAAAACCAACAAACCAACAAGCCAACAAACCAACAAACCAACAAACCAACAAGCCAACAAGGCAACAAATCAACAAACAAACAAGCCAACAAGCCAACAAACCAACAAACCAACAAGCCAACAAACCAATAAACCAACAAACCAAAAAACCAACAAACCAACAAACCAACAAACCAACAAACCAAGTAACCAAAAAGCCACCAAACTAACAAACCAGCAAGCCAACAAACCAACAAGCCAACAAGCCAACAAGCCAACAAACCAACAAACAAATAAACTAACAAACCAACAAACCAACAAACCAACAAGCCAACAAGGCAACAAACCAACAAACCAACAAGCCAACAAACCAACAAACAAATAAACCAACAAACCAACAAACCAACAAGCCAACAAGCCAACAAACCAACAAACCAACAAACCAACAAGCCAACAAACCAACAAATCAACAAACCAACAAACCAACAAGCCAACAAACCAACAAACAAATAAACCAACAAACCAAAAAACCAACAAACCAACAACCAACAAACCAACAAACCAAAAAACCATCAAGCCAACAATCCAACAAATCAACAAGCCAACAAACCAACAAACCAACAAACCAACAAACAAATAAACCAACAAACCAACAAACCAACAAACCAACAAACCAACAAACAAATAAACCAACAAACCAACAAACCAACAAATTAACAAACCAACAAACCAATTAACCAACAAACCAACCAGCGAACAAACCAACAAACCAACAAACCAACAAACCAACAAACCAAGTAACCAAAAAGCCAACAAACTAACAAACCAAAAAGCCAACAAGCCAACAAACCAACAAACCAACAAAGCAACAAGCCAACAAGACAACAAACCAACAAGCCAACAAACCAACAAACCAACAACCCAACAACCCAACAAACCAACAAACAAATAAACCAACAAGCCAACAAACCAACAAGCAAAGAAACCAACAAACCAACAAACCAACAAGCCAACAAACCAACAAACAAATAAACCAACAAACCAACAAACCAACAAACCAACAAGCCACCAAGCCAACAAACCAACAAACCAACAAACCAACAAACCAACAAGCCAACAAACCAACAAACCAACAAACCAAGTAACCAAAAAGCCAACAAACTAACAAACCAACACGCCAACAAGCCAACAAATCAACAAGCCAACAAACCAACAAACCAACAAAGCAACAAGCCAACAAGCAAACAAACCAACAAAACAACAAGCCAAAAAACCAACAAACCAACAAACCAACAAACCAACAAACCAACAAACAAACAAACCAACAAGCCAACAAGCCAACAAACCAACTAACCAACAAGCCAACAAGCCAACAAACCAACAAACCAACAAGCCAATTAACCAACAAACCAACAAACGAACAAACCAACAAACCAACAAACCAACAAACCAACAAACCAACAAGCCAACAAATCAACAAACCAACAAGCCAACAAACCCACAAACTAACAAGCCAACAAGCCAACAAACCAACAAACCAACAAATCAACAAGCCAACAAACCAACAAACAAATAAACTAACAAACCAACAAACCAACAAACCAACAAACCAACAAACCAACAAGCCAACAAACAAACAAACCAAGAAGCCAACGAACCAACAAACCAACAAGCCAACAAACCAACAAACCAACAAACCAACAAGCCAACAAGCCAACAAACCAACAAACCAACAAGCCAACAAACCAACAAACCAACAAACCAACATGCCAACAAACCAACAAACTAAGTAACGAACAAGCCAACAAACCAACAAACCAACAAGCCAACAAACCAACAAACAACAAACCAACAAACCAACAAACTAACAAACCAACAAACCAACAAACCAACAAGCCAACAAGCCAACAAACCAACAAACCAACAAGCCAACAAACCAACAAACAAATATACCAACAAACCAACAAACCAACAAACCAACAAACCAACAAACCAACAAACTAACAAACCAACAAACCAACAAATCAACAAACCAACAAACTAACAAACCAACAAACCAACAAATCAACAAACCAACAAACCATCAAACGAACAAAGCAACAAGCCAACAAGCCAACAAACCAACAAACCAACAAGCCATTAAACCAACAAACCAACAAGCCAACGAGCCAATAAACCAACAAACCAACAAACCAACAAGCCAACAAACCAACAAACCAACAAACCAACAGACCAACAAGCCAACAAACCAACAAACAAATAAACCAACAAACCAACATGCCAACAAACCAACAAACTAAGTAACGAACAAGCCAACAAATCAACAAACCAACAAGCCAACAAACCAACAAACCAACAAGCCAACAAGCCAACAAACCAACAAACCAACAAATCAACAAGCCAACAAACCAACAAACAAAGAAACCAACAAACCAACAAACCAACAAACCAACAAACCAACAAACCAACAAACCAACAAGCCAACAAACAAACAAACCAAGAAGCCAACAAACCAACAAACCAACAAGCCAACAAACCAACAAACCAACAAACCAACAAGCCAACAAGCCAACAAACCAACAAACCAACAAGCCAACAAACCAACAAACCAACAAACCAACGTGCCAACAAACCAACAAACTAAGTAACGAACAAGCCAACAAACTAACAAACCAACAAGCCAACAAACTAACAAACAACAAACCAACAAACCAACAAACTAACAAACCAACAAACTAAGAAACCAACAAACCAACAAACCAACAAGCCAACAAGCCAACAAGCCAACAAACCAACAAACCAACAAATCAACAAGCCAACAAACCAACAAACAAAGAAACCAACAAACCAACAAACCAACAAACCAACAAACCAACAAACCAACAAGCCAACAAACAAACAAACCAAGAAGCCAACAAACCAACAAACCAACAAGCCAACAAACCAACAAACCAACAAACCAACAAGCCAACAAGCCAACAAACCAACAAACCAACAAGCCAACAAACCAACAAACCAACAAACCAACATGCCAACAAACCAACAAACTAAGTAACGAACAAGCCAACAAACTAACAAACCAACAAGCCAACAAACCAACAAACAACAAACCAACAAACCAACAAACTAACAAACCAACAAACCAACAAACCAACAAGCCAACAAGCCAACAAACCAACAAACCAACAAGCCAACAAACCAACAAACAAATATACCAACAAACCAACAAACCAACAAACTAACAAACTAACAAACCAACAAACCAACAAATCAACAAACCAACAAACCATCAAACGAACAAAGCAACAAGCCAACAAGCCAACAAACCAACAAACCAACAAGCCAACAAACTTACAAACCAACAAGCCAACGAGCCAATAAACCAACAAACCAAAAAACCAACAAACCAACAAACCAACAAACCAACAAACCAACAAGCCAACAAGCCAACAAACTCACAAACCAACAAACCAACAAGCTAACAAACCAACAAGCCAACAAACCAACAAACCAACAAACCAAGTAACCAACAAACCAACAAACCATCAAACGAACAAAGCAACAAACCAACAAGCCAACAAGCCAACAAACCAACAAACCAAGTAACCAAAAAGCCAACAAACTAACAAACCAACAAACCAACAAACCAACAAGCCAACAAGCCAACAAACCAACAAACCAACAAACTAACAAACCAACAAACGAACTAACCAACAAACCAACAAGCGAACAAGCCAACAAACCAACAAACCAACAAACCAACAAACCAACAAGCCAAGAAACCAACAAACCAACAAACCAACAAGCCAACAAACCAACAAACCAACAAACAAATAAACCAACAAACCAACAAACCAACAAACCAACAAACCAACAAGCCAACAAACCAACAAACCAGCAAACTAACAAGCCAACAAACCAACAAACAAATAAACTAACAAACCAACAAACCAACAAACTAACAAACCGACAAGCCAACAAACCAACAAGCCAACAAGCCAACAAACCAACAAACCAACAATCAAACAAACCAACAAACCAACAAACCAAAAAACCAAAAAACCAACAAGCCAACAAGCCAACAAACTAACAAACTAACAAACCAACAAACGAACTAACCAACAAACCAACAAGCCAACAAGCCAACAAACCACCAAGCCAACAAACCAACAAACCAACAAACCAACAAACCAACAAGCCAACAAACAAACAAACCAAGATGCCAACAAACCAACAAACCAACAAGCCAACAAACCAACAAACCAACAAACCAACAAGCCAACAAGCCAACAAACCAACAAACCAACAAGCCAACAAACCAACAAACCAACAAACCAACATGCCAACAAACCAACAAACTAAGTAACGAACAAGCCAACAAACTAACAAACCAACAAGCCAACAAACCAACAAACAACAAACCAACAAACCAACAAACTAACAAACCAACAAACCAACAAGCCAACAAACAAACAAACCAAGAAGCCAACAAACCAACAAACCAACAAGCCAACAAACCAACAAACCAACAAACCAACAAGCCAACAAGCCAACAAACCAACAAACCAACAAGCCAACAAACCAACAAACCAACAAACCAACATGCCAACAAACCAACAAACTAAGTAACGAACAAGCCAACAAACTAACAAACCAACAAGCCAACAAACCAACAAACAACAAACCAACAAACCAACAAACTAACAAACCAACAAACTAACAAACCAACAAACCAACAAACCAACAAGCCAACAAGCCAACAAGCCAACAAACCAACAAACCAACAAATCAACAAGCCAACAAACCAACAAACAAAGAAACCAACAAACCAACAAACCAACAAACCAACAAACCAACAAACCAACAAGCCAACAAACAAACAAACCAAGAAGCCAACAAACCAACAAACCAACAAGCCAACAAACCAACAAACCAACAAACCAACAAGCCAACAAGCCAACAAACCAACAAACCAACAAGCCAACAAACCAACAAACCAACAAACCAACATGCCAACAAACCGACAAACTAAGTAACGAACAAGCCAACAAACCAACAAACCAACAAACCAACAAACCAACAAACCAACAAGCCAACAAACAAACAAACCAAGAAGCCAACAAACCAACAAACCAACAAGCCAACAAACCAACAAACCAACAAACCAACAAGCCAACAAGCCAACAAACCAACAAACCAACAAGCCAACAAACCAACAAACCAACAAACCAACATGCCAACAAACCAACAAACTAAGTAACGAACAAGCCAACAAAACTAACAAACCAACAAGCCAACAAACCAACAAACAACAAACCAACAAACCAACAAACTAACAAACCAACAAACTAACAAACCAACAAACCAACAAACCAACAAGCCAACAAGCCAACAAGCCAACAAACCAACAAACCAACAAATCAACAAGCCAACAAACCAACAAACAAAGAAACCAACAAACCAACAAACCAACAAACCAACAAACCAACAAACCAACAAGCCAACAAACAAACAAACCAAGAAGCCAACAAACCAACAAACCAACAAGCCAACAAACCAACAAACCAACAAACCAACAAGCCAACAAGCCAACAAACCAACAAACCAACAAACCAACAAACCAACAAACCAACAAACCAACATGCCAACAAACCAACAAACTAAGTAACGAACAAGCCAACAAACTAACAAACCAACAAGCCAACAAACCAACAAACAACAAACCAACAAACCAACAAACTAACAAACCAACAAACCAACAAACCAACAAGCCAACAAGCCAACAAACCAACAAACCAACAAGCCAACAAACCAACAAACAAATATACCAACAAACCAACAAACCAACAAACTAACAAACTAACAAACCAACAAACCAACAAATCAACAAACCAACAAACCATCAAACGAACAAAGCAACAAGCCAACAAGCCAACAAACCAACAAACCAACAAGCCAACAAACTTACAAACCAACAAGCCTACGAGCCAATAAACCAACAAACCAAAAAACCAACAAACCAACAAACCAACAAACCAACAAACCAACAAGCCAACAAGCCAACAAACTCACAAACCAACAAACCAACAAGCTAACAAACCAACAAGCCAACAAACCAACAAACCAACAAACCAAGTAACCAACAAACCTACAAACCATCAAACGAACAAAGCAACAAACCAACAAGCCAACAAGCCAACAAACCAACAAACCAAGTAACCAAAAAGCCAACAAACTAACAAACCAACAAACCAACAAACCAACAAGCCAACAAGCCAACAAACCAACAAACCAACAAACTAACAAACCAACAAACGAACTAACCAACAAACCAACAAGCGAACAAGCCAACAAACCAACAAACCAACAAACCAACAAACCAACAAGACAAGAAACCAACAAACCAACAAACCAACAAGCCAACAAACCAACAAACAAATAAACCAACAAACCAACAAACCAACAAACCAACAAACCAACAAGCCAACAAACCAACAAACCAGCAAACTAACAAGCCAACAAACCAACAAACAAATAAACTAACAAACCAACAAACTAACAAACTAACAAACCGACAAGCCAACAAACCAACAAGCCAACAAGCCAACAAACCAACAAACCAACAATCCAACAAACCAACAAACCAACAAACCAAAAAACCAAAAAACCAACAAGCCAACAAGCCAACAAACTAACAAACTAACAAACCAACAAACGAACTAACCAACAAACCAACAAGCCAACAAGCCAACAAACCACCAAGCCAACAAACCAACAAACCAACAAGCCAACAAGCCAACAAACCAACAAACCAACAAACCAACAAACTAACAAACCAACAAAACAACAAGCCAACAAACCAACAAACAAATAAACCAACAAACCAAAAAACCAACAAACCAACAAACCAGCAAACCAACAAACCAATAAACCAACAAGCCAACAATCCAACAAACCAACAAACCAACAAACCAACAAACCAACAAACCAACAAACCAACAAACCAACAAGCCAACAAACCAACAAACCAACAAACAAAGTAACCAAAAAGGCAACAAACTAACAATTCAACAAGCCAACAAGCCAACAAACCAACAAACCAACAACCCAACAAAGCAACAAGCCAACAAGCCAACAAACCAACAAACCAACAAGCCAACAAACTAACAAACCAACAAGCCAACAAGCCAACAAACCAACAAACCAACAAACCAACAAACTAACAAGCCAACAAACCAACAAACCAACAAACCAACAAGCCAACAAACCAACAAACCAACAAGCCAACAAACCAACAAACCAACAAACCAACAAACCAACAAGCTAACAAGCCAACAAACCAACAAACCAACAAGCCAACAAACCAACAAACCAACAAACCAACAAGCCAAAAAACCAACAAGCCAACAAACCAACAAGCCAACAAACCAACAAACCAACAAAGCAAAAAGCCAACAAACCAACAAGCCAACAAACCAACAAACCAACAAACTAAGTAACCAACAAGCCAACAAGCCAACAAACCAACAAACCAACAAGCCAACAAACCAACAAACCAACAAACCAACAAACCAAAAAACCAAAAAACCAAAAAACCAACAAACCAACAAACCAACAAACCAATAAACCAACAAGCCAACAAGCCAACAAACCAACAAACCAACAAACTAACAAGCCAACAAACCAACAAGCCAACAAACCAACAAACCAACAAACCAAGTAACCAACAAACCATCAAACGAACGAAGCAACAAACCAACAAGCCAACAAGCTGACAAACCAACAAACCAAGTAACCAAAAAGCCAACAAACTAACAAACCAACAACCCAACAAACCAACAAGCCAACAAACCAACAAACCAACAAGCCAACAAGCCAACAAACTAACAAACTAACAAACCAACAAACGAACTAACCAACAAACCAACAAGCCAACAAGCCAACAAACCACCAAGCCAACAAACCAACAAACCAACAAGCCAACAAGCCAACAAACCAACAAACCAACAAACCAACAAACTAACAAGCCAACAAACTAACAAACCAACAATCCAACAAACCAACAAACCAACAAACCAAAAAACCAAAAAACCAACAAGCCAACAAGCCAACAAACTAACAAACTAACAAACCAACAAACGAACTAACCAACAAACCAACAAGCCAACAAGCCAACAAACCACCAAGCCAACAAACCAACAAACCAACAAGCCAACAAGCCAACAAACCAACAAACCAACAAACCAACAAACTAACAAACCAACAAAACAACAAGCCAACAAACCAACAAACAAATAAACCAACAAACCAAAAAATCAACAAACCAACAAACCAGCAAACCAACAAACCAATAAACCAACAAGCCAACAATCCAACAAACCAACAAACCAACAAACCAACAAACCAACAAGCCAACAAACCAACAAGCCAACAAACCAACAAACCAACAAACAAAGTAACCAAAAAGGCAACAAACTAACAATTCAACAAGCCAACAAGCCAACAAACCAACAAACCAACAACCCAACAAAGCAACAAGCCAACAAGCCAACAAACCAACAAACCAACAAGCCAACAAACTAACAAACCAACAAGCCAACAAGCCAACAAACCAACAAACCAACAAACCAACAAACTAACAAGCCAACAAACCAACAAACCAACAAACCAACAAGCCAACAAACCAACAAACCAACAAGCCAACAAACCAACAAACCAACAAACCAACAAACCAACAAGCTAACAAGCCAACAAACCAACAAACCAACAAGCCAACAAACCAACAAACCAACAAACCAACAAGCCAAAAAACCAACAAGCCAACAAACCAACAAGCCAACAAACCAACAAACCAACAAAGCAAAAAGCCAACAAACCAACAAGCCAACAAACCAACAAACCAACAAACTAAGTAACCAACAAGCCAACAAGCCAACAAACCAACAAACCAACAAGCCAACAAACCAACAAACCAACAAACCAACAAACCAAAAAACCAAAAAACCAAAAAACCAACAAACCAACAAACCAACAAACCAATAAACCAACAAGCCAACAAGCCAACAAACCAACAAACCAACAAACTAACAAGCCAACAAACCAACAAGCCAACAAACCAAAAAACCAACAAACCGAGTAACCAACAAACCATCAAACGAACGAAGCAACAAACCAACAAGCCAACAAGCTGACAAACCAACAAACCAAGTAACCAAAAAGCCAACAAACCAACAAACCAACAACCCAACAAACCAACAAGCCAACAAACCAACAAACCAACAAGCCAACAAGCCAACAAACTAACAAACTAACAAACCAACAAACGAACTAACCAACAAACCAACAAGCCAACAAGCCAACAAACCACCAAGCCAACAAACCAACAAACCAACAAGCCAACAAGCCAACAAACCAACAAACCAACAAACCAACAAACTAACAAGCCAACAAACCAACAAACCAACAAGCCAACAAACCAACAAACCAACAAACCAACAAACAAACAAACCAACAAGCCAACAAACCAACAAACCAACAAGCCAACAAACCAACAAACAACAAACCAACAAACCAACAAACTAACAAACCAACAAACCAACAAACCAACAAGCCAACAAGCCAACAAACCAACAAACCAACAAGCCAACAAACCAACAAACAAATATACCAACAAACCAACAAACCAACAAACCAATAAACTAACAAACCAACAAGCCAACAAATCAACAAACCAACAAACCATCAAACGAACAAAGCAACAAGGCAACAAGCCAAAAAACCAACAAACCAACAAGCCAACAAACCAACAAACCAACAAGCCAACGAGCCAACAAACCAACAAACCAACAAACCAACAAGCCAACAAACCAACAAACCAACAAACCAACAAACCAACAAACCAACAAAGAAATAAACCAACAAACCAAAAAACCAACAAACTAACAAACCAACAAACCAACAAACCAACAAACCAACAAACCAACAAACCAACAAGCCAACAAGCCAACAAACCCACAAACCAACAAACCAACAAGCTAACAAACCAACAAGCCAACAAACCAACAAACCAACAAACCAAGTAACCAACAAACCAACAAACCATCAAACGAACAAAGCAACAAACCAACAAGCCAACAAGCCAACAAACCAACAAACCAAGTAACCAACAAACCAACAAACCAACAAACTAACAAGCCAAGAAACCAACAAACCAACAAACCAACAAGCCAACAAACCAACAAAGAAATAAACCAACAAACCAAAAAACCAACAAACTAACAAACCAACAAACCAACAAACCAACAAACCAACAAACCAACAAACCAACAAGCCAACAAGCCAACAAATCAACAAGCCAACAAACCAACAAACCAACAAACCAACAAACCAACAAACCAACAAACCAAGTAATCAAAAAGGCAACAAACTAACAATTCAACAAGCCAACAAGCCAACAAACCAACAAACCAACAAAGCAACTAGCCAACAAGCCAACAAACCAACAAACCGACAAGCCAACAAACCAACAAACCAATAAGCCAACAAGCCAACAAACCAACAAACCAACAAACCAACAAACCAAGAAGCCAACAAACCAACAAACCAACAAACCCACAAGCCAACAAACCAACAAACCAACAAGCCAACAAACCAACAAACCAACAAACCAACAAACCAACAAGCCAACAAGCCAACGAACCAACAAACCAACAAGCCAACAAACCAACAAACCAGCAAACCAACAAGCCAACAAACCAACAAGCCAATAAACCAACAAACCAACAAGCCAACAAACCAACAAGCCAATAAACCAACAAGCCAACAAACCAACAAACCAAGTAACCAACAAACCAACAAACCATCAAACGAACGAAGCAACAAACCAACAAGCCAACAAGCTGACAAACCAACAAACCAAGTAACCAAAAAGCCAACAAACTAACAAACCGACAAGCCAACAAACCAACAAGCCAACAAACCAACAAACCAACAAACCAACAAGCCAACAAACCAACAAACAAATAAACCAACAAACCAAAAAACCAACAAACCAACAAGCCAACAAACCAACAAACCAACAAACCAACAAGCCAACAAGGCAACAAATCAACAAACAAACAAGCCAACAAGCCAACAAACCAACAAACCAACAAGCCAACAAACCAATAAACCAACAAACCAAAAAACCAACAAACCAACAAACCAACAAACCAACAAACCAAGTAACCAAAAAGCCACCAAACTAACAAACCAGCAAGCCAACAAACCAACAAGCCAACAAGCCAACAAGCCAACAAACCAACAAACAAATAAACTAACAAACCAACAAACCAACAAACCAACAAGCCAACAAGGCAACAAACCAACAAACCAACAAGCCAACAAACCAACAAACAAATAAACCAACAAACCAACAAACCAACAAGCCAACAAGCCAACAAACCAACAAACCAACAAACCAACAAGCCAACAAACCAACAAATCAACAAACCAACAAACCAACAAGCCAACAAACCAACAAACAAATAAACCAACAAACCAAAAAACCAACAAACCAACAACCAACAAACCAACAAACCAAAAAACCATCAAGCCAACAATCCAACAAATCAACAAGCCAACAAACCAACAAACCAACAAACCAACATACAAATAAACCAACAAACCAACAAACCAACAAACCAACAAACCAACAAACAAATAAACCAACAAACCAACAAACCAACAAATTAACAAACCAACAAACCAATTAACCAACAAACCAACCAGCGAACAAACCAACAAACCAACAAACCAACAAACCAACAAACCAAGTAACCAAAAAGCCAACAAACTAACAAACCAAAAAGCCAACAAGCCAACAAACCAACAAACCAACAAAGCAACAAGCCAACAAGACAACAAACCAACAAGCCAACAAACCAACAAACCAACAACCCAACAACCCAACAAACCAACAAACAAATAAACCAACAAGCCAACAAACCAACAAGCAAAGAAACCAACAAACCAACAAACCAACAAGCCAACAAACCAACAAACAAATAAACCAACAAACCAACAAACCAACAAACCAACAAGCCACCAAGCCAACAAACCAACAAACCAACAAACCAACAAACCAACAAGCCAACAAACCAACAAACCAACAAACCAACAAACCAAGTAACCAAAAAGCCAACAAACTAACAAACCAACACGCCAACAAGCCAACAAATCAACAAGCCAACAAACCAACAAACCAACAAAGCAACAAGCCAACAAGCAAACAAACCAACAAAACAACAAGCCAAAAAACCAACAAACCAACAAACCAACAAACCAACAAACCAACAAACAAACAAACCAACAAGCCAACAAGCCAACAAACCAACTAACCAACAAGCCAACAAGCCAACAAACCAACAAACCAACAAGCCAATTAACCAACAAACCAACAAACGAACAAACCAACAAACCAACAAACCAACAAACCAACAAACCAACAAGCCAACAAATCAACAAACCAACAAGCCAACAAACCCACAAACTAACAAGCCAACAAGCCAACAAACCAACAAGCCAACAAACCAACAAACAAATATACCAACAAACCAACAAACCAACAAACCAATAAACTAACAAACCAACAAGCCAACAAATCAACAAACCAACAAACCATCAAACGAACAAAGCAACAAGCCAACAAGCCAAAAAACCAACAAACCAACAAGCCAACAAACCAACAAACCAACAAGCCAACGAGCCAACAAACCAACAAACCAACAAACCAACAAGCCAACAAACCAACAAACCAACAAACCAACAAACCAACAAACCAACAAAGAAATAAACCAACAAACCAAAAAACCAACAAACTAACAAACCAACAAACCAACAAACCAACAAACCAACAAACCAACAAACCAACAAGCCAACAAGCCAACAAACCCACAAACCAACAAACCAACAAGCTAACAAACCAACAAGCCAACAAACCAACAAACCAACAAACCAAGTAACCAACAAACCAACAAACCATCAAACGAACAAAGCAACAAACCAACAAGCCAACAAGCCAACAAACCAACAAACCAAGTAACCAACAAACCAACAAACCAACAAACTAACAAGCCAAGAAACCAACAAACCAACAAACCAACAAGCCAACAAACCAACAAAGAAATAAACCAACAAACCAAAAAACCAACAAACTAACAAACCAACAAACCAACAAACCAACAAACCAACAAACCAACAAACCAACAAGCCAACAAGCCAACAAATCAACAAGCCAACAAACCAACAAACCAACAAACCAACAAACCAACAAACCAACAAACCAAGTAACCAAAAAGGCAACAAACTAACAATTCAACAAGCCAACAAGCCAACAAACCAACAAACCAACAAAGCAACTAGCCAACAAGCCAACAAACCAACAAACCGACAAGCCAACAAACCAACAAACCAATAAGCCAACAAGCCAACAAACCAACAAACCAACAAACCAACAAACCAAGAAGCCAACAAACCAACAAACCAACAAACCCACAAGCCAACAAACCAACAAACCAACAAGCCAACAAACCAACAAACCAACAAACCAACAAACCAACAAGCCAACAAGCCAACGAACCAACAAACCAACAAGCCAACAAACCAACAAACCAGCAAACCAACAAGCCAACAAACCAACAAGCCAATAAACCAACAAACCAACAAGCCAACAAACCAACAAGCCAATAAACCAACAAGCCAACAAACCAACAAACCAAGTAACCAACAAACCAACAAACCATCAAACGAACGAAGCAACAAACCAACAAGCCAACAAGCTGACAAACCAACAAACCAAGTAACCAAAAAGCCAACAAACTAACAAACCAACAAGCCAACAAACCAACAAGCCAACAAACCAACAAACCAACAAACCAACAAGCCAACAAACCAACAAACAAATAAACCAACAAACCAAAAAACCAACAAACCAACAAGCCAACAAACCAACAAACCAACAAACCAACAAGCCAACAAGGCAACAAATCAACAAACAAACAAGCCAACAAGCCAACAAACCAACAAACCAACAAGCCAACAAACCAATAAACCAACAAACCAAAAAACCAACAAACCAACAAACCAACAAACCAACAAACCAAGTAACCAAAAAGCCACCAAACTAACAAACCAGCAAGCCAACAAACCAACAAGCCAACAAGCCAACAAGCCAACAAACCAACAAACAAATAAACTAACAAACCAACAAACCAACAAACCAACAAGCCAACAAGGCAATAAACCAACAAACCAACAAGCCAACAAACCAACAAACAAATAAACCAACAAACCAACAAACCAACAAGCCAACAAGCCAACAAACCAACAAACCAACAAACCAACAAGCCAACAAACCAACAAATCAACAAACCAACAAACCAACAAGCCAACAAACCAACAAACAAATAAACCAACAAACCAAAAAACCAACAAACCAACAACCAACAAACCAACAAACCAAAAAACCATCAAGCCAACAATCCAACAAATCAACAAGCCAACAAACCAACAAACCAACAAACCAACAAACAAATAAACCAACAAACCAACAAACCAACAAACCAACAAACCAACAAACAAATAAACCAACAAACCAACAAACCAACAAATTAACAAACCAACAAACCAATTAACCAACAAACCAACCAGCGAACAAACCAACAAACCAACAAACCAACAAACCAACAAACCAAGTAACCAAAAAGCCAACAAACTAACAAACCAAAAAGCCAACAAGCCAACAAACCAACAAACCAACAAAGCAACAAGCCAACAAGACAACAAACCAACAAGCCAACAAACCAACAAACCAACAACCCAACAACCCAACAAACCAACAAACAAATAAACCAACAAGCCAACAAACCAACAAGCAAAGAAACCAACAAACCAACAAACCAACAAGCCAACAAACCAACAAACAAATAAACCAACAAACCAACAAACCAACAAACCAACAAGCCACCAAGCCAACAAACCAACAAACCAACAAACCAACAAACCAACAAGCCAACAAACCAACAAACCAACAAACCAACAAACCAAGTAACCAAAAAGCCAACAAACTAACAAACCAACACGCCAACAAGCCAACAAATCAACAAGCCAACAAACCAACAAACCAACAAAGCAACAAGCCAACAAGCAAACAAACCAACAAAACAACAAGCCAAAAAACCAACAAACCAACAAACCAACAAACCAACAAACCAACAAACAAACAAACCAACAAGCCAACAAGCCAACAAACCAACTAACCAACAAGCCAACAAGCCAACAAACCAACAAACCAACAAGCCAATTAACCAACAAACCAACAAACGAACAAACCAACAAACCAACAAACCAACAAACCAACAAACCAACAAGCCAACAAATCAACAAACCAACAAGCCAACAAACCCACAAACTAACAAGCCAACAAGCCAACAAACCAACAAACCAACAAATCAACAAGCCAACAAACCAACAAACAAATAAACCAACAAACCAACAAACCAACAAACCAACAAACCAACAAACCAACAAGCCAACAAACAAACAAACCAAGAAGCCAACAAACCAACAAACCAACAAGCCAACAAACCAACAAACCAACAAACCAACAAGCCAACAAGCCAACAAACCAACAAACCAACAAGCCAACAAACCAACAAACCAACAAACCAACATGCCAACAAACCAACAAACTAAGTAACGAACAAGCCAACAAACCAACAAACCAACAAGCCAACAAACCAACAAACAACAAACCAACAAACCAACAAACTAACAAACCAACAAACCAACAAACCAACAAGCCAACAAGCCAACAAACCAACAAACCAACAAGCCAACAAACCAACAAACAAATATACCAACAAACCAACAAACCAACAAACCAACAAACCAACAAACCAACAAACTAACAAACCAACAAACCAACAAATCAACAAACCAACAAACTAACAAACCAACAAACCAACAAATCAACAAACCAACAAACCATCAAACGAACAAAGCAACAAGCCAACAAGCCAACAAACCAACAAACCAACAAGCCATTAAACCAACAAACCAACAAGCCAACGAGCCAATAAACCAACAAACCAACAAACCAACAAGCCAACAAACCAACAAACCAACAAACCAACAGACCAACAAGCCAACAAACCAACAAACAAATAAACCAACAAACCAACATGCCAACAAACCAACAAACTAAGTAACGAACAAGCCAACAAATCAACAAACCAACAAGCCAACAAACCAACAAACCAACAAGCCAACAAGCCAACAAACCAACAAACCAACAAATCAACAAGCCAACAAACCAACAAACAAAGAAACCAACAAACCAACAAACCAACAAACCAACAAACCAACAAACCAACAAACCAACAAGCCAACAAAAAAAACAAACCAAGAAGCCAACAAACCAACAAACCAACAAGCCAACAAACCAACAAACCAACAAACCAACAAGCCAACAAGCCAACAAACCAACAAACCAAAAAGCCAACAAACCAACAAACCAACAAACCAACATGCCAACAAACCAACAAACTAAGTAACGAACAAGCCAACAAACTAACAAACCAACAAGCCAACAAACCAACAAACAACAAACCAACAAACCAACAAACTAACAAACCAACAAACTAAGAAACCAACAAACCAACAAACCAACAAGCCAACAAGCCAACAAGCCAACAAACCAACAAACCAACAAATCAACAAGCCAACAAACCAACAAACAAAGAAACCAACAAACCAACAAACCAACAAACCAACAAACCAACAAACCAACAAGCCAACAAACAAACAAACCAAGAAGCCAACAAACCAACAAACCAACAAGCCAACAAACCAACAAACCAACAAACCAACAAGCCAACAAGCCAACAAACCAACAAACCAACAAGCCAACAAACCAACAAACCAACAAACCAACATGCCAACAAACCAACAAATTAAGTAACGAACAAGCCAACAAACTAACAAACCAACAAGCCAACAAACCAACAAACAACAAACCAACAAACCAACAAACCAACAAACTAACAAACCAACAAACCAACAAACCAACAAGCCAACAAGCCAACAAACCAACAAACCAACAAGCCAACAAACCAACAAACAAATATACCAACAAACCAACAAACCAACAAACTAACAAACTAACAAACCAACAAACCAACAAATCAACAAACCAACAAACCATCAAACGAACAAAGCAACAAGCCAACAAGCCAACAAACCAACAAACCAACAAGCCAACAAACTTACAAACCAACAAGCCAACGAGCCAATAAACCAACAAACCAAAAAACCAACAAACCAACAAACCAACAAACCAACAAACCAACAAGCCAACAAGCCAACAAACTCACAAACCAACAAACCAACAAGCTAACAAACCAACAAGCCAACAAACCAACAAACCAACAAACCAAGTAACCAACAAACCAACAAACCATCAAACGAACAAAGCAACAAACCAACAAGCCAACAAACCAACAAACCAAGTAACCAAAAAGCCAACAAACTAACAAACCAACAAACCAACAAACCAACAAGCCAACAAGCCAACAAACCAACAAACCAACAAACTAACAAACCAACAAACGAACTAACCAACAAACCAACAAGCGAACAAGCCAACAAACCAACAAACCAACAAACCAACAAACCAACAAGCCAAGAAACCAACAAACCAACAAACCAACAAGCCAACAAACCAACAAACCAACAAACAAATAAACCAACAAACCAACAAACCAACAAACCAACAAACCAACAAACCAACAAGCCAACAAACCAACAAACCAGCAAACTAACAAGCCAACAAACCAACAAACAAATAAACTAACAAACCAACAAACCAACAAACTAACAAACCGACAAGCCAACAAACCAACAAGCCAACAAGCCAACAAACCAACAAACCAACAATCCAACAAACCAACAAACCAACAAACCAAAAAACCAAAAAACCAACAAGCCAACAAGCCAACAAACTAACAAACTAACAAACCAACAAACGAACTAACCAACAAACCAACAAGCCAACAAGCCAACAAACCACCAAGCCAACAAACCAACAAACCAACAAACCAACAAACCAACAAGCCAACAAACAAACAAACCAAGATGCCAACAAACCAACAAACCAACAAGCCAACAAACCAACAAACCAACAAACCAACAAGCCAACAAGCCAACAAACCAACAAACCAACAAGCCAACAAACCAACAAACCAACAAACCAACATGCCAACAAACCAACAAACTAAGTAACGAACAAGCCAACAAACTAACAAACCAACAAGCCAACAAACCAACAAACAACAAACCAACAAACCAACAAACTAACAAACCAACAAACCAACAAGCCAACAAACAAACAAACCAAGAAGCCAACAAACCAACAAACCAACAAGCCAACAAACCAACAAACCAACAAACCAACAAGCCAACAAGCCAACAAACCAACAAACCAACAAGCCAACAAACCAACAAACCAACAAACCAACATGCCAACAAACCAACAAACTAAGTAACGAACAAGCCAACAAACTAACAAACCAACAAGCCAACAAACCAACAAACAACAAACCAACAAACCAACAAACTAACAAACCAACAAACTAACAAACCAACAAACCAACAAACCAACAAGCCAACAAGCCAACAAGCCAACAAACCAACAAACCAACAAATCAACAAGCCAACAAACCAACAAACAAAGAAACCAACAAACCAACAAACCAACAAACCAACAAACCAACAAACCAACAAGCCAACAAACAAACAAACCAAGAAGCCAACAAACCAACAAACCAACAAGCCAACAAACCAACAAACCAACAAACCAACAAGCCAACAAGCCAACAAACCAACAAACCAACAAGCCAACAAACCAACAAACCAACAAACCAACATGCCAACAAACCGACAAACTAAGTAACGAACAAGCCAACAAACCAACAAACCAACAAACCAACAAACCAACAAACCAACAAGCCAACAAACAAACAAACCAAGAAGCCAACAAACCAACAAACCAACAAGCCAACAAACCAACAAACCAACAAACCAACAAGCCAACAAGCCAACAAACCAACAAACCAACAAGCCAACAAACCAACAAACCAACAAACCAACATGCCAACAAACCAACAAACTAAGTAACGAACAAGCCAACAAACTAACAAACCAACAAGCCAACAAACCAACAAACAACAAACCAACAAACCAACAAACTAACAAACCAACAAACTAACAAACCAACAAACCAACAAACCAACAAGCCAACAAGCCAACAAGCCAACAAACCAACAAATCAACAAGCCAACAAACCAACAAACAAAGAAACCAACAAACCAACAAACCAACAAACCAACAAACCAACAAACCAACAAGCCAACAAACAAACAAACCAAGAAGCCAACAAACCAACAAACCAACAAGCCAACAAACCAACAAACCAACAAACCAACAAGCCAACAAGCCAACAAACCAACAAACCAACAAGCCAACAAACCAACAAACCAACAAACCAACATGCCAACAAACCAACAAACTAAGTAACGAACAAGCCAACAAACTAACAAACCAACAAGCCAACAAACCAACAAACAACAAACCAACAAACCAACAAACTAACAAACCAACAAACCAACAAACCAACAAGCCAACAAGCCAACAAACCAACAAACCAACAAGCCAACAAACCAACAAACAAATATACCAACAAACCAACAAACCAACAAACTAACAAACTAACAAACCAACAAACCAACAAATCAACAAACCAACAAACCATCAAACGAACAAAGCAACAAGCCAACAAGCCAACAAACCAACAAACCAACAAGCCAACAAACTTACAAACCAACAAGCCAACGAGCCAATAAACCAACAAACCAAAAAACCAACAAACCAACAAACCAACAAACCAACAAACCAACAAGCCAACAAGCCAACAAACTCACAAACCAACAAACCAACAAGCTAACAAACCAACAAGCCAACAAACCAACAAACCAACAAACCAAGTAACCAACAAACCTACAAAGCATCAAACGAACAATGCAACAAACCAACAAGCCAACAAGCCAACAAACCAACAAACCAAGTAACCAAAAAGCCAACAAACTAACAAACCAACAAACCAACAAACCAACAAGCCAACAAGCCAACAAACCAACAAACCAACAAACTAACAAACCAACAAACGAACTAACCAACAAACCAACAAGCGAACAAGCCAACAAACCAACAAACCAACAAACCAACAAACCAACAAGCCAAGAAACCAACAAACCAACAAACCAACAAGCCAACAAACCAACAAACAAATAAACCAACAAACCAACAAACCAACAAACCAACAAACCAACAAGCCAACAAACCAACAAACCAGCAAACTAACAAGCCAACAAACCAACAAACAAATAAACTAACAAACCAACAAACTAACAAACTAACAAACCGACAAGCCAACAAACCAACAAGCCAACAAGCCAACAAACCAACAAACCAACAATCCAACAAACCAACAAACCAACAAACCAAAAAACCAAAAAACCAACAAGCCAACAAGCCAACAAACTAACAAACTAACAAACCAACAAACGAACTAACCAACAAACCAACAAGCCAACAAGCCAACAAACCACCAAGCCAACAAACCAACAAACCAACAAGCCAACAAGCCAACAAACCAACAAACCAACAAACCAACAAACTAACAAACCAACAAAACAACAAGCCAACAAACCAACAAACAAATAAACCAACAAACCAAAAAACCAACAAACCAACAAACCAGCAAACCAACAAACCAATAAACCAACAAGCCAACAATCCAACAAACCAACAAACCAACAAACCAACAAACCAACAAGCCAACAAACCAACAAGCCAACAAACCAACAAACCAACAAACAAAGTAACCAAAAAGGCAACAAACTAACAATTCAACAAGCCAACAAGCCAACAAACCAACAAACCAACAACCCAACAAAGCAACAAGCCAACAAGCCAACAAACCAACAAACCAACAAGCCAACGAACTAACAAACCAACAAGCCAACAAGCCAACAAACCAACAAACCAACAAACCAACAAACTAACAAGCCAACAAACCAACAAACCAACAAACCAACAAGCCAACAAACCAACAAACCAACAAGCCAACAAACCAACAAACCAACAAACCAACAAACCAACAAACCAACAAGCTAACAAGCCAACAAACCAACAAACCAACAAGCCAACAAACCAACAAACCAACAAACCAACAAGCCAAAAAACCAACAAGCCAACAAACCAACAAGCCAACAAACCAACAAACCAACAAAGCAAAAAGCCAACAAACCAACAAGCCAACAAACCAACAAACCAACAAACTAAGTAACCAACAAGCCAACAAGCCAACAAACCAACAAACCAACAAGCCAACAAACCAACAAACCAACAAACCAACAAACCAAAAAACCAAAAAACCAAAAAACCAACAAACCAACAAACCAACAAACCAATAAACCAACAAGCCAACAAGCCAACAAACCAACAAACCAACAAACTAACAAGCCAACAAACCAACAAGCCAACAAACCAACAAACCAACAAACCAAGTAACCAACAAACCATCAAACGAACGAAGCAACAAACCAACAAGCCAACAAGCTGACAAACCAACAAACCAAGTAACCAAAAAGCCAACAAACTAACAAACCAACAACCCAACAAACCAACAAGCCAACAAACCAACAAACCAACAAGCCAACAAGCCAACAAACTAACAAACTAACAAACCAACAAACGAACTAACCAACAAACCAACAAGCCAACAAGCCAACAAACCACCAAGCCAACAAACCAACAAACCAACAAGCCAACAAGCCAACAAACCAACAAACCAACAAACCAACAAACTAACAAGCCAACAAACTAACAAACCAACAATCCAACAAACCAACAAACCAACAAACCAAAAAACCAAAAAACCAACAAGCCAACAAGCCAACAAACTAACAAACTAACAAACCAACAAACGAACTAACCAACAAACCAACAAGCCAACAAGCCAACAAACCACCAAGCCAACAAACCAACAAACCAACAAGCCAACAAGCCAACAAACCAACAAACCAACAAACCAACAAACTAACAAACCAACAAAACAACAAGCCAACAAACCAACAAACAAATAAACCAACAAACCAAAAAATCAACAAACCAACAAACCAGCAAACCAACAAACCAATAAACCAACAAGCCAACAATCCAACAAACCAACAAACCAACAAACCAACAAGCCAACAAACCAACAAGCCAACAAACCAACAAACCAACAAACAAAGTAACCAAAAAGGCAACAAACTAACAATTCAACAAGCCAACAAGCCAACAAACCAACAAACCAACAACCCAACAAAGCAACAAGCCAACAAGCCAACAAACCAACAAACCAACAAGCCAACAAACTAACAAACCAACAAGCCAACAAGCCAACAAACCAACAAACCAACAAACCAACAAACTAACAAGCCAACAAACCAACAAACCAACAAACCAACAAGCCAACAAACCAACAAACCAACAAGCCAACAAACCAACAAACCAACAAACCAACAAACCAACAAGCTAACAAGCCAACAAACCAACAAACCAACAAGCCAACAAACCAACAAACCAACAAACCAACAAGCCAAAAAACCAACAAGCCAACAAACCAACAAGCCAACAAACCAACAAACCAACAAAGCAAAAAGCCAACAAACCAACAAGCCAACAAACCAACAAACCAACAAACTAAGTAACCAACAAGCCAACAAGCCAACAAACCAACAAACCAACAAGCCAACAAACCATCAAACCAACAAACCAACAAACCAAAAAACCAAAAAACCAAAAAACCAACAAACCAACAAACCAACAAACCAATAAACCAACAAGCCAACAAGCCAACAAACCAACAAACCAACAAACTAACAAGCCAACAAACCAACAAGCCAACAAACCAAAAAACCAACAAACCAAGTAACCAACAAACCATCAAACGAACGAAGCAACAAACCAACAAGCCAACAAGCTGACAAACCAACAAACCAAGTAACCAAAAAGCCAACAAACCAACAAACCAACAACCCAACAAACCAACAAGCCAACAAACCAACAAACCAACAAGCCAACAAGCCAACAAACTAACAAACTAACAAACCAACAAACGAACTAACCAACAAACCAACAAGCCAACAAGCCAACAAACCACCAAGCCAACAAACCAACAAACCAACAAGCCAACAAGCCAACAAACCAACAAACCAACAAACCAACAAACTAACAAGCCAACAAACCAACAAACCAACAAGCCAACAAACCAACAAACCAACAAACCAACAAACAAACAAACCAACAAGCCAACAAACCAACAAACCAACAAGCCAACAAACCAACAAACAACAAACCAACAAACCAACAAACTAACAAACCAACAAACCAACAAACCAACAAGCCAACAAGCCAACAAACCAACAAACCAACAAGCCAACAAACCAACAAACAAATATACCAACAAACCAACAAACCATCAAACCAACAAACTAACAAACCAACAAGCCAACAAATCAACAAACCAACAAACCATCAAACGAACAAAGCAACAAGCCAACAAGCCAAAAAACCAACAAACCAACAAGCCAACAAACCAACAAACCAACAAGCCAACGAGCCAACAAACCAACAAACCAACAAACCAACAAGCCAACAAACCAACAAACCAACAAACCAACAAACCAACAAACCAACAAAGAAATAAACCAACAAACCAAAAAACCAACAAACTAACAAACCAACAAACCAACAAACCAACAAACCAACAAACCAACAAACCAACAAGCCAACAAGCCAACAAACCCACAAACCAACAAACCAACAAGCTAACAAACCAACAAGCCAACAAACCAACAAACCAAGTAACCAACAAACCAACAAACCAACAAACTAACAAGCCAAGAAACCAACAAACCAACAAACCAACAAGCCAACAAACCAACAAACCAACAAACCAAGTAACCAACAAACCATCAAACCAACGAAGCAACAAACCAACAAGCCAACAAGCTGACAAACCAACAAACCAAGTAACCAAAAAGCCAACAAACTAACAAACCAACAACCCAACAAACCAACAAGCCAACAAACCAACAAACCAACAAACCAACAAACCAACAAACCAACAAACCAACAAGCCAACAAACCAACAAACAAATAAACCAACAAACCAAAAAACCAACAAACCAACAAGCCAACAAACCAACAAACCAACAAACCAACAAGCCAACAAGGCAACAAATCAACAAACCAACAAGCCAACAAGCCAACAAACCAACAAACCAACAAGCCAACAAACCAACAAACCAACAAACCAACAAACAAACAAACCAACAAGCCAACAAACCAACAAACCAACAAGCCAACAAACCAACAAACCAACAAACCAACAATCCAACAATCCATCAAGCCAACAAACCAACAAACCAACAAGCCAACAAACCAACAAACCAACAAACCAACAAACCAACATGCCAACAAACCAACAAACTAAGTAACCAACAAGCCAACAAACCAACAAACCAACAAGCCAACAAACCAACAAACAACAAACCAACAAACCAACAAACTAACAAACCAACAAACCAACAAACCAACAAGCCAACAAGCCAACAAACCAACAAACCAACAAGCCAACAAACCAACAAACAAATATACCAACAAACCAACAAACCAACAAACCAACAAACTAACAAACCAACAAGCCAACAAATCAACAAACCAACAAACCATCAAACGAACAAAGCAACAAGCCAACAAGCCAACAAACCAACAAACCAACAAGCCAACAAACCAACAAACCAACAAGCCAACGAGCCAACAAACCAACAAACCAACAAACCAACAAGCCAACAAACCAACAAACCAACAAACCAACAAACCAACAAACCAACAAAGAAATAAACCAACAAACCAAAAAACCAACAAACTAACAAACCAACAAACTAACAAACCAACAAACCAACAAACCAACAAACCAACAAGCCAACAAGCCAACAAACCCACAAACCAACAAACCAACAAGCTAACAAACCAACAAGCCAACAAACCAACAAACCAACAAACCAAGTAACCAACAAACCAACAAACCATCAAACGAACAAAGCAACAAACCAACAAGCCAACAAACCAACAAATCAAGTAACCAACAAACCAACAAACCAACAAACCAACAAGCCAAGAAACCAACAAACCAACAAACCAACAAGCCAACATACGAACAAACAAATAAACCAACAAACCAACAAACCAACAAACCAACAAACCAAAAAACCAACAAACCAACAAACCAACAAGCCAACAAACCAACAAACAAATAAACTAACAAACCAACAAACTAACAAACCAACAAGCCAATAAGCCAACAAACCAACAAACCAATAAACCAACAAACAAACAAGCCAACAAGCCAACAAACCCACAAACCAACAAACCAACAAGCAAACAAACCAACAAGCCAACAAACCAACTAACCAACAAGCCAACAAGCCAACAAACCAACAAACCAACAAACTAACAAACCAACAAACGAACTAACCAACAAACCAACAAGCCAACAAGCCAACAAACCAACAAACCAACAAACCAACAAACCAACAAGCCAAGAAACCAACAAAACAACAAACCAACAAGGCAACAAACCAACAAACAAATAAACCAACAAACCAACAAACCAACAAACCAACAAACCAACAAACCAATAAACCAACAAACCAACAAGCCAACAAACCAACAAACAAATAAACTAACAAACCAACAAACCAACAAACCAACAAACCAACAAACCAACAAACCAACAAGCCAACAAACCAACAAGCCAACAAACCAACAAACCAACAAACAAAGTAACCAAAAAGGCAACAAACTAACAATTCAACAAGCCAACAAGCCAACAAACCAACAAACCAACAACCCAACAAAGCAACAAGCCAACAAGCCAACAAACCAACAAACCAACAAGCCAACGAACTAACAAACCAACAAGCCAACAAGCCAACAAACCAACAAACCAACAAACCAACAAACTAACAAGCCAACAAACCAACAAACCAACAAACCAACAAGCCAACAAACCAACAAACCAACAAGCCAACAAACCAACAAACCAACAAACCAACAAACCAACAAACCAACAAGCTAACAAGCCAACAAACCAACAAACCAACAAGCCAACAAACCAACAAACCAACAAACCAACAAGCCAAAAAACCAACAAGCCAACAAACCAACAAGCCAACAAACCAACAAACCAACAAAGCAAAAAGCCAACAAACCAACAAGCCAACAAACCAACAAACCAACAAACTAAGTAACCAACAAGCCAACAAGCCAACAAACCAACAAACCAACAAGCCAACAAACCAACAAACCAACAAACCAACAAACCAAAAAACCAAAAAACCAAAAAACCAACAAACCAACAAACCAACAAACCAATAAACCAACAAGCCAACAAGCCAACAAACCAACAAACCAACAAACTAACAAGCCAACAAACCAACAAGCCAACAAACCAACAAACCAACAAACCAAGTAACCAACAAACCATCAAACGAACGAAGCAACAAACCAACAAGCCAACAAGCTGACAAACCAACAAACCAAGTAACCAAAAAGCCAACAAACTAACAAACCAACAACCCAACAAACCACAAGCCAACAAACCAACAAACCAACAAGCCAACAAGCCAACAAACTAACAAACTAACAAACCAACAAACGAACTAACCAACAAACCAACAAGCCAACAAGCCAACAAACCACCAAGCCAACAAACCAACAAACCAACAAGCCAACAAGCCACCAAACCAACAAACCAACAAACCAACAAACTAACAAGCCAACAAACTAACAAACCAACAATCCAACAAACCAACAAACCAACAAACCAAAAAACCAAAAAACCAACAAGCCAACAAGCCAACAAACTAACAAACTAACAAACCAACAAACGAACTAACCAACAAACCAACAAGCCAACAAGCCAACAAACCACCAAGCCAACAAACCAACAAACCAACAAGCCAACAAGCCAACAAACCAACAAACCAACAAACCAACAAACTAACAAACCAACAAAACAACAAGCCAACAAACCAACAAACAAATAAACCAACAAACCAAAAAATCAACAAACCAACAAACCAGCAAACCAACAAACCAATAAACCAACAAGCCAACAATCCAACAAACCAACAAACCAACAAACCAACAAGCCAACAAACCAACAAGCCAACAAACCAACAAACCAACAAACAAAGTAACCAAAAAGGCAACAAACTAACAATTCAACAAGCCAACAAGCCAACAAACCAACAAACCAACAACCCAACAAAGCAACAAGCCAACAAGCCAACAAACCAACAAACCAACAAGCCAACAAACTAACAAACCAACAAGCCAACAAGCCAACAAACCAACAAACCAACAAACCAACAAACTAACAAGCCAACAAACCAACAAACCAACAAACCAACAAGCCAACAAACCAACAAACCAACAAGCCAACAAACCAACAAACCAACAAACCAACAAACCAACAAGCTAACAAGCCAACAAACCAACAAACCAACAAGCCAACAAACCAACAAACCAACAAACCAACAAGCCAAAAAACCAACAAGCCAACAAACCAACAAGCCAACAAACCAACAAACCAACAAAGCAAAAAGCCAACAAACCAACAAGCCAACAAACCAACAAACCAACAAACTAAGTAACCAACAAGCCAACAAGCCAACAAACCAACAAACCAACAAGCCAACAAACCATCAAACCAACAAACCAACAAACCAAAAAACCAAAAAACCAAAAAACCAACAAACCAACAAACCAACAAACCAATAAACCAACAAGCCAACAAGCCAACAAACCGACAAACCAACAAACTAACAAGCCAACAAACCAACAAGCCAACAAACCAAAAAACCAACAAACCAAGTAACCAACAAACCATCAAACGAACGAAGCAACAAACCAACAAGCCAACAAGCTGACAAACCAACAAACCAAGTAACCAAAAAGCCAACAAACCAACAAACCAACAACCCAACAAACCAACAAGCCAACAAACCAACAAACCAACAAGCCAACAAGCCAACAAACTAACAAACTAACAAACCAACAAACGAACTAACCAACAAACCAACAAGCCAACAAGCCAACAAACCACCAAGCCAACAAACCAACAAACCAACAAGCCAACAAGCCAACAAACCAACAAACCAACAAACCAACAAACTAACAAGCCAACAAACCAACAAACCAACAAGCCAACAAACCAACAAACCAACAAACCAACAAACAAACAAACCAACAAGCCAACAAACCAACAAACCAACAAGCCAACAAACCAACAAACAACAAACCAACAAACCAACAAACTAACAAACCAACAAACCAACAAACCAACAAGCCAACAAGCCAACAAACCAACAAACCAACAAGCCAACAAACCAACAAACAAATATACCAACAAACCAACAAACCAACAAACCAACAAACTAACAAACCAACAAGCCAACAAATCAACAAACCAACAAACCATCAAACGAACAAAGCAACAAGCCAACAAGCCAAAAAACCAACAAACCAACAAGCCAACAAACCAACAAACCAACAAGCCAACGAGCCAACAAACCAACAAACCAACAAACCAACAAGCCAACAAACCAACAAACCAACAAACCAACAAACCAACAAACCAACAAAGAAATAAACCAACAAACCAAAAAACCAACAAACTAACAAACCAACAAACCAACAAACCAACAAACCAACAAACCAACAAACCAACAAGCCAACAAGCCAACAAACCCACAAACCAACAAACCAACAAGCTAACAAACCAACAAGCCAACAAACCAACAAACCAAGTAACCAACAAACCAACAAACCAACAAACTAACAAGCCAAGAAACCAACAAACCAACAAACCAACAAGCCAACAAACCAACAAACCAACAAACCAAGTAACCAACAAACCATCAAACCAACGAAGCAACAAACCAACAAGCCAACAAGCTGACAAACCAACAAACCAAGTAACCAAAAAGCCAACAAACTAACAAACCAACAACCCAACAAACCAACAAGCCAACAAACCAACAAACCAACAAACCAACAAACCAACAAACCAACAAACCAACAAGCCAACAAACCAACAAACAAATAAACCAACAAACCAAAAAACCAACAAACCAACAAGCCAACAAACCAACAAACCAACAAACCAACAAGCCAACAAGGCAACAAATCAACAAACCAACAAGCCAACAAGCCAACAAACCAACAAACCAACAAGCCAACAAACCAACAAACCAACAAACCAACAAACAAACAAACCAACAAGCCAACAAACCAACAAACCAACAAGCCAACAAACCAACAAACCAACAAACCAACAATCCAACAATCCATCAAGCCAACAAACCAACAAACCAACAAGCCAACAAACCAACAAACCAACAAACCAACAAACCAACATGCCAACAAACCAACAAACTAAGTAACCAACAAGCCAACAAACCAACAAACCAACAAGCCAACAAACCAACAAACAACAAACCAACAAACCAACAAACTAACAAACCAACAAACCAACAAACCAACAAGCCAACAAGCCAACAAACCAACAAACCAACAAGCCAACAAACCAACAAACAAATATACCAACAAACCAACAAACCAACAAACCAACAAACTAACAAACCAACAAGCCAACAAATCAACAAACCAACAAACCATCAAACGAACAAAGCAACAAGCCAACAAGCCAACAAACCAACAAACCAACAAGCCAACAAACCAACAAACCAACAAGCCAACGAGCCAACAAACCAACAAACCAACAAACCAACAAGCCAACAAACCAACAAACCAACAAACCAACAAACCAACAAACCAACAAAGAAATAAACCAACAAACCAAAAAACCAACAAACTAACAAACCAACAAACTAACAAACCAACAAACCAACAAACCAACAAACCAACAAGCCAACAAGCCAACAAACCCACAAACCAACAAACCAACAAGCTAACAAACCAACAAGCCAACAAACCAACAAACCAACAAACCAAGTAACCAACAAACCAACAAACCATCAAACGAACAAAGCAACAAACCAACAAGCCAACAAACCAACAAATCAAGTAACCAACAAACCAACAAACCAACAAACCAACAAGCCAAGAAACCAACAAACCAACAAACCAACAAGCCAACATACGAACAAACAAATAAACCAACAAACCAACAAACCAACAAACCAACAAACCAAAAAACCAACAAACCAACAAACCAACAAGCCAACAAACCAACAAACAAATAAACTAACAAACCAACAAACTAACAAACCAACAAGCCAATAAGCCAACAAACCAACAAACCAATAAACCAACAAACAAACAAGCCAACAAGCCAACAAACCCACAAACCAACAAACCAACAAGCAAACAAACCAACAAGCCAACAAACCAACTAACCAACAAGCCAACAAGCCAACAAACCAACAAACCAACAAACTAACAAACCAACAAACGAACTAACCAACAAACCAACAAGCCAACAAGCCAACAAACCAACAAACCAACAAACCAACAAACCAACAAGCCAAGAAACCAACAAAACAACAAACCAACAAGGCAACAAACCAACAAACAAATAAACCAACAAACCAACAAACCAACAAACCAACAAACCAACAAACCAATAAACCAACAAACCAACAAGCCAACAAACCAACAAACAAATAAACTAACAAACCAACAAACCAACAAACTAACAAACCGACAAGCCAACAAACCAACAAGCCAACAAGCCAATAAACCAACAAACCAACAAACCAACAAACCAACAAACCAAAAAACCAAAAAACCAACAAGCCAACAAGCCAACAAACTAACAAACTAACAAACCGACAGACGAACTAACCAACAAACCAACAAGCCAACAAACCACCAAGCCAACAAACCAACAAACCAACAAGCCAACAAGCCAACAAACCAACATACCAACAAACCAACAAACTAACAAACCAACAAACCAACAAGCCAACAAACCAACAAACAAATAAACCAACAAATCAAAAAACCAACAAACCAACAAACCAGCAAACCAACAAACCAACAAACCAACAAGCCAACAATCCAACAAACCAACAAACCAACAAACCAACAAACCAACAAGCAAACAAACCAACAAGCCAACAAACCAACAAATCAAGTAACCAAAAAGGCAACAAACTAACAATTCAACAAGCCAACAAGCCAACAAACCAACAACCCAACAAAGCAACAAGCCAACAAGCCAACAAACCAACAAACCAACAAGCCAACAAACTAACAAACCAACAAGCCAACAAGCCAACAAACCAACAAACCAACAAACCAACAAGCCAACAAACCAACAAACCGACAAGCCAACAAACCAACAAACCAACAAACCAACAAACCAACACGCCAACAAGCTAACAAACCAACAAACCAACAAGCCAACAAACCAACAAACCAACAAACCAACAAGCCAACAAACCAACAAGCCAACAAACCAACAAGCCAACAAACCAACAAACTAAGAAACCAACAAGCCAACAAGCCAACAAACCAACAAACCAACAAGCCAACAAACCAACAAACCAACAAACCAGAAAACCAAAAAACCAAAAAACCAACAAACCAACAAACTAAGTAACCAACAAGCCAACAAGCCAACAAACCAATAAACCAACAAGCCAACAAGCCAACAAACCAACAAACCAACAAACCAACAAGCCAACAAACCAACAAGCCAACAAACCAACAAACCAACAAACCAAGTAACCAACAAACAACAAACCATCAAACGAACGAAGCAACAAACCAACAAGCCAACAAGCTGACAAACCAACAAACCAAGTAACCAAAAAGCCAACAAGCCAAGAAACCAACAAACCAACAAACCAACAAGGCAACAAACCAACAAACAAATAAACCAACAAACCAACAAACCAACAAACCAACAAACCAACAAACCAACAAACCAACAAACCAACAAGCCAACAAACCAACAAACAAATAAACTAACAAACCAACAAACCAACAAACTAACAAACCGACAAGCCAACAAACCAACAAGCCAACAAGCCAATAAACCAACAAACCAACAAACCAACAAACCAACAAACCAAAAAACCAAAAAACCAACAAGCCAACAAGCCAACAAACTAACAAACTAACAAACCGACAAACGAACTAACCAACAAACCAACAAGCCAACAAGCCAACAAACCACCAAGCCAACAAACCAACAAACCAACAAGCCAACAAGCCAACAAACCAACAAACCAACAAACCAACAAACTAACAAACCAACAAACCAACAAGCCAACAAACCAACAAACAAATAAACCAACAAATCAAAAAACCAACAAACCAACAAACCAGCAAACCAACAAACCAACAAACCAACAAGCCAACAATCCAACAAACCAACAAACCAACAAACCAACAAACCAACAAGCCAACAAACCAACAAGCCAACAAACCAACAAATCAAGTAACCACAAAGGCAACAAACTAACAATTCAACAAGCCAACAAGCCAACAAACCAACAACCCAACAAAGCAACAAGCCAACAAGCCAACAAACCAACAAACCAACAAGCCAACAAACTAACAAACCAACAAGCCAACAAGCCAACAAGCCAACAAACCAACAAACCAACAAACCAACAAGCCAACAAACCAACAAACCAACAAGCCAACAACCAACAAACCAACAAACCAACAAGCCAACAAGCTAACAAACCAACAAACCAACAAGCCAACAAACCAACAAACCAACAAACCAACAAGCCAACAAACCAACAAGCCAACAAACCAACAAGCCAACAAACCAACAAACTAAGTAACCAACAAGCCAACAAGCCAACAAACCAACAAACCAACAAGCCAACAAACCAACAAACCAACAAACCAGAAAACCAAAAAACCAAAAAACCAACAAACCAACAAACCAACAAACTAAGTAACCAACAAGCCAACAACCCAACAAACCAATAAACCAACAAGCCAACAAGCCAACAAACCAACAAACCAACAAACCAACAAGCCAACAAACCAACAAGCCAACAAACCAACAAACCAACAAACCAAGTAACCAACAAACAACAAACCATCAAACGAACGAAGCAACAAACCAACAAGCCAACAAGCTGACAAACCAACAAACCAAGTAACCAAAAAGCCAACAAACTAACAAACCAACAAGCCAACAAACCAACAAGCCAACAAACCAACAAACCAACAAACCAACAAACCAACAAACCAACAAACCAACAAGCCAACAAACCAACAAACAAATAAACCAACAAACCAAAAAACCAACAAACCAACAAGACAACAAACTAACAAACCAACAAACCAACAAGCCAACAAGGCAACAAATCAACAAACCAACAAGCCAACAAGCCAACAAACCAACAAACCAACAAACCAACAAGCCAACAAACCAACAAACCAACAAACCAACAAACAAACAAACCAACAAGCCAACAAACCAACAAACCAACAAGCCAACAAACCAACAAACCAACAAACCAACAAGCCAACAAGCCAACAAACCAACAAACCAACAAGCCAACAAACCAACAAACCAACAAACCAACATGCCAACAAACCAACAAACTAAGTAACCAACAAGCCAACAAACCAACAAACCAACAAGCCAACAAACCAACAAACAACAAACCAACAAACCAACAAACTAACAAACCAACAAACCAACAAACCAACAAGCCAACAAGCCAACAAACCAACAAACCAACAAGCCAACAAACCAACAAACAAATATACCAACAAACCAACAAACCAACAAACCAACAAACTAACAAACCAACAAGCCAACAAATCAACAAACCAACAAACCATCAAACGAACAAAGCAACAAGCCAACAAGCCAACAAACCAATAAACCAACAAGCCAACAAACCAACAAACCAACAAGCCAACGAGCCAGCAAACCAACAAACCAACAAACCAACAAGCCAACAAACCAACAAACCAACAAACCAACAAACCAACAAACCAACAAGCCAACAAACCAACAAACAAATAAGCCAACAAACCAAAAAACCAACAAACCAACAAACCAACAAACCGACAAACCAACAAACCAACAAACCAACAAGCCAACAAGCCAACAAACCCACAAACCAACAAACCAACAAGCTAACAAACCAACAAGCCAACAAACCAACAAACCAACAAACCAAGTAACCAACAAACCAACAAACCATCAAACGAACAAAGCAACAAACCAACAAGCCAACAAGCCAACAAACCAACAAACCAAGTAACCAAAAAGCCAACAAACTAACAAACCAACAAACCAACAAACCAACAAGCCAACAAGCCAACAAACCAACAAACCAACAAACTAACAAACCAACAAACGACCTAACCAACAAACCAACAAGCCAACAAGCCAACAAGCCAACAAACCAACAAACCAACAAACCAACAAGTCAAGAAACCAACAAACCAACAAACCAACAAGCCAACAAACCAACAAACAAATAAACCAACAAACCAACAAACCAACAAACCAACAAACCAACAAGCCAACAAACCAACAAACCAACAAACCAACAAGCCAACAAACCAACAAACAAATAAACTAACAAACCAACAAACCAACAAACTAACAAACCGACAAGCCAACAAACCAACAAGCCAACAAGCCAACAAGCCAACAAACCAACAAACCAACAAACCAACAAACCAACAAACCAAAAAACCAAAAAACCAACAAGACAACAAGCCAACAAACTAACAAACTAACAAACCAACAAACGAACTAACCAACAAACCAACAAGCCAACAAGCCAACAAACCACCAAGCCAACAAACTAACAAAACAACAAGCCAACAAGCCAACAAACCAACAAACCAACAAACCAACAAACTAACAAACCAACAAACCAACAAGCCAACAAACCAACAAACCAACAAGCCAACGAGCCAGCAAACCAACAAACCAACAAACCAACAAGCCAACAAACCAACAAACCAACAAACCAACAAACCAACAAACCAACAAGCCAACAAACCAACAAACAAATAAACCAACAAACCAAAAAACCAACAAACCAACAAACCAGCAAACCAACAAACCAACAAACCAACAAGCCAATAATCCAACAAACCAACAAACCAACAAACCAACAAACCAACAAGCCAACAAACCAACAAGCCAACAAATCAACAAACCAACAAACCAAGTAACCAAAAAGGCAACAAACTAACAATTCAACAAGCCAACAAGCCAACAAACCAACAACCCAACAAAGCAACAAGCCAACAAGCCAACAAACCAACAAACCAACAAGCCAACAAACTAACAAACCAACAAGCCGGCAAGCCAACAAACCAACAAACCAACAAACCAACAAACCAACAAGCCAACAAACCAACAAACCAACAAACCAACAAGCCAACAAACCAACAAACCAACAAGCCAACAAACCAACAAACCAACAAACCAACAAACCAACAAGCCAACAAGCCAACAAAAAAACAAACCAACAAACCAACAAGCCAACAAACCAACAAGCCAACAAACCAACAAGCCAACAAACCAACAAACCAACAAAGCAAAAAGCCAACAAACCAACAAGCCAACAAACCAACAAACCAACAAACTAAGTAACCAACAAGCCAACAAGCCAACAAACCAACAAGCCAACAAACCGACAAACCAACAAACCAGAAAACCAAAAAACCAAAAAACCAACAAACCAAGAAACCAACAAACCAATAAACCAACAAGCCAACAAGCCAACAAACCAACAAACCAACAAACCAACAAGCCAACAAACCAACAAGCCAACAAACCAACAAACCAACAAACCAAGTAACCAACAAACAACAAACCATCAAACGAACGAAGCAACAAACCAACAAGCCAACAAGCTGACAAACATACAAACCAAGTAACCAAAAAGCCAACAAACTAACAAACCAACAAGCCAACAAACCAACAAGCCAACAAACCAACAAACCAACAAACCAACAAACCAACAAACCAACAAACCAACGAACCAACAAGCCAACAAACCAACAAATAAATAAACCAACAAACCAAATAGCAACAAACCAACAAGCCAACAAACCAACAAACCAACAAACCAACAAGCCAACAAGGCAACAAATCAACAAACCAACAAGCCAACAAGCCAACAAACCAACAAACCAACAAGCCAACAAACCAACAAACCAACAAACCAAAAAACCAACAAACCAACAAACCAACAAACCAAGTATCCAAAAAGCCACCAAACTAACAAACCAGCAAGCCAACAAACCAACAAGCCAACAAGCCAACAAGCCAACAAACCAACAAACAAATAAACTAACAAACCAACAAACCAACAAACCAACAAGCCAACAAGCCAACAAACAAACAAACCAACCAGCCAACAAACCAACAAACAAATAAACCAACAAACCAACAAACTAACAAGCCAACAAGCCAACAAACCAACAAACCAACAAAACCAACAAGCCAACAAACCAACAAATCAACAAACCAACAAACCAACAAGCCAACAAACCAACAAACAAATAAACCAACAAACCAAAAAACCAACAAACCAACAACCAACAAACCAACAAACCAACAAACCAACAAGCCAACAAGCCAACAAACCAACAAACCAACAAACCAACAAACAAATAAACCAACAAACCAACAAACCAACAAACCAACAAACAAATAAACCAACAAACCAACAAACCAACAAATTAACAAACCAACAAACCAATTAACCAACAAACCAACAAACCAAGTAATCAAAAAGCCAACAAACTAACAAACCAAAAAGCCAACAAGCCAACAAACCAACAAACCAACAAAGCAAGAAGCCAACAAGCCAACAAACCAACAAGCCAACAAACCAACAAACCAACAACCCAACAAGCCAACAAACCAACAAACAAATAAACCAACAAGCCAACAAACCAACAAGCCAAGAAACCAACCAACCAACAAACCAACAAGCCAACAAACCAACAAACAAATAAACCAACAAACCAACAAACCAACAAACCAACAAACCAACAAGCCAACAAGCCAACAAACCAACAAACCAACAAACCAACAAACCAACAAGCCAACAAACCAGCAAACCACCAAACCAACAAACCAAGTAACCAAAAAGCCAACAAACTAACAAACCAACAAGCCAACAAGCCAACAAATCAACAAGACAACAAACCAACAAACCAACAAAGCAACAAGCCAACAAGCCAACAAACCAACAAACCAACAAGCCAAAAAACCAACAAACCAACAAACCAACAAACCAACAAACCAACAAACAAACAAACCAACAAGCCAACAACCCAACAAACCAACTAACCAACAAGCCAATAAGCCAACAAACCAACAAACCAACAAGCCAATTAACCAACAAACCAACAAACGAACAAACCAACAAACCAACAAACCAAAGAGCCAACAAGCCAACAAATCAACAAACCAACAAGCCAACAAACCAACAAGCCAACAAGCCAACAAACCAACAAACCAACAAATCAACAAGCCAACAAGCCAACAAACCAACAAACAAATAAACCAACAAACCAATAAACCAACAAGCCAACAAACCAACAAACCAACAAACCAACAAACCAATAAACCAACAAGCCAACAAACCAACAAACCAACAAACCAACAAACCAATAAACAAACAAGCCAACAAACCAACAAACCAACAAACCAACAAACCAAAAAACCAAAAAGCCAACAAACTAACAAACCAACAAGCCAACAAGCCAACAACCAACAAACCAACAAGCCAACAAATCAACAAACCAACAAACTAACAAACCAACAAGCCAACAAACCAACAAACCATCAAACGAACAAAGCAACAAGCCAACAAGCCAACAAACCAACAAGCCAACAAACCAACAAACCAACAAGCCAACAAGCCAACAAGCCAACAAACCAACAAACCAACAAACCAAGAAGCCAACAAACCAACAAACCAACAAACCAACAAACCAACAAACCAACAAACCAACAAACCAACAAACCAACAACCCAACAAATCAACAAACCAACAAACCAACAAGCCAACAAACCAACAAGCCAACAAACCAACAAGCCAACAAACCAACAAACCAACAAACCAAGTAACCAACAAACCAACAAACTATCAAACGAACAAAGCAACAAGCCAACAAGCCAACAAACCAACAAACCAAGTAACCAAAAAGCCAACAAACTAACAAACCAACAAGCCAACAAACCAACAAGCCAACAAGCCAACAAACCAACAAACCAAGAAACCAACAAAGCAACAAACCAAAAAACCAACAAACAAAAAACCAACAAACAAACAAACCATCAAACGAACAAAGCAACAAGCCAACAAGCCAACAAACCAACAAACCAACAAACCAACAAACCAACAAAGCAACAAACCAACAAACCAACAAGCCAACAAGCCAACCAACCAACAAACCAACAAACCATACAAGCCAACAAACCAACAAACCAACAAGCCAACAAACCAACAGACCAACAAACCAACAAACCAACAAGCCAACAAGCCAACAAACCAACAAACCAACAAGCCAACAAACCAACAAACCAACAAACCAACAAACCAACAAACCAACAAGCCAACAAGCCAACAAACCAACAAACCAACAAGCCAACGAGCCAACAAACCAACAAACCAACAAGCCAACAAACCAACAAACCAACAAACCAATAAACCAACAAGCCAACAAACATACACGCGAACAAGCCAACAAACCAACAAACCAACAAACCAACAAACCAACAAACCAACAAACCAACAAGCCAACGAACCAACAAACAAATAAACCAACAAATCAACAAGCCAACAAGCCAACAAACCAACAAACAAATAAACCAACAAACCAACAAACCAACAAACCAACAAACCAACAAACCAACAAACAAACAAACCAACAAGCCAACAAACCAACAAACCAACAAGCCAACAAACCAACAAACCAACAAACGAACAAACCAACAAACCAACAAACCAACAAACCAACAAGCCAACAAGCCAACAAACCCACAAACCAACAAACCAACAAGCTAACAAACCAACAAGCCAACAAACCAACAAACCAAGTAACCAACAAACCAACAAACTATCAAACGAACAAAGCAACAAACCAACAAGCCAACAAGCCAACAAACCAACAAACCAAGTAACCAAAAAGCCAACAAACTAACAAACCAACAAGCAAACAAGCCAACAAGCCAACAAGCCAACAAGCCAACAAACCAACAAACCAACAAAGCAACAAACCAAAACACCGACAAACCAAAAAACCAAGAAACCAACAAACCATCAAACGAACAAAGCAACAAGCCAACAAGCCAACAAACCAACAAACCAACAAGCCAACAAACCAACAAACCAACAAGCCAACAAGCCAACAAACCAACAAACTAACAACCCAATAAACCAACAAGCCAACAAACCAACAAACCAACAAACCAACAAACCAAAAAACCAAAAAGCCAACAAACTAACAAACCAACAAGCCAACAAGCCAACAACCAACAAACCAACAAGCCAACAAACCAACAAACCAACAAACTAACAAACCAACAAGCCAACAAACCAACAAACCAACAAACCATCAAACGAACAAAGCAACAAGCCAACAAGCCAACAAACCAACAAGCCAACAAACCAACAAACCAACAAGCATACAAGCCAACAAACCAACAAACCAACAAACCAAGAAGCCAACAAACCAACAAACCAACAAACCAACAAACCAACAAACCAACAAACCAACAAACCAACAAACCAACAAGCCAACAAGCCAACAAATCAACAAACCAACAAACCAACAAGCCAACAAACCAACAAGCCAACAAACCAACAAGCCAACAAACCAACAAACCAACAAACCAAGTAACCAACAAACCAACAAACCATCAAACGAACAAAGCAACAAACCAACAAGCCAACAAGCCAACAAACCAACAAACCAAGTAACAAAAAAGCCAACAAACTAACAAACCAACAAGCCAACAAACCAACAAGCCAACAAGCCAACAAACCAACAAACCAACAAACCAACAAAACAACAAACCAACAAACCAACAAGCCAACAAGCCAACCAACCAACAAACCAACAAACCATACAAGCCAACAAACCAACAAACAAACAAACCATCAAACGAACAAAGCAACAAGCCAACAAGCCAACAAACCAACAAACCAACAAACCAACAAACCAACAAACCAACAAACCAACAAGCCAACAAGCCAACCAACCAACAAACCAACAAACCATACAAGCCAACAAACCAACAAACCAACAAGCCAACAAACCAACAGACCAACAAACCAACAAACCAACAAGCCAACAGACCAACAAACCAACAAACCAACAAGCCAACAAGCCAACAAACCAACAAACCAACAAACCAAAAAACCAACAAACAAACAAACCATCAAACGAACAAAGCAACAAGCCAACAAGCCAACAAACCAACAAACCAACAAACCAACAAACCAACCAACCAACAAACCAACAAGCCAACAAGCCAACCAACCAACAAACCAATAAACCATACAAGCCAACAAACCAACAAACCAACAAGCCAACAAACCAACAGACCAACAAACCAACAAACCAACAAGCCAACAAGCCAACAAACCAACAAACCAACAAGCCAACAAACCAACAAACCAACAAACCAACAAACCAACAAGCCAACAAACCAACAAACCAACAAACCAACAAACCAACAAACCAACAAACCAACAAACCAACAAGCCAACAAGCCAACAAACCCACAAACCAACAAACCAACAAGCTAACAAACCAACAAGCCAACAAACCAACAAACCAAGTAACCAACAAACCAACAAACCATCAAACGAACAAAGCAACAAACCAACAAGCCAACAAGCCAACAAACCAACAAACCAAGTAACCAAAAAGCCAACAAACTAACAAACCAACAAGCAAACAAGCCAACAAGCCAACAAGCCAACAAGCCAACAAACCAACAAACCAACAAAGCAACAAACCAAAACACCGACAAACCAAAAAACCAAGAAACCAACAAACCATCAAACGAACAAAGCAACAAGCCAACAAGCCAACAAACCAACAAACCAACAAACCAACAAGCCAACAAACCAACAAACCAACAAGCCAACAAGCCAACAAACCAACAAACCAACAAACCAATAAACCAACAAGCCAACAAACCAACAAACCAACAAACCAAAAAACCAAAAAGCCAACAAACTAACAAACCAACAAGCCAACCAGCCAACAACCAACAAACCAACAAGCCAACAAACCAACAAACCAACAAACTAACAAACCAACAAGCCAACAAACCAACAAACCAACAAATCATCAAACGAACAAAGCAACAAGCCAACAAGCCAACAAACCAACAAGCCAACAAACCAACAAACCAACAAGCCAACAAGCCAACAAACCAACAAACCAACAAACCAAGAAGCCAACAAACCAACAAACCAACAAACCAACAAACCAACAAACCAACAAACTAACAAACCAACAAACCAACAAGCCAACAAATCAACAAACCAACAAACCAACAAGCCAACAAACCAACAAGCCAACAAACCAACAAGCCAACAAACCAACAAACCAACAAACCAAGTAACCAACAAACCAACAAACCATCAAACGAACAAAGCAACAAACCAACAAGCCAACAAGCCAACAAACCAACAAACCAAGTAACCAAAAAGCCAACAAACTAACAAACCAACAAGCCAACAAACCAACAAGCCAACAAGCCAACAAACCAACAAACCAACAAACCAACAAAGCAACAAACCAAAAAACCAACAAACCAAAAAACCAACAAACAAACAAACCATCAAACGAACAAAGCAACAAGCCAACAAGCCAACAAACCAACAAACCAACAAACCAACAAACCAACAAACCAACAAACCAACAAGCCAACAAGCCACCCAACCAACAAACCAACAAACCATACAAGCCAACAAACCAACAAACCAACAAGCCAACAAACCAACAGACCAACAAACCAACAAACCAACAAGCCAACAAGCCAACAAACCAACAAACCAACAAGCCAACAAACCAACAAACCAACAAACCAACAAACCAACAAACCAACAAGCCAACAAGCCAACAAACCAACAAACCAACAAGCCAACGAGCCAACAAACCAACAAACCAACAAGCCAACAAACCAACAAACCAACAAACCAATAAACCAACAAGCCAACAAACCAACACGCGAACAAGCCAACAAACCAACAAACCAACAAACCAACAAACCAACAAACCAACAAACCAACAAACCAACAAGCCAACGAACCAACAAACAAATAAACCAACAAATCAACAAGCCAACAAGCCAACAAACCAACAAACAAATAAACCAACAAACCAACAAACCAACAAACCAACAAACCAACAAACCAACAAACAAACAAACCAACAAGCCAACAAACCAACAAACCAACAAGCCAACAAACCAACAAACCAACAAACCAACAAACCAACAAACCAACAAACCAACAAACCAACAAGCCAACAAGCCAACAAACCCACAAACCAACAAACCAACAAGCTTACAAACCAACAAGCCAACAAACCAACAAACCAAGTAACCAACAAACCAACAAACCATCAAACGAACAAAGCAACAAACCAACAAGCCAACAAGCCAACAAACCAACAAACCAAGTAACCAAAAAGCCAACAAACTAACAAACCAACAAGCAAACAAGCCAACAAGCCCACAAGCCAACAAGCCAACAAACCAACAAACCAACAAAGCAACAAACCAAAACACCGACAAACCAAAAAACCAAGAAACCAACAAACCATCAAACGAACAAAGCAACAAGCCAACAAGCCAACAAACCAACAAACCAACAAGCCAACAAACCAACAAACCAACAAGCCAACAAGCCAACAAACCAACAAACCAACAAACCAATAAACCAACAAGCCAACAAACCAACAAACCAACAAACCAACAAACCAAAAAACCAAAAAGCCAACAAACTAACAAACCAACAAGCCAACAAGCCAACAACCAACAAACCAACAAGCCAACAAACCAACAAACCAACAAACTAACAAACCAACAAGCCAACAAACCAACAAACCAACAAACCATCAAACGAACAAAGCAACAAGCCAACAAGCCAACAAACCAACAAACCAACAAGCCAACAAGCCAACAAACCAACAAACCAACAAACCAAGAAGCCAACAAACCAACAAACCAACAAACCAACAAACCAACAAACCAACAAACCAACAAACCAACAAACCAACAAGCCAACAAGCCAACAAATCAACAAACCAACAAACCAACAAGCCAACAAACCAACAAGCCAACAAACCAACAAGCCAACAAACCAACAAACCAACAAACCAAGTAACCAACAAACCAACAAACCATCAAACGAACAAAGCAACAAACCAACAAGCCAACAAGCCAACAAACCAACAAACCAAGTAACCAAAAAGCCAACAAACTAACAAACCAACAAGCCAACAAACCAACAAGCCAACAAGCCAACAAACCAACAAACCAACAAACCAACAAAGCAACAAACCAAAAAACCAACAAACAAACAAACCATCAAACGAACAAAGCAACAAGCCAACAAGCCAACAAACCAACAAACCAACAAACCAACAAACCAACAAACCAACAAACCAACAGGCCAACAAGCCAACCAACCAACAAACCAACAAACCATACAAGCCAACAAACCAACAAACCAACAAGCCAACAAACCAACAGACCAACAAACCAACAAACCAACAAGCCAACAAACCAACAAACCAACAAACCAACAAGCCAACAAACCAACAAACCAACAAACCAACAAACCAACAAACCAACAAGCCAACAAGCCAACAAACCAACAAACCAACAAGCCAACGAGCCAACAAACCAACAAACCAACAAGCCAACAAACCAACAAACCAACAAACCAATAAACCAACAAGCCAACAAACCAACACGCGAACAAGCCAACAAACCAACAAACCAACAAACCAACAAACCAACAAACCAACAAACCAACAAGCCAACGAACCAACAAACAAATAAACCAACAAACCAAAAAACCAGCAAACCAACAAACCAACAAAACAACAAACCAACAAACCAACAAACCAACAAGCCAACAAGCCAACAAACTAACAAACCAACAAACCAACAAGCCAACAAACCAACAAGCCAACAAAGCAACAAACCAACAAACCAAGTAACCAAAAAGCCAACAAACTAACAAACCAACAAGCCAACAAGCCAACAAACCAACAAACCAACAAAGCAACAAGCCAACAAGCCAACAAACCAACAAACCAACAAGCCAACAAACCAACAAACCAACAAGCCAACAAGCCAACAAGCCAACAAACCGACAAACCAACAAACCAACAAGCCAACAAACCAACAAACCAACAAGCCAACAAACCAACAAACCAACAAACCAACAAACCAACAAGCCAACAAACCAACAAACCAACAAACCAACAAGCCAACAAGCCAACAAACCAACAAACCAGCAAGCCAACAAACCAACAAACCAACAAACCAACAAGCCAACAAAACAATAAACAAATAAACCAACAAACCGACAAACCAACAAACCAACAAACCAACAAACTAACAAACCAACAAGCCAACAAACCAACAAACCAACAAGCCAACAAACAAACAAACCAACAAACCAACAAGCCAACAAGCCAACAAGCCAACAAACCAACAAACCAACAAACCAACAAACCAACAAACCAACAAACCAAAATGCCAACAAACCAACAAACTAAGTAACCAACAAGCCAACAAACCAACAAACCAACAAGCCAACAAGCGTACAAACCAACAAACCAACAAGCTAACAAACCAACAAACCAACAAACCAACAAGCCAACAAACCAACAAACAAATAAAGCAACAAGCCAACAAACCAACAAACCAACAAGCCAACAAACCAACAAACCAACAAACCAACAAACCAACAAACCAACAAACCAACAAGCCAACAAGCCAACAAACCAACAAACCAACAAGCCAACAAACCAACAAATCAACAAACCAACAAACCAACAAGCCAACAAACCAACAAGCCAACAAACCAACAAGCCAACAAACCAACAAACCAACAAAGCAACAAAGCAACAAGCCAACAAACCAAGAAGCCAACAAACCAACAAACCAACAAACTAAGTAACCAACAAGCCAACAAGTCAACAAACCAACAAACCAACAAGCCAACAAACCAACAAACCAACAAAGCAAAAAACCAACAAACCAACAAACTAACAAACCAACAAACCAACAAACCAACAAGCCAACAAGCCAACAAGCCAACAAACCAACAAACCAACAAACCAACAAGCCAACAAACCAACAAACCAACAAACCAAAAAGCCAACAAACTAACAAACCAACAAGCCAACAAACCAACAAACCAACAAACCAACAAAGCAACAAGCCAACAAACCAACAAACCAACAAGCCAACAAACCAACAAACCAACAAGCCAACAAGCCAGCAAACCAACAAACCAACAAACCAAAAAACCAACAAACCAACAAACAAACAAACCAACAAACCAACAAAGCAACAAACCAAAAAACCAACAAACCAAAAAACCAACAAACCAACAAACCATCAAACGAACAAAGCAACAAGCCAACAAACCAACAAACCAAGTAACCAAAAAGCCAACAAACCAACAAACCAATAAGCCAACAAACCAACAAACCAACAAACCAACAAACCAACAAGCCAACAAACCAACAAACCAACAAACAAATAAACCAACAAACCAACAAACCAACAAGCCAACAAGCCAAGAAACCAACAAACCAACAAACCAACAAACCAACAAACCAACAAACCAACAACTCAACAAGCCAACAAACCAACAAGCCAACAAGCCAACAAACCAACAAACCAACAAACTAACAAACCAACAAACCAACAAGCCAACAAACCAACAAGCCAACAAACCAACAAACCAACAAAGCAACAAGCCAACAAGCAAACAAGCCAACAAGCCAACAAACCAACAAACCAACAAACCAACAAACCAACAAACCAACAAACCAACAAACCAACAACTCAACAAGCCAACAAACCAACAAGCCAACAAGCCAACAAACCAACAAACCAACAAACCAACAAACCAACAAACCAACATGCCAACAAACCAACAAACTAAGTAACCAACAACCCAACAAACCAACAAACCAACAAGCCAACAAACCAAAAAACCAACAAAGCAACAAGCCAACAAACCAACAAGCCAACAAACCAACAAACCAACAAACTAAGTAACCAACAAGCCAACAAGCCAACAAAACAACAAACCAACAAGCCAACAAACCAACAAACCAACAAACCAAAAAACCAACAAACCAACAAACCAATCAACCAACAAACCAACAAACCAACAACCCAACCAGCCAACAAACCAACAAACCAACAAACCAACAAGCCAACAAACCAAAAAGCCAACAAACCAACAAACTAACAAACCAAGTAACGAAAAATCCAACAAACTAACAAACCAACAAGCCAACAAGCCAACAAACCAACAAACCAACAAAGCAACAAGCCAACAAGCCAACAAACCAACAAACCAACAAGCCAACAAACCAACAAACCAACAAGCCAACAAGCCAACAAACCAACAAACCAACAAACCAACAAGCCAAAAAACCAACAAACCAACAAGCCAACAAGCCAACAAACCAACAAACCAACAAACCAACAAGCCGACAAACCAACAAGCCAACAAACCAACAAACCAACAAACCAAGTAACCAAAAAGCCAACAAACTAACAAACCAACAAGCCAACAAGCCAACATACCAACAAACCAACAAAGCAACAAGCCAACAAGCCAATAAACCAACAAGCCACCAAAGCAACAAACAAATAAACCAAAAACCAACAAACCAACAAGCCAACAAGCCAACAAACCAACAAACCAACAAGCCAACAAACCAACAAACAAATAAACCAACAAACCAAAAAAACCAACAAACCAACAAACCAACAAACCGACAAACCAACAAACCAAGAAGCCAGCAAACCAACAAGCCAACAAACCAACAAACCATCAAACCAACAAACTAACAAACCAACAAGCCAACAAACCAACAAACCAACAAACCATCAAACGAACAAAGCAACAAACCAACAAGCCAACAAACCAAAAAACCAACAAGCCAACAAACCAACAAACCAACAAGCCAACAAACCAACAAACCAACAAACCAACAAACCAACAAGCCAACAAGCCAACAAACCAACAAACCAACAAACCAACAAACCAACAAGCCAACAAACCAACAAACAAATAAACCAACAAACCAAAAAACCAACAAACAAACAAACCAACAAACCAACAAACCAACAAACCAACAAGCCAACAAGCCAACAAACCAACAAACCAACAAGCCAACAAGCCAACAAACCCACAAACCAACAAACCAACAAGCCAACAAACCAACAAGCCAACAAACCAACAAACCAACAAACCAAGTAACCAACAAACCAACAAACCATCAAACGAACAAAGCAACAAACCAACAAGCCAACAAGCCAACAAACCAACAAACCAAGTAACCAAAAACCCAACAAACTAACTAACCAACAAGCCAACAAACCAACAAACCAACAAGCCAACAAACCAACAAACCAACAAAGCAACAAACCAAAACACCAACAAACCAAAAAACCAAGAAACCAACAAACCATCAAACGAAAAAAGCAACAAGCCAACAAGCCACCAAACCAACAAACCAACAAGCCAACAAGCCAACAAACCAACAAACCAACGAGACAACAAGCCAACTAACCAACAAACCAACAAACTAACAAACCAACAAACCAACAAACCAACAAATCAAGTAACCAAAAAGCCAACAAACTAACAAACCAACAAACCAACAAGCCAACAAACCAACAAGCCAACAAACCAACAAACCAACAAAGCAACAAGCCAACAAGCAAACAAGCCAACAAACCAACAAACCAACAAACCAAAAAACCAATAAACCAACAAGCCAACAAGCCAACAAACCAACAAACCAACAAACCAACAAGCCAACAAACCAACAAGCCAACAAACCAACAAACCAAGTAACCAAAAAGCCAACAAACTAACAAACCAACAAGCCAACAAGCCAACACACCAACAAACCAACAAAGCAACTAGCCAACAAGCCAACAAACCAACAAACCAACAAGCCAACCAACCAACAAACCAACAAACCAACAAGCCAACAAACCAACAAACAAATAAACAAATAAACCAACAAACCAACAAACCAACAAACCAACAAACCAACAAACCAAAAAACCAACAAACCAACAAACCAACAAGCCAACAAACCAACAAACAAATAAACCAACAAACCAAAAAACCAACAAACAAACAAACCAACAAACCAACAAACCAACAAACCAACAAGCCAACAAGCCAACAAACCAACAAACCGACAAACCAACAAACCAACAAACCAACAAACTAACAAACCAACAAGCCAACAAACCAACAAACCAACAAGCCAACAAACAAACAAACCAACAAACCAACAAGCCAACAAGCCAACAAGCCAACAAACCAACAAACCAACAAACCAACAAACCAACAAACCAACAAACCAAAATGCCAACAAACCAACAAACTAAGTAACCAACAAGCCAACAAACCAACAAACCAACAAGCCAACAAGCGTACAAACCAACAAACCAACAAGCTAACAAACCAACAAACCAACAAACCAACAAGCCAACAAACCAACAAACAAATAAAGCAACAAGCCAACAAACCAACAAACCAACAAGCCAACAAACCAACAAACCAACAAACCAACAAACCAACAAACCAACAAACCAACAAGCCAACAAGCCAACAAACCAACAAACCAACAAGCCAACAAACCAACAAATCAACAAACCAACAAACCAACAAGCCAACAAACCAACAAGCCAACAAACCAACAAGCCAACAAACCAACAAACCAACAAAGCAACAAAGCAACAAGCCAACAAACCAAGAAGCAAACAAACCAACAAACCAACAAACTAAGTAACCAACAAGCCAACAAGTCAACAAACCAACAAACCAACAAGCCAACAAACCAACAAACCAACAAAGCAAAAAACCAACAAACCAACAAACTAACAAACCAACAAACCAACAAACCAACAAGCCAACAAGCCAACAAGCCAACAAACCAACAAACCAACAAACCAACAAGCCAACAAACCAACAAACCAACAAACCAAAAAGCCAACAAACTAACAAACCAACAAGCCAACAAACCAACAAACCAACAAACCAACAAAGCAACAAGCCAACAAACCAACAAACCAACAAGCCAACAAACCAACAAACCAACAAGCCAACAAGCCAGCAAACCAACAAACCAACAAACCAAAAAACCAACAAACCAACAAACAAACAAACCAACAAACCAACAAAGCAACAAACCAAAAAACCAACAAACCAAAAAACCAACAAACCAACAAACCATCAAACGAACAAAGCAACAAGCCAACAAACCAACAAACCAAGTAACCAAAAAGCCAACAAACCAACAAACCAACAAGCCAACAAACCAACAAACCAACAAACCAACAAGCCAACAAACCAACAAACCAACAAACAAATAAACCAACAAACCAACAAACCAACAAGCCAACAAGCCAACAAACCAACAAACCAACAAACCAACAAACCAACAAACCAACAAACCAACAACTCAACAAGCCAACAAACCAACAAGCCAACAAGCCAACAAACCAACAAACCAACAAACCAACAAACCAACAAACCAACATGCCAACAAACCAACAAACTAAGTAACCAACAACCCAACAAACCAACAAACCAACAAGCCAACAAACCAACAAACCAACAAAGCAACAAGCCAACAAACCAACAAGCCAACAAACCAACAAACCAACAAACTAAGTAACCAACAAGCCAACAAGCCAACAAAACAACAAACCAACAAGCCAACAAACCAACAAACCAACAAACCAAAAAACCAACAAACCAACAAACCAATAAACCAACAAACCAACAAACCAACAACCCAACCAGCCAACAAACCAACAAACCAACAAACCAACAAGCCAACAAACCAAAAAGCCAACAAACCAACAAACTAACAAACCAAGTAACGAAAAATCCAACAAACTAACAAACCAACAAGCCAACAAGCCAACAAACCAACAAACCAACAAAGCAACAAGCCAACAAGCCAACAAACCAACAAACCAACAAGCCAACAAACCAACAAACCAACAAGCCAACAAGCCAACAAACCAACAAACCAACAAACCAACAAGCCAAAAAACCAACAAACCAACAAGCCAACAAGCCAACAAACCAACAAACCAACAAACCAACAAGCCGACAAACCAACAAGCCAACAAACCAACAAACCAACAAACCAAGTAACCAAAAAGCCAACAAACTAACAAACCAACAAGCCAACAAGCCAACATACCAACAAACCAACAAAGCAACAAGCCAACAAGCCAATAAACCAACAAGCCACCAAAGCAACAAACAAATAAACCAAAAACCAACAAACCAACAAGCCAACAAGCCAACAAACCAACAAACCAACAAGCCAACAAACCAACAAACAAATAAACCAACAAACCAAAAAAACCAACAAACCAACAAACCAACAAACCGACAAACCAACAAACCAAGAAGCCAGCAAACCAACAAGCCAACAAACCAACAAACCATCAAACCAACAAACTAACAAACCAACAAGCCAACAAACCAACAAACCAACAAACCATCAAACGAACAAAGCAACAAACCAACAAGCCAACAAACCAAAAAACCAACAAGCCAACAAACCAACAAACCAACAAGCCAACAAACCAACAAACCAACAAACCAACAAACCAACAAGCCAACAAGCCAACAAACCAACAAACCAACAAACCAACAAACCAACAAGCCAACAAACCAACAAACCAACAAACCAACAAACCAACAAGCCAACAAGCCAACAAACCAACAAACCAACAAACCAACAAACCAACAAGCCAACAAACCAACAAACAAATAAACCAACAAACCAAAAAACCAACAAACAAACAAACCAACAAACCAACAAACCAACAAACCAACAAGCCAACAAGCCAACAAACCAACAAACCAACAAGCCAACAAGCCAACAAACCCACAAACCAACAAACCAACAAGCCAACAAACCAACAAGCCAACAAACCAACAAACCAACAAACCAAGTAACCAACAAACCAACAAACCATCAAACGAACAAAGCAACAAACCAACAAGCCAACAAGCCAACAAACCAACAAACCAAGTAACCAAAAAGCCAACAAACTAACTAACCAACAAGCCAACAAAACAACAAACCAAGAAGCCAACAAACCAACAAACCAACAAAGCAACAAACCAAAACACCAACAAACCAAAAAACCAAGAAACCAACAAACCATCAAACGAAAAAAGCAACAAGCCAACAAGCCACCAAACCAACAAACCAACAAGCCAACAAGCCAACAAACCAACAAACCAACAAGACAACAAGCCAACTAACCAACAAACCAACAAACTAACAAACCAACAAACCAACAAACCAACAAATCAAGTAACCAAAAAGCCAACAAACTAACAAACCAACAAACCAACCAGCCAACAAACCAACAAGCCAACAAACCAACAAACCAACAAAGCAACAAGCCAACAAGCAAACAAGCCAACAAACCAACAAACCAACAAACCAAAAAACCAATAAACCAACAAGCCAACAAGCCAACAAACCAACAAACCAACAAACCAACAAGCCAACAAACCAACAAGCCAACAAACCAACAAACCAACAAACCAAGTAACCAAAAAGCCAACAAACTAACAAACCAACAAGCCAACAAGCCAACACACCAACAAACCAACAAAGCAACTAGCCAACAAGCCAACAAACCAACAAACCAACAAGCCAACCAACCAACAAACCAACAAACCAACAAGCCAACAAACCAACAAACAAATAAACAAATAAACCAACAAACCAACAAACCAACAAACCAACAAACCAACAAACCAAAAAACCAACAAACCAACAAACCAACAAGCCAACAAGCCAACAAACCAACAAACCAACAAGCAAACAAGCCAACAAAGCAACAAACCAACAAGCCAACAAACCAACAAACAAACATACCAACAAACCAACAAACCAACAAACAAATAAACCAACAAACCAAAAAAACCAACAAACCAACAAACCAACAAACCAACAAGCCAGCAAACCAACAAGCCAACAAACCAACAAACCAATAAACCAACAAACTAACAAACCAACAAGTCAACAAACCAACAAACCAACAAACCATCAAACGAACAAAGCAACAAGCCAACAAGCCAACAAACCAACAAACTAACAAGCCAACAAACCAACAAACCAACAAGCCAACAAGCCAACAAACCAACAAACCAACAAACCAACAAGCCAACAAACCAACAAACCAACAAACCAAGTAACCAACAAACCAACAAACCATCAAACGAACAAAGCAACAAACCAACAAGCCAACAAGCCAACAAACCAACAAACCAAGGAACCAAAAAGCCAACAAACTAACAAACCAACTAGCCAACAAACCAACAAGCCAACAAGCCAACAAACCAACAAACCAACAAAGCAACAATTCAAAAAACCAACAAACCAAAAAACCAACAAACCAACAAACCATCAAACGAACAAAGCAACAAGCCAACAAGCCAACAAACCAACAAACCAACAAGCCAACAAACCAACAAACCAACAAGCCAACAAGCCAACCAACCAACAAACCAACAAACCAACAAGCCAACAAACCAACAAACCAACAAGCCAACAAACCAACAAACCAACAAGCCAACAAGCCAAAAAACCAACAAACCAACAAGCCAACGAACCAATAAACCAACAAACCAATAAGCCAACAAGCCAACAAACCAACAAACCAACAAACCAACAAGCCAACAAACCAACATGCCAACAAGCCAACAAACCAACAAACCAACAAACCAACAAACCAACAAACTAACAAACCAACAAACCAACAAGCCAACAAACCAACAAGCCAACAAAGCAACAAACCAACAAACCAAGTAACCAAAAAGCCAACAAACTAACTAACCAACAAGCCAACAAAACAACAAACCAAGAAGCCAACAAACCAACAAACCAACAAAGCAACAAACCAAAACACCAACAAACCAAAAAACCAAGAAACCAACAAACCATCAAACGAAAAAAGCAACAAGCCAACAAGCCACCAAACCAACAAACCAACAAGCCAACAAGCCAACAAACCAACAAACCAACAAGACAACAAGCCAACTAACCAACAAACCAACAAACTAACAAACCAACAAACCAACAAACCAACAAATCAAGTAACCAAAAAGCCAACAAACTAACAAACCAACAAACCAACAAGCCAACAAACCAACAAGCCAACAAACCAACAAACCAACAAAGCAACAAGCCAACAAGCAAACAAGCCAACAAACCAACAAACCAACAAACCAAAAAACCAATAAACCAACAAGCCAACAAGCCAACAAACCAACAAACCAACAAACCAACAAGCCAACAAACCAACAAGCCAACAAACCAACAAACCAACAAACCAAGTAACCAAAAAGCCAACAAACTAACAAACCAACAAGCCAACAAGCCAACACACCAACAAACCAACAAAGCAACTAGCCAACAAGCCAACAAACCAACAAACCAACAAGCCAACCAACCAACAAACCAACAAACCAACAAGCCAACAAACCAACAAACAAATAAACAAATAAACCAACAAACCAACAAACCAACAAACCAACAAACCAACAAACCAAAAAACCAACAAACCAACAAACCAACAAGCCAACAAGCCAACAAACCAACAAACCAACAAGCAAACAAGCCAACAAACCAACAAACCAACAAGCCAACAAACCAACAAACGAACATACCAACAAACCAACAAACCAACAAACAAATAAACCAACAAACCAAAAAAACCAACAAACCAACAAACCAACAAACCAACAAGCCAGCAAACCAACAAGCCAACAAACCAACAAACCAATAAACCAACAAACTAACAAACCAACAAGTCAACAAACCAACAAACCAACAAACCATCAAACGAACAAAGCAACAAGCCAACAAGCCAACAAACCAACAAACTAACAAGCCAACAAACCAACAAACCAACAAGCCAACAAGCCAACAAACCAACAAACCAACAAACCAACAAGCCAACAAACCAACAAACCAACAAACCAAGTAACCAACAAACCAACAAACCATCAAACGAACAAAGCAACAAACCAACAAGCCAACAAGCCAACAAACCAACAAACCAAGGAACCAAAAAGCCAACAAACTAACAAACCAACTAGCCAACAAACCAACAAGCCAACAAGCCAACAAACCAACAAACCAACAAAGCAACAATTCAAAAAACCAACAAACCAAAAAACCAACAAACCAACAAACCATCAAACGAACAAAGCAACAAGCCAACAAGCCAACAAACCAACAAACCAACAAGCCAACAAACCAACAAACCAACAAGCCAACAAGCCAACCAACCAACAAACCAACAAACCAACAAGCCAACAAACCAACAAACCAACAAGCCAACAAACCAACAAACCAACAAGCCAACAAGCCAAAAAACCAACAAACCAACAAGCCAACGAACCAATAAACCAACAAACCAATTAGCCAACAAGCCAACAAACCAACAAACCAACAAACCAACAAGCCAACAAACCAACATGCCAACAAGCCAACAAACCAACAAACCAACAAACCAACAAACCAACAAACTAACAAACCAACAAACCAACAAGCCAACAAACCAACAAGCCAACAAAGCAACAAACCAACAAACCAAGTAACCAAAAAGCCAACAAACTAACAAACCACCAAGCCAACAAGCCAACAAACCAATAAACCAACAAAGCAACAAGCCAACAAGCCAACAAACCAACAAACCAACAAGCCAACAAACCAACAAACCAACAAGCCAACAAGCCAACAAACAAATAAACCAAAAAACCAACAAACCAACAAACCAAAAAACTAACAAACCAACAAGCCAACAAACCAACAAACCAACAAGCCAACAAGCAAACAAACAAACAAACCAACAAACCAACAAGCCAACAAGCCAACAAGCCAACAAACCAACAAACCAACAAGCCAACAAACCAACAAAACAACAAACCAATATGCCAACAAACCAACAAACTAAGTAACCAACAAGCCAACAAACCAACAAACCAACAAGCCAACAAGCGTACAAACCAACAAACCAACAAGCTAACAAACTAACAAACCAACAAACCAACAAGCCAACAAACCAACAAACAAATAAAGCAACAAGCCAACAAACCAACAAACCAACAAGCCAACAAACCAACAAACCAACAAGCCAACAAGCCAACAAACCAACAAACCAAGAAGCCAACAAAGCAACAAACCAACAAACCAACAAACCAACGAGCCAACAAACCAACAAGCCAACAAACCAACAAGCCAACAAACCAACAAACCAACAAAGCAACAAGCCAACAAACCAACAAGCCAACAAACCAACAAACCAACAAACTAAGTAACCAACAAGCCAACAAGTCAACAAACCAACAAACCAACAAGCCAACAAACCAACAAACCAACAAACCAACAAACCAAAAAACCAACAAACCAACAAACCAACAAACCAACAAACCAACAAACCAACAAACCAACAAGCCAACAAGCCAACAAACCAACAAACCAACAAGCCAACAAACCAACAAGCCAACAAACCAACAAACCAACAAACTAAGTAACCAACAAGCCAACAAACCAACAAACCAACAAACCAACAAGCCAACAAGCCAGCAAACCAACAAACCAACAAACCAAAAAACCAACAAACCAACAAACCAACAAACCAACAAGCCAACAAACCAACAAACCAACAAAGCAACAAGCCAACAAACCAACAAGCCAACAAACCAACAAACCAACAAACTAAGTAACCAACAAGCCAACAAGTCAACAAACCAACAAACCAACAAGCCAACAAACCAACAAACCAACAAACCAACAAGCTAACAAACTAACAAACCAACAAACCAACAAACCAACAAACCAACAAAGCAACAAGCCAACAAGCCAACAAACCAACAAGCCAACAAGCCAACAAACCAACAAACCAACAAAGCAACAAGCCAACAAGCCAACAAACCAACAAACCAACAAGCCAACAAACCAACAAACCAACAAGCCAACAAGCCAGCAAACCAACAAATCAACAAACCAAAAAACCAACAAACCAACAAACCAACAAACCAACAAACCAACAAACCAACAAACCAACAAAGCAACAAAACAAAAAACGAACAAACCAAAAAACCAACAAACCAACAAACCATCAAACGAACAAAGCAACAAGCCAACACACCCACAAACCAAGTAACCAAAAAGCCAACAAACCAACAAACCAACAAGCCAACAAACCAACAAACCAACAAACCAACAAGCCAACAAACCAACAAACCAACAAACAAATAAACCAACAAACCAACAAACCACCAAGCCAACAAGCCAACAAATCAACAAACCAACAAACCAACAAACCAACAAACCAACAAAACAACAACTCAACAAGCCAACAAACCAACAAGCCAACAAACCAACAAACCACCAAACCAACAAACCAACAAACCAACATGTTTACAAACCAACAAACTAAGTAACCAACAACCCAACAAACCAACAAACCAACAAGCCAACAAACCAACAAACCAACAAAGCAACAAGCCAACAAACCAACAAGCTAACATGCCAACAAACCAACAAACTAAGTAACCAACAAGCCAACAAGCCAACAAACCAACAAACCAACAAGCCAACAAACCAACAAACCAACAAACCAAAAAACCATCAAACCAACAAACCAACAAACCAACAAACCAACAAACCAACAAGCCAACAAACCAACAAACCAACAAACCAAAAAGCCAACAAACCAACAAGCCAACAAACCAACAACCCAACAAACCAACAAACCAACAAGCCAACAAGCCAACAAGCCAACAAACCAACAAACCAACAAACCAAAAAACCAAAAAACTAACAAGCCAACAAGCCAACAAACCAACAAACCAACAAACCAACAAACCAACAAACCAACAAGCCAACAAACCAACAAGCCAACAAACCAACAAACCAACAAACCAAGTAACCAAAAAGCCAACAAACTAACAAACCAACAAGCCAACAAGCCAACACACCAACAAACCAACAAAGCAACAAGCCAACAAGCCAACAAACCAACAAACCAACAAGCCAACAAACCAACAAACCAACAAGCCAACAAGCCAACAAGCCAACAAACCAACAAACCAACAAACCAACAAACCAAAAAACCAACAAACTAACAAGCCAACAAGCCAACAAACCAACAAACCAACAAACCAACAAACCAACAAACCAACAAGCCAACAAACCAACAAGCCAACAAACCAACAAACCAACAAACCAAGTAACCAAAAAGCCAACAAACTAACAAACCAACAAGCCAACAAGCCAACACACCAACAAACCAACAAAGCAACAAGCCAACAAGCCAACAAACCAACAAGCCACCAAACCAAAAAACAAAGTAACCAACAAACCAACAAACCAACAAACAACAAACCAACAAACCAACAAACCAAAAAACCAACAAACCAACAAACCAACAAGCCAACAAGCCAACAAACCAACAAATCAACAAGCCAACAAACCAACATACAAATAAACCAGCAAACCAAAAACACCAACAAACCAACAAACCAACAAACCGACAAACCAACAAACCAACAAGCCAGCAAACCAACAAGCCAACAAACCAACAAACCATCAAACCAACAAACTAACAAACCAACAAACCAACAAGCCAACAAACCAACAAACCAACAAACCATCAAACGAACAAAGCAACAATCCAACAAGCCAACAAACCAACAAACCAACAAGCCAACAAACCAACAAACCAACAAGCCAACAAGCCAACAAACTAACAAACAACAAACCAACAAGCCAACAAACCAACAAACCAACAAACCAACAAACCAACAAACCAACAAGCCAAGAAACCAACAAACAAATAAACCAACAAACGAACAAAGCAACAAACCAACAAACCAACAAACCAAAAAACCAACAAACCAACAAACCAACAAGCCAACAAGCCAACAAACCAACAAACCAACAAAGCAACAAGCCAACAAGCCAACAAACCAACAAGCCACCAAACCAAAAAACAAAGTAACCAACAAACCAACAAACCAACAAACAACAAACCAACAAACCAACAAACCAAAAAACCAACAAACCAACAAACCAACAAGCCAACAAGCCAACAAACCAACAAACCAACAAGCCAACAAGCCAACAAACCAACAAACCAACAAGCCAACAAACCAACAAACCAACAAATCAACAAGCCAACAAACCAACATACAAATAAACCAGCAAACCAAAAACACCAACAAACCAACAAACCAACAAACCGACAAACCAACAAACCAACAACCCAACAAACCAACAAACCAACAAGCCAACAAACCAACAAACCAACAAAGCAACAAGCCAACAAACCAACAAGCCAACAAACCAACAAACCAACAAACTAAGTAACCAACAAGCCAACAAGCCAACAAAACAACAAACCAACAAGCCAACAAACCAACAAACCAACAAACCAAAAAACCAACAAACCAACAAACCAATAAACCAACAAACCAACAAACCAACAACCCAACCAGCCAACAAACCAACAAACCAACAAACCAACAAGCCAACAAACCAAAAAGCCAACAAACCAACAAACTAACAAACCAAGTAACGAAAAATCCAACAAACTAACAAACCAACAAGCCAACAAGCCAACAAACCAACAAACCAACAAAGCAACAAGCCAACAAGCCAACAAACCAACAAACCAACAAGCCAACAAACCAACAAACCAACAAGCCAACAAGCCAACAAACCAACAAACCAACAAACCAACAAGCCAAAAAACCAACAAACCAACAAGCCAACAAGCCAACAAACCAACAAACCAACAAACCAACAAGCCGACAAACCAACAAGCCAACAAACCAACAAACCAAGTAACCAAAAAGCCAACAAACTAACAAACCAACAAGCCAACAAGCCAACATACCAACAAACCAACAAAGCAACAAGCCAACAAGCCAATAAACCAACAAGCCACCAAAGCAACAAACAAATAAACCAAAAACCAACAAACCAACAAGCCAACAAACCAACAAACCAACAAACCATCAAACGAACAAAGCAACAAACCAACAAGCCAACAAACCAAAAAACCAACAAGCCAACAAACCAACAAACCAACAAGCCAACAAACCAACAAACCAACAAACCAACAAACCAACAAGCCAACAAGCCAACAAACCAACAAACAAACCAAGTAACCAAAAAGCCAACAAACTAACTAACCAACAAGCCAACAAACCAACAAACCAACAAGCCAACAAACCAACAAACCAACAAAGCAACAAACCAACAAACCAACAAGCAAACAAGCCAACAAACCAACAAACCAACAAGCCAACAAACCAACAAACCAACATACCAACAAACCAACAAACCAACAAACAAATAAACCAACAAACCAAAAAAACCAACAAACCAACAAACCAACAAACCAACAAGCCAGCAAACCAACAAGCCAACAAACCAACAAACCAACAAACCAACAAACCAACAAGCCAGCAAACCAACAAGCCAACAAACCAACAAACCATCAAACGAACAAAGCAACAAGCCAACAAGCCAACAAACCAACAAACTAACAAGCCAACAAACCAACAAACCAACAAGCCAACAAGCCAACAAACCAACAAACCAACAAACCAACAAGCCAACAAACCAACAAGCCAACAAACCAACAAACCAACAAACCAACAAACCAACAAGCCAACAAACCAACAAACCAACAAACCAAGTAACCAACAAACCAACAAACCATCAAACGAACAAAGCAATAAACCAACAAGCCAACAAGCCAACAAACCAACAAACCAAGGAACCAAAAAGCCAACAAACTAACAAACCAACTAGCCAACAAACCAACAAGCCAACAAGCCAACAAACCAACAAACCAACAAAGCAACAATTCAAAAAACCAACAAACCAAAAAACCAACAAACCAACAAACCATCAAACGAACAAAGCAACAAGCCAACAAGCCAACAAACCAACAAACCAACAAGCCAACAAACCAACAAACCAACAAGCCAACAAGCCAACCAACCAACAAACCAACAAACCAACAAGCCAACAAACCAACAAACCAACAAGCCAACAAACCAACAAACCAACAAGCCAACAAGCCAAAAAACCAACAAACCAACAAGCCAACGAACCAACAAACCAACAAACCAATAAGCCAACAAGCCAACAAACCAACAAACCAACAAACCAACAAGCCAACAAACCAACATGCCAACGAGCCAACAAACCAACAAACCAACAAACCAACAAACCAACAAACTAACAAACCAACAAACCAACAAGCCAACAAACCAACAAGCCAACAAAGCAACAAACCAACAAACCAAGTAACCAAAAAGCCAACAAACTAACAAACCAACAAGCCAACAAGCCAACAAACCAATAAACCAGCAAAGCAACAAGCCAACAAGCCAACAAACCAACAAACCAACAAGCCAACAAACCAACAAACCAACAAGCCAACAAGCCAACAAACAAATAAACCAAAAAACCAACAAACCAACAAACCAAAAAACTAACAAACCAACAAGCCAACAAACCAACAAACCAACAAGCCAACAAACAAACAAACAAACAAACCAACAAACCAACAAGCCAACAAGCCAACAAGCCAACAAACCAACAAACCAACAAGCCAACAAACCAACAAAACAACAAACCAATATGCCAACAAACCAACAAACTAAGTAACCAACAAGCCAACAAACCAACAAACCAACAAGCCAACAAGCGTACAAACCAACAAACCAACAAGCTAACAAACTAACAAACCAACAAACCAACAAGCCAACAAACCAACAAACAAATAAAGCAACAAGCCAACAAACCAACAAACCAACAAGCCAACAAACCAACAAACCAACAAGCCAACAAGCCAACAAACCAACAAACCAACAAGCCAACAAACCAACAAACCAACAAAGCAACAAACCAACAAACCAACAAGCAAACAAGCCAACAAACCAACAAACCAACAAGCCAACAAACCAACAAACCAACATACCAACAAACCAACAAACCAACAAACAAATAAACCAACAAACCAAAAAAACCAACAAACCAACAAACCAACAAACCAACAAGCCAGCAAACCAACAAGCCAACAAACCAACAAACCAACAAACCAACAAACCAACAAGCCAGCAAACCAACAAGCCAACAAACCAACAAACCATCAAACGAACAAAGCAACAAGCCAACAAGCCAACAAACCAACAAACTAACAAGCCAACAAACCAACAAACCAACAAGCCAACAAGCCAACAAACCAACAAACCAACAAACCAACAAGCCAACAAACCAACAAGCCAACAAACCAACAAACCAACAAACCAACAAACCAACAAGCCAACAAACCAACAAACCAACAAACCAAGTAACCAACAAACCAACAAACCATCAAACGAACAAAGCAATAAACCAACAAGCCAACAAGCCAACAAACCAACAAACCAAGGAACCAAAAAGCCAACAAACTAACAAACCAACTAGCCAACAAACCAACAAGCCAACAAGCCAACAAACCAACAAACCAACAAAGCAACAATTCAAAAAACCAACAAACCAAAAAACCAACAAACCAACAAACCATCAAACGAACAAAGCAACAAGCCAACAAGCCAACAAACCAACAAACCAACAAGCCAACAAACCAACAAACCAACAAGCCAACAAGCCAACCAACCAACAAACCAACAAACCAACAAGCCAACAAACCAACAAACCAACAAGCCAACAAACCAACAAACCAACAAGCCAACAAGCCAAAAAACCAACAAACCAACAAGCCAACGAACCAACAAACCAACAAACCAATAAGCCAACAAGCCAACAAACCAACAAACCAACAAACCAACAAGCCAACAAACCAACATGCCAACGAGCCAACAAACCAACAAACCAACAAACCAACAAACCAACAAACTAACAAACCAACAAACCAACAAGCCAACAAACCAACAAGCCAACAAAGCAACAAACCAACAAACCAAGTAACCAAAAAGCCAACAAACTAACAAACCAACAAGCCAACAAGCCAACAACCCAATAAACCAGCAAAGCAACAAGCCAACAAGCCAACAAACCAACAAACCAACAAGCCAACAAACCAACAAACCAACAAGCCAACAAGCCAACAAACAAATAAACCAAAAAACCAACAAACCAACAAACCAAAAAACTAACAAACCAACAAGCCAACAAACCAACAAACCAACAAGCCAACAAACAAACAAACAAACAAACCAACAAACCAACAAGCCAACAAGCCAACAAACCAACAAAACAACAAACCAATATGCCAACAAACCAACAAACTAAGTAACCAACAAGCCAACAAACCAACAAACCAACAAGCCAACAAGCGTACAAACCAACAAACCAACAAGCTAACAAACTAACAAACCAACAAACCAACAAGCCAACAAACCAACAAACAAATAAAGCAACAAGCCAACAAACCAACAAACCAACAAGCCAACAAACCAACAAACCAACAAGCCAACAAGCCAACAAACCAACAAACCAAGAAGCCAACAAAGCAACAAACCAACAAACCAACAAACCAACAAGCCAACAAACCAACAAGCCAACAAACCAACAAGCCAACAAACCAACAAACCAACAAAGCAACAAGCCAACAAACCAACAAGCCAACAAACCAACAAACCAACAAACTAAGTAACCAACAAGCCAACAAGTCAACAAACCAACAAACCAACAAGCCAACAAACCAACAAACCAACAAACCAACAAACCAAAAAACCAACAAACCAACAAACCAACAAACCAACAAACCAACAAACCAACAAACCAACAAGCCAACAAGCCAACAAACCAACAAACCAACAAGCCAACAAACCAACAAGCCAACAAACCAACAAACCAACAAACTAAGTAACCAACAAGCCAACAAACCAACAAACCAACAAACCAACAAGCCAACAAGCCAGCAAACCAACAAACCAACAAACCAAAAAACCAACAAACCAACAAACCAACAAACCAACAAGCCAACAAACCAACAAACCAACAAAGCAACAAGCCAACAAACCAACAAGCCAACAAACCAACAAGCCAACAAACCAACAAACCAACAAAGCAACAAGCCAACAAACCAACAAGCCAACAAACCAACAAACCAACAAACTAAGTAACCAACAAGCCAACAAGTCAACAAACCAACAAACCAACAAGCCAACAAACCAACAAACCAACAAACCAACAAACCAAAAAACCAACAAACCAACAAACCAACAAACCAACAAACCAACAAACCAACAAACCAACAAGCCAACAAGCCAACAAACCAACAAACCAACAAGCCAACAAACCAACAAGCCAACAAACCAACAAACCAACAAACTAAGTAACCAACAAGCCAACAAACCAACAAACCAACAAACCAACAAGCCAACAAGCCAGCAAACCAACAAACCAACAAACCAAAAAACCAACAAACCAACAAACCAACAAACCAACAAGCCAACAAACCAACAAACCAACAAAGCAACAAGCCAACAAACCAACAAGCCAACAAACCAACAAACCAACAAACTAAGTAACCAACAAGCCAACAAGTCAACAAACCAACAAACCAACAAGCCAACAAACCAACAAACCAACAAACCAACAAGCTAACAAACTAACAAACCAACAAACCAACAAACCAACAAAGCAACAAGCCAACAAGCCAACAAACCAACAAGCCAACAAGCCAACAAACCAACAAACCAACAAAGCAACAAGCCAACAAGCCAACAAACCAACAAACCAACAAGCCAACAAACCAACAAACCAACAAGCCAACAAGCCAGCAAACCAACAAATCAACAAACCAAAAAACCAACAAACCAACAAACCAACAAACCAACAAACCAACAAACCAACAAACCAACAAAGCAACAAAACAAAAAACGAACAAACCAAAAAACCAACAAACCAACAAACCATCAAACGAACAAAGCAACAAGCCAACACACCCACAAACCAAGTAACCAAAAAGCCAACAAACCAACAAACCAACAAGCCAACAAACCAACAAACCAACAAACCAACAAGCCAACAAACCAACAAACCAACAAAGCAACAAGCCAACAAACCAACAAGCTAACAAGCCAACAAACCAACAAACTAAGTAACCAACAAGCCAACAAGCCAACAAACCAACAAACCAACAAGCCAACAAACCAACAAACCAACAAACCAAAAAACCATCAAACCAACAAACCAACAAACCAACAAACCAACAAACCAACAAACCAATAAGCCAACAAGCCAACAAACCAACAAACCAACAAACCAAAAAGCCAACAAACCAACAAGCCAACAAACCAACAAGCCAACAAACCAACAAACCAACAAGCCAACAAGCCAACAAGCCAACAAACCAACAAACCAACAAACCAAAAAACCAACAAACTAACAAGCCAACAAGCCAACAAACCAACAAACCAACAAACCAACAAACCAACAAACCAACAAGCCAACAAACCAACAAGCCAACAAACCAACAAACCAACAAACCAAGTAACCAAAAAGCCAACAAACTAACAAACCAACAAGCCAATAAGCCAACACACCAACAAACCAACAAAGCAACAAGCCAACAAGCCAACAAACCAACAAACCAACAAGCCAACAAACCAACAAACCAACAAGCCAACAAGCCAACAAGCCAACAAACCAACAAACCAACAAACCAAAAAACCAACAAACTAACAAGCCAACAAGCCAAGAAACCAACAAACCAACAAACCAACAAACCAACAAGCCAACAAACCAACAAGCCAACAAACCAACAAACCAACAAACCAAGTAACCAAAAAGCCAACAAACTAACAAACCAACAAGCCAACAAGCCAACACACCAACAAACCAACAAAGCAACAAGCCAACAAGCCAACAAACCAACAAGCCACCAAACCAAAAAACAAAGTAACCAACAAACCAACAAACCAACAAACAACAAACCAACAAACCAACAAACCAAAAAACCAACAAACCAACAAACCAACAAGCCAACAAGCCAACAAACCAACAAACCAACAAGCCAACAAGCCAACAAACCAACAAACCAACAAGCCAACAAACCAACAAACCAACAAATCAACAAGCCAACAAACCAACATACAAATAAACCAGCAAACCAAAAACACCAACAAACCAACAAACCAACAAACCGACAAACCAACAAACCAACAAGCCAGCAAACCAACAAGCCAACAAACCAACAAACCATCAAACCAACAAACTAACAAACCAACAAACCAACAAGCCAACAAACCAACAAACCAACAAACCATCAAACGAACAAAGCAACAATCCAACAAGCCAACAAACCAACAAACCAACAAGCCAACAAACCAACAAACCAACAAGCCAACAAGCCAACAAACTAACAAACAACAAACCAACAAGCCAACAAACCAACAAACCAACAAACCAACAAACCAACAAACCAACAAGCCAAGAAACCAACAAACAAATAAACCAACAAACGAACAAAGCAACAAACCAACAAACCAACAAACCAAAAAACCAACAAACCAACAAACCAACAAGCCAACAAGCCAACAAACCAACAAACCAACAAAGCAACAAGCCAACAAGCCAACAAACCAACAAGCCACCAAACCAAAAAACAAAGTAACCAACAAACCAACAAACCAACAAACAACAAACCAACAAACCAACAAACCAAAAAACCAACAAACCAACAAACCAACAAGCCAACAAGCCAACAAACCAACAAACCAACAAGCCAACAAGCCAACAAACCAACAAACCAACAAGCCAACAAACCAACAAACCAACAAATCAACAAGCCAACAAACCAACATACAAATAAACCAGCAAACCAAAAACACCAACAAACCAACAAACCAACAAACCGACAAACCAACAAACCAACAACCCAACAAACCAACAAACCAACAAGCCAACAAACCAACAAACCAACAAAGCAACAAGCCAACAAACCAACAAGCCAACAAACCAACAAACCAACAAACTAAGTAACCAACAAGCCAACAAGCCAACAAAACAACAAACCAACAAGCCAACAAACCAACAAACCAACAAACCAAAAAACCAACAAACCAACAAACCAATAAACCAACAAACCAACAAACCAACAACCCAACCAGCCAACAAACCAACAAACCAACAAACCAACAAGCCAACAAACCAAAAAGCCAACAAACCAACAAACTAACAAACCAAGTAACGAAAAATCCAACAAACTAACAAACCAACAAGCCAACAAGCCAACAAACCAACAAACCAACAAAGCAACAAGCCAACAAGCCAACAAACCAACAAACCAACAAGCCAACAAACCAACAAACCAACAAGCCAACAAGCCAACAAACCAACAAACCAACAAACCAACAAGCCAAAAAACCAACAAACCAACAAGCCAACAAGCCAACAAACCAACAAACCAACAAGCCGACAAACCAACAAGCCAACAAACCAACAAACGAACAAACCAAGTAACCAAAAAGCCAACAAACTAACAAACCAACAAGCCAACAAGCCAACATACCAACAAACCAACAAAGCAACAAGCCAACAAGCCAATAAACCAACAAGCCACCAAAGCAACAAACAAATAAACCAAAAACCAACAAACCAACAAGCCAACAAGCCAACAAACCAACAAACCAACAAGCCAACAAACCAACAAACAAATAAACCAACAAACCAAAAAAACCAACAAACCAACAAACCAACAAACCGACAAACCAACAAACCAAGAAGCCAGCAAACCAACAAGCCAACAAACCAACAAACCATCAAACCAGCAAACTAACAAACCAACAAGCCAACAAACCAACAAACCAACAAACCATCAAACGAACAAAGCAACAAACCAACAAGCCAACAAACCAAAAAACCAACAAGCCAACAAACCAACAAACCAACAAGCCAACAAACCAACAAACCAACAAACCAACAAACCAACAAGCCAACAAGCCAACAAACCAACAAACCAACAAACCAACAAACCAACAAGCCAACAAACCAACAAACAAATAAACCAACAAACCAAAAAACCAACAAACCAGCAAACCAACAAACCAACAAACCAACAAACCAACAAGCCAACAAGCCAACAAACCAACAAACCAACAAGCCAACAAGCCAACAAACCCACAAACCAACAAACCAACAAGCCAACAAACCAACAAGCCAACAAACCAACAAACCAACAAACCAAGTAACCAACAAACCAACAAACCATCAAACGAACAAAGCAACAAACCAACAAGCCAACAAGCCAACAAACCAACAAACCAAGTAACCAAAAAGCCAACAAACTAACTAACCAACAAGCCAACAAACCAACAAACCAACAAGCCAACAAACCAACAAACCAACAAAGCAACAAACCAAAACACCAACAAACCAAAAAACCAAGAAACCAACAAACCATCAAACGAAAAAAGCAACAAGCCAACAAGCCACCAAACCAACAAACCAACAAGCCAACAAGCCAACAAACCAACAAACCAACAAGACAACAAGCCAACTAACCAACAAACCAACAAACTAACAAACCAACAAACCAACAAACCAACAAATCAAGTAACCAAAAAGCCAACAAACTAAAAAACCAACAAACCAACAAGCCAACAAACCAACAAGCCAACAAACCAACAAACCAACAAAGCAACAAGCCAACAAGCAAACAAGCCAACAAACCAACAAACCAACAAACCAAAAAACCAATAAACCAACAAGCCAACAAGCCAACAAACCAACAAACCAACAAACCAACAAGCCAACAAACCAACAAGCCAACAAACCAACAAACCAACAAACCAAGTAACCAAAAAGCCAACAAACTAACAAACCAACAAGCCAACAAGCCAACACACCAACAAACCAACAAAGCAACTAGCCAACAAGCCAACAAACCAACAAACCAACAAGCCAACCAACCAACAAACCAACAAACCAACAAGCCAACAAACCAACAAACAAATAAACAAATAAACCAACAAACCAACAAACCAACAAACCAACAAACCAACAAACCAACAAACCAAAAAACCAACAAACCAACAAACCAACAAGCCAACAAGCCAACAAACCAACAAACCAACAAGCAAACAAGCCAACAAACCAACAAACCAACAAGCCAACAAACCAACAAACCAACATACCAACAAACCAACAAACCAACAAACAAATAAACCAACAAACCAAAAAAACCAACAAACCAACAAACCAACAAACCAACAAGCCAGCAAACCAACAAGCCAACAAACCAACAAACCAATAAACCAACAAACTAACAAACCAACAAGTCAACAAACCAACAAACCAACAAACCATCAAACGAACAAAGCAACAAGCCAACAAGCCAACAAACCAACAAACTAACAAGCCAACAAACCAACAAACCAACAAGCCAACAAGCCAACAAACCAACAAACCAACAAACCAACAAGCCAACAAACCAACAAACCAACAAACCAAGTAACCAACAAACCAACAAACCATCAAACGAACAAAGCAACAAACCAACAAGCCATTAAGCCAACAAACCAACAAACCAAGGAACCAAAAAGCCAACAAACTAACAAACCAACTAGCCAACAAACCAACAAGCCAACAAGCCAACAAACCAACAAACCAACAAAGCAACAATTCAAAAAACCAACAAACCAAAAAACCAACAAACCAACAAACCATCAAACGAACAAAGCAACAAGCCAACAAGCCAACAAACCAACAAACCAACAAGCCAACAAACCAACAAACCAACAAGCCAACAAGCCAACCAACCAACAAACCAACAAACCAACAAGCCAACAAACCAACAAACCAACAAGCCAACAAACCAACAAACCAACAAGCCAACAAGCCAAAAAACCAACAAACCAACAAGCCAACGAACCAACAAACCAACAAACCAATAAGCCAACAAGCCAACAAACCAACAAACCAACATACCAACAAGCCAACAAACCAACATGCCAACAAGCCAACAAACCAACAAACCAACAAACCAACAAACCAACAAACTAACAAACCAACAAACCAACAAGCCAACAAACCAACAAGCCAACAAAGCAACAAACCAACAAACCAAGTAACCAAAAAGCCAACAAACTAACAAACCAACAAGCCAACAAGCCAACAAACCAATAAACCAACAAAGCAACAAGCCAACAAGCCAACAAACCAACAAACCAACAAACAAACAAACAAACAAACCAACAAACCAACAAGCCAACAAGCCAACAAGCCAACAAACTAACAAACCAACAAGCCAACAAACCAACAAAACAACAAACCAATATGCCAACAAACCAACAAACTAAGTAACCAACAAGCCAACAAACCAACAAACCAACAAGCCAACAAGCGTACAAACCAACAAACCAACAAGCTAACAAACTAACAAACCAACAAACCAACAAGCCAACAAACCAACAAACAAATAAAGCAACAAGCCAACAAACCAACAAACCAACAAGCCAACAAACCAACAAACCAACAAGCCAACAAGCCAACAAACCAACAAACCAAGAAGCCAACAAAGCAACAAACCAACAAACCAACAAACCAACAAGCCAACAAACCAACAAGCCAACAAACCAACAAGCCAACAAACCAACAAACCAACAAAGCAACAAGCCAACAAACCAACAAGCCAACAAACCAACAAACCAACAAACTAAGTAACCAACAAGCCAACAAGTCAACAAACCAACAAACCAACAAGCCAACAAACCAACAAACCAACAAACCAACAAACCAAAAAACCAACAAACCAACAAACCAACAAACCAACAAACCAACAAACCAACAAACCAACAAGCCAACAAGCCAACAAACCAACAAACCAACAAGCCAACAAACCAACAAGCCAACAAACCAACAAACCAACAAACCAACAAGCCAACAAGCCAGCAAACCAACTAACCAACAAACCAAAAAACCAACAAACCAACAAACCAACAAACCAAAAAGCCAACAAACCAACAAACCAACAAAGCAACAAGCCAACAAACCAACAAGCCAACAAACCAACAAACCAACAAACTAAGTAACCAACAAGCCAACAAGTCAACAAACCAACAAACCAACAAGCCAACAAACCAACAAACCAACAAACCAACAAGCTAACAAACTAACAAACCAACAAACCAACAAACCAACAAAGCAACAAGCCAACAAGCCAACATACCAACAAGCCAACAAGCCAACAAACCAACAAACCAACAAAGCAACAAGCCAACAAGCCAACAAACCAACAAACCAACAAGCCAACAAACCAACAAACCAACAAGCCAACAAGCCAGCAAACCAACAAATCAACAAACCAAAAAACCAACAAACCAACAAACCAACAAACCAACAAACCAACAAACCAATAAACCAACAAACCAACAAAGCAACAAAACAAAAAACGAACAAACCAAAAAACCAACAAACCAACAAACCATCAAACAAACAAAGCAACAAGCCAACACACCCACAAACCAAGTAACCAAAAAGCCAACAAACCAACAAACCAACAAGCCAACAAACCAACAAACCAACAAACCAACAAGCCAACAACCCAACAAACCAACAAACAAATAAACCAACAAACCAACAAACCACCAAGCCAACAAGCCAACAAATCAACAAACCAACAAACCAACAAACCAACAAACCAACAAAACAACAACTCAACAAGCCAACAAACCAACAAGCCAACAAACCAACAAACCACCAAACCAACAAACCAACAAACCAACAAACCAACATGTTAACAAACCAACAAACTAAGTAAACAACAACCCAACAAACCAACAAACCAACAAGCCAACAAACCAACAAACCAACAAAGCAACAAGCCAACAAACCAACAAGCTAACAAGCCAACAAACCAACAAACTAAGTAACCAACAAGCCAACAAGCCAACAAACCAACAAACCAACAAGCCAACAAACCAACAAACCAACAAACCAAAAAACCAACAAACCAACAAACCAACAAACCAACAAACCAACAAACCAACAAACCAATAAGCCAACAAGCCAACAAACCAACAAACCAACAAACCAAAAAGCCAACAAACCAACAAGCCAACAAACCAACAAGCCAACAAACCAACAAACCAACAAGCCAACAAGCCAACAAGCCAACAAACCAACAAACCAACAAACCAAAAAACCAACAAACTAACAAGCCAACAAGCCAACAAACCAACAAACCAACAAACCAACAAACCAACAAACCAACAAGCCAACAAACCAACAAGCCAACAAACCAACAAACCAACAAACCAAGTAACCAAAAAGCCAACAAACTAACAAACCAACAAGCCAACAAGCCAACACACCAACAAACCAACAAAGCAACAGGCCAACAAGCCAACAAACCAACAAACCAACAAACCAACAAGCCAACAAACCAACAAACCAACAAGCCAACAAGCCAACAAGCCAACAAACCAACAAACCAACAAACCAAAAAACCAACAAACTAACAAGCCAACAAGCCAACAAACCAACAAACCAACAAACCAACAAACCAACAAACCAACAAGCCAACAAACCAACAAGCCAACAAACCAACAAACCAACAAACCAAGTAACCAAAAGGCCAACAAACTAACAAACCAACAAGCCAACAAGCCAACACACCAACAAACCAACAAAGCAACAAGCCAACAAGCCAACAAACCAACAAGCCACCAAACCAAAAAACAAAGTAACCAACAAACCAACAAACCAACAAACAACAAACCAACAAACCAACAAACCAAAAAACCAACAAACCAACAAACCAACAAGCCAACAAGCCAACAAACCAACAAACCAACAAGCCAACAAGCCAACAAACCAACAAACCAACAAGCCAACAAACCAACAAACCAACAAATCAACAAGCCAACAAACCAACATACAAATAAACCAGCAAACCAAAAACACCAACAAACCAACAAACCAACAAACCGACAAACCAACAAACCAACAAGCCAGCAAACCAACAAGCCAACAAACCAACAAACCAACAAACCATCAAACCAACAAACTAACAAACCAACAAACCAACAAGCCAACAAACCAACAAACCAACAAGCCAACAAGCCAACAAACTAACAAACAACAAACCAACAAGCCAACAAACCAACAAACCAACAAACCAACAAACCAACAAACCAACAAGCCAAGAAACCAACAAACAAATAAACCAACAAACGAACAAAGCAACAAACCAACAAGCCAACAGGCCAACAAACCAACAAACCAAGTAACCAAAAAGCCAACAAACTAACAAACCAACAATCCAACAAACCAACAAGCCAACAAGCCAACAAACCAACAAACCAACAAAGCAACAAACCAAAACACCAACAAACCAAAAAACAAAGAAACCAACAAACCATCAAACGAACAAAGCGACAAGCCAACAAGCCAACAAACCAACAAACCAACAAGTCAACAATCCAACAAACCAACAAGACAACAAGCCAACTAACCAACATACCAACAAACCAACAAACCAACAAACCAACAAGCCAACAAACCAACAAACAAAGTAACCAAAAAGCCAACAAACTAACAAACCAACGAGACAACAAGCCAACAAACCAACAAGCCAACAAACCAACAAACCAACAAAGCAACAAGCCAACAAGCCAACAAGCCAACAAACCAACAAACCAACAAACCAAAAAACCAACAAACCAACAAGCCAACAAGCCAACAAACCAACAAACCAACAAACCAACAAGCCAACAAACCAACAAGCCAACAAACCAACAAACCAACAAACCAAGTAACCAAAAAGCCAACAAACTAACAAACCAACAAGCCAACAAGCCAACACACCAACAAACCAACAAAGCAACAAGCCAACGAGCCAGCAAACCAGCAAACCAACAATACAACAAACCAACAAACCAACAAACCAACAAGCCAACAAACCAACAAACAAATAAACCAACAAACCAACAAACCAACAAACCAACAAACCAACAAACCAACAAACCAAAAAACCAACAAACCAACAAACCAACAAGCCAACACGCCAACAAGCCAAAAACCAACAAACCAACAAGCCAACAAGCCAACAAACCAACAAACCAACAAGCCAACAAATCAACAAACCAACAAACCAACAAGCCAACAAACCAACAAACAAATAAACCAACAAACCAAAAAAACCAACAAACCAACAAACCAACAAACCGACAAACCAACAAACCAACAAGCCAGCAAACCAACAAGCCAACAAACCAACAAACCAATAAACCAACAAACTAACAAACCAACAAGCCAACAAACCAACAAACCAACAAACCATCAAACGAACAAAGCAACAAGCCAACAAGCACACAAACCAACAAACCAACAAGCCAACAAACCAACAAACCAACAAGCCAACAAGCCAACAAACCAACAAACCAACAAACCAACAAACCAACAAACCAACAAGCCAACAAACCAACAAACCAACAAACCAACAAACCAACAAACCAACAAACTAACAAGCCAACAAACCAACAAACAAATAAACCAACAAACCAAAAAACCAACAAACCAACAAACCAACAAGCCAACAAGCTAACAAACCCACAAACCAACAAACCAACAAGCCAACAAACCAACAAGCCAACAAACCAACAAACCAACAAACCAAGTAACCAACAAACCAACAAACCATCAAACGAACAAAGCAACAAACCAACAAGCCAACAAGCCAACAAACCAACAAACCAAGTAACCAAAAAGCCAACAAACTAACAAACCAACAAGCCAACAAGCCAACAAACCAACAAGCCAACAAGCCAACAAACCAACAAACCAACAAAGCAACAAACCAAAACACCAACAAACCAAAAAACCAATAAACCAACAAACCATCAAACGAACAAAGCAACAAGCCAACAAGCCAACAAACCAACAAACCAACAAGCCACCAAACCAACAAACCAACAAGACAACAAGCCAACTAACCAACAAACCAACAAACCAACAACCCAACAAACCAACAAACCAACAAACCAACAAGCCAACAAACCAACAAACCAACAAGCCAACAAGCCCACAAGCCAACAAACCAACAAACCAACAAACCAACAAACTAACAAGCCAACAAGCCAACAAGCCAACAAACCAACAAACCAACAAACCATTAAAACAACAAACCAACAAACCAACAAGCCAACAAACCAACAAGCCAACAAACCAACAAACCAAACAACCAAAAAGCCAACAAACTAACAAACCAACAAGCCAACAAGCCAACACACCAACAAACCAACAAAGCAACAAGCCAACAAGCCAACAAACCAACAAGCCACCAAACCAAAAAACAAAGTAACCAACAAACCAACAAACCAAGAAACCAACAAACCAACAAGCCAACAAGCCAACAAACCCACAAACCAACAAACCAACAAACTAACAAACCAACAAGCCAACAAACCAACAAACCATCAAACGAAAAAAGCAACAAGCCAACAAGCCAACAAACCAACAAACCAACAAGCCAACAAACCAACAAACCAACAAACCAACAAGCCAACAAGCCAACAAACCCACAAACCAACAAACCAACAAGCCAACAAACCAACAAGCCAACAAACCAACAAACCAACAAACCAAGTAACTAACAAACCAACAAACCATCAAACGAACAAAGCAACAAACCAACAAGCCAACAAGCCAACAAACCAACAAACCAAGTAACCAAAAAGCCAACAAACTAACAAACCAACAAGCCAACAAGCCAACAAACCAAAAAGCCAACAAGCCAACAAACCAACAAAGCAACAAGCCAACAAGCCAACACACAAATAAGCCAACAAACCAAAAACATCAACAAACCAACAAACCAACAAACCGACAAACAAACAAACCAACAAGCCAGCAAACCAACAAGCCAACAAACCATCAAACGAACAAAGCAACAGCCAACAAGCCAACAAACCAACAAACCAACAAGCCAACAAACCAACAAACCAACAAGCCAACAAGCCAACAAACTAACAAACCAACAAACCAACAAGCCAACAAACCAACAAACCAACAAACCAACAAACCAACAAGCCAAGAAACCAACAAACAAATAAACCAACAAACCAAAAAGCCAACAAACCAACAAACCAACAAACCAAAAAACCAACAAACCAACAAGCCAACAAGCCAACAAACCCACAAACCAACAAACCAACAAGCCAACAAACCAACAAGCCAACAAACCAACAAACCAACAAACCAAGTAGTCAACAAACCAACAAACCATCAAACGAACAAAGCAACAAGCCAACAAGCCAACAGGCCAACAAACCAACAAACCAAGTAACCAAAAAGCCAACAAACTAACAAACCAACAAGCCAACAAACCAACAAACCAACAAGCCAACAAACCAACAAACCAACAAGCCAACAAACCAACAAACCAACAAGCCAACAAGCCAAAAAACCAACAAACCAACAAGCCAACGAACCAACAAACCAACAAACCAATAAGCCAACAAGCCAGCAAACCAACAAACCAACAAACCAACAAGCCAACAAACCAACATGCCAACAAACCAACAAACCAACAAACCAAAAAACCAACAAACCAACAAACCAACAAACCAACAAACCAACAAACCAACAAACCAATAAGCCAACAAGCCAACAAACCAACAAACCAACAAACCAAAAAGCCAACAAACCAACAAGCCAACAAACCAACAAGCCAACAAACCAATAAACCAACAAAGCAACAAGCCAACAAGCCAACAAACCAACAAACCAACAAGCCAACAAACCAACAAACCAACAAGCCAACAAGCCAACAAACAAATAAACCAAAAAACCAACAAACCAACAAACCAAAAAACTAACAAACCAACAAGCCAACAAACCAACAAACCAACAAGCCAACAAACAAACAAACAAACAAACCAACAAACCAACAAACCAACAAGCCAACAAGCCAACAAGCCAACAAACCAACAAACCAACAAGCCAACAAACCAACAAAACAACAAACCAATATGCCAACAAACCAACAAACTAAGTAACCAACAAGCCAACAAACCAAAAAACCAACAAGCCAACAACCGTACAAACCAACAAACCAACAAGCTAACAAACTAACAAACCAACAAACCAACAAGCCAACAAACCAACAAACAAATAAAGCAACAAGCCAACAAACCAACAAACCAACAAGCCAACAAACCAACAAACCAACAAGCCAACAAGCCAACAAACCAACAAACCAAGAAGCCAACAAAGCAACAAACCAACAAACCAACAAACCAACAAGCCAACAAACCAACAAGCCAACAAACCAACAAGCCAACAAACCAACAAACCAACAAAGCAACAAGCCAACAAACCAACAAGCCAACAAACCAACAAACCAACAAACTAAGTAACCAACAAGCCAACAAGTCAACAAACCAACAAACCAACAAGCCAACAAACCAACAAACCAACAAACCAACAAACCAAAAAACCAACAAACCAACAAACCAACAAACCAACAAACCAACAAACCAACAAACCAACAAGCATACAAGCCAACAAACCAACAAACCAACAAGCCAACAAACCAACAAACCAACAAGCCAACAAACCAACAAGCCAACAAACCAACAAACCAACAAACCAACAAGCCAACAAGCCAGCAAACCAACTAACCAACAAACCAAAAAACCAACAAACCAACAAACCAACAAACCAACAAGCCAACAAACCAACAAACCAACAAAGCAACAAGCCAACAAACCAAGAAGCCAACAAACCAACAAACCAACAAACTAAGTAACCAACAAGCCAACAAGTCAACAAACCAACAAACCAACAAGCCAACAAACCAACAAACCAACAAACCAACAAGCTAACAAACTAACAAACCAACAAACCAACAAACCAACAAAGCAACAAGCCAACAAGCCAACAAACCAACAAGCCAACAAGCCAACAAACCAACAAACCAACAAAGCAACAAGCCAACAAGCCAACAAACCAACAAACCAACAAGCCAACAAACCAACAAACCAACAAGCCAACAAGCCAGCAAACCAACAAATCAACAAACCAAAAAACCAACAAACCAACAAACCAACAAACCAACAAACCAACAAACCAACAAACCAACAAACCAACAAAGCAACAAAACAAAAAACGAACAAACCAAAAAACCAACAAACCAACAAACCATCAAACGAACAAAGCAACAAGCCAACACACCCACAAACCAAGTAACCAAAAAGCCAACAAACCAACAAACCAACAAGCCAACAAACCAACAAACCAACAAACCAACAAGCCAACAAACCAACAAACCAACAAACAAATAAACCAACAAACCAACAAACCACCAAGCCACCAAGCCACCAAGCCAACAAGCCAACAAATCAACAAACCAACAAACCAACAAACCAACAAACCAACAAAACAACAACTCAACAAGCCAACAAACCAACAAGCCAACAAACCAACAAACCACCAAACCAACAAACCAACAAACCAACAAACCAACATGTTAACAAACCAACAAACTAAGTAAACAACAACCCAACAAACCAACAAACCAACAAGCCAACAAACCAACAAACCAACAAAGCAACAAGCCAACAAACCAACAAGCTAACAAGCCAACAAACCAACAAACTAAGTAACCAACAAGCCAACAAGCCAACAAACCATTAAACCAACAAGCCAACAAACCAACAAACCAACAAACCAAAAAACCAACAAACCAACAAACCAACAAACCAACAAACCAACAAACCAACAAACCAATAAGCCAACAAGCCAACAAACCAACAAACCAACAAACCAAAAAGCCAACAAACCAACAAGCCAACAAACCAACAAGCCAACAAACCAACAAACCAACAAGCCAACAAGCCAACAAGCCAACAAACCAACAAACCAACAAACCAAAAAACCAACAAACTAACAAGCCAACAAGCCAACAAACCAACAAACCAACAAACCAACAAACCAACAAACCAACAAGCCAACAAACCAACAAGCCAACAAACCAACAAACCAACAAACCAAGTAACCAAAAAGCCAACAAACTAACAAACCAACAAGCCAACAAGCCAACACACCAACAAACCAACAAAGCAACAAGCCAACAAGCCAACAAACCAACAAACGAACAAGCCAACAAACCAACAAACCAACAAGCCAACAAGCCAACAAGCCAACAAACCAACAAACCAACAAACCAAAAAACCAACAAACTAACAAGCCAACAAGCCAACAAACCAACAAACCAACAAACCAACAAACCAACAAACCAACAAGCCAACAAACCAACAAGCCAACAAACCAACAAACCAACAAACCAAGTAACCAAAAGGCCAACAAACTAACAAACCAACAAGCCAACAAGCCAACACACCAACAAACCAACAAAGCAACAAGCCAACAAGCCAACAAACCAACAAGCCACCAAACCAAAAAACAAAGTAACCAACAAACCAACAAACCAACAAACAACAAACCAACAAACCAACAAACCAAAAAACCAACAAACCAACAAACCAACAAGCCAACAAGCCAACAAACCAACAAACCAACAAGCCAACAAGCCAACAAACCAACAAACCAACAAGCCAACAAACCAACAAACCAACAAATCAACAAGCCAACAAACCAACATACAAATAAACCAGCAAACCAAAAACACCAACAAACCAACAAACCAACAAACCGACAAAACAACAAACCAACAAGCCAGCAAACCAACAAGCCAACAAACCAACAAACCAACAAACCATCAAACCAACAAACTAACAAACCAACAAACCAACAAGCCAACAAACCAACAAACCAACAAGCCAACAAGCCAACAAACTAACAAACAACAAACCAACAAGCCAACAAACCAACAAACTAACAAACCAACAAACCAACAAACCAACAAGCCAAGAAACCAACAAACAAATAAACCAACAAACGAACAAAGCAACAAACCAACAAGCCAACAGGCCAACAAACCAACAAACCAAGTAACCAAAAAGCCAACAAACTAACAAACCAACAATCCAACAAACCAACAAGCCAACAAGCCAACAAACCAACAAACCAACAAAGCAACAAACCAAAACACCAACAAACCAAAAAACAAAGAAACCAACAAACCATCAAACGAACAAAGCGACAAGCCAACAAGCCAACAAACCAACAAACCAACAAGTCAACAATCCAACAAACCAACAAGACAACAAGCCAACTAACCAACATACCAACAAACCAACAAACCAACAAACCAACAAGCCAACAAACCAACAAACAAAGTAACCAAAAAGCCAACAAACTAACAAACCAACGAGACAACAAGCCAACAAACCAACAAGCCAACAAACCAACAAACCAACAAAGCAACAAGCCAACAAGCCAACAAGCCAACAAACCAACAAACCAATAAACCAAAAAACCAACAAACCAACAAGCCAACAAGCCAACAAACCAACAAACCAACAAACCAACAAGCCAACAAACCAACAAGCCAACAAACCAACAAACCAACAAACCAAGTAACCAAAAAGCCAACAAACTAACAAACCAACAAGCCAACAAGCCAACACACCAACAAACCAACAAAGCAACAAGCCAACAAGCCAGCAAACCAGCAAACCAACAATACAACAAACCAACAAACCAACAAACCAACAAGCCAACAAACCAACAAACAAATAAACCAACAAACCAACAAACCAACAAACCAACAAACCAACAAACCAAAAAACCAACAAACCAACAAACCAACAAGCCAAAACGCCAACAAGCCAAAAACCAACAAACCAACAAGCCAACAAGCCAACAAACCAACAAACCAACAAGCCAACAAATCAACAAACCAACAAACCAACAAGCCAACAAACCAACAAACAAATAAACCAACAAACCGAAAAAACCAACAAACCAACAAACCAACAAACCGACAAACCAACAAACCAACAAGCCAGCAAACCAACAAGCCAACAAACCAACAAACCAATAAACCAACAAACTAACAAACCAACAAGCCAACAAACCAACAAACCAACAAACCATCAAACGAACAAAGCAACAAGCCAACAAGCACACAAACCAACAAACCAACAAGCCAACAAACCAACAAACCAACAAGCCAACAAGCCAACAAACCAACAAACCAACAAGCCAACAAACCAACAAGCCAACAAACCAACAAGCCAACAAACCAACAAACCAAGTAACCAAAAAGCCAACAAACTAACAAACCAACAAGCCAACAAGCCAACACACCAACAAACCAACAAAGCAACAAGCCAACAAGCCAACAAACCAACAAGCCACCAAACCAAAAAACAAAGTAACCAACAAACCAACAAACCAAGAAACCAACAAACCAACAAGCCAACAAGCCAACAAACCCACAAACCAACAAACCAACAAACTAACAAACCAACAAGCCAACAAACCAACAAACCAACAAACCATCAAACGAAAAAAGCAACAAGCCAACAAGCCAACAAACCAACAAACCAACAAGCCAACAAACCAACAAACCAACAAACCAACAAGCCAACAAGCCAACAAACCCACAAACCAACAAACCAACAAGCCAACAAACCAACAAGCCAACAAACCAACAAACCAACAAACCAAGTAACCAACAAACCAACAAACCATCAAACGAACAAAGCAACAAACCAACAAGCCAACAAGCCAACAAACCAACAAACCAAGTAACCAAAAAGCCAACAAACTAACAAACCAACAAGCCAACAAGCCAACAAACCAAAAAGCCAACAAGCCAACAAACCAACAAAGCAACAAGCCAACAAGCCAACACACAAATAAGCCAACAAACCAAAAACATCAACAAACCAACAAACCAACAAACCGACAAACAAACAAACCAACAAGCCAGCAAACCAACAAGCCAACAAACCAACAAACCATCAAATCAACAAACGAACAAACCAACAAGCCAACAAACCAACAAACCAACAAACCATCAAACGAACAAAGCAACAGCCAACAAGCCAACAAACCAACAAACCAACAAGCCAACAAACCAACAAACCAACAAGCCAACAAGCCAACAAACTAACAAACCAACAAACCAACAAGCCAACAAACCAACAAACCAACAAACCAACAAACCAACAAGCCAAGAAACCAACAAACAAATAAACCAACAAACCAAAAAACCAACAAACCAACAAACCAACAAACCAAAAAACCAACAAACCAACAAGCCAACAAGACAACAAACCCACAAACCAACAAACCAACAAGCCAACAAACCAACAAGCCAACAAACCAACAAACCAACAAACCAAGTAGTCAACAAACCAACAAACCATCAAACGAACAAAGCAACAAGCCAACAAGCCAACAGGCCAACAAACCAACAAACCAAGTAACCAAAAAGCCAACAAACGAACAAACCAACAAGCCAACAAACCAACAAGCCAACAAACCAACAAACCAACAAAGCAACAAACTAACAAACCAACAAACCAACAAGCCAACAAACCAACAAACCAACAAACCAATAACCCAACAAGCCAAGAAACCAACAAACAAATAAACCAACAACCCAAAAAACCAACAAACCAACAAACCAACAAACCAAAAAACCAACAAACCAACAAGCCAACAAGCCAACAAACCCACAAACCAACAAACCAACAAACCAACAAACCAACAAGACAATAAGCCAACTAACCAACAAACCAACAAACCAACAAACCAACAAACCAACAAGCCAACAAACCAACAAACCAACAAACCAACAAACCAAGTAACCAAAAAGCCAACAAACTAACAAACCAACAAGCCAACAAGCCAACAAACCAACAAGCCAACAAACCAACAAACCAACAAAGCAACAAGCCAACAAGCCAACAAGCCAACAAACTAACAAACCAACAAACCAAAAAACCAACAAACCAACAAGCCAACAAGCCAACAAACCAACAAACCAACAAACCAACAAGCCAACAAACCAACAAGCCAACAAACCAACAAACCAAGTAACCAAAAAGCCAACAAACTAACAAACCAACAAGCCAACAAGCCAACACACCAACAAACCAACAAAGCAACAAGCCAACAAGCCAACAAACTAACAAACCAACAATCCAACAAACCAACAAACCAACAAACCAACAAGCCAACAAACCAACAAACAAATAAACCAACAAACCAACAAACCAACAAACCAACAAACCAACAAACCAAAAATCCAACAAACCAACAAACGAACAAGCCAACAAGCCAACAAACCAACAAACCAACAAGCCAACAAGCCAACAAACCAACAAACCAACAAGCCAACAAACCAACAAACCAACAAACCAACAAGCCAACAAACCAACAAACAAATAAACCAACAAACCAAAAAAACCAACAAACCAACAAACCAACAAACCGACAAACCAACAAACCAACAAGCCAGCAAACCAACAAGCCAACAAACCAACAAACCAATAAACCAACAAACTAACAAACCAACAAGCCAACAAGCCAACAAACCAACAAACTAACAAGCCAGCAAACCAACAAAGCAACAAACCAACAAACCAATAAACCAACAAGCCAACAAACCAACAAACAAATAAACCAACAACCCAAAAAACCAACAAACCAACAAACCAACAAGCCAGCAAGCCAACAAACCCACAAACCAACAAACCAACAAGCCAAAAAACCAACAAGCCAACAAACCAACAAACCAACAAACCAAGTAACCAACAAACCAACAAACCATCAAACGAACAAAGCAACAAACCAACAAGCCAACAAGCCAACAAACCAACAAACCAAGTAACCAAAAAGCCAACAAACTAACAAACCAACAAGCCAACAAGCTAACAAACCAAAAAGCCAACAAGCCAACAAACCAACAAAGCAACAAGCCAAAAAGCCAACAAACCAACAAACCAACAAGCCACCAAACCAACAAACCAAAAAGACAACAAGCCAACTAACCAACAAACCAACAAACCAACAAACCAACAAACCAACAAGCCAACAAACCAACAAACCAACAAACCAAGTAACCAAAAAGTCAACAAACTAACAAACCAACAAGCCAACGAGCCAACAAACCAACAAGCAAACAAACCAACAAACCAACAAAGCAACAAGCCAACAAGCCAACAAACCAACAAACCAACAAACCAACAAGCCAACAAACCAACAAACCAACAAGCCACCAAACCAACAAACCAACAAACCAACAAACCAACAAACCAACAAGCCAACAAACCAACAAACCAACTAACCAACAAGCCAATTAACCAACAAACCAACAAGCCAACAAGCCAACAAACCAACAAACCAACAAACCAACAAGCCAACAAACCAACAAACCAACAAGCCAACAAGCCAACAAACCAATAAACTAACAAACCAACAAGCCAACAAGCCAACACACCAACAAACCAACAAAGCAACAAGCCAACAAGCCAACAAACCAACAAACCAACAATCCAACAAACCAACAAACCAACAAACCAACAAGCCAACAAACCAACAAACAAATAAACCAACAAACCAACAAACCAACAAACCAACAAACCAAAAATCCAACAAACCAACAAACGAACAAGCCAACAAGCCAACAAACCAACAAACCAACAAGCCAACAAGCCAACAAACCAACAAACCAACAAGCCAACAAACCAACAAACCAACAAACCAACAAGCCAACAAACCAACAAACAAATAAACCAACAAACCAAAAAAACCAACAAACCAACAAACCAACAAACCGACAAACCAACAAACCAACAAGCCAGCAAACCAACAAACCAACAAACCAACAAACAAATAAACCAACAAACCAACAAACAAACAAACCAACAAACCAACAAACCAAAAATCCAACAAACCAACAAACGAACAAGCCAACAAGCCAACAAACCAACAAACCAACAAGCCAACAAGCCAATAAACCAACAAACCAACAAGCCAACAAACCAACAAACCAACAAACCAACAAGCCAACAAACCAACAAACAAATAAACCAACAAACCAAAAAAACCAACAAACCAACAAACCAACAAACCGACAAACCAACAAACCAACAAGCCAGCAAACCAACAAGCCAACAAACCAACAAACCAATAAACCAACAAACTAACAAACCAACAAGCCAACAAGCCAACAAACCAACAAACCAACAAACCAACAAGCCAGCAAACCAACAAACCAACAAACCAACAAACCAACAAACCAACAAGCCAACAAACCAACAAACAAATAAACCAACAACCCAAAAAACCAACAAACCAACAAACCAACAAGCCAGCAAGCCAACAAACCCACAAACCAACAAACCAACAAGCCAACAAACCAACAAGCCAACAAACCAACAAACCAACAAACCAAGTAACCAACAAACCAACAAACCATCAAACGAACAAAGCAACAAACCAACAAGCCAACAAGCCAACAAACCAACAAACCAACAAACCGACAAACCAACAAACCAACAAGCCAGCAAACCAACAAGCCAACAAACCAACAAACAAATAAACCAACAAACCAACAAACCAACAAACCAACAAACCAACAAACCAAAAATCCAACAAACCAACAAACGAACAAGCCAACAAGCCAACAAACCAACAAACCAACAAGCCAACAAGCCAACAAACCAACAAACCAACAAGCCAACAAACCAACAAACCAACAAACCAACAAGCCAACAAACCAACAAACAAATAAACCAACAAACCAAAAAAACCAACAAACCAACAAACCAACAAACCGACAAACCAACAAACCAACAAGCCAGCAAACCAACAAGCCAACAAACCAACAAACCAATAAACCAACAAACTAACAAACCAACAAGCCAACAAGCCAACAAACCAACAAACCAACAAACCAACAAGCCAGCAAACCAACAAACCAACAAACCAACAAACCAACAAACCAACAAGCCAACAAACCAACAAACAAATAAACCAACAACCCAAAAAACCAACAAACCAACAAACCAACAAGCCAGCAAGCCAACAAACCCACAAACCAACAAACCAACAAGCCAACAAGCCAACAAACCAACAAACCAAGTAACCAAAAAGCCAACAAACTAACAAACCAACAAGCCAACAAGCCAACAAACCAAAAAGCCAACAAGCCAACAAACCAACAAAGCAACAAGCCAACAAGCCAACAAACCAACAAACCAACAAACCAACAAGCCAACAAACCAACAAACAAATAAACCAACAAACCAACAAACCAACAAACCAACAAACCAACAAACCAAAAATCCAACAAACCAACAAACGAACAAGCCAACAAGCCAACAAACCAACAAGCCAACAAACCAACAAACCAACAAGCCAACAAACCAACAAACCAACAAACCAACAAGCCAACAAACCAACAAACAAATAAACCAACAAACCAAAAAAACCAACAAACCAACAAACCAACAAACCGACAAACCAACAAACCTACAAGCCAGCAAACCAAAAAGCCAACAAACCAACAAACCAATAAACCAACAAACTAACAAACCAACAAGCCAACAAGCCAACAAACCAACAAACCAACAAACCAACAAGCCAGCAAACCAACAAACCAACAAACCAACAAACCATCAAAACCAACAAGCCAACAAACCAACAAACAAATAAACCAACAACCCAAAAAACCAACAAACCAACAAACTAACAAGCCAGCAAGCCAACAAACCCACAAACCAACAAACCAACAAGCCAACAAACCAACAAGCCAACAAACCAACAAACCAGCAAACCAAGTAACCAACAAACCAAGAAACCATCAAACGAACAAAGCAACAAACCAACAAGCCAACAAGCCAACAAACCAACAAACCAAGTAACCAAAAAGCCAACAAACTAACAAACCAACAAGCCAACAAGCCAACAAACCAAAAAGCCAACAAGCCAACAAACCAACAAAGCAACAAGCCAACAAGCCAACAAACCAACAAACCAACAAGCCACCAAACCAACAAAGCAACAAGCCAACAAGCCAACAAACCAACAAACCAACAAACCAACAAGCCAACAAACCAACAAACCAACAAGCCACCAAACCAACAAACCAACAAACCAACAAACCAACAAACCAACAAGCCAACAAACCAACAAACCAAGTAACCAAAAAGCCAACAAACTAACAAACCAACAAGCCAACAAGCCAACACACCAACAAACCAACAAAGCAACAAGCCAACAAGCCAACAAACCAACAAACCAACAATCCAACAAACCAACAAACCAACAAACCAACAAGCCAACAAACCAACAAACAAATAAACCAACAAACCAACAAACCAACAAACCAACAAACCAACAAACCAAAAATCCAACAAACCAACAAACGAACAAGCCAACAAGCCAACAAACCAACAAACCAACAAGCCAACAAGCCAACAAACCAACAAACCAACAAACCAACAAACTAACAAACCAACAAGCCAACAAGCCAACAAACCAACAAACAAACAAACCAACAAGCCAGCAAACCAACAAACCAACAAACCAACAAACCAACAAACCAACAAGCCAACAAACCAACAAACAAATAAACCAACAAACCAACAAACCAACAAACCAACAAACCAACAAACAAAAAAAACCAACAAACCAACAAACCAACAAACCGACAAACCAACAAACCAACAAGCCAGCAAACCAACAAGCCAACAAACCAACAAACCAATAAACCAACAAACAAACAAACCAACAAGCCAACAAGCCAACAAACCAACAAACCAACAAACCAACAAGCCAGCAAACCAACAAACCAACAAACCAACAAACCAACAAGCCAACAAACCAACAAACAAATAAACCAACAACCCAAAAAACCAACAAACCAACAAACCAACAAGCCAGCAAGCCAACAAACCCACAAACCAACAAACCAACAAGCCAACAAGCCAACAAACCAACAAACCAAGTAACCAAAAAGCCAACAAACTAACAAACCAACAAGCCAACAAGCCAACAAACCAAAAAGCCAACAAGCCAACAAACCAACAAAGCAACAAGCCAACAAGCCAACAAACCAACAAACCAACAAACCAACAAGCCAACAAACCAACAAACAAATAAACCAACAAACCAACAAACCAACAAACCAACAAACCAACAAACCAAAAATCCAACAAACCAACAAACGAACAAGCCAACAAGCCAACAAACCAACAAACCAACAAGCCAACAAGCCAACAAACCAACAAACCAACAAGCCAACAAACCAACAAACCAACAAACCAACAAGCCAACAAACCAACAAACAAATAAACCAACAAACCAAAAAAACCAACAAACCAACAAACCAACAAACCGACAAACCAACAAACCAACAAGCCAGCAAACCAAAAAGCCAACAAACCAACAAACCAATAAACCAACAAACTAACAAACCAACAAGCCAACAAGCCAACAAACCAACAAACCAACAAACCAACAAGCCAGCAAACCAACAAACCAACAAACCAACAAACCATCAAACCAACAAGCCAACAAACCAACAAACAAATAAACCAACAACCCAAAAAACCAACAAACCAACAAACCAACAAGCCAGCAAGCCAACAAACCCACAAACCAACAAACCAACAAGCCAACAAACCAACAAGCCAACAAACCAACAAACCAACAAACCAAGTAACCAACAAACCAAGAAACCATCAAACGAACAAAGCAACAAACCAACAAGCCAACAAGCCAACAAACCAACAAACCAAGTAACCAAAAAGCCAACAAACTAACAAACCAACAAGCCAACAAGCCAACAAACCAAAAAGCCAACAAGCCAACAAACCAACAAAGCAACAAGCCAACAAGCCAACAAACCAACAAACCAACAAGCCACCAAACCAACAAAGCAACAAGCCAACAAGCCAACAAACCAACAAACCAACAAACCAACAAGCCAACAAACCAACAAACCAACAAGCCACCAAACCAACAAACCAACAAACCAACAAACCAACAAACCAACAAGCCAACAAACCAATAAACCAAGTAACCAAAAAGCCAACAAACTAACAAACCAACAAGCCAACAAGCCAACAAGCCAACACACCAACAAACCAACAAAGCAACAAGCCAACAAGCCAACAAACCAACAAACCAACAATCCAACAAACCAACAAACCAACAAACCAACAAGCCAACAAACCAACAAACAAATAAACCAACAAACCAACAAACCAACAAACCAACAAACCAACAAACCAAAAATCCAACAAACCAACAAACGAACAAGCCAACAAGCCAACAAACCAACAAACCAACAAGCCAACAAGCCAACAAACCAACAAACCAACAAACCAACAAACCAACAAGCCAACAAACCAACAAGCCAACAAACCAACAAACCAACAAACCAAGTAACCAAAAAGCCAACAAACTAACAAACCAACAAGCCAACAAGCCAACAAACCAACAAACCAATAAAGCAACAAGCCAACAAGCCAACAAACCAACAAACCAACAAGCCAACAAACCAACAAACCAACAAGCCAACAAGCCAACAAACTAAGAAACCAACAAACCAACAAGCCAACAAACCAACAAACTAACAAGCCAACAAACCAACTAACCAACAAACCAACAAACCAACAAGCCAACAAGCCAACAAACCAACAAGCCAACAAACCAACAAACCAACAAACCAAGTAACCAAAAAGCCAACAAACTAACAAACCAACAAGCCAACAAGCCAACAAACCAACAAACCAATAAAGCAACAAGCCAACAAGCCAACAAACCAACAAACCAACAAGCCAACAAACCAACAAACCAACAAGCCAACAAGCCAACAAACTAAGAAACCAACAAACCAACAAGCCAACAAACCAACAAACTAACAAGCCAACAAACCAACTAACCAACAAACCAACAAACCAACAAGCCAACAAGCCAACAAACCAACAAACCAACAAGCCAACAAGCCAACAAACCAACAAACCAACAAACCAACAAGCCAACAAACCAACAAACCAACAAACCAATAAGCCAACAAACCAACAAACAAATAAACCAACAAACCAACAAACCAACAAACCAACAAGCCAACAAACCAACAAACCAACAAACCAACAAACTAACAAACCAACAAACCAACAAGCCAACAAACCAACAAACCAAAAAACCAACAGCCAACAAACCAACAAACTGAGTAACCAACAAGCCAACAAACCAACAAACCAACAAGCCAACAAGTGTACAAACCAACAAACCGACAAGCTAACAAACCAACAAACCAACAAACAAACAAAGCAACAATCCAACAAACCAACAAGCCAACAAACCAACATACCAACAAACTAAGTAACCAACAAGCCAACAAGCCAACAAACCAACAAACCAACAAGCCAACAAACCAACAAACCAACAAACCAACAAACCAACAAGCCAACAAGCCAACAAACCAACAAGCCAACAAACCAACAAACCAACAAACCAACAAACCAATAAAGCAACAAGCCAACAAGCCAACAAACCAACAAACCAACAAGCCAACAAACCAACAAACCAACAAGCCAACAAGCCAACAAACTAAGAAACCAACAAACCAACAAGCCAACAAACCAACAAACTAACAAGCCAACAAACCAACTAACCAACAAACCAACAAACCAACAAGCCAACAAGCCAACAAACCAACAAACCAACAAGCCAACAAGCCAACAAACCAACAAACCAACAAACCAACAAGCCAACAAACCAACAAACCAACAAACCAATAAGCCAACAAACCAACAAACAAATAAACCAACAAACCAACAAACCAACAAACCAACAAATCAACAAACTAACAAACCAACAAACGAACAAGCCAGCAAACCAACAAACCAACAGACCAACAAACCAACAAACCAACAAGCCAACAAACCAACAAACAAATAAACCAACAACCCAAAAAACCAACCAACCAACAAGCCAGCAAGCCAACAAACCCACAAACCAACAAACCAACAAGCCAACAAACCAACAAGCCCACAAACCAACAAACCAACAAACCAAGTAACCAACAAACCAACAAACCATCAAACGAACAAAGCAACAAACCAACAAGCCAACAAGCCAACAAACCAACAAACCAATTAACCAAAAAGCCAACAAACTAACAAACCAACAAGCCAACAAGCCAACAAACCAAAAAGCCAACAAGCCAACAAACCAACAAAGCAACAAGCCAACAAGCCAACAAACCAACAAACCAACAAGCCACCAAACCAACAAACCAACAAGACAACAAGCCAACTAACCAACAAACCAACAAACCAACAACCCAACAAACCAACAAGCCAACAAACCAACAAACCAACAAACCAAGTAACCAAAAAGTCAACAAACTAACAAACCAACAAGCCAACGAGCCAACAAACCAACAAGCAAACAAACCAACAAACCAACAAAGCAACAAGCCAACAAGCCAACAAACCAACAAACCAACAAACCAACAAGCCAACAAACCAACAAACCAACAAGCCACCAAACCAACAAACCAACAAACCAACAAACCAACAAACCAACAAGCCAACAAACCAACTAACCAACAAGCCAATTAACCAACAAACCAACAAGCCAACAAGCCAACAAACCAACAAACCAACAAACCAACAAGCCAACAAACCAACAAACCAACAAGCCAACAAGCCAACAAACCAATAAACTAACAAATCAACAATCCAACAAACCAACAAACAAATAAACCAACAAACCAAAAAACCAACAAACCAACAAACCAACAAACCAACAAACCAACAAACCAAGAAACTAACAAACCAACAAAGCAACAAACCAACAAACCAACAAGCCAACAAACCAACAAACCAATACACCAACAAACCAACAAGCCAACAAACCAACAAACCAACAAGCCAGCAAACCAACAAACCAACAAACCAACAAACCAACATGCCAACAAACCAACAAACTGAGTAACCAACAAGCCAACAAACCAACAAACCAACAAGCCAACAAACCAACAAACCAACAAACCAACAAACCAACAAACCAACAAACCAACAAACCAACAAACCAACAATCCAACAAGCCAACAAACCAACAAACCAACAAGCCAACAAACCAACAAACAAATAAACCAACAAACCAACAAACCAACAAACCAACAAACCAACAAACTAACAAACCAACATGCCAACAAACCAACAAACCAACACACCATCAAACGAACAAAGCAACAAGCCAACAAGCCAACAAACCAACAAGCCAACAAACCAACAAACCAACAAGCCAACAAGCCAACAAACCAACAAACCAACAAACCAACAAGCCAACAAACCAACAAACCAACAAACCAACAAACCAACAAACCAACAAAACAACAAACCAAAAAGCCAACAAACCAACAAACTAACAAACCAACAAACCAACTAGCCAACAAACCAACAAGCCAACAAACCAACAAACCAACAAACCAAGTAACCAACAAACCAACAAACCATGAAACGAACAAAGCAACAAACCAACAAGCCAACAAGCCAACAAACCAACAAACCAAGTAACCAAAAAGCCAACAAACTAACAAACCAACAAGCCAACAAACCAACAAGCCAACAAGCCAACAAACCAACAAACCAACAAACCAACAAACCTACAAGCCAACAAATCAACAAACCAACAAGCCAACAAACCAACAAACCAACAAACCAAAAAACAAACAAACCAACAAACCAACAAACCAACAAACCAACAAACCAACAAACCAACAAGCCAACAAGCCAACAAACCAACAAACCAACAAACCAACAAGCCAACAAGCCAACAAACCAACAAACCAACAAACCAACAAACCAACAAACCAAGTAACCAAAAAGCCAACAAACTAACAAACCAACAAGCCAACAAGCCAACAAACCAACAAACCAATAAGGCAACAAGCCAACAAGCCAACAAACCAACAAACCAACAAGCCAACAAACCAACAAACCAACAAGCCAACAAGCCAACAAACTAAGAAACCAACAAACCAACAAGCCAACAAACCAACAAACTAACAAGCCAACAAACCAACTAACCAACAAACCAACAAACCAACAAGCCAACAAGCCAACAAACCAACAAGCCAACAAACCAACAAACCAACAAACCAAGTAACCAAAAAGCCAACAAACTAACAAACCAACAAGCCAACAAGCCAACAAACCAACAAACCAATAAAGCAACAAGCCAACAACCCAACAAACCAACAAACCAACAAGCCAACAAACCAACAAACCAACAAGCCAACAAGCCAACAAACTAAGAAACCAACAAACCAACAAGCCAACAAACCAACAAACTAACAAGCCAACAAACCAACTAACCAACAAACCAACAAACCAACAAGCCAACAAGCCAACAAACCAACAAACCAACAAGCCAACAAGCCAACAAACCAACAAACCAACAAACCAACAAGCCAACAAACCAACAAACCAACAAACCAATAAGCCAACAAACCAACAAACAAATAAACCAACAAACCAACAAACCAACAAACCAACAAGCCAACAAACCAACAAACCAACAAACCAATAAGCCAACAAACCAACAAACAAATAAACCAACAAACCAACAAACCAACAAACCAACAAACCAACAAACCAACAAACTAACAAACCAACAAACCAACAAGCCAACAAACCAACAAACCAACAAACCAACAGCCAACAAACCAACAAACTGAGTAACCAACAAGCCAACAAACCAACAAACCAACAAACCAACAAGTGTACAAACCAACAAACCGACAAGCTAACAAACCAACAAACCAACAAACCAACAAAGCAACAATCCAACAAACCAACAAGCCAACAAACCAACATACCAACAAACTAAGTAACCAACAAGCCAACAAGCCAACAAACCAACAAACCAACAAGCCAACAAACCAACAAACCAACAAACCAACAAACCAACAAGCCAACAAGCCAACAAACCAACAAGCCAACAAACCAACAAACCAAGTAACCAAAAAGCCAACAAACTAACAAACCAACAAGCCAACAAGCCAACAAACCAACAAACCAATAAAGCAACAAGCCAACAAGCCAACAAACCAACAAACCAACAAGCCAACAAACCAACAAACCAACAAGCCAACAAGCCAACAAACTAAGAAACCAACAAACCAACAAGCCAACAAACCAACAAACTAACAAGCCAACAAACCAACTAACCAACAAACCAACAAACCAGCAAGCCAACAAGCCAACAAACCAACAAACCAACAAGCCAACAAGCCAACAAACCAACAAACCAACAAACCAACAAGCCAACAAACCATCAAACCAACAAACCAATAAGCCAACAAACCAACATACAAATAAACCAACAAACCAACAAACCAACAAACCAACAAACCAACAAACTAACAAACCAACAAACCAACAAGCCAGCAAACCAACAAACCAACAAACCAACAAACCAACAAACCAACAAGCCAACAAACCAACAAACAAATAAACCAACAACCCAAAAAACCAACAAACCAACAAATCAACAAGCCAGCAAGCCAACAAACCCACAAACCAACAAACCAACAAACCAACAAGCCAACAAACCAACAAGCCAACAAACCAACAAACCAACAAACCAAGTAACCAACAAACCAACAAACCATCAAACGAACAAAGCAACAAACCAACAAGCCAACAAGCCAACAAACCAACAAACCAAGTAACCAAAAAGCCAACAAACTAACAAGCCAACAAGCCAACAAGCCAACAAACCAAAAAGCCAACAAGCCAACAAACCAACAAAGCAACAAGCCAACAAGCCAACACACCAACAAACCAACAAGCCACCAAACCAACAAACCAACAAGACAACAAGCCAACTAACCAACAAACCAACAAACCAACAACCCAACAAACCAACAAGCCAACAAACCAACAAACCAACAAACCAAGTAACCAAAAAGTCAACAAACTAACAAACCAACAAGCCAACGAGCCAACAAACCAACAAGCAAACAAACCAACAAACCAACAAACCAACAAACCAACAAGCCAACAAACCAACAAACCAACAAACCAATAAGCCAACAAACCAACAAACAAATAAACCAACAAACCAACAAACCAACAAACCAACAAACCAACAAACCAACAAACTAACAAACCAACAAACCAACAAGCCAACAAACCAACAAACCAACAAACCAACAGCCAACAAACCAACAAACTGAGTAACCAACAAGCCAACAAACCAACAAACCAACAAACCAACAAGTGTACAAACCAACAAACCGACAAGCTAACAAACCAACAAACCAACAAACCAACAAAGCAACAATCCAACAAACCAACAAGCCAACAAACCAACATACCAACAAACTAAGTAACCAACAAGCCAACAAGCCAACAAACCAACAAACCAACAAGCCAACAAACCAACAAACTAACAAACCAACAAACCAACAAGCCAACAAGCCAACAAACCAACAAGCCAACAAACCAACAAACCAAGTAACCAAAAAGCCAACAAACTAACAAACCAACAAGCCAACAAGCCAACAAACCAACAAACCAATAAAGCAACAAGCCAACAAGCCAACAAACCAACAAACCAACAAGCCAACAAACCAACAAACCAACAAGCCAACAAGCCAACAAACTAAGAAACCAACAAACCAACAAGCCAACAAACCAACAAACTAACAAGCCAACAAACCAACTAACCAACAAACCAACAAACCAACAAGCCAACAAGCCAACAAACCAACAAACCAACAAGCCAACAAGCCAACAAACCAACAAACCAACAAACCAACAAGCCAACAAACCATCAAACCAACAAACCAATAAGCCAACAAACCAACAAACAAATAAACCAACAAAGCAACAAACCAACAAACCAACAAACCAACAAACTAACAAACCAACAAACCAACAAGCCAGCAAACCAACAAACCAACAAACCAACAAACCAACAAACCAACAAGCCAACAAACCAACAAACAAATAAACCAACAACCCAAAAAACCAACAAACCAACAAACCAACAAGCCAGCAAGCCAACAAACCCACAAACCAACAAACCAACAAACCAACAAGCCAACAAACCAACAAGCCAACAAACCAACAAACCAACAAACCAAGTAACCAACAAACCAACAAACCATCAAACGAACAAAGCAACAAACCAACAAGCCAACAAGCCAGCAAACCAACAAACCAAGTAACCAAAAAGCCAACAAACTAACAAACCAACAAGCCAACAAGCCAACAAACCAAAAAGCCAACAAGCCAACAAACCAACAAAGCAACAAGCCAACAAGCCAACAAACCAACAAACCAACAAGCCACCAAACCAACAAACCAACAAGACAACAAGCCAACTAACCAACAAACCAACAAACCAACAACCCAACAAACCAACAAGCCAACAAACCAACAAACCAACAAACCAAGTAACCAAAAAGTCAACAAACTAACAAACCAACTAGCCAACGAGCCAACAAACCAACAAGCAAACAAACCAACAAACCAACAAAGCAAAAAGCCAACAAGCCAACAAACCAACAAACCAACAAACCAACAAGCCAACAAACCAACAAACCAACAAGCCACCAAACCAACAAACCAACAAACCAACAAACCAACAAACCAACAAGCCAACAAACCAACTAACCAACAAGCCAATTAACCAACAAACCAACAAGCCAACAAGCCAACAAACCAACAAACCAACAAACCAACAAGCCAACAAACCAACAAACCAACAAGCCAACAAGCCAACAAACCAATAAACTAACAAATCAACAAGCCAACAAACCAACAAACAAATAAACCAACAAACCAACAAACCAACAAACCAACAAACCAACAAACCAACAAACCAACAAACCAACAAACCAACAAACTAACAAACCAACAAAGCAACAAACCAACAAACCAACAAGCCAACAAACCAACAAACCAATACACCAACAAACCAACAAGCCAACAAACCAACAAACCAACAAGCCAACAAACCAACAAACCAACAAACGAACAAACCAACAAACCAACATGCCAACAAACCAACAAACTCAGTAACCAACAAGCCAACAAACCAACAAACCAACAAGCCAACAAACCAACAAACCAACAAACCAACAAACCAACAAACCAACAAACCAACAAACCAACAAACCGACAATCCAACAAGCCAACAAACCAACAAACCAACAAGCCAACAAACCAACAAACAAATAAACCAACAAACCAACAAACCAACAAACCAACAAACCAACAAACTAACAAACCAACATGCCAACAAACCAACAAACCAACACACCATCAAACGAACAAAGCAACAAGCCAACAAGCCAACAAACCAACAAGCCAACAAACCAACAAACCAACAAGCCAACAAGCCAACAAACCAACAAACCAACAAACCAACAAGCCAACAAACCAACAAACCAACAAACCAACAAACCAACAAACCAACAAACCAACAAAACAACAAACCAAAAAGCCAACAAACCAACAAACTAACAAACCAACAAACCAACTAGCCAACAAACCAACAAGCCAACAAACCAACAAACCAACAAACCAAGTAACCAACAAACCAACAAACCATGAAACGAACAAAGCAACAAACCAACAAGCCAACAAGCCAACAAACCAACAAACCAAGTAACCAAAAAGCCAACAAACTAACAAACCAACAAGCCAACAAACCAACAAGCCAACAAGCCAACAAACCAACAAACCAAAAAACCAACAAACCTACAAGCCAACAAATCAACAAACCAACAAGCCAACAAACCAACAAACCAACAAACCAAAAAACAAACAAACCAACAAACCAACAAACCAACAAACCAACAAACCAACAAACCAACAAGCCAACAAGCCAACAAACCAACAAACCAACAAACCAACAAGCCAACAAACCAACAAGCCAACAAACCAACAAACCAACAAACCAAGTAACCAAAAAGCCAACAAACTAACAAACCAACAAGCCAACAAGCCAACAAACCAACAAACCAATAAAGCAACAAGCCAACAAGCCAACAAACCAACAAACCAACAAGCCAACAAGCCAACAAACTAAGAAACCAACAAACCAACAAGCCAACAAACCAACAAACTAACAAGCCAACAAACCAACTAACCAACAAACCAACAAACCAACAAGCCAACAAGCCAACAAACCAACAAACCAACAAGCCAACAAACCAACAAACCAACAAACCAACAAGCCAACAAACCAACAAACCAACAAACCAATAAGCCAACAAACCAACAAACAAATAAACCAACAAACCAACAAACCAACAAACCAACAAACCAACAAACTAACAAACCAACAAACCAACAAGCCAACAAACCAACAAACCAACAAACCAACAGCCAACAAACCAACAAACTGAGTAACCAACAAGCCAACAAACCAACAAACCAACAAGCCAACAAGTGTACAAACCAACAAACCGACAAGCTAACAAACCAACAAACCAACAAACCAACAAGCCAACAAACCAACAAACAAATAAAGCAACAAGCCAACAAACCAACAAACCAACAAACCATCAAACGAACAAAGCAAGAAGCCAACAAGCCAACAAACCAACAAGCCAACAAACCAACAAACCAACAAGCCAACAAGCCAAAAAACCAACAAACCAACAAACCAACAAGCCAACAAACCAACAAACCAACAAACCAACAAACCAACAAACCAACAAACCAACAAACCAACAAAACAACAAACCAACAAGCCAACAAGCCAACAAACTAACAAACCAACAAACCAACTAGCCAACAAACCAAGTAACCAACAAACCAACAAACCATCAAACGAACAAAGCAACAAACCAACAAGCCAACAAGCCAACAAACCAACAAACCAAGTAACCAAAAATCCAACAAACTAACAAACCAACAAGCCAACAAACCAACAAGCCAACAAGCCAACAAACCAACAAACCAACAAACCAACAAACCAACAAACCTACAAGCCAACAAATCAACAAACCAACAAGCCAACAAACCAACAAACAAACAAACCAAGAAACCAACAAGCCAACAAGCCAACAAACCAACAATTCAACAAGCCAACAAGCCAACAAACCAACAAACCAACAAATCAACAAGCCAACAAGCCAACAAACCAACAAACCAACAAACCAAGAAGCCAACAAACCAACAAGCCAACAAACCAACAAACCAACAAACCAACAAACCAACAAACCAACAAAACAACAAACCAACAAGCCAACAAACATACAAACAAATAAACCAACAAACCAAAAAACCAACAAACCAACAAACCAACAAACCAACAAACCAACAAACCAACAAACCAACAAGCCAACAAGCCAACAAACCAACAAACCAACAAACCAACAAGCCAACAAACCAACAAGCCAACAAACCAACAAACCAACAAACCAAGTAACCAAAAAGCCAACAAACTAACAAACCAACAAGCCAACAAGCCAACAAAACAACAAACCAATAAAGCAACAAGTCAACAAGCCAACAAACCAACAAACCAACAAGCCAACAAACCAACAAACCAACAAGCCAACAAGCCAACAAACTAAGAAACCAACAAACCAACAAGCCAACAAACGAACAAACCAACAAGCCAACAAACCAACTAACCAACAAACCAACAAACCAACAAGCCAACAAGCCAACAAACCAACAAACCAACAAGCCAACAAGCCAACAAACCAACAAACCAACAAATCAACAAGCCAACAAACCAACAAACCAACAAACCAATAAGCCAACAAACCAACAAACAAATAAACCAACAAACCAACAAACCAACAAACCAACAAACCAACAAACCAACAAACCAACAAACTAACAATCCAACAAACCAACAAGCCAACAAACCAATAAACCAACATGCCAACAAACCAACAAACTGAGTAACCAACAAGCCAACAAACCAACAAACCAACCAGCATACAAATGTACAAACCAACAAACCGACAAGCTAACAAACCAACAAACCAACAAACCAACAAGCCAACAAACCAACAAACAAATAAAGCAACAAGCCAACAAACCAACAAACCAACAAACCAACAAGCCAACAAACCAGCAAAGCAACAAACCAACAAACCAACAAGCCAACAAGCCAACAAACCAACAAACCTACAAACCAACAAGCCAACAAACCAACAAACCAACAAACCAACAAACCAACAAACCAACAAGCCAACAAACCAACAAGCCAACAAACCAACAAACCAACAAACCAACAAGCCAACAAACTAACAAACCAACAAACTAAGTAACCAACAAATCAACAAGCCAACAAACCAACAAACCAACAAGCCAACAAACCAACAAACCAACAAACCAACAAACCAAAAAACCAACAAACCAACAAACCAACAAACCAACAAACCAACAAGCCAACAAGCCAACAAGCCAACAAACCAACAAACCAACAAACCAACAAACCATCAAGCCAACAAACCAACAAGCCAACAAACCAACAAACCAACAAACCAAGTAACCAAAAAGCCAACAAACTAACAAACCAACAAGCCAACAAGCCAACAAACCAACAAACCAACAAAGCAACAAGCCAACAAGCCAACAAACCAACAAACGAACAAACCAACAAACCAACAAACCAACAAACCAACAAACCAACAAACCAAGTAAACAAAAAGCCAACAAACTAACAAACCAAGAAGCCAACAAGCCAACAAACCAACAAACCAACAAAGCAACAAACCAACATGCCAACAAACCAACAAACTAAGTAACCAACAAGCCAACAAACTAATAAACCAACAAGCCAACAAGTGTACAAACCAACAAACCGACAAGCTAACAAACCAACAAACCAACAAACCAACAAGCCATCAAACCAACAAACAAATAAAGCAACAAGCCAACAAACCAACAAACCAACAAACCAACAAGCCAACAAACCAACAACCCAACAAACCAACAAACCAACAAGCCAACAAGCCAACAAACCAATAAACCAACAAGCGAAAAAACCAACAAACCAACAAACCAACAAACCAACAAACCAACAAGCCAACAAACCAACAAGCCAACAAACCAACAAACCAACAAAGCAACAAGCCAACAAACCAACAAGCCAACAAACCAACAAACCAACAAACTAAGTAACCAACAAGCCAACTAGCCAACAAACCAACAAACCAACAAGCCAACAAACCAAAAAACCAACAAACCAACAAACCAAAAAACCAACAAACCAACAAACCAAAAAAACCAACAAACCAACAAACCAACAAACCAACAAACCAACAAACCAACAAGCCAACAAGCCAACAAACCAACAAACCAACAAACCAACAAACCAACAAGCCAACAAACCAACAAGCCAACAAACCAACAAACCAACAAACCAAGTAACCAGAAAGCCAACAAACTAACAAACCAACAAGCCAACAAGCCAACAAACCAACAAACCAACAAAGCAACAAGCCAACAAGCCAACAAACCAACAAACCAACAAGCCAACAACCCAACAAATCAACAAGCCAACAAGCCAACAAACCAACAAACCAACAAACCAAAAAACCAACAAATCAACAAACCAACAAACCAACAAAGCAACAAACCAAAAAACCAACAAACCAAAAAACCAAAAAACCAACAAACCATCAAACGAACAAAGCAACAAACCAACAAACCAACAAACCAAGTAACCAAAAAGCCAACAAACCAACAAACCAACAAGCCAACAAACCAACAAACTAACAAACCAACAAACCAACAAACCAACATGCCAACAAACCAACAAGCCAACAAACCAACAAACTAACAAGCCAACAAGCGTACAAACCAACAAACCAACAAGCTAACAAACCAACAAACCAACAAACCAACAAGCCAACAAACCAAAAAACAAATAAAGCAAGAAGCCAACAAACCAACAAACCAACAAGCCAACAAACCAACAAACCAACAAACCAACAAGCCAACAAGCCAACAAGCCAACAAACCAACAAACCAACAAGCCAACAACCAACAAACCAACAAACCAACAAGCCAACAAACCAACAAGCCAACAAACCAACAAGCCAACAAACCAACAAACCAACAAAGCAACAATCCAACAAACCAACGAGCCAACAAACCAACATACCAACAAACTAAGTAACCAACAAGCCAACAAGCCAACAAACCAACAAACCAACAAGCCAACAAACCAACAAACCAACAAACCAAAAAACCAACAAACCAACAAACCAACAAACCAACAAACCAACAAACCAACAAACCAACAAGCTAACAAGCCGACAAACCAAGAAACCAACAAACCAACAAACCAACAAGCCAACAAACCAACAAACCAACAAACCAACAAACCAAGTAACCAAAAAGCCAACAAACTAACAAACCAACAAGCCAAGAACCCAACAAACCACAAACCAACAAAGCAACAAGCCAACAAACCAACAAACCAACAAGCCAGCAAACCAACAAACCAACAAACCAACAAGCCAACAAGCCAACAAACCAACAAACCAACAAACCAAAAAACCAGCAAACCAACAAACCAACAAACCAACAAAGCAATAAACCAAAAAACCAACAAACCAAAAAACCAACAAACCAACAAACCATCAAACGAACAAAGCAACAAGCCAACAAACCAACAAACCAAGTAACCAAAAAGCCAACAAACCAACAAACCAACAAGCCAACAAACCAACAAACCAACAAACCAACAAGCCAATAAACCAACAAACCAACAAAACAACAAACCAACAAACCAACTAACCAACAAACCAACAAGCCAACAAACCAACAAGCCAACAAGCCAACAAACCAACAAACCAACAAACCAACAAACCAACGAACCAACAAACCAACATGCCAACAAATCAACAAACTAAGTAACCAACAAGCCAACAAACCAATAAACCAACAAACCAAAAAGCCAACAAACCAACAAAGCAACAAACCAAAAAACCAACAAACCAACAAACCAACAAACCAACAAACCAATAAGCCAACAAGCCAAGAAACAAACAAACCAACAAACCAATTTACCAAAAAGCCAACAAACTAACAAAACAACAAGCCAACAAGCCAACAAACCAACAAACCAACAAAGCAACAAGCCAACAAGCCAACAAACCAACAAACCAACAAGCCAACAAACCAACAAACCAACAAGCAAACAAGCCAACAAACCAACAAACAAATAAACCAACAAACCAACAAACCAACAAACCAACAAACCAACAAACTAACAAACCAACAAACCAACAAGCCAACAAACCAACAAACCAACAAACCAACAGCCAACAAACCAACAAACTGAGTAACCAACAAGCCAACAAACCAACAAACCAACAAGCCAACAAGTGTACAAACCAACAAACCGACAAGCTAACAAACCAACAAACCAACAAACCAACAAGCCAACAAACCAACAAACAAATAAAGCAACAAGCCAACAAACCAACAAACCAACAAACCATCAAACGAACAAAGCAAGAAGCCAACAAGCCAACAAACCAACAAGCCAACAAACCAACAAACCAACAAACCAACATGCCAACAAACCAACAAGCCAACAAACCAACAAACTAACAAGCCAACAAGCGTACAAACCAACAAACCAACAAGCTAACAAACCAACAAACCAACAAACCAACAAGCCAACAAACCAAAAAACAAATAAAGCAAGAAGCCAACAAACCAACAAACCAACAAGCCAACAAACCAACAAACCAACAAACCAACAAGCCAACAAGCCAACAAGCCAACAAACCAACAAACCAACAAGCCAACAACCAACAAACCAACAAACCAACAAGCCAACAAACCAACAAGCCAACAAACCAACAAGCCAACAAACCAACAAACCAACAAAGCAACAATCCAACAAACCAACAAGCCAACAAACCAACATACCAACAAACTAAGTAACCAACAAGCCAACAAGCCAACAAACCAACAAACCAACAAGCCAACAAACCAACAAACCAACAAACCAAAAAACCAACAAACCAACAAACCAACAAACCAACAAACCAACAAACCAACAAACCAACAAGCTAACAAGCCGACAAACCAAGAAACCAACAAACCAACAAACCAACAAGCCAACAAACCAACAAACCAACAAACCAACAAACCAAGTAACCAGAAAGCCAACAAACTAACAAACCAACAAGCCAACAAGCCAACAAACCAACAAACCAACAAAGCAACAAGCCAACAAGCCAACAAACCAACAAACCAACAAGCCAACAACCCAACAAATCAACAAGCCAACAAGCCAACAAACCAACAAACCAACAAACCAAAAAACCAACAAATCAACAAACCAACAAACCAACAAAGCAACAAACCAAAAAACCAACAAACCAAAAAACCAAAAAACCAACAAACCATCAAACGAACAAAGCAACAAACCAACAAACCAACAAACCAAGTAACCAAAAAGCCAACAAACCAACAAACCAACAAGCCAACAAACCAACAAACCAACAAACCAACAAACCAACAAACCAACATGCCAACAAACCAACAAGCCAACAAACCAACAAACTAACAAGCCAACAAGCGTACAAACCAACAAACCAACAAGCTAACAAACCAACAAACCAACAAACCAACAAGCCAACAAACCAAAAAACAAATAAAGCAAGAAGCCAACAAACCAACAAACCAACAAGCCAACAAACCAACAAACCAACAAACCAACAAGCCAACAAGCCAACAAGCCAACAAACCAACAAACCAACAAGCCAACAACCAACAAACCAACAAACCAACAAGCCAACAAACCAACAAGCCAACAAACCAACAAGCCAACAAACCAACAAACCAACAAAGCAACAATCCAACAAACCAACAAGCCAACAAACCAACATACCAACAAACTAAGTAACCAACAAGCCAACAAGCCAACAAACCAACAAACCAACAAGCCAACAAACCAACAAACCAACAAACCAAAAAACCAACAAACCAACAAACCAACAAACCAACAAACCAACAAACCAACAAACCAACAAGCTAACAAGCCGACAAACCAAGAAACCAACAAACCAACAAACCAACAAGCCAACAAACCAACAAACCAACAAACCAACAAACCAAGTAACCAAAAAGCCAACAAACTAACAAACCAACAAGCCAAGAACCCAACAAACCACAAACCAACAAAGCAACAAGCCAACAAACCAACAAACCAACAAGCCAGCAAACCAACAAACCAACAAACCAACAAGCCAACAAGCCAACAAACCAACAAACCAACAAACCAAAAAACCAGCAAACCAACAAACCAACAAACCAACAAAGCAATAAACCAAAAAACCAACAAACCAAAAAACCAACAAACCAACAAACCATCAAACGAACAAAGCAACAAGCCAACAAACCAACAAACCAAGTAACCAAAAAGCCAACAAACCAACAAACCAACAAGCCAACAAACCAACAAACCAACAAACCAACAAGCCAATAAACCAACAAACCAACAAAACAACAAACCAACAAACCAACTAACCAACAAACCAACAAGCCAACAAACCAACAAGCCAACAAGCCAACAAACCAACAAACCAACAAACCAACAAACCAACGAACCAACAAACCAACATGCCAACAAATCAACAAACTAAGTAACCAACAAGCCAACAAACCAATAAACCAACAAACCAAAAAGCCAACAAACCAACAAAGCAACAAACCAAAAAACCAACAAACCAACAAACCAACAAACCAACAAACCAATAAGCCAACAAGCCAAGAAACAAACAAACCAACAAACCAATTTACCAAAAAGCCAACAAACTAACAAAACAACAAGCCAACAAGCCAACAAACCAACAAACCAACAAAGCAACAAGCCAACAAGCCAACAAACCAACAAACCAACAAGCCAACAAACCAACAAACCAACAAGCAAACAAGCCAACAAACCAACAAACAAATAAACCAACAAACCAACAAACCAACAAACCAACAAACCAACAAACTAACAAACCAACAAACCAACAAGCCAACAAACCAACAAACCAACAGCCAACAAACCAACAAACTGAGTAACCAACAAGCCAACAAACCAACAAACCAACAAGCCAACAAGTGTACAAACCAACAAACCGACAAGCTAACAAACCAACAAACCAACGAACCAACAAGCCAACAAACCAACAAACAAATAAAGCAACAAGCCAACAAACCAACAAACCAACAAACCATCAAACGAACAAAGCAAGAAGCCAACAAGCCAACAAACCAACAAGCCAACAAACCAACAAACCAACAAGCCAACAAGCCAACAAACCAACAAACCAACAAACCAACAAGCCAACAAACCAACAAACCAACAAACCAACAAACCAACAAACCAACAAACCAACAAACCAACAAAACAACAAACCAACAAGCCAACAAGCCAACAAACTAACAAACCAACAAACCAACTAGCCAACAAACCAAGTAACCAACAAACCAACAAACCATCAAACGAACAAAGCAACAAACCAACAAGCCAACAAGCCAACAAACCAACAAACCAAGTAACCAAAAATCCAACAAACTAACAGACCAACAAGCCAACAAACCAACAAGCCAACAAGCCAACAAACCAACAAACCAACAAACCAACAAACCAACAAACCTACAAGCCAACAAATCAACAAACCAACAAGCCAACAAACCAACAAACAAACAAACCAAGAAACCAACAAGCCAACAAGCCAACAAACCAACAACTCAACAAGCCAACAAGCCAACAAACCAACAAACCAACAAATCAACAAGCCAACAAGCCAACAAACCAACAAACCAACAAACCAAGAAGCCAACAAACCAACAAGCCAACAAGCCAACAAACCAACAAACCAACAAACCAACAAACCAACAAACCAACAAAACAACAAACCAACAAGCCAACAAACATACAAACAAATAAACCAACAAACCAAAAAACCAACAAACCAACAAACCAACAAACCAACAAACCAACAAACCAACAAGCCAACAAGCCAACAAACCAACAAACCAACAAACCAACAAGCCAACAAACCAACAAGCCAACAAACCAACAAACCAACAAACCAAGTAACCAAAAAGCCAACAAACTAACAAACCAACAAGCCAACAAGCCAACAAAACAACAAACCAATAAAGCAACAAGTCAACAAGCCAACAAACCAACAAACCAACAAGCCAACAAACCAACAAACCAACAAGCCAACAAGCCAACAAACTAAGAAACCAACAAACCAACAAGCCAACAAACGAACAAACCAACAAGCCAACAAACCAACTAACCAACAAACCAACAAACCAACAAGCCAACAAGCCAACAAACCAACAAACCAACAAGCCAACAAGCCAACAAACCAACAAACCAACAAATCAACAAGCCAACAAACCAACAAACCAACAAACCAATAAGCCAACAAACCAACAAACAAATAAACCAACAAACCAACAAACCAACAAACCAACAAACCAACAAACCAACAAACTAACAAACCAACAAACCAACAAGCCAACAAACCAATAAACCAACATGCCAACAAACCAACAAACTGAGTAACCAACAAGCCAACAAACCAACAAACCAACAAGCATACAAGTGTACAAACCAACAAACCGACAAGCTAACAAACCAACAAACCAACAAACCAACAAGCCAACAAACCAACAAACAAATAAAGCAACAAGCCAACAAACCAACAAACCAACAAACCAACAAGCCAACAAGCCAACAAACCAACAAACCTACAAACCAACAAGCCAACAAACCAACAAACCAACAAACCAACAAACCAACAAACCAACAAGCCAACAAACCAACAAGCCAACAAACCAACAAACCAACAAACCAACAAGCCAACAAACTAACAAACCAACAAACTAAGTAACCAACAAATCAACAAGCCAACAAACCAACAAACCAACAAGCCAACAAACCAACAAACCAACAAACCAACAAACCAAAAAACCAACAAACCAACAAACCAACAAACCAACAAACCAACAAGCCAACAAGCCAACAAGCCAACAAACCAACAAACCAACAAACCAACAAACCATCAAGCCAACAAACCAACAAGCCAACAAACCAACAAACCAACAAACCAAGTAACCAAAAAGCCAACAAACTAACAAACCAACAAGCCAACAAGCCAACAAACCAACAAACCAACAAAGCAACAAGCCAACAAGCCAACAAACCAACAAACGAACAAACCAACAAACCAACAAACCAACAAGCCAACAAGCCAACAAACCAACAAACCAACAAACCAACAAACCAAGTAACCAAAAAGCCAACAAACTAACAAACCAAGAAGCCAACAAGCCAACAAACCAATAAACCAACAAAGCAACAAACCAACATGCCAACAAACCAACAAACTAAGTAACCAACAAGCCAACAAACTAATAAACCAACAAGCCAACAAGCGTACAAACCAACAAACCGACAAGCTAACAAACCAACAAACCAACAAACCAACAAGCCATCAAACCAACAAACAAATAAAGCAACAAGCCAACAAACCAACAAACCAACAAACCAACAAGCCAACAAACCAACAACCCAACAAACCAACAAACCAACAAGCCAACAAGCCAACAAACCAATAAACCAACAAGCCAAAAAACCAACAAACCAACAAACCAACAAACCAACAAACCAACAAGCCAACAAACCAACAAGCCAACAAACCAACAAACCAACAAAGCAACAAGCCAACAAACCAACAAGCCAACAAACCAACAAACCAACAAACTAAGTAACCAACAAGCCAACTAGCCAACAAACCAACAAACCAACAAGCCAACAAACCAAAAAACCAACAAACCAACAAACCAAAAAACCAACAAACCAACAAACCAAAAAAACCAACAAACCAACAAACCAACAAACCAACAAACCAACAAACCAACAAGCCAACAAGCCAACAAACCAACAAACCAACAAACCAACAAACCAACAAGCCAACAAACCAACAAGCCAACAAACCAACAAACCAACAAACCAAGTAACCAGAAAGCCAACAAACTAACAAACCAACAAGCCAACAAGCCAACAAACCAACAAACCAACAAAGCAACAAGCCAACAAGCCAACAAACCAACAAACCAACAAGCCAACAACCCAACAAATCAACAAGCCAACAAGCCAACAAACCAACAAACCAACAAACCAAAAAACCAACAAATCAACAAACCAACAAACCAACAAAGCAACAAACCAAAAAACCAACAAACCAAAAAACCAAAAAACCAACAAACCATCAAACGAACAAAGCAACAAACCAACAAACCAACAAACCAAGTAACCAAAAAGCCAACAAACCAACAAACCAACAAGCCAACAAACCAACAAACCAACAAACCAACAAACCAACAAACCAACATGCCAACAAACCAACAAGCCAACAAACCAACAAACTAACAAGCCAACAAGCGTACAAACCAACAAACCAACAAGCTAACAAACCAACAAACCAACAAACCAACAAGCCAACAAACCAAAAAACAAATAAAGCAAGAAGCCAACAAACCAACAAACCAACAAGCCAACAAACCAACAAACCAACAAACCAACAAGCCAACAAGCCAACAAGCCAACAAACCAACAAACCAACAAGCCAACAACCAACAAACCAACAAACCAACAAGCCAACAAACCAACAAGCCAACAAACCAACAAGCCAACAAACCAACAAACCAACAAAGCAACAATCCAACAAACCAACAAGCCAACAAACCAACATACCAACAAACTAAGTAACCAACAAGCCAACAAGCCAACAAACCAACAAACCAACAAGCCAACAAACCAACAAACCAACAAACCAAAAAACCAACAAACCAACAAGCCAACAAACCAACAAACCAACAAACCAACAAACCAACAAACCAACATGCCAACAAACCAACAAGCCAACAAACCAACAAACTAACAAGCCAACAAGCGTACAAACCAACAAACCAACAAGCTAACAAACCAACAAACCAACAAACCAACAAGCCAACAAACCAAAAAACAAATAAAGCAAGAAGCCAACAAACCAACAAACCAACAAGCCAACAAACCAACAAACCAACAAACCAACAAGCCAACAAGCCAACAAGCCAACAAACCAACAAACCAACAAGCCAACAACCAACAAACCAACAAACCAACAAGCCAACAAACCAACAAGCCAACAAACCAACAAGCCAACAAACCAACAAACCAACAAAGCAACAATCCAACAAACCAACAAGCCAACAAACCAACATACCAACAAACTAAGTAACCAACAAGCCAACAAGCCAACAAACCAACAAACCAACAAGCCAACAAACCAACAAACCAACAAACCAAAAAACCAACAAACCAACAAACCAACAAACCAACAAACCAACAAACCAACAAACCAACAAACCAAGTAACCAAAAAGCCAACAAACTAACAAACCAACAAGCCAAGAACCCAACAAACCACAAACCAACAAAGCAACAAGCCAACAAACCAACAAACCAACAAGCCAGCAAACCAACAAACCAACAAACCAACAAGCCAACAAGCCAACAAACCAACAAACCAACAAACCAAAAAACCAGCAAACCAACAAACCAACAAACCAACAAAGCAATAAACCAAAAAACCAACAAACCAAAAAACCAACAAACCAACAAACCATCAAACGAACAAAGCAACAAGCCAACAAACCAACAAACCAAGTAACCAAAAAGCCAACAAACCAACAAACCAACAAGCCAACAAACCAACAAACCAACAAACCAACAAGCCAATAAACCAACAAACCAACAAAACAACAAACCAACAAACCAACTAACCAACAAACCAACAAGCCAACAAACCAACAAGCCAACAAGCCAACAAACCAACAAACCAACAAACCAACAAACCAACGAACCAACAAACCAACATGCCAACAAATCAACAGACTAAGTAACCAACAAGCCAACAAACCAATAAACCAACAAACCAAAAAGCCAACAAACCAACAAAGCAACAAACCAAAAAACCAACAAACCAACAAACCAACAAACCAACAAACCAACAAACCAATAAGCCAACAAGCCAAGAAATAAACAAACCAACAAACCAATTTACCAAAAAGCCAACAAACTAACAAAACAACAAGCCAACAAGCCAACAAACCAACAAACCAACAAAGCAACAAGCCAACAAGCCAACAAACCAACAAACCAACAAGCCAACAAACCAACAAACCAACAAGCAAACAAGCCAACAAACCAACAAACAAATAAACCAAAAAACCAACAAACCAACAAGCCAACAAGCCAACAAACCAACAAACCAACAAACCAACAAGCCAATAAACCAACAAGCCAACAAACCAACAAACCAACAAACCAAGTAACCAAAAAGCCTACAAACTAACAAACCAACAAGCCAACAAGCCAACAAGCCAACAAACCAACAAACCATCAAGCCAACAAACTAACAAACCAACAAACCAACAAGCCAACAAACCAACAAACAAATAAACCAACAAACCAACAAACCAACAAACCAACAAACCAACAAACCAACAAACCAACAAACCAAAAAACCAACAAACCAATAAACCAACAAGCCAACAAGCCAACAAACCAACAAACCAACAAGCCAACAAGCCAACAAACCAACAAACCAACAAGCCAACAAACCCACAAACCAACAAACCAACAAGCCAACTAACCAACAAACAAATAAACCAACAAACCAAAAAACCAACAAACCAACAAACCAACAAACCGACAAACCAACAAACCAACAAGCCAACAAACCAACAAGCCAACAAACCAACAAACCAACAAACCAACAAACTAAGTAACCAACAAGCCAACAAACCAACAAACCAACGAGCCAACAAACAAACAAACAACAAGCCAACAAGCCAACAAAACAACAAACTAACAAACCAACAAACGAACTAAACAACAAACCAACAAGCCAACAAGCCAACAAACCAACAAACCAGCAAACCAACAAACCAACAAACTAAGTAACCAACAAGCCAACAAACCAACAAACCAACAAGCCAAAAAGCCAACAAACCAACAAACCAACAAGCCAAGAAACCAACAAACCAACAAACAAACAAGCCAACAAACCAACAAACAAATAAACCAACAAACCAAAAATCCAACAAACCAACAAACCAATAAACCAACAAATGACAAACCAACAAACCAACAAGCCAACAAACCAGCAAGCCAACAAACCCACAAACCAACAAACCAACAAACCAATAAACCAACAAACTAAGTAACTAACAAGCCAACAAACCAACAAATCAACAAGCCAACAAGCCAACAAACCAACAAACCAACAAGCCAACAAACCAACAAACCAACAAAGCAAAAAACCAACAAACCAACAAACTAACAAACCAACAAACCAACATGCCAACAAACCAACAAACTAAGTAACCAACAAGCCAACAAACCAACAAGCGAACAAGCCAACAAACCAACAAACCAACAAGCCAACAAACCAACAAACCAACAAACCAACAAGCCAACAAACCAACAAACAAATAAACCAACAAACCAGCAAACCAACAAACCAACAAACCAAAAAACCGACAAACCAACAAGCCAACAAGCCAACAAACCAACAAACTAACAAACTAACAAACCAACAAACGAACTAACCAACAAACCAACAAACTAACAAACCAACAAACCAATAAACCAACAAACCAACATGCCAACAAACTAAGTAACAAACAAGCCAACAAACCAACAAACCAACAAGCCAACAAGCCAGCAAACCAACAAACCAACAAGCCAACAAACCAACAAACCAACAAACCAACAAGCCAACAAACCAACAAACAAATAAACCAACAGACCAACAAACCAACAAACCAACAAACCAAAAAACAAACAAACCAACAAGCCAACAAGCCAACAAACCAAGAAACCAACAAACCAACAAACCAACAAGCCAACAAACCAACAATCCAACAAACCAACAAACCAACAAACCAAAAAACCAACAAACCAACAAACCAACAAACCGACAAACCAACAAACCAACAAGCCAACAAACCAACAAGCCAACAAACCAACAAACCAACAAACCAACAAACTAAGTAACCAACAAGCCAACAAACCAACAAACCAACAAGCCAACAAACCAACAAGCCAACAAACCAACAAACCAACAAGCCAACAAACCCACAAACCAACAAACCAACAAGCCAACTAACCAACAAACAAATAAACAAACAAACCAACAAGCCAACAAACCAACAAACCAACAAACTAAGTAACCAACAACCCTACAAACCAACAAACCAACAAGCCAACAAACCAACAAGCCAACAAACCAACAAACCAACAAACCAAAAAACCAACAAACCAACAAACCAACAAACCAATAAACTAACAAACCAACATGCAAACAAACCAACAAACTAAGTAACCAACAAGCCAACAAACCAACAAACCAACAAGCCAACAAGCCAACAAGCCAACAAACCAACAAACCAACAAGCCAACAAACCAACAAACCAACAAACCAACAAGCCAACAAACCAACAAACAAATCAACCAACAAACCAACAAACCAACAAACCAACAAACCAACAAACCAAAAAACAAACAAACAACAAGCCAACAAGCCAACAAAACAACAAACTAACAAACCAACAAACGAACTAAACAACAAACCAACAAGCCAACAAGCCAATAAACAAACAAACCAGCAAACCAACAAACCAACAAACTAAGTAACCAACAAGCCAACAAACCAACAAACCAACAAGCCAAAAAGCCAACAAACCAACAAACCAACAAGCCAAGAAACCAACAAACCAACAAACAAACAAGCCAACAAACCAACAAACAAATAAACCAACAAACCAAAAAACCAACAAACCAACAAACCAATAAACCAACAAATGACAAACCAACAAACCAACAAGCCAACAAACCAGCAAGCCAACAAACCAACAAACCAACAAACCAACAAACCAATAAACCAACAAACTAAGTAACTAACAAGCCAACAAACCAACAAATCAACAAGCCAACAAGCCAACAAACCAACAAACCAACAAGCCAACAAACCAACAAACCAACAAAGCAAAAAACCAACAAACCAACAAACTAACAAACCAACAAACCAACATGCCAACAAACCAACAAACTAAGTAACCAACAAGCCAACAAACCAACAAGCGAACAAGCCAACAAACCAACAAACCAACAAGCCAACAAACCAACAAACCAACAAACCAACAAGCCAACAAACCAACAAACAAATAAACCAACAAACCAACAAACCAACAAACCAACAAACCAAAAAACCGACAAACCAACAAGCCAACAAGCCAACAAACCAACAAACTAACAAACCAACAAACGAACTAACCGACAAACCAACAAACCAACAAACCAACAAACCAATAAACCAACAAACCAACATGCCAACAAACTAAGTAACCAAAAAGCCAACAAACCAACAAACCAACAAGCCAACAAGCCAGCAAACCAACAAACCAACAAGCCAACAAACCAACAAACCAACAAACCAACAAGCCAACAAACCAACAAACAAATAAACCAACAGACCAACAAACCAACAAACCAACAAACCAAAAAACAAACAAACCAACAAGCCAACAAGCCAACAAACCAAGAAACCAACAAACCAACAAACCAACAAGCCAACAAACCAACAAGCCAACAAACCAACAAACCAACAAACCAAAAAACCAACAAACCAACAAACCAACAAACCGACAAACCAACAAACCAACAAGCCAACAAACCAACAATCCAACAAACCAACAAACCAACAAACTAAGTAACCAACAAGCCAACAAACCAACAAACCAACAAGCCAACAAACCAACAAGCCAACAAACCAACAAACCAACAAACCAAAAAACCAACAAACCAACAAACCAATAAACCAACAAACCAACATGCCAACAAACCAACAAACTAAGTAACCAACAAGCCAACAAACCAACAAACCAACAAGCCAACAAGCCAACAAGCCAACAAACCAACAAACCAACAAGCCAACAAACCAACAAACCAACAAACCAACAAGCCAACAAACCAACAAACAAATCAACCAACAAACCAACAAACCAACAAACCAACAAACCAACAAACCAAAAAACAAACAAACAACAAGCCAACAAGCCAACAAAACAACAAACTAACAAACCAACAAACGAACTAAACAACAAACCAACAAGCCAACAAGCCAACAAACCAACAAACCAGCAAACCAACAAACCAACAAACTAAGTAACCAACAAGCCAACAAACCAACAAACCAACAAGCCAAAAAGCCAACAAACCAACAAACCAACAAGCCAAGAAACCAACAAACCAACAAACAAACAAGCCAACAAACCAACAAACAAATAAACCAACAAACCAAAAAACCAACAAACCAACAAACCAATAACCCAACAAATGACAAACCAACAAACCAACAAGCCAACAAACCAGCAAGCCAACAAACCAACAAACCAACAAACCAACAAACCAACAAACCAATAAACCAACAAACTAAGTAACTAACAAGCCAACAAACCAACAAATCAACAAGCCAACAAGCCAACAAACCAACAAACCAACAAGCCAACAAACCAACAAAGCAAAAAACCAACAAACCAACAAACTAACAAACCAACAAACCAACATGCCAACAAACCAACAAACTAAGTAACCAACAAGCCAACAAACCAACAAGCGACCAAGCCAACAAACCAACAAACCAACAAGCCAACAAACCAACAAACCAACAAACCAACAAGCCAACAAACCAACAAACAAATAAACCAACAAACCAACAAACCAACAAACCAACAAACCAAAAAACCGACAAACCAACAAGCCAACAAGCCAACAAACCAACAAACTAACAAAACCAACAAACGAACTAACCAACAAACCAACAAACCAACAAACCAACAAACCAATAAACCAACAAACCAACATGCCAACAAACTAAGTAACCAACAAGCCAACAAACCAACAAACCAACAAGCCAACAAGCCAGCAAACAAACAAACCAACAAGCCAACAAACCAACAAACCAACAAACCAACAAGCCAACAAACCAACAAACAAATAAACCAACAGACCAACAAACCAACAAACCAACAAACCAAAAAACCAACAAACCAACAAGCCAACAAGCCAACAAACCAAGAAACCAACAAACCAACAAACCAACAAGCCAACAAACCAACAAGCCAACAAACCAACAAACCAACAAACCAAGTAACCAAAAAGCCAACAAACTAACAAACCAACAAGCCAACAAACCAACAAACCAACAAGCCAAAAAGCCAACAAACCAACAAAGCAACAATCCAACAAACCAACAAGCCAACAAACCAACATACCAACAAACTAAGTAACCAACAAGCCAACAAGCCAACAAACCAACAAACCAACAAACCAACAAGCCAACAAACCAACAAACCAACAAACCAAAAAACCAACAAACCAACAAACCAAGAAACCAACAAACCAACAAACCAACAAACCAACAAGCTAACAAGCCAACAAACCAAGAAACCAACAAACCAACAAACCAACAAGTCAACAAACCAACAAGCCAACAAACCAACAAACCAACAAACCAAGTAACCAAAAAGCCAACAAACTAACAAACCAACAAGCCAAGAACCCAACAAACCACAAACCAACAAAGCAACAAGCCAACAAGCCAACAAACCAACAAACCAACAAGCCAGCAAACCAACAAACCAACAAAACAACAAGCCAACAAGCCAACAAACCAACAAACCAACAAACCAAAAAACCAACAAACCAACAAACCAACAAACCAACAAACCAACAAACCAACAAAGCAACAAACCAAAAAACCAAAAAACCAAAAAACCAACAAACCAACAAACCATCAAACGAACAAAGCAACAAGCCAACAAACCAACAAACCAAGTAACCAAAAAGCCAACAAACCAACAAACCAACAAGCCAACAAACCAACAAACCAACAAACCAACAAGCCAACAAACCAACAAACCAACAAACAAATAAACCAACAAACCAACAAACCAACAAGCCAACAAGCCAACAAACCTACAAACCAACAAACCAACAAACCAACAAACCAACCAACCAACAAGCCAACAAACCAACAAGCCAACAAGCCAACAAACAAACAAACCAACAAACCAACAAACCAACAAACCAACATGCCAACAAACCAACAAACTAAGTAACCAACAAGCCAACAAACCAATAAACCAACAAGCCAACAAACCATTAAACCAACAAAGCAACAAGCCACCAAAACCAACAAACCAACAAACCAACAAACTAAGTAACCAACAAGCCAAGAAGCCAACAAACGAACAAACCAACAAGCCAACAAACCAACAAAGCAACAAACCAAAAAACCAACAAACCAACAAACCAACAAACTAACAAACCAACAAACCAACATGCCAACAAACCAACAAACTAAGTAACCAACAAGCCAACAAACCAACAAGCGAACAAGCCAACAAACCAACAAACCAACAAGCCAACAAACCAACAAACCAACAAACCAACAAGCCAACAAACCAACAAACAAATAAACCAACAAACCAACAAACCAACAAACCAACAAACCAAAAAACCGACAAACCAACAAGCCAACAAGCCAACAAACCAACAAACTAACAAACCAACAAACGAACTAACCAACAAACCAACAAACCAACAAACCAACAAACCAATAAACCAACAAACCAACATGCCAACAAACTAAGTAACCAACAAGCCAACAAACCAACAAACCAACAAGCCAACAAGCCAGCAAACCAACAAACCAACAAGCCAACAAACCAACAAACCAACAAACCAACAAGCCAACAAACCAACAAACAAATAAACCAACAGACCAACAAACCAACAAACCAACAAACCAAAAAACAAACAAACCAACAAGCCAACAAGCCAACAAACCAAGAAACCAACAAACCAACAAACCAACAAGCCAACAAACCGAAAAGCCAACAAACCAACAAACCAACAAACCAAGTAACCAAAAAGCCAACAAACTAACAAACCAACAAGCCAACAAACCAACAAACCAACAAGCCAAAAAGCCAACAAACCAACAAAGCAACAATCCAACAAACCAACAAGCCAACAAACCAACATACCAAAAAACTAAGTAACCAACAAGCCAACAAGCCAACAAACCAACAAACCAACAAGCCAACAAACCAACAAACCAACAAACCAAAAAACCAACAAACCAACAAACCAAGAAACCAACAAACCAACAAACCAACAAACCAACAAGCTAACAAGCCAACAAACCAAGAAACCAACAAACCAACAAACCAACAAGCCAACAAACCAACAAGCCAACAAACCAACAAACCAACAAACCAAGTAACCAAAAAGCCAACAAACTAACAAACCAACAAGCCAAGAACCCAACAAACCACAAACCAACAAAGCAACAAGCCAACAAGCCAACAAACCAACAAACCATCAAGCCAGCAAACCAACAAACCAACAAACCAACAAGCCAACAAACCAACAAACCAATAAACCAACAAACCAACATGCCAACAAACTAAGTAACCAACAAGCCAACAAACCAACAAACCAACAAGCCAACAAGCCAGCAAACCAACAAACCAACAAGCCAACAAACCAACAAACCAACAAACCAACAAGCCAACAAACCAACAAACAAATAAACCAACAGACCAACAAACCAACAAACCAACAAACCAAAAAACAAACAAACCAACAAGCCAACAAGCCAACAAACCAAGAAACCAACAAACCAACAAACCAACAAGCCAACAAACCAACAAGCCAACAAACCAACAAACCAACAAACCAAAAAACCAACAAACCAACAAACCAACAAACCGACAAACCAACAAACCAACAAGCCAACAAACCAACAAGCCAACAAACCAACAAACCAACAAACTAAGTAACCAACAAGCCAACAAACCAACAAACCAACAAGCCAACAAACCAACAAGCCAACAAACCAACAAACCAACAAACCAAAAAACCAACAAACCAACAAACCAATAAACCAACAAACCAACATGCCCACAAACCAACAAACTAAGTAACCAACAAGCCAACAAACCAACAAACCAACAAGCCAACAAGCCAACAAGCCAACAAACCAACAAACCAACAAGCCAACAAACCAACAAACCAACAAACCAACAAGCCAACAAACCAACAAACAAATCAACCAACAAACCAACAAACCAACAAACCAACAAACCAACAAACCAAAAAACAAACAAACAACAAGCCAACAAGCCAACAAAACAACAAACTAACAAACCAACAAACGAACTAAACAACAAACCAACAAGCCAACAAGCCAACAAACCAACAAACCAGCAAACCAACAAACCAACAAACTAAGTAACCAACAAGCCAACAAACCAACAAACCAACAAGCCAAAAAGCCAACAAACCAACAAACCAACAAGCCAAGAAACCAAACAACCAACAAACAAACAAGCCAACAAACCAACAAACAAATAAACCAACAAACCAAAAAACCAACAAACCAACAAACCAATAAACCAACAAATGACAAACCAACAAACCAACAAGCCAACAAACCAGCAAGCCAACAAACCAACAAACCAACAAACCAACAAACCAACAAACCAATAAACCAACAAACTAAGTAACTAACAAGCCAACAAACCAACAAATCAACAAGCCAACAAGCCAACAAACCAACAAACAAACAAGCCAACAAACCAACAAAGCAAAAAACCAACAAACCAACAAACTAACAAACCAACAAACCAACATGCCAACAAACCAACAAACTAAGTAACCAACAAGCCAACAAACCAACAAGCGAACAAGCCAACAAACCAACAAACCAACAAGCCAACAAACCAACAAACCAACAAACCAACAAGCCAACAAACCAACAAACAAATAAACCAACAAACCAACAAACCAACAAACCAACAAACCAAAAAACCGACAAACCAACAAGCCAACAAGCCAACAAACCAACAAACTAACAAAACCAACAAACGAACTAACCAACAAACCAACAAACCAACAAACCAACAAACCAATAAACCAACAAACCAACATGCCAACAAACTAAGTAACCAACAAGCCAACAAACCAACAAACCAACAAGCCAACAAGCCAGCAAACCAACAAACCAACAAGCCAACAAACCAACAAACCAACAAACCAACAAGCCAACAAACCAACAAACAAATAAACCAACAGACCAACAAACCAACAAACCAACAAACCAAAAAACCAACAAACCAACAAGCCAACAAGCCAACAAACCAAGAAACCAACAAACCAACAAACCAACAAGCCAACAAACCAACAAGCCAACAAACCAACAAACCAACAAACCAAGTAACCAAAAAGCCAACAAACTAACAAACCAACAAGCCAACAAACCAACAAACCAACAAGCCAAAAAGCCAACAAACCAACAAAGCAACAATCCAACAAACCAACAAGCCAACAAACCAACATACCAACAAACTAAGTAACCAACAAGCCAACAAGCCAACAAACCAACAAACAAATAAACCAACAAACCAACAAACCAACAAACCAACAAACCAAAAAACCAACAAGCCAACAAACCAACAAGCCAACAAACCAACAAACAAATAAACCAACAAACCAACAAACCAACAAACCAACAAACCAACAAACAAATAAACCAACAAACCAACAAACCAACAAACCAACAATCCAACAAACCAACAAGCCAACAAACCAACATACCAACAAACTAAGTAACCAACAAGCCAACAAGCCAACAAACCAACAAACCAACAAGCCAACAAACCAACAAACCAACAAACCAACAAGCCAACAAACCAACAAGCCAACAAACCAACAAACCAACAAACCAAGTAACCAAAAAGCCAACAAACTAACAAACCAACAAGCCAACAAGCCAAAAAGCCAACAAACCAACAAAGCAACAATAAAACAAACCAACAAGCCAACAAACCAACATACCAACAAACTAAGTAACCAACAAGCCAACAAACCAACAAGCGAACAAGCCAACAAACCAACAAACCAACAAGCCAACAAACCAACAAACCAACAAACCAACAAGCCAACAAACCAACAAACAAATAAACCAACAAACCAACAAACCAAAAAACCGACAAACCAACAAGCCAACAAGCCAACAAACCAACAAACTAACAAACCAACAAACGAACTAACCAACAAACCAACAAACCAACAAACCAACAAACCAATAAACCAACAAACCAACATGCCAACAAACTAAGTAACCAACAAACCAACAAACCAACAAGCCAACAAACCAACAAGCCAACAAACCAACAAACCAACAAACCAAGTAACCAAAAAGCCAACAAACTAACAAACCAACAAGCCAACAAACCAACAAACCAACAAGCCAAAAAGCCAACAAACCAACAAAGCAACAATCCAACAAACCAACAAGCCAACAAACCAACATACCAACAAACTAAGTAACCAACAAGCCAACAAGCCAACAAACCAACAAACAAATAAACCAACAAACCAACAAACCAACAAACCAACAAACCAAAAAACCGACAAACCAACAAGCCAACAAGCCAACAAACCAACAAACTAACAAAACCAACAAACGAACTAACCAAAAAACCAACAAACCAACAAACCAACAAACCAATAAACCAACAAACCAACATGCCAACAAACTAAGTAACCAACAAGCCAACAAACCAACAAACCAACAAGCCAACAAGCCAGCAAACCAACAAACCAACAAGCCAACAAACCAACAAACCAACAAACCAACAAGCCAACAAACCAACAAACAAATAAACCAACAGACCAACAAACCAACAAACCAACAAACCAAAAAACCAACAAACCAACAAGCCAACAAGCCAACAAACCAAAAAACCAACAAACCAACAAACCAACAAGCCAACAAACCAACAAGCCAACAAACCAACAAACCAACAAACCAAGTAACCAAAAAGCCAACAAACTAACAAACCAACAAGCCAAGAACCCAACAAACCACAAACCAACAAGCCAACAAACCAACAAACCAACAAACAAATAAACCAACAAACCAACAAACCAACAAGCCAACAAGCCAACAAACCTACAAACCAACAAACCAACAAACCAACAAACCAACCAACCAACAAGCCAACAAACCAACAAGCCAACAAGCCAACAAACAAACAAACCAACAAACCAACAAACCAACAAACCAACATGCCAACAAACCAACAAACTAAGTAACCAACAAGCCAACAAACCAATAAACCAACAAGCCAACAAACCATTAAACCAACAAAGCAACAAGCCACCAAAACCAACAAACCAACAAACCAACAAACTAAGTAACCAACAAGCCAAGAAGCCAACAAACGAACAAACCAACAAGCCACCAAACCAACAAAGCAACAAACCAAAAAACCAACAAACCAACAAACCAACAAACTAACAAACCAACAAACCAACATGCCAACAAACCAACAAACTAAGTAACCAACAAGCCAACAAACCAACAAGCGAACAAGCCAACAAACCAACAAACCAACAAGCCAACAAACCAACAAACCAACAAACCAACAAGCCAACAAACCAACAAACAAATAAACCAACAAACCAACAAACCAACAAACCAACAAACCAACAAACCAAAAAACCGACAAACCAACAAGCCAACAAGCCAACAAACCAACAAACTAACAAACCAACAAACGAACTAACCAACAAACCAACAAACCAACAAACCAACAAACCAATAAACCAACAAACCAACATGCCAACAAACTAAGTAACCAACAAGCCAACAAACCAACAAACCAACAAGCCAACAAGCCAGCAAACCAACAAACCAACAAGCCAACAAACCAACAAACCAACAAACCAACAAGCCAACAAACCAACAAACAAATAAACCAACAGACCAACAAACCAACAAACCAACAAACCAAAAAACAAACAAACCAACAAGCCAACAAGCCAACAAACCAAGAAACCAACAAACCAACAAACCAACAAGCCAACAAACCGAAAAGCCAACAAACGAACAAACCAACAAACCAAGTAACCAAAAAGCCAACAAACTAACAAACCAACAAGCCAACAAACCAACAAACCAACAAGCCAAAAAGCCAACAAACCAACAAAGCAACAATCCAACAAACCAACAAGCCAACAAACCAACAAGCCAACAAACCAACAAACCAACAAACCAAGTAACCAAAAAGCCAACAAACTAACAAACCAACAAGCCAAGAACCCAACAAACCACAAACCAACAAACCAAAAAGCCAACAAACCAACAAACCAACAAACCAAAAAACCAACAAACCAACAAACCAAGAAACCAACAAACCAACAAACCAACAAACCAACAAGCTAACAAGCCAACAAACCAAGAAACCAACAAACCAACAAACCAACAAGCCAACAAACCAACAAGCCAACAAACCAACAAACCAACAAACCAAGTAACCAAAAAGCCAACAAACTAACAAACCAACAAGCCAAGAACCCAACAAACCACAAACCAACAAAGCAACAAGCCAACAAGCCAACAAACCAACAAACCAACAAGCTAACAAGCCAACAAACCAAGAAACCAACAAACCAACAAAGCAACAATCCAACAAACCAACAAGCCAACAAACCAACAAACCAACAAACCAACAAGCTAACAAGCCAACAAACCAAGAAACCAACAAACCAACAAACCAACAAGCCAACAAACCAACAAGCCAACAAACCAACAAACCAACAAACCAAGTAACCAAAAAGCCAACAAACTAACAAAACAACAGGCCAAGAACCCAACAAACCACAAACCAACAAAGCAACAAGCCAACAAGCCAACAAACCAACAAACCAACAAGCCAGCAAACCACCAACCAACAAACCAACAAGCCAACAAGCCAACAAACCAACAAACCAACAAACCAAAAAACCAAAATACCATCAAACCAACAAACCAAGAAACCAACAAACCAACAAACCAACAAACCAACAAACCAACAAGCCAGCAAACCACCAACCAACAAACCAACAAGCCAACAAGCCAACAAACCAACAAACCAACAAACCAACAAACCAAGAAACCAACAAACCAACAAACCAACAAACCAACAAGCTAACAAGCCAACAAACCAACAAACCAACAAGCCAACAAACCAACAAACCAACAAACCAAAAAACCAACAAACCAACAAACCAAGAAACCAACAAACCAACAAATCAACAAACCAACAAGCTAACAAGCCAACAAACCAAGAAACCAACAAACCAACAAACCAACAAGCCAACAAACCAACAAGCCAACAAACCAACATACCAACAAACTAAGTAACCAACAAGCCAACAAGCCAACAAACCAACAAACCAACAAGCCAACAAACCAACAAACCAACAAACCAAAAAACCAACAAACCAACAAACCAAGAAACCAACAAACCAACAAACCAACAAACCAACAAGCTAACAAGCCAACAAACCAAGAAACCAACAAACCAACAAACCAACAAGCCAACAAACCAACAAGCCAACAAACCAACAAACCAACAAACCAAGTAACCAAAAAGCCAACAAACTAACAAACCAACAAGCCAAGAACCCAACAAACCACAAACCAACAAAGCAACAAGCCAACAAGCCAACAAACCAACAAACCAACAAGCCAGCAAACCACCAACCAACAAACCAACAAGCCAACAAGCCAACAAACCAACAAACCAACAAACCAAAAAACCAACAAACCAACAAACCAACAAACCAACAAACCAACAAACCAACAAAGCAACAAACCAAAAAACCAACAAACCAAAAAACCAACAAACCAACAAACCATCAAACGAACAAAGCAACAAGCCAACAAATCAACAAACCAAGTAACCAAAAAGCCAACAAACCAACAAACCAACAAGCCAACAAACCAACAAACCAACAAACCAACAAGCCAACAAACCAACAAACCAACAAACAAATAAACCAACAAGCCAACAAACCAACAAGCCAACAAGCCAACAAACCTACAAACCAACAAACCAACAAACCAACAAACCAACCAACCAACAAACCAACAAGCCAACAAAACAACAAGCCAACAAGCCAACAAACAAACAAACCAACAAACCAACAAACCAACAAACCAACATGCCAACAAACCAACAGACTAAGTAACCAACAAGCCAACAAACCAATAAACCAACAAGCCAACAAACCATTAAACCAACAAAGCAACAAGCCACCAAAACCAACAAACCAACAAACCAACAAACTAAGTAACCAACAAGCCAAGAAGCCAACAAACCAACAAACCAACTAGCCAACAAACCAACAAAGCAACAAACCAAAAAACCAAAAAACCAACAAACCAACAAACCAACAAACCAACAAACCAATAAGCCAACAAGCCAACAAACCAACAAACCAAGTAACCGAAAAGCCAACAAACTAACAAACCAACAAGCCAACAAGCTAACAAACCAACAAACCAACAAAGTAACAAGCCAACAAGCCAACAAACCAACAAACCAACAAACCAACAAGCCAACAAACCAACAAACCAACAAACCAACAAGCCAACAAACCAACAAGCCAACAAACCAACAAACCAACAAACCAACAAGCCAACAAACCAACAAACCAACAAACCAACAAGCCAACAAACCAACAAGCCAACAAACCAACAAACCAAGTAACCAAAAAGCCAACAAACCAACAAACCAACAAGCCAACAAACCAACAAACCAACAAACCAACAAGCCAACAAACCAACAAACCAACAAACAAATAAACCAACAAACCAACAAACCAACAAGCCAACAAGCCAACAAACCTACAAACCAACAAACCAACAAACCAACAAACCAACCAACCAACAAACCAACAAGCCAACAAACCAACAAGCCAACAAGCCAACAAGCCAACAAACAAACAAACCAACAAACCAACAAACCAACATGCTAACAAACCAACAAACTAAGTAACCAACAAGCCAACAAACCAATAAACCAACAAGCCAACAAACCATTAACCCAACAAAGCAACAAGCCACCAAAACCAACAAACCAACAAACCAACAAACTAAGTAACCAACAAGCCAACAAGCCAACAAACCAACAAACCAACAAGCCAACAAACCAACAAAGCAACAAACCAAAAAACCAACAAACCAACAAACCAACAAACCAACAAACCAATAAGCCAACAAGCCAACAAACCAACAAACCAAGTAACCGAAAAGCCAACAAACTAACAAACCAACAAGCCAACAAGCCAACAAACCAACAAACCAACAAAGTAACAAGCCAACAAGCCAACAAACCAACAAACCAACAAACCAACGAGCCAACAAACCAACAAACCAACAAACCAACAAGCCAACAAACCAACAAGCCAACAAACCAACAAACCAAGTAACCAAAAAGCCAACAAACTAACAAACCAACAAGCCAACAAGCCAACAAGCCAACAAACCAACAAACCAACAAGCCAACAAGCCAACAAACCAACAAACCAACAAACCAACAAGCCAACAAACAAACAAACCAACAAGCCAACAAACCAACAAACAAATAAACAAACAAACCAACAAACCAACAAACCAACAAACCAACAAACTAACAAACCAACAAGCCAACAAACCAACAAACCAACAAGCCAACAAACCAACAAACCAACAAACCAACAAACCAGCAAGCCAACAAGCCAACAAACTAACAAACCAACAAACCAACAAGCCAACAAACCAACAAACCAACAAACCAAGTAACCAAAAAGCCAACAAACTAACAAACCAACAAGCCAACAAGCCAACAAGCCAACAAACCAACAAACCAACAAGCCAACAAGCCAACAAACTAACAAACCAACAAACGAACTAACCAACAAACCAACAAGCCAACAAGCCAACAAACCAACAAACCAACAAACCAACAAAGCAACAAACTAAGTAACCAACAAGCCAACAAACCAACAAACCAACAAGCCAATAAACCAACAAGCCAACAAGCCAACAAACCAACAAACCAACAAACCAAAAAACCAACAAACCAACAAACCAACAAACCAACAAACCAACAAACCAACAAGCCAACAAGCCAACAAACCAACAAACCAACAAACCAACAAGCCAACAAACCAACAAGCCAACAAACCAACAAACCAACAAACCAAGTAACCGAAAAGCCAACAAACTAACAAACCAACAAGCCAACAAGCCAACAAACCAACAAACCAACAAAGCAACAACCCAACAAGCCAACAAACCAACAAACCAACAAGCCAACAAGCCAATTAACCAACAAACCAACAAACCAACAAGCCAACAAACCAACAAAACAACAAACCAACAAGCCAACAAACCAACAAACCAACAAGCCAACAAACCAACAAGCCAACAAACCAACAAACCAAATAACCAAAAAGCCAACAAACTAACAAACCAACAAACCAACAAGCCAACAAGCCAACAAACCAACAAACCAACAAGCCAACAAGCCAACAAACCAACAAACCAACAAACCAACAAGCCAACAAACCAACAAACCAACAAGCCCACAAACCAACAAACAAATAAACCAACAAACCAACAAACCAACAAACCAACAAACTAACAAACCAACAAGCCAACAAACCAACAAACCAACAAGCCAACAAACCAACAAACCAACAAACCAACAAACCAACAAGCCAACAAGCCAACAAACCAACAAACCAACAAGCCAACAAACCAACAAACCAACAAACCAACATGCCAACCAACCAACAAACTAAGTAACCAACAAGCCAACAAACCAACAAACCAACAAGCCAACAAGCCAACCAACCAACAAACCAACAAGCCAACAAACCAACAAACCAACAAACCAACAAGCCAACAAACCAACAAACAAATAAACCAACAAACCAACAAACCAACAAGCCAACAAATCAACAAACCAACAAACCTACAAGCTAACAAACCAACAAACAAATGAACCAACAAACCAACAAACCAACAAACCAACAAACCAACAAATCAACAAACCAAAAAACCAACAAACCAACAAGCCAACAAGCCAACAAACCAACAAACTAACAAACCAACAAACGGAATAACAAACAAACCAACAAGCCAACAAGCCAACAAACCAACAAACCAACAAACCAACAAAAAAACAAACTAAGTAACCAACAAGCCAATAAACCAACAAACCAACAAACCAACAAGCCAACAAACCAACAAACCAACAAGCCAACAAACCAACAAACCAACAAGCCAACAAGCCAACAAACCAATAAACCAACAAACCAACAAGGCAACAAACCAACAAACCAACAAACCAACAAACCAACAAGCCAACAAACCAACAAACAAACAAACCAACAAACCAAAAAACCAACAAACCAACAAACCACCAAACCAACAAACCAACAAACCAACAAGCCAACAAGCCAACAAATCAACAAACCAACAAGCCAACAAACCAACAAACAAATAAACCAACAAACCAACAAACCAACAAACCAACAAACTAACAAACCAAAAAACCAACAAACCAACAAACCAACAAGCCAACAAACCAACAAACCAACAAACCAACAAGCCAACAAACCAACAAGCCAACAAACCAACAAACCAACAAACCAACAAGCCAACAAACCAACAAACCAACAAACCAACAAGCCAACAAACCAACAAGCCAACAAACCAACAAACCAAGTAACCAAAAAGCCAACAAACCAACAAACCAACAAGCCAACAAACCAACAAACCAACAAACCAACAAGCCAACAAACCAACAAACCAACAAACAAATAAACCAACAAACCAACAAACCAACAAGCCAACAAGCCAACAAACCTACAAACCAACAAACCAACAAACCAACAAACCAACCAACCAACAAACCAACAAGCCAACAAACCAACAAGCCAACAAGCCAACAAGCCAACAAACAAACAAACCAACAAACCAACAAACCAACAAACCAACATGCTAACAAACCAACAAACTAAGTAACCAACAAGCCAACAAACCAATAAACCAACAAGCCAACAAACCATTAACCCAACAAAGCAACAAGCCACCAAAACCAACAAACCAACAAACCAACAAACTAAGTAACCAACAAGCCAACAAGCCAACAAACCAACAAACCAACAAGCCAACAAACCAACAAAGCAACAAACCAAAAAACCAACAAACCAACAAACCAACAAACCAACAAACCAATAAGCCAACAAGCCAACAAACCAACAAACCAAGTAACCGAAAAGCCAACAAACTAACAAACCAACAAGCCAACAAGCCAACAAACCAACAAACCAACAAAGTAACAAGCCAACAAGCCAACAAACCAACAAACCAACAAACCAACGAGCCAACAAACCAACAAACCAACAAACCAACAAGCCAACAAACCAACAAACCAACAAGCCAACAAACCAACAAACCAAGTAACCAAAAAGCCAACAAACTAACAAACCAACAAGCCAACAAGCCAACAAGCCAACAAACCAACAAACCAACAAGCCAACAAGCCAACAAACCAACAAACCAACAAACCAACAAGCCAACAAACAAACAAACCAACAAGCCAACAAACCAACAAACAAATAAACAAACAAACCAACAAACCAACAAACCAACAAACCAACAAACTAACAAACCAACAAGCCAACAAACCAACAAACCAACAAGCCAACAAACCAACAAACCAACAAACCAACAAACCAGCAAGCCAACAAGCCAACAAACTAACAAACCAACAAACCAACAAGCCAACAAACCAACAAACCAACAAACCAAGTAACCAAAAAGCCAACAAACTAACAAACCAACAAGCCAACAAGCCAACAAGCCAACAAACCAACAAACCAACAAGCCAACAAGCCAACAAACTAACAAACCAACAAACGAACTAACCAACAAACCAACAAGCCAACAAGCCAACAAACCAACAAACCAACAAACCAACAAAGCAACAAACTAAGTAGCCAACAAGCCAACAAACCAACAAACCAACAAGCCAATAAACCAACAAGCCAACAAGCCAACAAACCAACAAACCAACAAACCAAAAAACCAACAAACCAACAAACCAACAAACCAACAAACCAACAAACCAACAAGCCAACAAGCCAACAAACCAACAAACCAACAAACCAACAAGCCAACAAACCAACAAGCCAACAAACCAACAAACCAACAAACCAAGTAACCGAAAAGCCAACAAACTAACAAACCAACAAGCCAACAAGCCAACAAACCAACAAACCAACAAAGCAACAACCCAACAAGCCAACAAACCAACAAATCAACAAGCCAACAAGCCAATTAACCAACAAACCAACAAACCAACAAGCCAACAAACCAACAAAACAACAAACCAACAAGCCAACAAACCAACAAACCAACAAACCAACAAGCCAACAAACCAACAAGCCAACAAACCAACAAACCAAATAACCAAAAAGCCAACAAACTAACAAACCAACAAACCAACAAGCCAACAAGCCAACAAACCAACAAACCAACAAGCCAACAAGCCAACAAACCAACAAACCAACAAACCAACAAGCCAACAAACCAACAAACCAACAAGCCCACAAACCAACAAACAAATAAACCAACAAACCAACAAACCAACAAACCAACAAACTAACAAACCAACAAGCCAACAAACCAACAAACCAACAAGCCAACAAACCAACAAACCAACAAACCAACAAACTAACAAACCAACAAGCCAACAAACCAACAAACCAACAAGCCAACAAACCAACAAACCAACAAACCAACAAACCAACAAGCCAACAAGCCAACAAACCAATAAACCAACAAACCAACAAGGCAACAAACCAACAAACCAACAAACCAACAAACCAACAAGCTAACAAACCAACAAACAAACAAACCAACAAACCAAAAAACCAACAAACCAACAAACCAACAAACCAACAAACCAACAAACCAACAAGCCAACAAGCCAACAAATCAACAAACCAACAAGCCAACAAACCAACAAACAAATAAACCAACAAACCAACAAACCAACAAACTAACAAACCAAAAAACCAACAAACCAACAAGCCAAATAGCCAACAAACCAACAAACTAACAAACCAACAAACGAACTAACCAGCAAACCAACAAGCCAACAAGCCAACAAACCAACAAACCAACAAACCAACAAAGCAACAAACTAAGTAACCAACAAGCCAACAAACCAACAAACCAACAAGCCAACAAGCCAATAAACAAACAAACCAACCAACCAACAAACCAACAAACCAACAAACCAAAAAACCAACAAACCAACAAGCCAACAAACCAACAAACCAAGTAACCAAAAAGCCAACAAACTAACAAACCAACAAGCCAACAAGCCAACAAGCCAACAAACCAACAAACCAACAAGCCAACAAGCCAACAAACCAACAAACCAACAAACCAACAAGCCAACAAACAAACAAACCAACAAGCCAACAAACCAACAAACAAATAAACAAACAAACCAACAAACCAACAAACCAACAAACCAACAAACTAACAAACCAACAAGCCAACAAACCAACAAACCAACAAGCCAACAAACCAACAAACCAACAAACCAACAAACCAGCAAGCCAACAAGCCAACAAACTAACAAACCAACAAACCAACAAGCCAACAAACCAACAAACCAACAAACCAAGTAACCAAAAAGCCAACAAACTAACAAACCAACAAGCCAACAAGCCAACAAGCCAACAAACCAACAAACCAACAAGCCAACAAACTAACAAACCAACAAACGAACTAACCAACAAAGCAACAAACTAAGTAACCAACAAGCCAACAAACCAACAAACCAACAAGCCAACAAGCCAACAAGCCAACAAACCAACAAACCAACAAGCCAACAAGCCAACAAACTAACAAACCAACAAACGAACTAACCAACAAACCAACAAGCCAACAAGCCAACAAACCAACAAACCAACAAACCAACAAAGCAACAAACTAAGTAACCAACAAGCCAACAAACCAACAAACCAACAAGCCAATAAACCAACAAGCCAGCAAGCCAACAAACCAACAAACCAACAAACCAAAAAACCAACAAACCAACAAACCAACAAACCAACAAACCAACAAACCAACAAGCCAACAAGCCAACAAACCAACAAACCAACAAACCAACAAGCCAACAAACCAACAAGCCAACAAACCAACAAACCAACAAACCAAGTAACCGAAAAGCCAACAAACTAACAAACCAACAAGCCAACAAGCCAACAAACCAACAAAGCAACAACCCAACAAGCCAACAAACCAACAAACCAACAAGCCAACAAGCCAATTAACCAACAAACCAACAAACCAACAAGCCAACAAACCAACAAAACAACAAACCAACAAGCCAACAAACCAACAAACCAACAAACCAACAAGCCAACAAACCAACAAGCCAACAAACCAACAAACCAAATAACCAAAAAGCCAACAAACTAACAAACCAACAAACCAACAAGCCAACAAGCCAACAAACCAACAAACCAACAAGCCAACAAGCCAACAAACCAACAAACCAACAAACCAACAAGCCAACAAACCAACAAACCAACAAGCCCACAAACCAACAAACAAATAAACCAACAAACCAACAAACCAACAAACCAACAAACCAACAAACTAACAAACCAACAAGCCAACAAACCAACAAACCAACAAGCCAACAAACCAACAAACCAACAAACCAACAAACAAACAAGCCAACAAGCCAACAAACCAACAAACCAACAAGCCAACAAACCAACAAACCAACAAACCAACATGCCAACCAACCAACAAACTAAGTAACCAACAAGCCAACAAACCAACAAACCAACAAGCCAACAAGCCAACCAACCAACAAACCAACAAGCCAACAAACCAACAAACCAACAAACCAAAAAGCCAACAAACCAACAAACAAATAAACCAACAAACCAACAAACCAACAAGCCAACAAATCAACAAACCAACAAACCTACAAGCTAACAAACCAACAAACAAATGAACCAACAAACCAACAAACCAACAAACCAACAAACCAACAAATCAACAAACCAAAAAACCAACAAACCAACAAGCCAACAAGCCAACAAACCAACAAACTAACAAACCAACAAACGGAATAACAAACAAACCAACAAGCCAACAAGCCAACAAACCAACAAACCAACAAACCAACAAAAAAACAAACTAAGTAACCAACAAGCCAACAAACCAACAAACCAACAAACCAACAAGCCAACAAACCAACAAACCAACAAGCCAACAAACCAACAAACCAACAAGCCAACAAGCCAACAAACCAATAAACCAACAAACCAACAAGGCAACAAACCAACAAACCAACAAACCAACAAACCAACAAGCCAACAAACCAACAAACAAACAAACCAACAAACCAAAAAACCAACAAACCAACAAACCAACAAACCAACAAACCAACAAACCAACAAACCAACAAGCCAACAAGCCAACAAATCAACAAACCAACAAGCCAACAAACCAACAAACAAATAAACCAACAAACCAACAAACCAACAAACCAACAAACTAACAAACCAAAAAACCAACAAACCAACAAGCCAAATAGCCAACAAACCAACAAACTAACAAACCAACAAACGAACTAACCAGCAAACCAACAAGCCAACAATCCAACAAACCAACAAACCAACAAACCAACAAAGCAACAAACTAAGTAACCAACAAGCCAACAAACCAACAAACCAACAAGCCAACAAGCCAATAAACAAACAAACCAACCAACCAACAAACCAACAAACCAACAAACCAAAAAACCAACAAACCAACAAACCAACAAACCAACAAGCCAACAAACCAACAAGCCAACAAACCAACAAACCAAGTAACCGAAAAGCCAACAAACTAACAAACTAACAAACCAACAAGCCAACAAGCCAACAAACCAACAAACCAACAAAGTAACAAGCCAACAAGCCAACAAACCAACAAACCAACAAGCCAACAAGCCAACAAACCAACAAACCAACAAACCAACAAGCCAACAAACGAACAAACCAACAAACCAACAAACCAACAAGCCAACAAACCAACAAACCAACAAACCAACAAGCCAACAAACCAACAAGCCAACAAACCAACAAACCAAGTAACCAAAAAGCCAACAAACTAACAAACCAACAAGCCAACAAGCCAACAAGCCAACAAACCAACAAACCAACAATTCAACAAGCCAACAAACCAACAAAGCAACAAACCAACAAGCCAACAAACCAACAAACCAACAAGCCAACAAACCAACAAACAAATAAACCAACAAACCAACAAACCAACAAACCAACAAACCAACAAACTAACAAACCAACAAGCCAACAAACCAACAAACCAACAAGCCAACAAACCAACAAACCAACAAACCAACAAACCAACAAACCAACAAGCCAACAAGCCAACAAACCAACAAACCAACAAACCAACAAACCAACAAACCAAGTAACCAAAAAGCCAACAAACTAACAAACCAACAAGCCAACAAGCCAACAAGCCAACAAACCAACAAACCAACAAGCCAACAAGCCAACAAACTAACAAACCAACAAACGAACTAACCAACAAACCAACAAGCCAACAAGCCAACAAACCAACAAACCAACAAACCAACAAAGCAACAAACTAAGTAACCAACAAGCCAACAAACCAACACACCAACAAGCCAACAAGCCAATAAACCAACAAACCAACAAGCCAACAAACCAACAAACCAACAAACCAAAAAACCAACAAACCAACAAACCAACAAACCAACAAACCAACAAACCAACAAGCCAACAAGCCAACAAACCAACAAACCAACAAACCAACAAGCCAACAAACCAACAAGCCAACAAAACAAAAAAAAACCAACAAACCAAGTAACCGAAAAGCCAACAAACTAACAAACCAACAAGCCAACAAGCCAACAAACCAACAAACCAACAAAGCAACAAGCCAACAAGCCAACAAACCAACAAGCCAACAAGCCAACAAGCCAACAAACCAACAAACCAACAAACCAACAAGCCAACAAACCAACAAACCAACAAACCAACAAGCCAACAAACCAACAAACCAACAAACCAACAAGCCAACAAACCAACAAGCCAACAAACCAACAAACCAAGTAACCAAAAAGCCAACAAACTAACAAACCAACAAACCAACAAGCCAACAAGCCACAAACCAACAAACCAACAAGCCAACAAGCCAACAAACCAACAAACCAACAAACCAACAAGCCAACAAACCAACAAATCAACAAATCAACAAACCAACAAACAAATAAACCAACAAACCAACAAACCAACAAACCAACAAACCAACAAACCACCAAACTAACAAACCTACAAGCCAACAAACCAAAAAACCAACAAGCCAACAAGCCAACAAACCAACAAACCAACAAACCAACAAACCAACAAACCAACAAGCCAACAAGCCAACAAACCAACAAACCAACAAGCCAACAAACCAACAAACCAACAAACCAACATGCCAACCAACCAACAAACTAAGTAACCAACAAGCCAACAAACCAACAAACCAACAAGCCAATAAGCCAAAAACCAACAAACAAATAAACCAACAAACCAACAAACCAACAAGCCAACAAACCAACAAACGAACAAACCAACAAGCTAACAAACCAATAAACAAATGAACCAACAAACCAACAAACCAACAAACCAACAAACCAACAAACCAACAAATCAACAAATCAAAAAACCAACAAACCAACAAGCCAACAAGCCAACAAACCAACAAACTAATAAACCAACAAACGAACTAACAAACAAACCAACAAGCCAACAAGCCAACAAACCAACAAACGAACAAACCAACAAACCAACAAACTAAGTAACCAACAAGCCAACAAACCAACAAACCAACAAGCCAACAAACCAACAAACCAACAAGCCAACAAACCAACAAACCAACAAACCAACAAACCAACAAGCCAACAAACCAACAAACCAACAAACCAACAAACCAACAAGCCAACAAGCCAACAAACCAACAAAATAACAAACCAAGTAACCAACAAACCAACAAGCCAACAAACCAACAAACCAACAAACCAACAAGCCAACAAACCAACCAACCAACAAACCAACAAGCCAACAAACCAACAAACCAACAAGCCAACATACCAACAAACCAACAAACAAACAAACCAACAAGCCAACAAGCCAACAAACCAACAAACCAACAAGCCAACAAACTAACAAACCAACAAACCAACAAGCCAACAAACCAACAAGCCAACAAACCAACAAACCAAGTAACCAAAAAGCCGACAAACTAACAAACCAACAAACCAAGTAACCAAAAAGCAAACAAACTAACAAACCAACAAGCCCACAAGCCAACAAACCAACAAACCAACAAAGCAACAAGCCAACAAGCCAACAAATCAACAAACCAATAAGCCAACAAACCAACAAACCAACAAGCCAACAAGCCAACAAACCAACAAACCAACAAACCAACAAGCCAACAAACAAACAAACCAACAAGCCAACAAACCAACAAACAAACAAACCAACAAACCAACAAGCCAACAAGCCAACAAACCAACAAACCAACAAGCCAACAAACCAACAAACCAGCAAGCCAACAAACCAACAAACAAACAAACCAACAAGCCAACAAACCAACAAACAAATAAACTAACAAACCAACAAACCAACAAACCAACAAACCAACAAAGTAACAAGCCAACAAGCCAACAAACCAACAAACCAACAAGCCAACAAACCAACAAACCAACAAACCAACAAGCCAACAAGCCAACAAACCAACAAACCAACAAGCCAACAAACCAACAAACCAACAAACCAACATGCCAACAAACCAACAAACTAAGTAACCAACAAGCCAACAAACCAACAAACCAACAAGCTAAAAAGCCAACAAACCAACAAACCAACAAGCCAACAAACAAATAAACCAACAAACCAACAAACCAACAAACCAACAAACCAACAAACCAAAAAACTAACAAACCAACAAACCAACAAGCCAACAAACCAACAAACCAACAAGCCAATAAACCAACAAACAAATAAACGAACAAACCAACAAACCAACAAACCAACAAATCAACAAACCAACAAACCAAAAAACCAACAAACCAACAAGCCAACAAGCCAACAAACCAACAAAGTAACAAACCAACAAGCCAACAAACCAACAAACCAACAAGCCAACAAGCCAACAAACCAACAAACCAACAAACCAAAAAACCAAACAAACCAACAAACCATCAAACGAACAAAGCAACAAGCCATCAAGCCAACAAACCAACAAACCAACAAGCCAACAAACCAACAAACCAAAAAGCCAACAAGCCAACAAACCAACAAACCAACAAACCAACAAGCCAACAAACCAACAAGCCAACAAACCAACAAACCAACAAACCAACAAACCAACAAACCAACAAACCAACAAACCAACAAACCAACAAACCAACAAACCAACAAGCCAACAAGCCAACAAACCAACAAACCAACAAGCCAACAAACCAACAAACAAATAAACCAACAAACCAGTAAACCAACAAACAAATAAACCAACAAACCAACAAACCAACAAACCAACAAACCAACAAACCAACAAACCAAAAAACCAACAAACCAACAAACCAACAAGCCAACAAACCAACAAACCAACAAACCAACAAGCCAACAAACCAACAAACAAATAAACCAACAAACCAACAAACCAGCAAACCAACAAACCAAAAAACCAACAAACCAACAAGCCAACAAACCAACAAACCAACAAACTAACAAATTAACAAGCCAACAAACCAACAAACCAACAAGCCAAAAAACTAACAAACCAACAAAACATCAAACGAACAAAGCAACAAGCCAACAAGCCAACAAACCAACAAACCAACAAACCAACAAGACAACAAACCAACAAACAAATAAACCAACAAACCAAAAAACAAACAAACCAACAAACCAACAAACCAACAAACCAACAAATCAACAAGCCAACAAGCCAACAAACCAACAAACCAACAAACCAACAAGCCAACAAACCAACAAGCCAACAAACCAACAAACCAACAAACCAACAAACCAAGTAACCAAAAAGCCAACAAACTAACAAACCAACAAGCCAACAAACAAACAAACCAACAAGCCAACAACCCAACAAACCAACAAACCAACAAACCAACAAACCAACAAACTAACAAGCCAACAAACCAACAAACCAACAAACCACAACAAACCAACAAACCAACAAGCCAACAAACCAACAAACAAATAAAACAACAAACCAAAAAACCAACAAACCAACAAACCAACAAACCAACAAACCAACAAACCAACAAGCCAACAAACCAACAAACCAACAAACCATCAAGCCAACAAACCAACAAACAAATAAACCAACAAACCAACAAACCAACAAACCAACAAACCAACAAACCAACAAACCAAAAAACCAACAAACCAACAAGCCAACAAGCCAACAAACCAACAAACTAACAAACCAACAAACGAGCTAACCAACAAACCAACAAGCCAACAAGCCAACAACCCAACAAACCAACAAACCAACAAACCAACAAACTAAGTAACCAACAAGCCAAAAAAACCAACAAACCAAGAAGCTAACAAGCCAACAAACCAACAAACCAGCAAGCCAACAAACCAACAAACCAACAAACCAAAAAACCAACAAACCAACAAACCAACTAACCAACAAACCAACAAGCCAACAAGCCAACAAACCAACAAAGCAACAAACCAACAAGCCAACAAACCAACAAGCCAACAAACCAACAAACCAACAAACCAAGTAACCAAAAAGCCAACAAACTAACAAACCAACAAGCCAACAAGCCAACAAACCAACAAACCAACAAAGCAACAAAGCAACAAGCCAACAAGCCAACAAACCAACAAACCAACAAGCCAACAAACCAACAAACCAACAAGCCAACAAGCCAACAAACCAACAAACCAACAAACCAACAAGCCAACAAACCAACAAACCAAAAAGCCAACAAACCAACAAACCACCAAACCAACAAGCCAACAAGCCAACAAACCAGCAAACCAACAAGCCAACAAACCAACAAACCAACAAACCAACAAACCAACAAGCCAACAAACCAACAAACCAACAAACCAAGTAACCAAAAAGCCAACAAACTAACAAACCAACAAGCCAACAAGCCAACAAACCAACAAACCAACAAACCAACAAAGCAACAAGCCAACAAGCCAAGAAACCAACAAACCAACAAACCAACAAGCCAACAAACCAACAAACAAACAAGCCAACAAGCCACAAACCAACAAACCAACAAACCAACAAGCCAACAAACCAACAAACCAAAAAACCACCAACCCAACAAACCAACAAGCCAACAAGCCAACAAACCAACAAACCAACAAACCAACAAACCAAGTAACCAAAAAGCCAACAAACTAACAAACCAACAAGCCAACAAATCAACAAACCAAAAAACCAACAAACCAACAAACTAACAAGCCAAGAAGCCAACAAACCAACAAACCAACAAGCTAACAAACCAACAAACCAACAAGCCAAAAAGTCAACAAACCAACAAACCAACAAAGCAACAAGCCAACAACCCAAGAAACCAACAAACCAACAAGCCAACAAACCAGCAAACCAACAAGCCAACAAGCCAACAAACCAACAAACCAACAAACCAACAAGCCAACAAACCAACAAACCAACAAGCCAACAAGCCAACAAGCCAACAAACCAACAAACCAACAAGCCAACAAACCAACAAACCAACAAACCAACAAACCAATAAACCAACAAACCAACAAACCAACAAACCAACAAGCCAACAAGCCAACAAACCAACAAACCAACAAAGCAACAAACCAACAAACCAACAAGCCAACAAACCAACAAACCAAGTAACCAAAAAGCCAACAAACTAACAAACCAACAAGCCAACAAGCCAACAAACCAACAAACCAACAAAGCAACAAGCCAACAAGCCAACAAACCAACAAACCAGCAAGCCAACAAACCAACAAACCAACAAACTAACAAGCCAACAAACCAACAAACAAATAATCCAACAAACCAACAAACCAACAAACCAACAAACCAAAAAACCAACAAACCAGAAGACAAGCCAACAAACCAACAAACCAACAAGCCAACAAGCCAGCAAACCAACAAACCAACAAACCAACAAGCCAACAAACCAACAAACCAACAAACCAACAAGCCAACAAGCCAACAAACAAATAAACCAAAAAACGAACAAACCAACAAACCAACAAACCAACAAACCAACAAACCAACAAACCAACAAACCAACAAGCCAACAAGCTAACAAACCAACAAACCAACAAGCCAACAAACCAACAAACCAACAAACCAACCTGCCAACAAACCAACAAATCAACAAATCAACAAACCAACAAACCAAGAAACCAACAAACCAACAAACCAACAAACCAAAAAACCAACTAACCAAAAAACCATCAAACGAACAAACCAACAAACCAACAAACCAACAAACCAACAAACCAAAAAACCAACAAACCAACAAACCAACAAGCCAACAAACCAACAAACCAATTAACCAACAAACCAACCAACGAACAAACTAACAAACCAACAAACCAACAAACCAACAAACCAACAAACCAACAAACCAACAAGCCAACAAGCCAACAAACCAACAAACCAACAAACCAACAAGCCAACAAACCAACAAACCAAAAAACCAACAAACCAACAAACCAACAAGCAAACAAGCCAACAAACCAACAAACCAACAAACCAACAAACCAAGTAACCAAAAAGCCAACAAACTAACAAACCAACAAGCCAACAAACCAACAAACCAACAAAGCAACAAGCCAACAAGCCAACAAACCAACAAACCAGCAAGCCAACAAACCAACAAACCAACAAGCCAATAAGCCAACAAACCAACAAACCAACAAACCAACAAGCCAACAAACCAACAAATCAACATGCCAACAAACCAACAAATCAACAAATCAACAAACCAACAAACCAAGAAACCAACAAACCAACAAACCAACAAACCAAAAAACCAACAAACCAACAAACCATCAAAGGAACAAACCAACAAACCAACAAACCAACAAACCAACAAACCAACAAACCAAAAAACCAACAAACAAACAAACCAACATGCCAACAAACCAACAAACCAATTAACCAACAAACCAACAAACGAACAAACGAACAAACCAACAAACCAACAAACCAACAAACCAACAAACCAACAAACCAACAAACCAACAAGCCAACAAGCCAACAAACCAACAAACCAACAAACCAACAAGCCAACAAACCAACAAACCAAAAAACCAACAAACCAACAAACCAACAAACCAACAAACCAACAAACCAAGTAACCAAAAAGCCAACAAACGAACAAGCCAACAAACCAACAAACCAAAAAACCAACAAACCAACAAACTAACAAACAAATAAACCAACAAACGAACAAACCAACAACCCAACAAGCCAACAAACCAACAAACTAACAAACCAACAAACGAGCTAACCAACAAACCAACAAACTAACAAACCAACAAACGAGCTAACCAACAAACCAACAAGCCAACAAGCCAACAACCCAACAAACCAACAAACCAACAAACCAACAAACTAAGTAACCAACAAGCCAAAAAACCAACAAACCAAGAAGCCAACAAGCCAACAAACCAACAAACCAGCAAGCCAACAAACCAACAAACCAACAAACCAAAAAACCAACAAACCAACAAACCAACAAACCAATTAACCAACAAACCAACAAGCCAACAAGCCAACAAACCAACAAAGCAACAAACCAACAAGCCAACAAACCAACAAGCCAACAAACCAACAAACCAACAAACCAAGTAACCAAAAAACCAACAAACTAACAAACCAACAAGCCAACAAACCAACAAACCAACAAAGCAACAAGCCAACAAGCCAACAAACCAACAAACCAACAAGCCAACAAACCAACAAACCAACAAGCCAACAAGCCAACAAACCAACAAACCAACAAACCAACAAGCCAACAAACCAACAAACCAACAAGCCAACAAACCAACAAACCAACAAACCAACAAGTCAACAAGCCAACAAACCAGTAAACCAACAAGCCAACAAACCAACAAACCAATAAACCAACAAACCAACAAGCCAACAAACCAACAAACCAACAAGCCAACAAACCAACAAACCAACAAACCAACAAGTCAACAAGCCAACAAACCAGTAAACCAACAAGCCAACAAAACAACAAACCAACAAACCAACAAACCAACAAGCCAACAAACCAACAAGCCAACAAACCAACAAACCAACAAGTCAACAAGCCAACAAACCAGTAAACCAACAAGCCAACAAACCAACAAACCTACAAACCAACAAAGCAACAAGCCAACAAGCCAAGAAACCAACAAACCAACAAGCCAACAAACCAACAAACCAACAAGCCAGCAAGCCAACAAACCAACAAACCAACAAACCAACAAGCCAACAAACCAACAAACCAAAAAACCACCAACCCAACAAACCAACAAGCCAACAAGCCAACAAACCAACAAACCAACAAACCAACAAACTAAGTAACCGAAAAGCCAACAAACTAACAAACCAAAAAGCCAACAAACTAACAAACCAACAAGCCAACAAATCAACAAACCAAAAAACCAACAAACTAACAAACTAACAAGCCAAGAAGCCAACAAACCAACAAACCAACAAGCTAACAAACCAACAAACCAACAAGCCAAAAAGTCAACAAACCAACAAACCAACAAAGCAACAAGCCAACAACCCAAGAAACCAACAAACCAACAAGCCAACAAACCAACACACCAACAAACCAACAAACCAACAAGCCAACAAGCCAACAAACCAACAAGCCAACAAGCCAACAAACCAACAAACCAACAAGCCAACAAACCAACAAACCAACAAACCAACAAACCAACAAACCAACAAACCAACAAACCAACAAGCCAACAAGCCAACAAACCAACAAACCAACAAAGCAACAAACCAACAAACCAACAAGCCAACAAACCAACAAACCAACAAAGCAACAAGCCAACAAGCCAACAAACCAACAAACCAACAAGCCAACAAACCAACAAAGCAACAAGCCAACAACCCAAGAAACCAACAAACCAACAAGCCAACAAACCAACACACCAACAAACCAACAAACCAACAAACCAACAAGCCAACAAGCCAACAAACCAACAAGCCAACAAGCCAACAAACCAACAAACCAACAAGCCAACAAACCAACAAACCAACAAACCAACAAACCAACAAACCAACAAACCAACAAACCAACAAGCCAACAAGCCAACAAACCAACAAACCAACAAAGCAACAAACCAACAAGCCAACAAGCCAACAAACCAACAAACCAACAAAGCAACAAGCCAACAAGCCAACAAACCAACAAACCAACAAGCCAACAAACCAACAAACCAACAAACCAACAAACCAACAAGCAAACAAACCAACAAACAAATAATCCAACAAACCAACAAAAACCAACAAACCAAAAAACCAACAAACCAACCAGCCGACAAGCCAACAAACCAACAAACCAACAAGCCAACAAGCCAGCAAACCAACAAACCAACAAACCAACAAACCAAAAAACCAACAAACCAACAAACCAACAAACTAACAATCCAACAAGCCAACAAACCAACAAACCAACAAACCAACAAACCAAGTAACCAAAAAGCCAACAAACTAACAAACCAACAAGCCAACAAACCAACAAACCAAAAAACCAACAAACCAACAAACTAACAAACAAATAAACCAACAAACCAACAAACCAACAAACCAACAAACCAACAAACCAACAAACCAACAAACCAACAAACCAACAAGCCAACAAGCCAACAAACCAACAAACTAACAAACCAACAAACGAGCTAACCAACAAACCAACAAGCCAACAAGCCAACAACCCAACAAACCAACAAACCAACAAACCAACAAACCAACAAACTAAGTAACCAACAAGCCAAAAAACCAACAAACCAAGAAGCCAACAAGCCAACAAACCAACAAATCAGCAAGCCAACAAACCAACAAACCAACAAATCAAAAAACCAACAAACCAACAAACCAACAAACCAACTAACCAACAAACCAACAAGCCAACAAACCAACAAACCAACAAAGCAACAAGCCAACAACCCAAGAAACCAACAAACCAACAAGCCAACAAACCAACACACCAACAAACCAAAAAACCAACAAGCCAACAAGCCAACAAACCAACAAGCCAACAAGCCAACAAACCAACAAACCAACAAGCCAACAAACCAACAAACCAACAAACCAACAAACCAACAAACCAACAAACCAACAAACCAACAAACCAACAAGCCAACAAGCCAACAAACCAACAAACCAACAAAGCAACAAACCAACAAACCAACAAGCCAACAAACCAACAAACCAACAAAGCAACAAGCCAACAAGCCAACAAACCAACAAACCAACAAGCCAACAAACCAACAAAGCAACAAGCCAACAACCCAAGAAACCAACAAACCAACAAGCCAACAAACCAACACACCAACAAACCAACAAACCAACAAGCCAACAAGCCAACAAACCAACAAGCCAACAAGCCAACAAACCAACAAACCAACAAGCCAACAAACCAACAAACCAACAAACCAACAAACCAACAAACCAACAAACCAACAAACCAACAAACCAACAAGCCAACAAGCCAACAAACCAACAAACCAACAAAGCAACAAACCAACAAGCCAACAAGCCAACAAACCAACAAACCAACAAAGCAACAAGCCAACAAGCCAACAAACCAACAAACCAACAAGCCAACAAGCCAACAAACCAACAAGCCAACAAGCCAACAAACCAACAAACCAACAAGCCAACAAACCAACAAACCAACAAACCAACAAACCAACAAACCAACAAACCAACAAACCAACAAGCCAACAAGCCAACAAACCAACAAACCAACAAAGCAACAAACCAACAAACCAACAAGCCAACAAACCAACAAACCAACAAAGCAACAAGCCAACAAGCCAACAAACCAACAAACCAACAAGCCAACAAACCAACAAAGCAACAAGCCAACAACCCAACAAACCAACAAACCAACAAGCCAACAAACCAACACACCAACAAACCAACAAACCAACAAGCCAACAAGCCAACAAACCAACAAGCCAACAAGCCAACAAACCAACAAACCAACAAGCCAACAAACCAACAAACCAACAAACCAACAAACCAACAAACCAACAAACCAACAAACCAACAAACCAACAAGCCAACAAGCCAACAAACCAACAAACCAACAAAGCAACAAACCAACAAGCCAATAAGCCAACAAACCAACAAACCAACAAAGCAACAAGCCAACAAGCCAACAAACCAACAAACCAACAAGCCAACAAACCAACAAACCAACAAACCAACAAACCAACAAGCAAACAAACCAACAAACAAATAATCCAACAAACCAACAAAAACCAACAAACCAAAAAACCAACAAACCAACAAACCAACCAGCCGACAAGCCAACAAACCAACAAACCAACAAGCCAACAAGCCAGCAAACCAACAAACCAACAAACCAAAAAACCAACAAACCAACAAACCAACAAACCAACAATCCAACAAGCCAACAAACCAACAAACCAACAAACCAACAAACCAAGTAACCAAAAAGCCAACAAACTAACAAACCAACAAGCCAACAAACCAACAAATCAAAAAACCAACAAACCAACAAACTAACAAACAAATAAACCAACAAACCAACAAACCAACAAACCAACAAACCAACAAACCAACAAACCAACAAACCAACAAGCCAACAAGCCAACAAACCAACAAACTAACAAACCAACAAACGAGCTAACCAACAAACCAACAAACCAACAAACCAACAAGCCAACAAACCAACAAACCAACAAGCTAACAAACCAACAAACCAACAAGCCAAAAAGTCAACAAACCAACAAACCAACAAAGCAACAAGCCAACAACCCAAGAAACCAACAAACCAACAAGCCAACAAACCAACACACCAACAAACCAACAAACCAACAAGCCAACAAGCCAACAAACCAACAAGCCAACAAGCCAACAAACCAACAAACCAACAAGCCAACAAACCAACAAACCAACAAACCAACAAGCCAACAAACCAACAAAGCAACAAGCCAACAACCCAAGAAACCAACAAACCAACAAGCCAACAAACCAACACACCAACAAACCAACAAACCAACAAGCCAACAAGCCAACAAACCAACAAGCCAACAAGCCAACAAACCAACAAACCAACAAGCCAACAAACCAACAAACCAACAAACCAACAAACCAACAAACCAACAAACCAACAAACCAACAAGCCAACAAGCCAACAAACCAACAAACCAACAAAGCAACAAACCAACAAGCCAACAAGCCAACAAACCAACAAACCAACAAAGCAACAAGCCAACAAGCCAACAAACCAACAAACCAACAAGCCAACAAACCAACAAACCAACAAACCAACAAGCAAACAAACCAACAAACAAATAATCCAACAAACCAACAAAAACCAACAAACCAAAAAACCAACAAACCAACAAACCAACCAGCCGACAAGCCAACAAACCAACAAACCAACAAGCCAACAAGCCAGCAAACCAACAAACCAACAAACCAACAAACCAAAAAACCAACAAACCAACAAACCAACAAGCCAACAAACCAACAAACCAACAAACCAACAAACCAACAAACCAACAAACCAACAAACCAACAAGCCAACAAGCCAACAAACCAACAAACCAACAAAGCAACAAACCAACAAACCAACAAGCCAACAAACCAACAAACCAACAAAGCAACAAGCCAACAAGCCAACAAACCAACAAACCAACAAGCCAACAAACCAACAAAGCAACAAGCCAACAACCCAAGAAACCAACAAACCAACAAGCCAACAAACCAACACACCAACAAACCAACAAACCAACAAGCCAACAAGCCAACAAACCAACAAGCCAACAAGCCAACAAACCAACAAACCAACAAGCCAACAAGCCAACAAACCAACACACCAACAAACCAACAAACAAACAAGCCAACAAGCCAACAAACCAACAAGCCAACAAGCCAACAAACCAACAAACCAACAAGCCAACAAGCCAACAAACCAACAAACCAACAAGCCAACAACCCAAGAAACCAACAAACCAACAAGCCAACAAACCAACACACCAACAAACCAACAAACCAACAAGCCAACAAGCCAACAAACCAACAAGCCAACAAGCCAACAAACCAACAAACCAACAAGCCAACAAGCCAACAAACCAACAAACCAACAAGCCAACAAACCAACAAACCAACAAACCAACAAACCAACAAACCAACAAACCAACAAACCAACAAACCAACAAGCCAACAAGCCAACAAACCAACAAACCAACAAAGCAACAAACCAACAAGCCAACAAACCAACAAACCAACAAGCTAACAAACCAACAAACCAACAAGCCAAAAAGTCAACAAACCAACAAACCAACAAAGCAACAAGCCAACAACCCAAGAAACCAACAAACCAACAAGCCAACAAACCAACACACCAACAAACCAACAAACCAACAAGCCAACAAGCCAACAAACCAACAAGCCAACAAGCCAACAAACCAACAAACCAACAAGCCAACAAACCAACAAACCAACAAACCAACAAACCAACAAACCAACAAACCAACAAACCAACAAGCCAACAAGCCAACAAACCAACAAACCAACAAAGCAACAAACCAACAAACCAACAAGCCAACAAACCAACAAACCAACAAAGCAACAAGCCAACAAGCCAACAAACCAACAAACCAACAAGCCAACAAACCAACAAAGCAACAAGCCAACAACCCAAGAAACCAACAAACCAACAAGCCAACAAACCAACACACCAACAAACCAACAAACCAACAAGCCAACAAGCCAACAAACCAACAAGCCAACAAGCCAACAAACCAACAAACCAACAAGCCAACAAACCAACAAACCAACAAACCAACAAACCAACAAACCAACAAACCAACAAACCAACAAGCCAACAAGCCAACAAACCAACAAACCAACAAAGCAACAAACCAACAAGCCAACAAGCCAACAAACCAACAAACCAACAAAGCAACAAGCCAACAAGCCAACAAACCAACAAACCAACAAGCCAACAAACCAACAAACCAACAAACCAACAAACCAACAAGCAAACAAACCAACAAACAAATAATCCAACAAACCAACAAAAACCAACAAACCAAAAAACCAACAAACCAACAAACCAACCAGCCGACAAGCCAACAAACCAACAAACCAACAAGCCAACAAGCCAGCAAACCAACAAACCAACAAACCAACAAACCAAAAAACCAACAAACCAACAAACCAACAAGCCAACAAATCAACAAACCAAAAAACCAACAAACTAACAAACTAACAAGTCAAGAAGCCAACAAACCAACAAACCAACAAGCTAACAAACCAACAAACCAACAAGCCAAAAAGTCAACAAACCAACAAACCAACAAAGCAACAAGCCAACAACCCAAGAAACCAACAAACCAACAAGCCAACAAACCAACACACCAACAAACCAACAAACCAACAAGCCAACAAGCCAACAAACCAACAAGCCAACAAGCCAACAAACCAACAAACCAACAAGCTAACAAACCAACAAACCAACAAGCCAAAAAGTCAACAAACCAACAAACCAACAAAGCAACAAGCCAACAACCCAAGAAACCAACAAACCAACAAGCCAACAAACCAACACACCAACAAACCAACAAACCAACAAGCCAACAAACCAACAAACCAAGTAACCGAAAAGCCAACAAACTAACAAACCAAAAAGCCAACAAACCAACAAACCAACAAACCAACCAACCAACAAACCAACAAGCCAACAAGCCAACAAACCAACAAACCAACAAAGCAACAAACCAACAAGCCAACAAACCAACAAACCAACAAGCTAACAAACCAACAAACCAACAAGCCAAAAAGTCAACAAACCAACAAACCAACAAAGCAACAATCCAACAACCCAAGAAACCAACAAACCAACAAGCCAACAAACCAACACACCAACAAACCAACAAACCAGCAAGCCAACAAGCCAACAAACCAACAAGCCAACAAGCCAACAAACCAACAAACCAACAAGCCAACAAACCAACAAACCAACAAACCAACAAACCAACAAACCAACAAACCAACAAACCAACAAGCCAACAAGCCAACAAACCAACAAACCAACAAAGCAACAAACCAACAAACCAACAAGCCATCAAACCAACAAACCAACAAAGCAACAAGCCAACAAGCCAACAAACCAACAAACCAACAAGCCAACAAACCAACAAAGCAACAAGCCAACAATCCAACAAGCCAACAAACCAACAAACCAACAAACCAACAAACCAAGTAACCAAAAAGCCAACAAACTAACAAACCAACAAGCCAACAAACCAACAAGCCAACAAACCAACAAACTAACAAACAAATAAACCAACAAACCAACAAACCAACAAACCAACAAACTAACAAACCAACAAACCAACAAACCAACAAACCAACAAACCAACAAGCCAACAAACCAACAAACTAACAAACCAACAAACGAGCTAACCAACAAACCAACAAGCCAACAAGCCAACAACCCAACAAACCAACAAACCAACAAACCAACAAACCAACAAACTAAGTAACCAACAAGCCAAAAAACCAACAAACCAAGAAGCCAACAAGCCAACAAGCCAACAAACCAACAAAGCAACAAGCCAACAACCCAAGAAACCAACAAACCAACAAGCCAACAAACCAACACACCAACAAACCAACAAACCAACAAGCCAACAAGCCAACAAACCAACAAGCCAACAAGCCAACAAACCAACAAACCAACAAGCCAACAAACCAACAAACCAACAAGCCAACAAACCAACAAAGCAACAAGCCAACAACCCAAGAAACCAACAAACCAACAAGCCAACAAACCAACACACCAACAAACCAACAAACCAACAAGCCAACAAGCCAACAAACCAACAAGCCAACAAGCCAACAAACCAACAAACCAACAAGCCAACAAACCAACAAACCAACAAACCAACAAACCAACAAACCAACAAACCAACAAACCAACAAGCCAACAAGCCAACAAACCAACAAACCAACAAAGCAACAAACCAACAAGCCAACAAGCCAACAAACCAACAAACCAACAAAGCAACAAGCCAACAAGCCAACAAACCAACAAACCAACAAGCCAACAAACCAACAAACCAACAAACCAACAAACCAACAAGCAAACAAACCAACAAACAAATAATCCAACAAACCAACAAAAACCAACAAACCAAAAAACCAACAAACCAACAAACCAACCAGCCGACAAGCCAACAAACCAACAAACCAACAAGCCAACAAGCCAGCAAACCAACAAACCAACAAACCAAGTAACCGAAAAACCAACAAACTAACAAACCAAAAAGCCAACAAACTAACAAACCAACAAGCCAACAAATCAACAAACCAAAAAACCAGCAAACTAACAAACTAACAAGCCAAGAAGCCAACAAACCAACAAACCAACAAGCTAACAAACCAACAAACCAACAAGCCAAAAAGTCAACAAACCAACAAACCAACAAAGCAACAAGCCAACAACCCAAGAAACCAACAAACCAACAAGCCAACAAACCAACACACCAACAAACCAACAAACCAACAAGCCAACAAGCCAACAAACCAACAAGCCAACAAGCCAACAAACCAACAAACCAACAAGCCAACAAACCAACAAACCAATAAACCAACAAACCAACAAACCAACACAACAAACCAACAAGCCAACAAGCCAACAAACCAACAAACCAACAAAGCAACAAACCAACAAACCAACAAGCCAACAAACCAACAAACTAACAAAGCAACAAGCCAACAAGCCAACAAACCAACAAACCAACAAGCCAACAAACCAACAAAGCAACAAGCCAACAACCCAAGAAACCAACAAACCAACAAGCCAACAAACCAACACACCAACAAACCAACAAACCAACAAGCCAACAAGCCAACAAACCAACAAGCCAACAAGCCAACAAACCAACAAACCAACAAGCCAACAAACCAACAAACCAACAAACCAACAAACCAACAAACCAACAAACCAACAAACCAACAAGCCAACAAGCCAACAAACCAACAAACCAACAAAGCAACAAACCAACAAGCCAACAAGCCAACAAACCAACAAACCAACAAAGCAACAAGCCAACAAGCCAACAAACCAACAAACCAACAAGCCAACAAACCAACAAACCAACAAACCAACAAACCAACAAGCAAACAAACCAACAAACAAATAATCCAACAAACCAACAAAAACCAACAAACCAAAAAACCAACAAACCAACAAACCAACCAGCCGACAAGCCAACAAACCAACAAACCAACAAGCCAACAAGCCAGCAAACCAACAAACCAACAAACCAACAAACCAAAAAACCAACAAACCAACAAACCAACAAACCAACAATCCAACAAGCCAACAAACCAACAAACCAACAAACCAACAAACCAACAAGCCAACAAACCAACAAACCAACAAACCAACAAACCAACAAGCCAACAAGCCAACAAACCAACAAACCAACAAACCAACAAACCAACAAACCAACAAAGCAACAAACCAACAAGCCAACAAACCAACAAACCAACAAGCTAACAAACCAACAAACCAACAAGCCAAAAAGTCAACAAACCAACAAACCAACAAAGCAACAAGCCAACAACCCAAGAAACCAACAAACCAACAAGCCAACAAACCAACACACCAACAAACCAACAAACCAACAAGCCAACAAGCCAACAAACCAACAAGCCAACAAGCCAACAAACCAACAAACCAACAAGCCAACAAACCAACAAACCAACAAGCCAACAAACCAACAAGCCAACAAGCCAACAAACCAACAAACCAACAAGCCAACAAGCCAGCAAACCAACAAACCAACAAACCAACAAACCAAAAAACCAACAAACCAACAAACCAACAAACCAATAATCCAACAAGCCAACAAACCAACAAACCAACAAACCAACAAACCAACAAGCCAACAAACCAACAAACCAACAAACCAACAAACCAACAAGCCAACAAGCCAACAAACCAACAAACCAACAAACCAACAAACCAACAAACCAACAAAGCAACAAACCAACAAGCCAACAAACCAACAAACCAACAAGCTAACAAACCAACAAACCAACAAGCCAAAAAGTCAACAAACCAACAAACCAACAAAGCAACAAGGCAACAACCCAAGAAACCAACAAACCAACAAGCCAACAAACCAACACACCAACAAACCAACAAACCAACAAGCCAACAAGCCAACAAACCAACAAGCCAACAAGCCAACAAACCAACAAACCAACAAGCCAACAAACCAACAAACCAACAAGCCAACAAACCAACAAGCCAACAAGCCAACAAACCAACAAACCAACAAGCCAACAAACCAACAAACCAACAAACCAACAAACCAACAAACCAACAAACCAACAAACCAACAAACCAACAAAGCAACAAACCAACAAACCAACAAGCCAACAAACTAACAAACCAACAAAGCAACAAGCCAACAAGCCAACAAGCCAACAAACCAACAAGCCAACAAACCAACAAAGCAACAAGCCAACAACCCAAGAAACCAACAAACCAACAAGCCAACAAACCAACACACCAACAAACCAACAAACCAACAAGCCAACAAGCCAACAAACCAACAAGCCAACAAGCCAACAAACAAACAAACCAACAAGCCAACAAACCAACAAACCAACAAACCAACAAACCAACAAACCAACAAACCAACAAGCCAACAAGCCAACAAACCAACAAACCAACAAAGCAACAAACCAACAAGCCAACAAGCCAACAAACCAACAAACCAACAAAGCAACAAGCCAACAAGCCAACAAACCAACAAACCAACAAGCCAACAAACCAACAAACCAACAAACCAACAAACCAACAAGCAAACAAACCAACAAACAAATAATCCAACAAACCAACAAAAACCAACAAACCAAAAAACCAACAAACCAACAAACCAACCAGCCGACAAGCCAACAAACCAACAAACCAATAAGCCAACAAGCCAGCAAACCAACAAACCAACAAACCAAGTAACCGAAAAACCAACAAACTAACAAACCAAAAAGCCAACAAACTAACAAACCAACAAGCCAACAAATCAACAAACCAAAAAACCAACAAACTAACAAACTAACAAGCCAAGAAGCCAACAAACCAACAAACCAACAAGCTAACAAACCAACAAACCAACAAGCCAAAAAGTCAACAAACCAACAAACCAACAAAGCAACAAGCCAACAACCCAAGAAACCAACAAACCAACAAGCCAACAAACCAACACACCAACAAACCAACAAACCAACAAGCCAACAAGCCAACAAACCAACAAGCCAACAAGCCAACAAACCAACAAACCAACAAGCCAACAAACCAACAAACCAACAAACCAACAAACCAACAAACCAACAAACCAACAAACCAACAAGCCAACAAGCCAACAAACCAACAAACCAACAAAGCAACAAACCAACAAACCAACAAAGCAACAAGCCAACAAGCCAACAAACCAACAAACCAACAAGCCAACAAACCAACAAAGCAACAAGCCAACAACCCAAGAAACCAACAAACCAACAAGCCAACAAACCAACACACCAACAAACCAACAAACCAACAAGCCATAAAGCCAACAAACCAACAAGCCAACAAGCCAACAAACCAACAAACCAACAAGCCAACAAACCAACAAACCAACAAACCAACAAACCAACAAACCAACAAACCAACAAACCAACAAGCCAACAAGCCAACAAGCCAACAAACCAACAAACCAACAAAGCAACAAACCAACAAGCCAACAAGCCAACAAACCAACAAACCAACAAAGCAACAAGCCAACAAGCCAACAAACCAACAAACCAACAAGCCAACAAACCAACAAACCAACAAACCAACAAACCAACAAGCAAACAAACCAACAAACAAATAATCCAACAAACCAACAAAAACCAACAAACCAAAAAACCAACAAACCAACAAACCAACCAGCCGACAAGCCAACAAACCAACAAACCAACAAGCCAACAAGCCAGCAAACCAACAAACCAACAAACCAACAAACCAAAAAACCAACAAACCAACAAACCAACAAACCAACAATCCAACAAGCCAACAAACCAACAAACCAACAAACCAACAAACCAAGTAACCAAAAAGCCAACAAACTAACAAACCAACAAGCCAACAAACCAACAAACCAAAAAACCAACAAACCAACAAACTAACAAACAAATAAACCAACAAACCAACAAACCAACAAACCAACAAACCAACAAACCAACAAACCAACAAACCAACAAACCAACAAACCAACAAGCCAACAAACCAACAAACTAACAAACCAACAAACGAGCTAACCAACAAACCAACAAGCCAACAAGCCAACAACCCAACAAACCAACAAACCAACAAACCAACAAACCAACAAACTAAATAACCAACAAGCCAAAAAACCAACAAACCAAGAAGCCAACAAGCCAACAAGCCAACAAACCAACAAAGCAACAAGCCAACAACCCAAGAAACCAACAAACCAACAAGCCAACAAACCAACACACCAACAAACCAACAAACCAACAAGCCAACAAGCCAACAAACCAACAAGCCAACAAGCCAACAAACCAACAAACCAACAAGCCAACAAACCAACAAACCAACAAGCCAACAAACCAACAAAGCAACAAGCCAACAACCCAAGAAACCAACAAACCAACAAGCCAACAAACCAACACACCAACAAACCAACAAACCAACAAGCCAACAAGCCAACAAACCAACAAGCCAACAAGCCAACAAACCAACAAACCAACAAGCCAACAAACCAACAAACCAACAAACCAACAAACCAACAAACCAACAAACCAACAAACCAACAAGCCAACAAGCCAACAAACCAACAAACCAACAAAGCAACAAACCAACAAGCCAACAAGCCAACAAACCAACAAGCCAACAAGCCAACAAACCAACAAACCAACAAGCCAACAAACCAACAAACCAACAAACCAACAAACCAACAAACCAACAAACCAACAAACCAACAAGCCAACAAACCAACAAACCAACAAACCAACAAACCAAGTAACCAAAAAGCCAACAAACTAACAAACCAACAAGCCAACAAACCAACAAACCAAAAAACCAACAAACCAACAAACTAACAAACAAATAAACCAACAAACCAACAAACCAACAAACCAACAAACCAACAAACCAACAAACCAACAAACCAACAAACCAACAAGCCAACAAGCCAACAAACCATCAAACTAACAAACCAACAAACGAGCTAACCAACAAACCAACAAGCCAACAAGCCAACAACCCAACAAACCAACAAACCAACAAACCAACAAACTCAGTAACCAACAAGCCAAAAAACCAACAAACCAAGAAGCCAACAAGCCAACAAACCAACAAATCAGCAAGCCAACAAACCAACAAACCAACAAATCAAAAAACCAACAAACCAACAAACCAACAAACCAACTAACCAACAAACCAACAAGCCAACAAGCCAACAAACCAACAAAGCAACAAACCAACAAGCCAACAAACCAACAAGCCAACAAACCAACAAACCAACAAATCAAGTTATCAAAAAGCCAACAAACTAACAAACCAACAAGCCAACAAGCCAACAAACCAACAAACCTACAAACCAACAAAGCAACAAGCCAACAAGCCAAGAAACCAACAAACCAACAAGCCAACAAACCAACAAACCAACAAGCCAGCAAGCCAACAAACCAACAAACCAACAAAGCAACAAGCCAACAAGCCAACAAATCAACAAACCAACAAGCAAACAAACCAACAAACCAACAAACCAACAAGCCAACAAACCAACAAACAAATAATCCAACAAACCAACAAACCAAAAAACCAACAAACCAAAAAACCAACAAACCAGCAAACCAACCAGCCGACAAGCCAACAAAACAACAAACCAACAAGCCAACAAGCCAGCAAACCAACAAACCAACAAACCAACAAGCCAACAAACCAACAAACCAACAAACTAACAAACCAACAAGCCAACAAGCCAACAAACAAATAAACCAAAAAACGAACAAACCAACAAACCAACAAACCAACAAACCAACAAACCAACAAACCAACAAGCCAACAAGCCAACAAACCAACAAACCAACAAGCCAACAAACCAACAAACCAACATGCCAACAAACCAACAAATCAACAAATCAACAAACCAACAAACCAAAAAACCAACAAACCAACAAACCAACAAACCAAAAAACCAACAAACCAACAAACCATCAAACGAACAAACCAACAAACCAACAAACCAACAAACCAACAAACCAAAAAACCAACAAACCAACAAACCAACAAGCCAACAAACCAACAAACCAATTAACCAACAAACCAACCAACGAACAAACTAACAAACCAACAAACCAACAAACCAACAAACCAACAAACCAACAAACCAACAAGCCAACAAGCCAACAAACCAACAAACCAACAAACCAACAAACCAAAAAACCAACAAACCAACAAACCAACAAGCCAACAAGCCAACAAACCAACAATCCAACAAACCAACAAACCAAGTAACCAAAAAGCCAACAAACTAACAAACCAACAAGCCAACAAACCAACAAACCAAAAAACCAACAAACCAACAAGCCAACAAACCAACAAACCAACAAACTAAGTAACCAGCAAGCCAACAAACCAACAAACCAACAAGCCAACAAGCCAACAAACCAACAAACCAAAAAGCCAACAAACCAACAAACCAACAAGCCAAAAATTCAACAAACCAACAAACCAACAAAGCAACAAGCCAACAAGCAAACAAACCAACAAACCAGCAAGCCAACAAACCAACAAACCAACAAGCCAACAAGCCAACAAACCAACAAACCAACAAACCAACAAGCCAACAAACCAACAAACCAACAAGCCAACAAGCCAACAAACCAACAAGCCAACAAACCAACAAACCAACAAACCAACAAGCCAACAAGCCAACAAACAAATAAACCAACAAACCAAAAAACCAACAAACCAACAAGCCAACAAACCAACAAACCAACAAACCAACAAACCAACAAACCAACAAACCAACAAACCAACAAGCCAACAAACCAACAAACCAACAAACCAACAAACCAAGTAACCAAAAAGCCAACAAACTAACAAACCAACAAGCCAACAAACCAACAAACCAAAAAACCAACAAACCAACAAACTAACAAACAAATAAACCAACAAACCAACAAACCAACAAACCAACAAACCAACAAACCAACAAACCAACAAACCAACAAACCAACAAGCCAACAAGCCAACAAACCATCAAACTAACAAACCAACAAACGAGCTAACCAACAAACCAACAAGCCAACAAGCCAACAACCCAACAAACCAACAAACCAACAAACCAACAAACTAAGTAACCAACAAGCCAAAAAACCAACAAACCAAGAAGCCAACAAGCCAACAAACCAACAAATCAGCAAGCCAACAAACCAACAAACCAACAAATCAAAAAACCAACAAACCAACAAACCAACAAACCAACTAACCAACAAACCAACAAGCCAACAAGCCAACAAACCAACAAAGCAACAAACCAACAAGCCAACAAACCAACAAGCCAACAAACCAACAAACCAACAAACCAAGTTATCAAGAAGCCAACAAACTAACAAACCAACAAGCCAACAAGCCAACAAACCAACAAACCTACAAACCAACAAAGCAACAAGCCAACAAGCCAAGAAACCAACAAACCAACAAGCCAACAAACCAACAAACCAACAAGCCAGCAAGCCAACAAACCAACAAACCAACAAAGCAACAAGCCAACAAGCCAACAAATCAACAAACCAACAAGCAAACAAACCAACAAACCAACAAACCAACAAGCCAACAAACCAACAAACAAATAATCCAACAAACCAACAAACCAAAAAACCAACAAACCAAAAAACCAACAAACCAGCAAACCAACCAGCCGACAAGCCAACAAAACAACAAACCAACAAGCCAACAAGCCAGCAAACCAACAAACCAACAAACCAACAAGCCAACAAACCAACAAACCAACAAACTAACAAACCAACAAGCCAACAAGCCAACAAACAAATAAACCAAAAAACGAACAAACCAACAAACCAACAAACCAACAAACCAACAAACCAACAAACCAACAAGCCAACAAGCCAACAAACCAACAAACCAACAAGCCAACAAACCAACAAACCAACATGCCAACAAACCAACAAATCAACAAATCAACAAACCAACAAACCAAAAAACCAACAAACCAACAAACCAACAAACCAAAAAACCAACAAACCAACAAACCATCAAACGAACAAACCAACAAACCAACAAACCAACAAACCAACAAACCAAAAAACCAACAAACCAACAAACCAACAAGCCAACAAACCAACAAACCAATTAACCAACAAACCAACCAACGAACAAACTAACAAACCAACAAACCAACAAACCAACAAACCAACAAACCAACAAACCAACAAGCCAACAAGCCAACAAACCAACAAACCAACAAACCAACAAACCAAAAAACCAACAAACCAACAAACCAACAAGCCAACAAGCCAACAAACCAACAATCCAACAAACCAACAAACCAAGTAACCAAAAAGCCAACAAACTAACAAACCAACAAGCCAACAAACCAACAAACCAAAAAACCAACAAACCAACAAGCCAACAAACCAACAAACCAACAAACTAAGTAACCAGCAAGCCAACAAACCAACAAACCAACAAGCCAACAAGCCAACAAACCAACAAACCAAAAAGCCAACAAACCAACAAACCAACAAGCCAAAAATTCAACAAACCAACAAACCAACAAAGCAACAAGCCAACAAGCAAACAAACCAACAAACCAGCAAGCCAACAAACCAACAAACCAACAAGCCAACAAGCCAACAAACCAACAAACCAACAAACCAACAAGCCAACAAACCAACAAACCAACAAGCCAACAAGCCAACAAACCAACAAGCCAACAAACCAACAAACCAACAAACCAACAAGCCAACAAGCCAACAAACAAATAAACCAACAAACCAAAAAACCAACAAACCAACAAACCAACAAACCAACAAACCAACAAACCAACACGCCAACAAGCTAACAAACCAACAAACCAACAAGCCAACAAACCAACAAACCAACAAACCAACATGCCAACAAACCAACAAATCAACAAATCAACAAACCAACAAACCAAGAAACCAACAAACCAACAAACCAACAAACCAAAAAACCAACAAACCAACAAACCATCAAACAAACAAACCAACAAACCAACAAACCAACAAACCAACAAACCAACAAACCAAAAAACCAACAAACCAACAAACCAACATGCCAACAAACCAACTAACCAATTAACCAACAAACCAACAAACGAACAAACCAACAAACCAACAAACCAACAAACCAACAAACCAACAAACCAACAAACCAACAAACCAACAAACCAACAAGCCAACAAGCCAACAAACCAACAAACCAACAAGCCAACAAACCAACAAACCAAAAAACCAACAAACCAATAAACCAACAAACCAACAATCCAACAAGCCAACAAACCAACAAACCAACAAACCAACAAACCAAGTAACCAAAAAGCCAACAAACTAACAAACCAACAAGCCAACAAACCAACAAACTAAAAAACCAACAAACCAACAAACTAACAAGCCAACAAGCAAACAAACCAACAAACCCACAAGCCAACAAACCAACAAACCAACAAACTAAGTAACCAACAAGCCAACAAACCAACAAACCAACAAGGCAACAAGCCAACAAACCAACAAACCAAAAAGCCAACAAACCAACAAACCAACAAGCCAAAAAGTCAACAAACCAACAAACCAACAAAGCAACAAGCCAACAAACCAACAAACCAAAAAGCCCACAAACCAACAAACCAACAAGCCAACAAGCCAACAAGCCAACAATCCAACAAACCAACAAACGAACAAGCTAACAAAACAACAAACCAACAAGCCAACAAGCCAACAAAGCAAAAAACCAACAAGCCAACAAACCAACAAACCAACAAACCAACAAACCAACAAACCAACAAACCAACAAACCAACAAACCAACAAACCAACAAGCCAACAAGCCAACAAACCAACAAACCAACAAACCAACAAACCAACAAACCAACAAGCCAACAAACCAACAAACCAACAAACCAAGTAACCAAAAAGCCAACAAACTAACAAACCAACAAGCCAACAAGCCAACAAACCAACAAACCAACAAACCAACAAAGCAACAAGCCAACAAGCCAACAAACCAACAAACCAACAAGCCAACAAACCAACAAACCAACAAACCAACAAGCCAACAAACCAACAAACAAATAATCCAACAAACCAACAAACCAACAAACCAACAAACCAAAAAACCAACAAACCAACAAACCAACAAACCAACAAGCCAACAAGCCAACAAACCAACAAACCAACAAGCCAACAAGCCAGCAAACCAACAAACTAACAAACCAACAAGCCAACAAACCAACAAACCAACAAGCCAACAAGCCAACAAACAAATAAACCAAGAAACCAAGAAACCAAAAAACCGACAAACCAACAAACCAACAAACCAACAAACCAACAAACCAACAAACCAACAAGCCACCAAGCCAACAAACCAACAAACCAACAAGCCAACAAACCAACAAACCAACAAACCAACATGCCAACAAACCAACAAATCAACAAATCAACAAACCAACAAACCAAGAAACCAACAAACCAACAAACCAACAAACCAAAAAACCAACAAACCAACAAACCATCAAACGAACAAACCAACAAACCAACAAACCAACAAACCAAGAAACCAACAAACCAACAAATCAACAAACCAACAAACCAACAAACCAACAAACCAGAAAACCAACAAACCAACAAGCCAACAAACCAACAAACCAATTAACCAACAAACCAACAAACGAACAAACCAACAAACCAACAAACCAACAAACCAACAAACCAACAAACCTACAAACTAACCAACAAATAAACCAACAAACCAACAAACCAACAAACCAACAAACAAATAAACCAACAAACCAACAAACCAACAAACCAACAAACCAACAAACCAATTAACCAACAAACCAACAAAAGAACAAACCAACAAACCAACAAACCAACAAACCAACAAACCTACAAACCAACAAACCTACAAACCAACAAACCAACAAAAAAATAAACCAACAAACCAACAAACCAACAAACCAACAAATTAAAAAACCAACAAACCAACAAGCCAACAAGACAAAAAACCAACAAACTAACAAACCAACCAGCCAACAAACCAACAAACCAACAAGCCAACAAGCCAACAAACCAACAAACCAACAAGCCAACAAGCCAACAAACCAACAAACCAACAAACCAACAAGCCAACAAACCAACAAACCAACAAACCAACATGCCAACAAACTAACAAATCAACAAATCAACAAACCAACAAACCAAGAAACCAACAAACCAACAAACCAACAAACCAAAAAACCAACAAACCAACAAACCATCAAACGAACAAACCAACAAACCAACAAACCAACAAACAAACAAACCAACAAACCAACAAACCAACAAACCAACAAACCAACAAACCAAAAAACCAACAAACCAACAAGACAACAAGCCAACAAACCAACAAACTAACAAACCAACAAGCCAACAAACCAACAAACCAACAAGCCAACAAGCCAACAAACCAACAAACCAACAAACCAAAAAACCAACAAACCAACAAACCATCAAACGAACAAAGCAACAAGCCAACAAGCCAACAAACCAACAAACCAACAAGCCAACAAACCAACAAACCAACAAGCCAACAATCCAACAAACCAACAAACCAACAAACCAACAAACCAACAAACCAACAAACCAACAAACCAACAAACCAACAAGCCAAAAAACCAACAAACCAACATGCCAACAAACCAACAAACCAATTAACCAACAAACCAACAAACGAACAGACCAACAAACCAATAAACCAACAAACAAACAAACCAACAAACCAACAAACCAACAAGCCAACAAGCCAACAAACCAACAAACCAACAAACCAACAAGCCAACAAACCAACAAACCAAAAAACCAACAAACCAACAAACCAACAAACCAACAATCCAACAAGCCAACAAACCAACAAACCAACAAACCAACAAACCAAGTAACCAAAAAGCCAACAAACTAACAAACCAACAAGCCAACAAACCAACAAACCAAAAAACCAACAAACCAACAAACTAACAAGCCAACAAGCCAACAAGCCAACAAACCAACAAACCAACAAACCAACAAGCCAACAAACCAACAAACCAACAAACTAAGTAACCAACAAGCCAACAAACCAACAAACCAACAAGCCAACAAACCAACAAACCAAAAAGCCAACAAACCAACAAACCAACAAGCCAAAAAGTCAACAAACCAACAAACCAACAAAGCAACAAGCCAACAAGCCAACAAACCAACAAACCAAAAATCCAACAAACCAATAAACCAACAAGCCAACAAGCCAACAATCCAACAAACCAACAAACGAACAAGCCAACAAAACAACAAACCAACAAGCCAACAAGCCAACAAAGCAAAAAACCAACAAGCCAACAAGCCAACAAACCAACAAACCAACAAACCAACAAACCAACAAACCAACAAACCAACAAACCAACAAGCCAACAAGCCAACAAACCAACAAACCAACAAACCAACAAACCAACAAGCCAACAAACCAACAAACCAAGTAACCAAAAAGCCAACAAACTAACAAACCAACAAGCCAACAAGCCAACAAACCAACAAACCAACAAACCAACAAAGCAACAAGCCAACAAGCCAACAAACCAACAAACCAACAAGCCAACAAACCAACAAACCAACAAACCAACAAGCCAACAAACCAACAAACAAATAATCCAATAAACCAACAAACTAACAAACCAACAAACCAAAAAACCAACAAACCAACAAACCAACAAGCCAACAAGCCAACAAATCAACAAACCAACAAGCCAACAAGCCAGCAAACCAACAAACTAACAAACCAACAAGCCAACAAACCAACAAACCAACAAGCCAACAAGCCAACAAGCCAACAAACAAATAAACCAACAAACCAAAAAACCAACAAACCAACAAACCAACAAACCAACAAACCAACAAACCAACAAACCAACAAGCCAACAAGCCAACAAACCAACAAACCAACAAACCTACAAACAAACAAACCAACCAACAAATAAACCAACAAATCAACAAACCAACAAACTAATAAACAAATAAAGCTACAAACCAACAAACCAACAAGCCAACAAGCCAACAAACCAACAAACCAACAAACCAAAAAACTAACAAACCAACAAACCATCAAACGAACAAAGCAACAAGCCAACAAGCCAACAAACCAACAAACAACAAGCCAACAAACCAACAAACCAACAAGCCAACAATCCAACAAACCAACAAACCAACAAACCAACAAACCAACAAACCAACAAACCAACAAACCAAAAAACCAACAAGCCAAAAAACCAACAAACCAACAAGCCAACAAACCGACAAACCAACAAACCAACAAACCAACAAGCCAACAAGCCAACAAACCAACAAACCAACAAGCCAACAAACCAACAAACCAACAAACCAACAAACAAACAAACCAACAAACATACAAACCAACAAACCAACGAGCCAACAAAACAACAAACCAACAAACCAACAAGCCAACAAACAAACAAACCAACAAACCAACAAGCCAACAAACCAACAAGCCAACAAACCAAGTAACCGAAAAGCCAACAAACTAACAAACCAACAAGCCAACAAGCCAACAAACCAACAAACCAACAAAGCAACAAGCCAACAAGCCAACAAACCAACAAACTAACAAACCAACAAGCCAACAAACCAACAAACCAACAAGCCAACAAGCCAAGAAGCCAACAAGCCAACAAACCAACAAACCAACAAACCAAAAAACCAACAAACCGACAAACCATCAAACGAACACAGCAACAAGCCAACAAGCCAACAAACCGACAAACCAACAAACCAACAAGCCAACAAACCAACAAACAAATAAACCAACAAACCAAAAAACCAACAAACCAACAAACCAACAAACTAACAAAACAACAAACCAACAAGCCAAAAAGCCAACAAACCAACAAACCAACAAACCAACAAACCAACAATTTAACAAACCAACAAGCCAACAAACCAACAAACCAACAAACCAAGTAACCAAACAGCCAACAAACTAACAAACCAACAAGCCAACAAACCAACAAACTAACAAGCCAACAAGCCAACAAACCAACAAACCAACAAACCAACAAGCCAACAAACAAACAAACCAACAAACCAATAAACCAACAAACCAACAAGCCAACAAAGCAACAAACAAATAAACCAACAAACCAAAAAACCAACAAATCAACAAACCAACAAACCAACAAACCAACAAACCAACAAGCCAACAAACCAACAAATCATCAAGCCAACAAACCAACAAACAAATAAACCAACAAACCAACAAACCAACAAACCAACAAACCAACAAACCAACAAACCAACAAACCAAAAAACCAACAAACCAACAAGCCAACAAGCCAACAAACCAACAAACTAACAAACCAACAAACGAACTAAACAACAAACCAACAAGCCAACAAGCCAACAAACCAACAGACCAACAAACCAACAAACCAACAAACTAAGTAACCAACAAGCCAGAAAACCAACAAACCAACAAGCCAACAAGCCAACAAAACCAACAAACCAGCAAGCCAACAAACCAACAAACCAACAAACCAAAAAACCAACAAACCAACAAACCAACAAACCAACTAACCAACAAACCAACAAGCCAAAAAACCAACAAGCCAACAAACCAACAAACCAAGTAACCAAAAAGCCAACAAACTAATAAACCAACAAGCCAACAAGCCAACAAACCAAGAAACCAACAAAGCAACAAGCCAACAAGCCAACAAACTAACAAACCAACAAACCAACAAACCAACAAGCCAACAAGCCAACAAATCAACAAAGCAACAAGCCAACAAGCCAACAAACCAACAAACCAACAAACAAACAAACCAACTAGCCAACAAAACAACAAGCCAACAAACCAACAAACCAAGTAACCAAAAAGCCAACAAACTAACAAACCAACAAGCCAACAAGCCAAAAAACCAACAAACCAACAAAGCAACAAGCCAACAAGCCAAGAAACCAACAAACAACAAGCCAGAAACCAACAAACCAACAAGCCAACAAGCCAACAAACCAACAAACCAACAAACCAACAAGCTTACAAACCAACAAACCAAAAAACCAACAAACTAACAAACCAACAAGCCAACAAGCCAACAAACCAACAAAGCAACAAGCCAACAAACCAACAAACCAAAAAGCCCACAAACCAACAAACCAACAAGCCAACAAGCCAACAAGCCAACAATCCAACAAACCAACAAACGAACAAGCTAACAAAACAACAAACCAACAAGCCAACAAGCCAACAAAGCTAAAAACCAGCAAGCCAACAAACCAACAAACCAACAAACCAACAAACCAACAAACCAACAAACCAACAAACCAACAAGCCAACAAACCAACAAACCAACAAACCAACAAACCAACAAACCAACAAGCCAACAAACCAACAAACCAACAAACCAAGTAACCAAAAAGCCAACAAACTAACAAACCAACAAGCCAACAAGCCAACAAACCAACAAACCAACAAACCAACAAAGCAACAAGCCAACAAGCCAACAAACCAACAAACCAACAAGCCAACAAACCAACAAACCAACAAACCAACAAGCCAACAAACCAACAAACAAATAATCCAACAAACCAACAAACCAACAAACCAACAAACCAAAAAACCAACAAACCAACAAACCAACAAACCAACAAGCCAACAAGCCAACAAACCAACAAACCAACAAGCCAACAAGCCAGCAAACCAACAAACTAACAAACCAACAAGCCAACAAACCAACAAACCAACAAGCCAACAAGCCAACAAACAAATAAACCAAGAAACCAAGAAACCAAAAAACCGACAAACCAACAAACCAACAAACCAACAAACCAACAAACCAACAAACCAACAAGCCACCAAGCCAACAAACCAACAAACCAACAAGCCAACAAACCAACAAACCAACAAACCAACATGCCAACAAACCAACAAATCAACAAATCAACAAACCAACAAACCAAGAAACCAACAAACCAACAAACCAACAAACCAAAAAACCAACAAACCAACAAACCATCAAACGAACAAACCAACAAACCAACAAACCAACAAACCAAGAAACCAACAAACCAACAAATCAACAAACCAACAAACCAACAAACCAACAAACCAGAAAACCAACAAACCAACAAGCCAACAAACCAACAAACCAATTAACCAACAAACCAACAAACGAACAAACCAACAAACCAACAAACCAACAAACCAACAAACCAACAAACCTACAAACTAACCAACAAATAAACCAACAAACCAACAAACCAACAAACCAACAAACAAATAAACCAACAAACCAACAAACCAACAAACCAACAAACCAACAAACCAATTAACCAACAAACCAACAAAAGAACAAACCAACAAACCAACAAACCAACAAACCAACAAACCTACAAACCAACAAACCTACAAACCAACAAACCAACAAAAAAATAAACCAACAAACCAACAAACCAACAAACCAACAAATTAAAAAACCAACAAACCAACAAGCCAACAAGACAAAAAACCAACAAACTAACAAACCAACCAGCCAACAAACCAACAAACCAACAAGCCAACAAGCCAACAAACCAACAAACCAACAAGCCAACAAGCCAACAAACCAACAAACCAACAAACCAACAAGCCAACAAACCAACAAACCAACAAACCAACATGCCAACAAACTAACAAATCAACAAATCAACAAACCAACAAACCAAGAAACCAACAAACCAACAAACCAACAAACCAAAAAACCAACAAACCAACAAACCATCAAACGAACAAACCAACAAACCAACAAACCAACAAACAAACAAACCAACAAACCAACAAACCAACAAACCAACAAACCAACAAACCAAAAAACCAACAAACCAACAAGACAACAAGCCAACAAACCAACAAACTAACAAACCAACAAGCCAACAAACCAACAAACCAACAAGCCAACAAGCCAACAAACCAACAAACCAACAAACCAAAAAACCAACAAACCAACAAACCATCAAACGAACAAAGCAACAAGCCAACAAGCCAACAAACCAACAAACCAACAAGCCAACAAACCAACAAACCAACAAGCCAACAATCCAACAAACCAACAAACCAACAAACCAACAAACCAACAAACCAACAAACCAACAAACCAACAAACCAACAAGCCAAAAAACCAACAAACCAACATGCCAACAAACCAACAAACCAATTAACCAACAAACCAACAAACGAACAGACCAACAAACCAATAAACCAACAAACAAACAAACCAACAAACCAACAAACCAACAAGCCAACAAGCCAACAAACCAACAAACCAACAAACCAACAAGCCAACAAACCAACAAACCAAAAAACCAACAAACCAACAAACCAACAAACCAACAATCCAACAAGCCAACAAACCAACAAACCAACAAACCAACAAACCAAGTAACCAAAAAGCCAACAAACTAACAAACCAACAAGCCAACAAACCAACAAACCAAAAAACCAACAAACCAACAAACTAACAAGCCAACAAGCCAACAAGCCAACAAACCAACAAACCAACAAACCAACAAGCCAACAAACCAACAAACCAACAAACTAAGTAACCAACAAGCCAACAAACCAACAAACCAACAAGCCAACAAACCAACAAACCAAAAAGCCAACAAACCAACAAACCAACAAGCCAAAAAGTCAACAAACCAACAAACCAACAAAGCAACAAGCCAACAAGCCAACAAACCAACAAACCAAAAATCCAACAAACCAATAAACCAACAAGCCAACAAGCCAACAATCCAACAAACCAACAAACGAACAAGCCAACAAAACAACAAACCAACAAGCCAACAAGCCAACAAAGCAAAAAACCAACAAGCCAACAAGCCAACAAACCAACAAACCAACAAACCAACAAACCAACAAACCAACAAACCAACAAACCAACAAGCCAACAAGCCAACAAACCAACAAACCAACAAACCAACAAACCAACAAGCCAACAAACCAACAAACCAAGTAACCAAAAAGCCAACAAACTAACAAACCAACAAGCCAACAAGCCAACAAACCAACAAACCAACAAACCAACAAAGCAACAAGCCAACAAGCCAACAAACCAACAAACCAACAAGCCAACAAACCAACAAACCAACAAACCAACAAGCCAACAAACCAACAAACAAATAATCCAATAAACCAACAAACTAACAAACCAACAAACCAAAAAACCAACAAACCAACAAACCAACAAGCCAACAAGCCAACAAATCATCAAACCAACAAGCCAACAAGCCAGCAAACCAACAAACTAACAAACCAACAAGCCAACAAACCAACAAACCAACAAGCCAACAAGCCAACAAGCCAACAAACAAATAAACCAACAAACCAAAAAACCAACAAACCAACAAACCAACAAACCAACAAACCAACAAACCAACAAACCAACAAGCCAACAAGCCAACAAACCAACAAACCAACAAACCTACAAACAAACAAACCAACCAACAAATAAACCAACAAATCAACAAACCAACAAACTAATAAACAAATAAAGCTACAAACCAACAAACCAACAAGCCAACAAGCCAACAAACCAACAAACCAACAAACCAAAAAACTAACAAACCAACAAACCATCAAACGAACAAAGCAACAAGCCAACAAGCCAACAAACCAACAAACAACAAGCCAACAAACCAACAAACCAACAAGCCAACAATCCAACAAACCAACAAACCAACAAACCAACAAACCAACAAACCAACAAACCAACAAACCAAAAAACCAACAAGCCAAAAAACCAACAAACCAACAAGCCAACAAACCGACAAACCAACAAACCAACAAACCAACAAGCCAACAAGCCAACAAACCAACAAACCAACAAGCCAACAAACCAACAAACCAACAAACCAACAAACAAACAAACCAACAAACATACAAACCAACAAACCAACGAGCCAACAAAACAACAAACCAACAAACCAACAAGCCAACAAACAAACAAACCAACAAACCAACAAGCCAACAAACCAACAAGCCAACAAACCAAGTAACCGAAAAGCCAACAAACTAACAAACCAACAAGCCAACAAGCCAACAAACCAACAAACCAACAAAGCAACAAGCCAACAAGCCAACAAACCAACAAACTAACAAACCAACAAGCCAACAAACCAACAAACCAACAAGCCAACAAGCCAAGAAGCCAACAAGCCAACAAACCAACAAACCAACAAACCAAAAAACCAACAAACCGACAAACCATCAAACGAACACAGCAACAAGCCAACAAGCCAACAAACCGACAAACCAACAAACCAACAAGCCAACAAACCAACAAACAAATAAACCAACAAACCAAAAAACCAACAAACCAACAAACCAACAAACTAACAAAACAACAAACCAACAAGCCAAAAAGCCAACAAACCAACAAACCAACAAACCAACAAACCAACAATTTAACAAACCAACAAGCCAACAAACCAACAAACCAACAAACCAAGTAACCAAAAAGCCAACAAACTAACAAACCAACAAGCCAACAAACCAACAAACTAACAAGCCAACAAGCCAACAAACCAACAAACCAACAAACCAACAAGCCAACAAACAAACAAACCAACAAACCAATAAACCAACAAACCAACAAGCCAACAAAGCAACAAACAAATAAACCAACAAACCAAAAAACCAACAAATCAACAAACCAACAAACCAACAAACCAACAAACCAACAAGCCAACAAACCAACAAATCATCAAGCCAGCAAACCAACAAACAAATAAACCAACAAACCAACAAACCAACAAACCAACAAACCAACAAACCAACAAACCAACAAACCAAAAAACCAACAAACCAACAAGCCAACAAGCCAACAAACCAACAAACTAACAAACCAACAAACGAACTAAACAACAAACCAACAAGCCAACAAGCCAACAAACCAACAGACCAACAAACCAACAAACCAACAAACTAAGTAACCAACAAGCCAGAAAACCAACAAACCAACAAGCCAACAAGCCAACAAAACCAACAAACCAGCAAGCCAACAAACCAACAAACCAACAAACCAAAAAACCAACAAACCAACAAACCAACAAACCAACTAACCAACAAACCAACAAGCCAAAAAACCAACAAGCCAACAAACCAACAAACCAAGTAACCAAAAAGCCAACAAACTAATAAACCAACAAGCCAACAAGCCAACAAACCAAGAAACCAACAAAGCAACAAGCCAACAAGCCAACAAACTAACAAACCAACAAACCAACAAACCAACAAGCCAACAAGCCAACAAATCAACAAAGCAACAAACCAACAAGCCAACAAACAAACAAACCAACAAGCCAACAAACCAACAAACCAACAAACCAACAAACCAACAAGCCAACAAGCCAACAAACCAGCAAACCAACAAGCCAACAAGCCAACAAACCAACAAACCAACAAACAAACAAACCAACTAGCCAACAAAACAACAAGCCAACAAACCAACAAACCAAGTAACCAAAAAGCCAACAAACTAACAAACCAACAAGCCAACAAGCCAAAAAACCAACAAACCAACAAAGCAACAAGCCAACAAGCCAAGAAACCAACAAACAACAAGCCAGAAGCCAACAAACCAACAAGCCAACAAGCCAACAAACCAACAAACCAACAAACCAACAAGCTTACAAACCAACAAACCAAAAAACCAACAAACTAACAAACCAACAAGCCAACAAGCCAACAAACCAACAAACCAACAAACCAACAAACCAAGTAACCAAAAAGCCAACAAACTAACAAACCAACAAGCCAACAAACCAACAAACCAAAAAACCAACAAACCAACAAACTAACAAGCCAACAAGCCAACAAACCAACAAACCAACAAGCCAACAAACCGACAAACCAACAAACTAAGTAACCAACAAGCTAACAAACCAACAAACCAACAAGCCAACAAGCCAACAAACCAACAAACCAACAAACCAACAAACCAACAAGCCAACAAGTCAACAAACCAACAAACCAACAAAGCAACAAGCCAACAAGCCAACAAACCAACAAACCAACAAACCAACAAACCAACAAACCAACAAGCCAACAAGCCAACAAACCAACAAACCAACAAACCAACAAGCCAACAAACCAACAAACCAACAAACCAACAAACCAACAAACCAACAAACCAACAAACCAACAAACCAACAAACCAACAAGCCAACAAGCCAACAAACCAACAAACCAACAAACCAACAAACCAACAAACCAACAAACCAACAAACCAACAAACCAACAAACCAAGTAACCAAAAAGCCAACAAACTTAAAAAACCAACCGGCCAACAAACCAACAAACCAAAAAACCAACAAACCAAGTAACCAAAAAGCCAACAAACTAAAAAAACCAACCGGCCAACAAACCAACAAACCAAAAAACCAACAAACCAACAAACTAACAAGCCAACAAGCCAACAAACCAACAAACCAACAAGCCAACAAACCAACAAACCAACAAATTAAGTAACCAACAAGCCAACAAACCAACAAACCAACTAGCCAACAAGCCAACAAACCAAAAAGCCAACAAACCAACAAACCAACAAGCCAAAAAGTCAACAAACCAACAAACCAACAAAGCAACAAGCCAACAAGCCAACAAACCAACAAACCAACAAGCCAACAAACCAACAAACCAACAAGCCAACAAGCCAACAAACCAACAAACCAACAAACCAACAAGCCAACAAACCAACAAACCGACAAGCCAACAAGCCAACAAACCAACAAACCAACAAGCCAACAAACCAACAAACCAACAAACCAACAAACCAACAAACCAACAAGTCAACAAGCCAACAAACCAACAAACCAACAAACCAACAAACCAACAAACTAACAAACCAACAAGCCAACAAACCAACAAACCAACAAACCAAGTAACCAAAAAGCCAACAAACTAACAAACTAACAAGCCAACAAGCCAACAAACCAACAAACCAACAAAGCAACAAGCCAACAAGCCAACAAACCAACAAACCAACAAGCCAACAAACCAACAAACCAACAAACCAACAAGCCAACAAACCAACAAACAAATAATCCAACAAACCAACAAACCAACAAACCAACAAACCAAAAAACCAACAAACCAACAAACCAACAAGCCAACAAGCCAACAAACCAACAAACCAACAAGCCAGCAAGCCAGCAAACCAACAAACTAACAAACCAACAAGCCACCAAACCAACAAACCAACAAACCAACAAGCCAACAAGCCAACAAACAAATAAACCAACAAACCTAAGAACCAACAAACCAACAAACCAACAAACCAACGAACCAACAAACCAACAAACCAACAAGCCAACAAGCCAACAAACCAACAAACCAACAAGCCAACAAATCAACAAACCAACAAACCAACATGCCAACAAACCAACAAATCAACAAATCAACAAACCAACAAACCAAGAAACCAAAAACCAACAAACCAAAAAACCAACAAACCAACAAACCAACAAACCATCAAACGAACAACCCAACAAACCAACAAACCAACAAACCAACAAACCAAAAAACCAACAAACCATCAAACCAACAAGCCAACAAACCAATTAACCAACAAACCAACAAACGAACAAACCAACAAACCAACAAACCAACAAACCAACAAACCTACAAACAAACAAACCAACAAACAAATAAACCAACAAACCAACAAACCAACACACAAATAAACCAACAAACCAACAAACCAACAAACCAACAAACCAACAAACCAACAAACCAACAAACCAATTAACCAACAAACCAACAAACGAACAAACCAACAAACCAACAAACCAATAAACAAGCCAAGAAACCAACAAACCAACAAGCCAGAAACCAACAAACCAACAAGCCAACAAGCCAACAAACCAACAAACCAACAAACCAACAAGCCAACAAACCAACAAACCAAAAAACCAACAAACCAACAAGCCAACAAGCCAACAAACCAACAAACCAACAAACCAACAAACCAAGTAACCAAAAAGCCAACAAACTAACAAACCAACAAGCCAACAAACCAACAAACCAAAAAACCAACAAACCAACAAACTAACAAGCCAACAAGCCAACAAACCAACAAACCAATAAGCCAACAAACCAACAAACCAACAAACTAAGTAACCAACAAGCCAACAAACCAACAAACCAACAAACCAACAAGCCAACAAACCAACAAACCAACAAACCAACAAACCAACAATCAAATAAACCAACAAACCAACAAACCAACAAACCAACAAACCAACAAACCAACAAACCAACAAACCAATTAACCAACAAACCAACAAACGAACAAACCAACAAACCAACAAACCAATAAACAAGCCAAGAAACCAACAAACCAACAAGCCAGAAACCAACAAACCAACAAGTCAACAAACCAACAAACCAACAAAGCAACAAGCCAACAAGCCAACAAACCAACAAACCAACAAACCAACAAACCAACAAACCAACAAGCCAACAAGCCAACAAACCAACAAACCAACAAACCGACAAGGCAACAAACCAACAAGCCAACAAACCAACAAACCAACAAACCAACAAACCAACAAGCCAACAAGCCAACAAACCAACAAACCAACAAACCAACAAACGAACAAACCAACAAGCCAACAAACCAAGAAACCAACAAACCAACAAGCCAACAAACCAACAAACCAAAAAACCAACAAACCAACAAACCAACAAGCCAACAAGCCAACAAACCAACAAACCAACAAACCAACAAACCAAGTAACCAAAAAGCCAACAAACTAAAAAAACCAACCGGCCAACAAACCAACAAACCAAAAAACCAACAAACCAACAAACTTACAAGCCAACAAGCCAACAAACCAACAAACCAACAAGCCAACAAACCAACAAACCAACAAACTAAGTAACCAACAAGCCAACAAACCAACAAACCAACAAGCCAACAAGCCTACAAACCAAAAAGCCAACAAACCAACAAACCAACAAGCCAAAAAGTCAACAAACCAACAAACCAACAAAGAAACAAGCCAACAAGCCAACAAACCAACAAACCAACAAGCCAACAAACCAACAAGTCAACAAGCCAACAAACCAACAAACCAACAAACCAACAAGCCAACAAACCAACAAACCAACAAACCAACAAGCCAACAAGCCAACAAGCCAACAAACCAACAAACCAACAAGCCAACATACCAACAAACCAACAAACCAACAAACCAAAAACCAACAAGCCAACAAGCCAACAAACCAACAAACCAACAAACCAAGTAACCAAAAAGCCAACAAACTAACAAACTAACAAGCCAACAAGCCAACAAACCAACAAACCAACAAAGCAACAAGCCAACAAGCCAACAAACCAACAAACCAACAAGCCAACAAACCCACAAACCAACAAACCAACAAGCCAACAAACCAAGAAACAAATAATCCAACAAACCAACAAACCAACAAACCAACAAACCAAAAAACCAACAAACCAACAAACCAACAAGCCAACAAGCCAACAAACCAACAAACCAACAAGCCAGCAAGCCAGCAAACCAACAAACTAACAAACCAACAAGCCACCAAACCAACAAACCAACAAACCAACAAGCCAACAAGCCAACAAACAAATAAACCAACAAACCTAAAAACCAACAAACCAACAAACCAACAAACCAACGAACCAACAAACCAACAAACCAACAAGCCAACAAGCCAACAAACCAACAAACCAACAAGCCAACAAATCAACAAACCAACAAACCAACATGCCAACAAACCAAGTAACCAAAAACCAACAAATTAACAAACTAACAAGCCAACAAGCCAACAAACCAACAAACCAACAAACCAACAAAGCAACAAGCCAACAAACCAACAAACCATCAAACTAACAAGCCAACAAACCAACAAACCAATTAACCAACAAACCAACAAACGAACAAACCAACAAACCAACAAACCAACAAACCAACAAACCAACAAACCTACAAACAAACAAACCAACAAACAAATAAACCAACAAACCAACAAACCAACAAACCACCAAACCAACAAACAAATAAACCAACAAACCAACAAACCAAAAAACCAACAAACCAACAAACCAACAAACCAATTAACCAACAAACCAACAAACGAACAAACCAACAAACCAACAAACCAACAAACCAACAAACCAACAAATCAACAAACCAACAAACCTACAAACCAACAAACCAACAAAAAAATAAACCAACAAACCAACAAACCAACAAACCAACAAACCAACAAATTAAAAAACCAACAAACCAACAGGCCAACAAGCCAACAAACCAACAAACTAACAAACCAACCAGCCAACAAACCAACAAACCAACAGACCAACAAGCCAACAAGCCAACAAACCAACAAACTAAGTAACCAAGAAGCCAACAAACCAACAAACCAACAAGCCAACAAGCCAACAAACCAACAAACCAACAAGCCAACAAACCAACAAACCAACAAGCCAACAAGCCAACAAACCAACAAACCAACAAACCAACAAACCAATAAACCAACAAACCAACAAGCCAACAAGCCAACAAACCAACAAACCAACAAGCCAACAAACCAACAAACCAACAAACCAACATGCCAACAAACCAACAAATCAACAAATCAACAAACCAACAAACCAAGAAACCAACAAACCAACAAACCAAAAAACCAACAAACCAACAAACCATTAAACGAACAAACCAACAAACCAAAAAACCAACAAACCAACAAACCAACAAGCCAACAAGCCAACAAACCAACAAAACAACAAGCCAGCAACTCAGCAAACCAACAAACTAACAAACCAACAAGCCACCAAACCAACAAACCAACAAACCAACAAGCCAACAAGCCAACAAGCCAACAAACAAATAAACCAACAAACCTAAAAACCAACAAACCAACAAACCAACAAACCAACGAACCAACAAACCAACAAACCAACAAGCCAACAAGCCAACAAACCAACAAACCAACAAGCCAACAAATCAACAAGCCAACAAACCAACAAACCAACAAACCAAATAACCAAAAAGCCAACAAACTAACAAACTAACAAGCCAACAAGCCAACAAACCAACAAACCAACAAAGCAACAAGCCAACAAGCCAACAAACCAACAAACCAACAAGCCAACAAACCAACAACCCAACAAACCAACAAACCAACAAACCAAAAAACCAACAAACCATCAAACCAACAAGCCAACAAACCAACAAACCAATTAACCAACAAACCAACAAACGAACAAACCAACAAACCAACAAACCAACAAACCAACAAACCAACAAACCAACAAACCAACAAACCAACAAGCCAACAAGCCAACAAACAAATAAACCAACAAACCTAAAAACCAACAAACCAACAAACCAACAAACCAACGAACCAACAAACCAACAAACCAACAAGCCAACAAGCCAACAAACCAACAAACCAACAAGCCAACAAATCAACAAACCAACAAACCAACATGCCAACAAACCAAGTAACCAAAAACCAACAAACTAACAAACTAACAAGCCAACAAGCCAACAAACCAACAAACCAACAAACCAACAAAGCAACAAGCCAACAAACCAACAAACCATCAAACTAACAAGCCAACAAACCAACAAACCAATTAACCAACAAACCAACAAACGAACAAACCAACAAACCAACAAACCAACAAACCAACAAACCAACAAACCTACAAACAAACAAACCAACAAACAAATAAACCAACAAACCAACAAACCAACAAACCACCAAACCAACAAACAAATAAACCAACAAACCAACAAACCAAAAAACCAACAAACCAACAAACCAACAAACCAATTAACCAACAAACCAACAAACGAACAAACCAACAAACCAACAAACCAACAAACCAACAAACCAACAAATCAACAAACCAACAAACCTACAAACCAACAAACCAACAAAAAAATAAACCAACAAACCAACAAACCAACAAACCAACAAACCAACAAATTAAAAAACCAACAAACCAACAGGCCAACAAGCCAACAAACCAACAAACTAACAAACCAACCAGCCAACAAACCAACAAACCAACAGACCAACAAGCCAACAAGCCAACAAACCAACAAACTAAGTAACCAAGAAGCCAACAAACCAACAAACCAACAAGCCAACAAGCCAACAAACCAACAAACCAACAAGCCAACAAACCAACAAACCAACAAGCCAACAAGCCAACAAACCAACAAACCAACAAACCAACAAACCAATAAACCAACAAACCAACAAGCCAACAAGCCAACAAACCAACAAACGAACAAGCCAACAAACCAACAAACCAACAAACCAACATGCCAACAAACCAACAAATCAACAAATCAACAAACCAACAAACCAAGAAACCAACAAACCAACAAACCAAAAAACCAACAAACCAACAAACCATTAAACGAACAAACCAACAAACCAAAAAACCAACAAACCAACAAACCAACAAGCCAACAAGCCAACAAACCAACAAACCAACAAGCCAGCAAGCCAGCAAACCAACAAACTAACAAACCAACAAGCCACCAAACCAACAAACCAACAAACCAACAAGCCAACAAGCCAACAAGCCAACAAACAAATAAACCAACAAACCTAAAAACCAACAAACCAACAAACCAACAAACCAACGAACCAACAAACCAACAAACCAACAAGCCAACAAGCCAACAAACCAACAAACCAACAAGCCAACAAATCAACAAGCCAACAAACCAACAAACCAACAAACCAAGTAACCAAAAAGCCAACAAACTAACAAACTAACAAGCCAACAAGCCAACAAACCAACAAACCAACAAAGCAACAAGCCAACAAGCCAACAAACCAACAAACCAACAAGCCAACAAACCAACAACCCAACAAACCAACAAACCAACAAACCAAAAAACCAACAAACCATCAAACCAACAAGCCAACAAACCAACAAACCAATTAACCAACAAACCAACAAACGAACAAACCAACAAACCAACAAACCAACAAACCAACAAACCAACAAACCAACAAACCTACAAACAAACAAACCAACAAACAAATAAACCAACAAACCAACAAACCAACAAACCACCAAACCAACAAACAAATAAACCAACAAACCAACAAACCAAAAAACCAACAAACTAACAAACCAACAAACCAATTAACCAACAAACCAACAAACGAACAAACCAACAAACCAACAAACCAACAAACCAACAAACCAACAAATCAACAAACCAACAAACCTACAAACCAACAAACCAACAAAAAAATAAACCAACAAACCAACAAACCAACAAACCAACAAACCAACAAACCAACAAATTAAAAAACCAACAAACCAACAAGCCAACGAGCCAACAAACCAACAAACTAACAAACCAACCAGCCAACAAACCAACAAACCAACAGACCAACAAGCTAACAAGCAAACAAACCAACAAACTAAGTAACCAAGAAGCCAACAAACCAACAAACCAACAAGCCAACAAGCCAACAAACCAACAAACCAACAAGCCAACAAACCAACAAACCAACAAGCCAACAAACCAACAAACCAACAAACCAACAAACCAACAAACCAACAAGCCAACAAGCCAACAAACCAACAAACCAAGAAGCCGACAAACCAACAAACCAACAAACCAACATGCCAACAAACCAACAAATCAACAAATCAACAAACCAACAAACCAAGAAACCAACAAACCAACAAACCAAAAAACCAACAAACCAACAAACCATTAAACGAACAAACCAACAAACCAACAAACCAACAAACCAACAAACCAACAAACCAACAAACCAACAAACCAAAAAACCAACAAACCAACAAGCCAACAAGCCAACAAACCAACAAACTAACAAACCAACAAGCCAACAAACCAACAAACCAACACGCCAAACAATCCAACAAACCAACAAACCAACAAACCAAAAAACCAACAAACCAACAAACCATCAAACGAACAAAGCAACAAGCCAACAAGCCAACAAACCAACAAACCAACAAGCCAACAAACCAACAAACCAACAAGCCAACAATCCAACCAACCAACAAACCAACAAACCAACAAACCAACAAACCAACAAACCAACAAACCAACAAACCAACAAGCCAACAAACCAACAAACCAACAAGCCAACAAACCATCAAACCAACAAACCAACAAACCAACAAGCCAACAAGCCAACAAACCAACAAACCAATAAGCCAACAAACCAACAAACCAACAAACCAACAAACCAACAAACCAACAAACATACAAACCAACAAACCAACGAGCCAACAAGCCAACAAACCAACAAACCAACAAGCCACAAACCAACAAACCAACAAACCAACAAGCCAACAAACCAACAAGCAAACATACCAACAAACCAACAAACCAAGTAACCAAAAAGCCAACAAACTAACAAACCAACAAGCCAACAAGCCAACACACCAACAAACCAACAAAGCAACAAGCCAACATGCCAACAAACCAACAAACTATCAAACTAACAAGCCAACAAACCAACAAACCAACAAGCCAACAAGCCAACAAACCAACAAACCAACAAACCAAAAAACCAACAAACGAACAAACCATCAAACGAACAAAGCAACAAGCCAACAAGCCAACAAACCAACAAACCAACAAACCAACAAGCGAACAAACCAACAAACAAATAAACCAACAAACCAAAAAACCAACAAACCAACAAACCAACAAACCAAAAAGCCAACAAACCAACAAGCCAACAAGCCAACAAACCAACAAACCAACAAACCAACAAACCAACAAACCAACAATTTAACAAACCAACAAGCCAACAAACCAACAAACCAACAAACCAAGTAATCCAAAAGCCAACAAACTAACAAACCAACAAGCCAACAAGCCAACAAACCAACAAACCAACAAACCAACAAACCAACAAGCCAACATACAAACAAACCAACAAACCAACAAACCAACAAACCAACAAGCCAACAAAGCAACAAACAAATAAACCAACAAACCAAAAAACCAACAAACCAACAAACCAACAAACCAACAAGCCAACAAACCAACAAACCAACAAACCATCAAGCCAACAAACCAACAAACAAATAAACCAACAAACCAACAAAGCAACAAACCAACAAACCAACAAACCAAAAAACCAACAAACCAACAAGCCAACAAGCCAACAAACCAACAAACTAACAAACCAACAAACGAACTAACCAACAAACCAACAAGCCAACAAGCCAACAAACCAACAAACCAACAAACCAACAAACCAACAAACTAAGTAACCAACAAGCCAAAAAACCAACAAACCAACAAGCCAACAAGCCAACAAACCAACAAATCAGCAAGCCAACAAACCAACAAACCAACAAACCAACAAACAAAAAAACCAACAAACCAACAAACCAACAAACCAACTAACCAACAAACCAACAAGCGAACAAGCCAACAAGCCAACAAACCAACAAGCCAACAAACCAGCAAGCCAACAAACTAACAAACCAACAACCCAACAAGCCAACAAACCAACAAACCAACAAAGCAACAAGCCAACAAGCCAACAAACCAACAAACTAACAAGCCAACGAACCAACAAACCAACAAGCCAACAAGCCAACAAACCAACAAACCAACAAACCAACAAGCCAACAAACAAACTAACCAACAAGCCAACAAACCAACAAACCAACAAACCAACAAACCAACAAGCCAACAAGCCAACAAAGCAGCAAACCAACAAGCCAACAAACCAACAAATCAACAAACCAACAAACCAACAAGCCAACAAACCAACAAGCCAACAAACCAACAAACCAACAAACCAACAAACCAACAAGCCAACAAACCAACAAGCCAACAAACCAACAAACCAACAAACCAACAAGCCAACAAACCAACAAACCAAAAAACCAGCAAACCAAAAACCAACAAGCCAACAAGCTAACAAACCAACAAACCAACAAACCAAGTAACAAAAAAGCCAACAAACTAACAAACCAACAAGCCAACAAGCCAACAAACCAACAAACCAACAAAGCAACAAGCCAACAATCTAACAAACAAACAAACCAACAAGCCAACAAACCAACAAGCCAACAAACCAACAAACTAATAAACCAACAAACCAACAAACCAACAAACCAACAAACCAACAAACCAAAAAACCAACAAACCAACAAACCAACAAGCCAATAAGCCAACAAACCAACAAACCAACAACCCAACAAGCCAACAAACCAACAAACCAACAAGCAAACAAACCAACAAACCAACAAACCAACAAGCCAACAAACAGACAAACAAATAAACCAACAAACCAAAAAACCAACAAACCAACAAACCAACAAACCAACAAGCCAACAAACCAACAAACCAACAAACCAACAAACCAACACACCAAAAAACCAACAAACCAACAAGCCAACAAACCAGGAAACCAACAAGCCAAGAAGCCAACAAACCAACAAACCAACAAGCAAACAAACCAACAAACCAACAAACCAACAAGCCAACAAACCAACAAACAAATAAACTAACAAACCAACAAACCAAAAAACCAACAAACCAACAAACCAACAAACCAACAAGCCAACAAACCAACAAGCCAACAAACCAACAAACTAATAAACCAACAAACCAACAAACCAACAAACCAACAAGCCAACAAACCAACAAACTAACAAACCAACAAGCCAACAAACCAACAAACCAACAAGCCAACAAGCCAACAAACCAACAAACTAACAAGCCAACAAACCAACAAATATACAAACCAACAAGCCAACAAACCAACAAACAAATAAACCAATAAACCAACAAACCAACAAACCAACAGACCAACAAACCAACAAACCAACAAACCATCAAACCAAAAACCAACAAACCAACAAGCCAACAAGCCAACAAACCAACAAGCCAACAAGCCAACAAACCAAAAAGCCAACAAGCCAACAAACAGACAAACAAATAAACCAACAAACCAAAAAACGAACAAACCAACAAACCAACAAACCAACAAACTAAGTAACCAACAAGCCAACAAAGCAACAAGCCAACAAGCCAACAAACCAACAAACCAACAAACTAAGTAACCAACAAGCCAACAAAGCAACAAGCCAACAAGCCAACAAACCAACAAACCAACAAGCCAAACAACCAACAAACCAACAAACCAACAAACCAACAAGCCAACAAACCAACAAACAAATAAACCAACAAACCAACAAACCAACAAACCAACAAACCAACAAACCAACAAACCAAAAAACCAACAAACCAACAAAACAACAAGCCAACAAGCCAACAAACCAGCAAACCAACAAGCCAAGAAGCCAACAAACCAACAAACCAACAAGCAAACAAACCAACAAACCAACAAACCAACAAGCCAACAAACCAACAAACAAATAAACCAACAAACCAAAAAACTAACAAACCAACAAAGCAACAAACCAACAAACCAACAAACAAACAAGCCAACAAGCCAACAAACCAACAAACCAACAAACCAACAAACTAAGTAACCAACAAGCCAACTAACCAACAAACCAACAAGCCAACAACCCAACAAACCAACAAACCAACAAACCAACAAGCCAACAAACCAACAAGCCAAGAAGCCAACAAACCAACAAACCAACAAACCAACAAACCAACAAGCCAACACACCAACAAACAAATAAACCAACAAACCAACAAACCAACAAACCAACAAACCAACAAACCAAAAAACCAACAAACCAACAAACCAACAAGCCAACAAGCCAACAAACCAGCAAACCAACAAGCCAAGAAGCCAACAAACCAACAAACCAACAAGCAAACAAACCAACAAACCAACAAACCAACAAACCAACAAACCAACAAACAAATAAACCAACAAACCAAAAAACCAACAAACCACCAAACCAACAAACCAACAAACCAACAAACAAACAAGCCAACAAGCCAACAAACCAACAAACCAACAAACCAACAAACCAACAAACTAAGTAACCAACAAGCCAACAAACCAACAAACCAACAAGCCAACAAACCAACAAACTAACAAACCAACAAGCCAACAAACCAACAAACCAACAAGCCAACAAGCCTACAAACCAACAAACCAACAAGCCAACAAACCAACAAACATACAAACCAACAAGCCAACAAACCAACAAACAAATAAACCAACAAACCAACAAACCAACATACCAACAAACCAACAAACCAACAAACCATCAAACCAAAAAATCAACAAACCAACAAACCAACAAGCCAACAAGTCAACAAACCAGCAAGCCAACAAGCCAACAAACCAAAAAGCCAACAAGCAAAAAAGCCAACAAACCAACAAACCAACAAACCATCAAACGAACAAAGCAACAAGCCAACAAGCCAACAAACCAACAAACCAACAAGCCAACAAACCAACAAACCAACAAGCCAACAATCCAACAATCCAACCAACCAACAAACCAACAAACCAACAAACCAACAAACCAGAAAGCCAACAAACCAACAAACCAACAAGCCAACAAACCAACAAACCAACAAACCAACAAACCAACAAGCCAACAAGCCAACAAACCAACTAACCAACAAACCAACAAGCCAACAACCCAACAAACCAACAAACCAACAAACCAACAAGCCAACAAACCAACAAGCCAACAAACCAACAAACCAACAAACCACCAAGCCAACAAGCCAACAAACCAACAAACCAACAAGCCAACAAACCAACAAACCAACAAACCAACATGCCAACAAACCAACAAATCAACAAATCAACAAACCAACAAACCAAGAAACCAACAAACCAACAAACCAACAAACCAAAAAACCAACAAACCAACAAACCATCAAACGAACAAACCAACAAACCAACAAACCAACAAACCAACAAACCAACAAACAAACAAACCGACAAACCAACAAACCAAAAAACCAACAAACCAACAAGCCAACAAGCCAACAAACTAAAAAACAAACAAGCCAACAAACCAACAAACCAACAAGCAAACAAGCCAACAAACCAACAAACCAACAAACCAACAAACCAAAAAACCAACAAACCAACAAACCATCAAACGAACAAAGCAACAAGCCAACAAGCCAACAAACCAACAAACCAACAAGCCAACAAACCAACAAACCAACAATCCAACAATCCAACCAACCAACAAACCAACAAACCAACAAACCAACAAACCAACAAACCAGAAAGCCAACAAACCAACAAACCAACAAGCCAACAAACCAACAAACCAACAAACCAACAAACCAACAAGCCAACAAGCCAACAAACCAACTAATAAACAAACCAACTAGCCAACAACCCAACAAACCAACAAACCAACAAACCAACAAGCCAACAAACCAACAAGCCAACAAACCAACAAACCAACAAACCAAGTAACCAAAAAGCCAACAAACTAACAAACCAACAAGCCAACAAGCCAACAAACCAACAAACCAACAAAGCGACAAGCCAACAAGCCAACAAACAAACAAACCAACAAGCCAACAAACCAACAAGCCAACAAACCAACAAACAAATAAACCAACAAACCAACAAACCAACAAACCAACAAACCAACAAACCAAAAAACCAACAAACCAACAAACCAACAAGCCAACAAGCCAACAAACCAACAAACCAACAACCCAACAAGCCAACAAACCAACAAACCAACAAGCAAACAAACCAACAAACCAACAAACCAACAAGCCAACAAACAGACAAACAAATAAACCAACAAATCAAAAAACCAACAAACCAACAAACCAACAAACCAACAAGCCAACAAGCCAACAATCCAACAAACCAACAAACTAAGTAACCAACAAGCCAACAAAGCAACAAGCCAACAAGCCAACAAACCAACAAACTAACAAGCCAACAAACCAGCAAACCAACAAACCAACAAACCAACAAGCCAACAAACCAACAAACAAATAAACCAACAAACCAACAAACCAACAAACCAACAAACCAACAAACCAAAAAACCAACAAACCAACAAACCAATAAGCCAGCAAGGCAACAAACCAGCAAACCAACAAGCCAAGAAGCCAACAAACCAACAAACCAATAAGCAAACAAAGCAACAAACCAACAAACCAACAAGCCAACAAACCAACAAACAAATAAACCAACAAACCAAAAAACCAACAAACCACCAAACCAACAAACCAACAAACCAACAAACAAACAAGCCAACAAGCCACCAAACCAACAAACCAACAAACCAACAAACCAACAAACTAAGTAACCAACAAGCCAACAAACCAACAAACCAACAAGCCAACAAACCAACAAACTAACGAACCAACAAGCCAACAAACCAACAAACCAACAAGCCAACAAGCCAACAAACCAACAAACCAACAAGCCAACAAACTAACAAACATACAAACCAACAAGCCAACAAACCAACAAACAAATAAACCAACAAACCAACAAACCAACAGACCAACAAACTAACAAACCAACAAACCATCAATCCAAAAAACCAACAAACCAACAAGCCAACAAGCCAACAAACCAACAAGCCAACAAGCCAACAAACCAAAAAGCCAACAAACCAACAAACCAACAAGCCAACAATCCAACAAACCAACAAATAAACAAACCAACAAACCAACAAACCAACAAACCAATAAGCCAACAAACCAACAAACCAACAAGCCAACAAATCAACAAACCAACAAACCAACAAACCAACAAGCCAACAAGCCAACAAACCAACTAACCAACAAACCAACAAGCCAACAACCCAACAACCCAACAAACCAACAAACCAACAAACCATCAAGCCAACAAACCAACAAACCAACAAACCAAGTAACCAAAAAGCCAACAAACTAACAAACCAACAAGCCAACAAGCCAACAAGCCAACAAACCAACAAACCAACAAAGCAACAAGCCAACAATCTAACAAACAAACAAACCAACAAGCCAACAAACCAACAAGCCAACAAACCAACAAACTAATAAACCAACAAACCAACAAACCAACAAACCAACAAACCAACAAACCAAAAAACCAACAAACCAACAAACCAACAAGCCAACAAGCCAACAAACCAACAAACCAACAACTCAACAAGCCAACAAACCAACAAACCAACAAGCAAACAAACCAACAAACCAACAAACCAACAAGCCAACAAACAGACAAACAAATAAACCAACAAACCAAAAAACCAACAAACCAACAAACCAACAAACCAACAAGCCAACAAACCAACAAACCAACAAACCAACAAACCAACAAACCAACAAACCAAAAAACCAACAAACCAACAAACCAACAAGCCAACAAGCCAACAAACCAGGAAACCAACAAGCCAAGAAGCCAACAAACCAACAAACCAACAAGCAAACAAACCAACAAACCAACAAACCAACAAGCCAACAAACCAACAAACTAATAAACTAACAAACCAAAAAACCAACAAACCAACAAACCAACAAACCAACAAACCAACAAACCAACAAGCAAACAAACCAACAAGCCAACAAATCAACAAACCAACAAGCCAACAAACCAACAAACTAACAAACCAACAAGCCAACAAACCAACAAACCAACAAGCCAACAAGCCAACAAACCAACAAACCAACAAGCCAACAAACCAACAAATATACAAACCAACAAGCCAACAAACCAACAAACAAATAAACCAACAAACCAACAAACCAACAAACCAACAGACCAACAAACCAACAAACCAACAAACCATCAAACCAAAAAACCAACAAACCAACAAGCCAACAAGCCAACAAACCAACAAGCCAACAAGCCAACAAACCAAAAAGCCAACAAACCAACAAACCAACAAACCAACAAGCCAACAAGCCAACAAACCAACAAACCAACAAACTAAGTAACCAACAAGCCAACAAAGCAACAAGCAAACAAGCCAACAAACCAACAAACCAACAAGCCAAACAACCAACAAACCAACAAACCAACAAACTAACAAGCCAACAAACCAACAAACAAATAAACCAACAAACCAACAAACCAACAAACCAACAAACCAACAAACCAACAAACCAAAAAACAAACAAACCAACAAACCAACAAGCCAACAAGCCAACAAACCAGCAAACCAACAAGCCAAGAAGCCAACAAACCAACAAACCAACAAGCAAACAAACCAACAAACCAACAAACTAACAAGCCAACAAACCAACAAACAAATAAACCAACAAACCAAAAAACCAACAAACCAACAAAGCAACAAACCAACAAACCAACAAACAAACAAGCCAACAAGCCAACAAGCCAACAAACCAACAAACCAACAAACCAACAAACTAAGTAACCAACAAGCCAACTAACCAACAAACCAACAAGCCAACAACCCAACAAACCAACAAACCAACAAACCAACAAGCCAACAAACCAACAAGCCAAGAAGCCAACAAACCAACAAACCAACAAACCAACAAACCAACAAGCCAACAAACCAACAAACAAATAAACCAACAAACCAACAAACCAACAAACCAACAAACCAAAAAACCAACAAACCAACAAACCAACAAGCCAACAAGCCAACAAACCAGCAAACCAACAAGCCAAGAAGCCAACAAACCAACAAACCAACAAGCAAACAAACCAACAAACCAACAAATCAACAAGCCAACAAACCAACAAACAAATAAACCAACAAACCAAAAAACCAACAAACCACCAAACCAACAAACCAACAAACCAACAAACAAACAAGCCAACAAGCCAACAAACCAACAAACCAACAAACTAACAAACCAACAAACTAAGTAACCAACAAGCCAACAAACCAACAAACCAACAAGCCAACAAACCAACAAACTAACAAACCAACAAGCCAACAAACCAACAAACCAACAAGCCAACAAGCCTACAAACCAACAAACCAACAAGCCAACAAACCAACAAACATACAAACCAACAAGCCAACAAACCAACAAACAAATAAACCAACAAACCAACAAACCAACAGACCAACAAACCAACAAACCAACAAACCATCAAACCAAAAAACCAACAAACCATCAAACGAACAAAGCAACAAACCAACAAACCAACAAACCAACAAACCAACAAACCAACAAACCGACAAACCAACAAACCAAAAAACCAACAAACCAACAAGCCAACAAGCCAACAAACCAACAAACTAACAAACCAACAAGCCAACAAACCAACAAACCAACAAGCAAACAAGCCAACAAACCAACAAACCAACAAACCAACAAACCAAAAAACCAACAAACCAACAAACCATCAAACGAACAAAGCAACAAGCCAACAAGCCAACAAACCAACAAACCAACAAGCCAACAAACCAACAAACCAACAAACCAACAAGCCAACAATCCAACCAACCAACAAACCAACAAACCAACAAACCAACAAACCAACAAACCAGAAAGCCAACAAACCAACAAACCAACAAGCCAACAAACCAACAAACCAACAAACCAACAAACCAACAAGCCAACAAGCCAACAAACCAACTAATAAACAAACCAACAAGCCAACAACCCAACAAACCAACAAACCAACAAACCAACAAGCCAACAAACCAACAAGCCAACAAACCAACAAACCAACAAACCAAGTAACCAAAAAGCCAACAAACTAACAAACCAACAAGCCAACAAGCCAACAAACCAACAAACCAACAAAGCGACAAGCCAACAAGCCAACAAACAAACAAACCAACAAGCCAACAAACCAACAAGCCAACAAACCAACAAACAAATAAACCAACAAACCAACAAACCAACAAACCAACAAACCAACAAACCAAAAAACCAACAAACCAACAAACCAACAAGCCAACAAGCCAACAAACCAACAAACCAACAACCCAACAAGCCAACAAACCAACAAACCAACAAGCAAACAAACCAACAAACCAACAAACCAACAAGCCAACAAACAGACAAACAAATAAACCAAAAAACCAAAAAACCAACAAACCAACAAACCAACAAACCAACAAGCCAACAAGCCAACAAGCCAACAATCCAACAAACCAACAAACCAACAAACTAAGTAACCAACAAGCCAACAAAGCAACAAGCCAACAAGCCAACAAACCAACAAACTAACAAGCCAACAAACCAACAAACCAACAAACCAACAAACCAACAAGCCAACAAACCAACAAACAAATAAACCAACAAACCAACAAACCAACAAACCAACAAACCAACAAACCAAAAAACCAAAAAACCAACAAACCAACAAACCAACAAGCCAGCAAGCCAACAAACCAGCAAACCAACAAGCCAAGAAGCCAACAAACCAACAAACCAATAAGCAAACAAAGCAACAAACCAACAAACCAACAAGCCAACAAACCAACAAACAAATAAACCAACAAACCAAAAAACCAACAAACCACCAAACCAACAAGCCAACAAACCAACAAACCAACAAACCAACAAACCAACAAACTAACGAACCAACAAGCCAACAAACCAACAAACCAACAAGCCAACAAGCCAACAAACCAACAAACCAACAAGCCAACAAACCAACAAACATACAAACCAACAAGCCAACAAACCAACAAACAAATAAACCAACAAACCAACAAACCAACAGACCAACAAACCAACAAACCAACAAACCATCAATCCAAAAAACCAACAAACCAACAAGCCAACAAGCCAACAAACCAACAAGCCAACAAGCCAACAAACCAAAAAGCCAACAAACCAACAAACCAACAAGCCAACAATCCAACCAACCAACAAACCAACAAACCAACAAACCAACAAACCAACAAACCAATAAGCCAACAAACCAACAAACCAACAAGCCAACAAATCAACAAACCAACAAACCAACAAACCAACAAGCCAACAAGCCAACAAACCAACTAACCAACAAACCAACAAGCTAACAACCCAACAACCCAACAAACCAACAAACCAACAAACCATCAAGCCAACAAACCAACAAACCAACAAACCAACAAACCAAGTAACCAAAAAGCCAACAAACTAACAAACCAACAAGCCAACAAGCCAACAAGCCAACAAACCAACAAACCAACAAAGCAACAAGCCAACAATCTAACAAACAAACAAACCAACAAGCCAACAAACCAACAAGCCAACAAACCAACAAACTAATAAACCAACAAACCAACAAACCAACAAACCAACAAACCAACAAACCAAAAAACCAACAAACCAACAAACCAACAAGCCAACAAGCCAACAAACCAACAAACCAACAACTCAACAAGCCAACAAACCAACAAACCAACAAGCAAACAAACCAACAAACCAACAAACCAACAAGCCAACAAACAGACAAACAAATAAACCAACAAACCAAAAAACCAACAAACCAACAAACCAACAAACCAACAAGCCAACAAACCAACAAACCAACAAACCAACAAACCAACAAACCAACAAACCAAAAAACCAACAAACCAACAAACCAACAAGCCAACAAGCCAACAAACCAGGAAACCAACAAGCCAAGAAGCCAACAAACCAACAAACCAACAAGCAAACAAACCAACAAACCAACAAACCAACAAGCCAACAAACCAACAAACTAATAAACTAACAAACCAAAAAACCAACAAACCAACAAACCAACAAACCAACAAACCAACAAACCAACAAGCAAACAAACCAACAAGCCAACAAATCAACAAACCAACAAGCCAACAAACCAACAAACTAACAAACCAACAAGCCAACAAACCAACAAACCAACAAGCCAACAAGCCAACAAACCAACAAACCAACAAGCAAACAAACCAACAAATATACAAACCAACAAGCCAACAAACCAACAAACAAATAAACCAACAAACCAACAAACCAACAAACCAACAGACCAACAAACCAACAAACCAACAAACCATCAAACCAAAAAACCAACAAACCAACAAGCCAACAAGCCAACAAACCAACAAGCCAACAAGCCAACAAACCAAAAAGCCAATAAGCCAACAAACAGACAAACAAATAAACCAACAAACCAAAAAACCAACAAACCAACAAACCAACAAACCAACAAGCCAACAAGCCAACAAACCAACAAACCAACAAACTAAGTAACCAACAAGCCAACAAAGCAACAAGCCAACAAGCCAACAAACCAACAAACCAACAAGCCAAACAACCAACAAACCAACAAACCAACAAACTAACAAGCCAACAAACCAACAAACAAATAAACCAACAAACCAACAAACCAACAAACCAACAAACCAACAAACCAAAAAACAAACAAACCAACAAACCAACAAGCCAACAAGCCAACAAACCAGCAAACCAACAAGCCAAGAAGCCAACAAACCAACAAACCAACAAGCAAACAAACCAACAAACCAACAAACCAACAAGCCAACAAACCAACAAACAAATAAACCAACAAACCAAAAAACCAACAAACCAACAAAGCAACAAACCAACAAACAAACAAACAAACAAGCCAACAAGCCAACAAACCAACAAACCAACAAACCAACAAACTAAGTAACCAACAAGCCAACTAACCAACAAACCAACAAGCCAACAACCCAACAAACCAACAAACCAACAAACCAACAAGCCAACAAACCAACAAGCCAAGAAGCCAACAAACCAACAAACCAACAAACCAACAAACCAACAAGCCAACAAACCAACAAACAAATAAACCAACAAACCAACAAACCAACAAACCAACAAACCAAAAAACCAACAAGCCAACAATCCAACCAACCAACAAACCAACAAACCAACAAACCAACAAACCAACAAACCAATAAGCCAACAAACCAACAAACCAACAAGCCAACAAATCAACAAACCAACAAACCAACAAACCAACAAGCCAACAAGCCAACATACCAACTAACCAACAAACCAACAAGCCAACAACCCAACAACCCAACAAACCAACAAACCAACAAACCATCAAGCCAACAAACCAACAAACCAACAAACCAACAAACCAAGTAACCAAAAAGCCAACAAACTAACAAACCAACAAGCAAACAAGCCAACAAGCCAACAAACCAACAAACCAACAAAGCAACAAGCCAACAATCTAACAAACAAACAAACCAACAAGCCAACAAACCAACAAGCCAACAAACCAACAAACTAATAAACCAACAAACCAACAAACCAACAAACCAACAAACCAACAAACCAAAAAACCAACAAACCAACAAACCAACAAGCCAACAAGCCAACAAACCAACAAACCAACAACTCAACAAGCCAACAAACCAACAAACCAACAAACAAACAAACCAACAAACCAACAAACCAACAAGCCAACAAACAGACAAACAAATAAACCAACAAACCAAAAAACCAACAAACCAACAAACCAACAAACCAACAAGCCAACAAACCAACAAACCAACAAACCAACAAACCAACAAACCAACAAACCAAAAAACCAACAAACCAACAAACCAACAAGCCAACAAGCCAACAAACCAGGAAACCAACAAGCCAAGAAGCCAACAAACCAACAAACCAACAAGCAAACAAACCAACAAACCAACAAACCAACAAGCCAACAAACCAACAAACTAATAAACTAACAAACCAAAAAACCAACAAACCAACAAACCAACAAACCAACAAACCAACAAACCAACAAGCAAACAAACCAACAAGCCAACAAATCAACAAACCAACAAGCCAACAAACCAACAAACTAACAAACCAACAAGCCAACAAACCAACAAACCAACAAGCCAACAAGCCAACAAACCAACAAACCAACAAGCCAACAAACCAACAAATATACAAACCAACAAGCCAACAAACCAACAAACAAATAAACCAACAAACCAACAAACCAACAAACCAACAGACCAACAAACCAACAAACCAACAAACCATCAAACCAAAAAACCAACAAACCAACAAGCCAACAAGCCAACAAACCAACAAGCCAACAAGCCAACAAACCAAAAAGCCAACAAGCCAACAAACAGACAAACAAATAAACCAACAAACCAAAAAACCAACAAACAAACAAACCAACAAACCAACAAGCCAACAAGCCAACAAACCAACAAACCAACAAACTAAGTAACCAACAAGCCAACAAAGCAACAAGCCAACTAGCCAACAAACCAACAAACCAACAAGCCAAACAACCAACAAACCAACAAACCAACAAACTAACAAGCCAACAAACCAACAAACAAATAAACCAACAAACCAACAAACCAACAAACCAACAAACCAACAAACCAAAAAACAAACAAACCAACAAACCAACAAGCCAACAAGCCAACAAACCAGCAAACCAACAAGCCAAGAAGCCAACAAACCAACAAACCAACAAGCAAACAAACCAACAAACCAACAAACCAACAAGCCAACAAACCAACAAACAAATAAACCAACAAACCAAAAAACCAACAAACCAACAAAGCAACAAACCAACAAACCAACAAACAAACAAGCCAACAAGCCAACAAACCAACAAACCAACAAACCAACAAACTAAGTAACCAACAAGCCAACTAACCAACAAACCAACAAGCCAACAACCCAACAAACCAACAAACCAACAAACCAACAAGCCAACAAACCAACAAGCCAAGAAGCCAACAAACCAACAAACCAACAAACCAACAAACCAACAAGCCAACAAACCAACAAACAAATAAACCAACAAACCAACAAACCAACAAACCAACAAACCAAAAAACCAACAAACCAACAAGCCAACAAGCCAACAAACCAGCAAACCAACAAGCCAAGAAGCCAACAAACCAACAAACCAACAAGCAAACAAACCAACAAACCAACAAATCAACAAGCCAACAAACCAACAAACAAATAAACCAACAAACCAAAAAACCAACAAACCACCAAACCAACAAACCAACAAACCAACAAACAAACAAGCCAACAAGCCAACAAACCAACAAACCAACAAACCAACAAACCAACAAACTAAGTAACCAACAAGCCAACAAACCAACAAACCAACAAGCCAACAAACCAACAAACTAACAAACCAACAAGCCAACAAACCAACAAACCAACAAGCCAACAAGCCTACAAACCAACAAACCAACAAGCCAACAAACCAACAAACATACAAACCAACAAGCCAACAAACCAACAAACAAATAAACCAACAAACCAACAAACCAACAGACCAACAAACCAACAAACCAACAAACCATCAAACCAAAAAACCAACAAACCAACAAACCAAAAAGCCAACAAGTCAACAAACCAACAAGCCAACAAGCCAACAAACCAACAAACCAACAAACCAACAAACCATCAAACGAACAAACCAACAAACCAACAAACCAACAAACCAACAAACCAACAAACCAACAAGCTAACAAACCAAAAAACCAACAAAGCGACAAGCCAACAAGCCAACAAACAAACAAACCAACAAGCCAACAAACCAACAAGCCAACAAACCAACAAACAAATAAACCAACAAACCAACAAACCAACAAACCAACAAACCAACAAACCAAAAAACCAACAAACCAACAAACCAACAAGCCAACAAGCCAACAAACGAACAAACCAACAACCCAACAAGCCAACAAACCAACAAACCAACAAGCAAACAAACCAACAAACCAACAAACCAACAAGCCAACAAACAGACAAACAAATAAACCAACAAACCAAAAAACCAACAAACCAACAAACCAACAAACCAACAAGCCAACAAGCCAACAATCCAACAAACCAACAAACCAACAAACTAAGTAACCAACAAGCCAACAAAGCAACAAGCCAACAAGCCAACAAACCAACAAACTAACAAGCCAACAAACCAACAAACCAACAAACCAACAAACCAACAAGCCAACAAACCAACAAACAAATAAACCAACAAACCAACAAACCAACAAACCAACAAACCAACAAACCAAAAAACCAACAAACCAACAAACCAACAAGCCAGCAAGTCAACAAACCAGCAAACCAACAAGCCAAGAAGCCAACAAACCAACAAACCAATAAGCAAACAAAGCAACAAACCAACAAACCAACAAGCCAACAAACCAACAAACAAATAAACCAACAAACCAAAAAACCAACAAACCACCAAACCAACAAACCAACAAACCAACAAACAAACAAGCCAACAAGCCACCAAACCAACAAACCAACAAACCAACAAACCAACAAACTAAGTAACCAACAAGCCAACAAACCAACAAACCAACAAGCCAACAAACCAACAAACTAACGAACCAACAAGCCAACAAACCAACAAACCAACAAGCCAACAAGCCAACAAACCAACAAACCAACAAGCCAACAAACCAACAAACATACAAACCAACAAGCCAACAAACCAACAAACAAATAAACCAACAAACCAACAAACCAACAGACCAACAAACCAACAAACCAACAAACCATCAATCCAAAAAACCAACAAACCAACAAGCCAACAAGCCAACAAACCAACAAGCCAACAAGCCAACAAACCAAAAAGCCAACAAACCAACAAACCAACAAGCCAACAATCCAACCAACCAACAAACCAACAAACCAACAAACCAACAAACCAACAAACCAATAAGCCAACAAACCAACAAACCAACAAGCCAACAAATCAACAAACCAACAAACCAACAAACCAACAAGCCAACAAGCCAACAAACTAACTAACCAACAAACCAACAAGCCAACAACCCAACAACCCAACAAACCAACAAACCAACAAACCATCAAGCCAACAAACCAACAAACCAACAAACCAAAAAACCAAGTAACCAAAAAGCCAACAAACTAACAAACCAACAAGCCAACAAGCCAACAAGCCAACAAACCAACAAACCAACAAAGCAACAAGCCAACAATCTAACAAACAAACAAACCAACAAGCCAACAAACCAACAAGCCAACAAACCAACAAACTAATAAACCAACAAACCAACAAACCAACAAACCAACAAACCAACAAACCAAAGAACCAACAAACCAACAAACCAACAAGCCAACAAGCCAACAAACCAACAAACCAACAACTCAACAAGCCAACAAACCAACAAACCAACAAGCAAACAAGCCAACAAACCAACAAACCAACAAGCCAACAAACAGACAAACAAATAAACCAACAAACCAAAAAACCAACAAACCAACAAACCAACAAACCAACAAGCCAACAAACCAACAAACCAACAAACCAACAAACCAACAAACCAAAAAACCAACAAACCAACAAACCAACAAGCCAACAAGCCAACAAACCAGGAAACCAACAAGCCAAGAAGCCAACAAACCAACAAACCAACAAGCAAACAAACCAACAAACCAACAAACCAACAAGCCAACAAACCAACAAACTAATAAACTAACAAACCAAAAAACCAACAAACCAACAAACCAACAAACCAACAAACCAACAAACCAACAAGCAAACAAACCAACAAATCAAAAAACCAACAAGCCAACAAACCAACAAACTAACAAACCAACAAGCCAACAAACCAACAAACCAACAAGCCAACAAGCCAACAAACCAACAAACCAACAAGCCAACAAACCAACAAATATACAAACCAACAAGCCAACAAACCAACAAACAAATAAACCAACAAACCAACAAACCAACAAACCAACAGACCAACAAACCAACAAACCAACAAACCATCAAACCAAAAAACCAACAAACCAACAAGCCAACAAGCCAACAAACCAACAAGCCAACAAGCCAACAAACCAAAAAGCCAACAAGCCAACAAACAGACAAACAAATAAACCAACAAACCAAAAAACCAACAAACCAACAAACCAACAAACCAACAAACCAACAAGCCAACAAGCCAACAAACCAACAAACCAACAAACTAAGTAACCAACAAGCCAACAAAGCAACAAGCCAACAAGCCAACAAACCAACAAACCAACAAGCCAAACAACCAACAAACCAACAAACCAACAAACCAACAAGCCAACAAACCAACAAACAAATAAACCAACAAACCAACAAACCAACAAACCAACAAACCAACAAACCAAAAAACAAACAAACCAACAAACCAACAAGCCAACAAGCCAACAAACCAGCAAAGCAACAAGCCAAGAAGCCAACAAACCAACAAACCAACAAGCAAACAAACCAACAAACCAACAAACCAACAAGCCAACAAACCAACAAACAAATAAACCAACAAACCAAAAAACCAACAAACCAACAAAGCAACAAACCAACAAACCAACAAACAAACAAGCCAACAAGCCAACAAACCAACAAACCAACAAACCAACAAACTAAGTAACCAACAAGCCAACTAACCAACAAACCAACAAGCCAACAACCCAACAAACCAACAAACCAACAAACCAACAAGCCAACAAACCAACATGCCAAGAAGCCAACAAACCAATAAACCAACAAACCAACAAACCAAAAAGCCAACAAACCAACAAACAAATAAACCAACAAACCAACAAACCAACAAACCAACAAACCAAAAAACCAACAAACCAACAAACCAACAAGCCAACAAGCCAACAAACCAGCAAACCAACAAGCCAAGAAGCCAACAAACCAACAAACCAACAAGCAAACAAACCAACAAACCAACAAACCAACAAACCAACAAGCCAACAAACCAACAAACAAATAAACCAACAAACCAAAAAACCAACAAACCACCAAACCAACAAACCAACAAACCAACAAACAAACAAGCCAACAAGCCAACAAACCAACAAACCAACAAACCAACAAACCAACAAACTAAGTAACCAACAAGCCAACAAACCAACAAACCAACAAGCTAACAAACCAACAAACTAACAAACCAACAAGCCAACAAACCAACAAACCAACAAGCCAACAAGCCTACAAACCAACCAACCAACAAGCCAACAAACCAACAAACATACAAACCAACAAGCCAACAAACCAACAAACAAATAAACCAACAAACCAACAAACCAACAGACCAACAAACCAACAAACCAACAAACCATCAAACCAAAAAACCAACAAACCAACAAACCAAAAAGCCAACAAGTCAACAAACCAACAAGCCAACAAGCCAACAAACCAAAAAGCCAACAAAACAACAAACCAACAAACCAACAAACCAATAAGCCAACAAACCAACAAACCAACAAGCCAACAAATCAACAAACCAACAAACCAACAAACCAACAAGCCAACAAGCCAACAAACCAACTAACCAACAAACCAACAAGCCAACAACACAACAAACCAACAAACCAACAAACCAACAAGCCAACAAACCAACAAGCCAACAAACCAACAAACCAACAAACCAACAAACCAAGTAACCAAAAAGCCAACAAACTAACAAACCAACAAGCCAACAAGCCAACAAACCAACAAACCAACAAAACAACAAGCCAACAATCTAACAAACAAACAAACCAACAAGCCAACAAACCAACAAGCCAACAAACCAACAAACAAATAAACCAACAAACCAACAAACCAACAAACCAACAAACCAACAAACCAACAAACCAAAAAACCAACAAACCAACAAACCAGCAAGCCAACAAGCCAACAAACCAACAAACCAACAAAACAACAAGCCAACAATCTTACAAACAAACAAACCAACAAGCCAACAAACCAACAAGCCAACAAACCAAAAAACCAACAAACCAACAAACCAACAAACCAACAAGCCAACAAACCAACAAACCAACAAACCAACAAACCAACAAACCAAAAAACCAACAAACCAACAAACCAACAAGCCAACAAGCCAACAAACCAGGAAACCAACAAGCCAAGAAACCAACAAACCAACAAACCAACAAGCAAACAAACCAACAAACCAACAAACCAACAAGCCAACAAACCAACAAATTAATAAACTAACAAACCAAAAAACCAACAAACCAACAAACCAACAAACCAACAAACCAACAAACCAACAAGCAAACAAACCAACAAGCCAACAAATCAAAAAACCAACAAGCCAACAAACCAACAAACTAACAAACCAACAAGCCATCAAACCAACAAACCAACAAGCCAACAAGCCAACAAACCAACAAACCAACAAGCCAACAAACCAACAAATATACAAACCAACAAGCCAACAAACCAACAAACAAATAAACCAACAAACCAACAAACCAACAAACCAACAGACCAACAAACCAACAAACCAACAAACCATCAAACCAAAAAACCAACAAACCAACAAGCCAACAAGCCAACAAACCAACAAGCCAACAAGCAAACAAACCAAAAAGCCAACAAGCCAACAAACAGACAAACAAATAAACCAACAAACCAAAAAACCAACAAACCAACAAACCAACAAACCAACAAGCCAACAAGCCAACAAACCAACAAACCAACAAACTAAGTAACCAACAAGCCAACAAAGCAACAAGCCAACAAGCCAACAAACCAACAAACCAACAAGCCAAACAACCAACAAACCAACAAACCAACAAACCAACAAGCCAACAAACCAACAAACAAATAAACCAACAAACCAACAAACCAACAAACCAACAAACCAACAAACCAAAAAACAAACAAACCAACAAACCAACAAGCCAACAAGCCAACAAACCAGCAAACCAACAAGCCAAGAAGCCAACAAACCAACAAACCAACAAGCAAACAAACCAACAAACCAACAAACCAACAAGCCAACAAACCAACAAACAAATAAACCAACAAACCAAAAAACCAACAAACCAACAAAGCAACAAACCAACAAACCAACAAACAAACAAGCCAACAAGCCAACAAACCAACAAACCAACAAACCAACAAACTAAGTAACCAACAAGCCAACTAACCAACAAACCAACAAGCCAACAACCCAACAAACCAACAAACCAACAAACCAACAAGCCAACAAACCAACATGCCAAGAAGCCAACAAACCAATAAACCAACAAACCAACAAACCAAAAAGCCAACAAACCAACAAACAAATAAACCAACAAACCAACAAACCAACAAACCAACAAACCAAAAAACCAACAAACCAACAAACCAACAAGCCAACAAGCCAACAAACCAGCAAACCAACAAGCCAAGAAGCCAACAAACCAACAAACCAACAAGCAAACAAACCAACAAACCAACAAACCAACAAACCAACAAGCCAACAAACCAACAAACAAATAAACCAACAAACCAAAAAACCAACAAACCACCAAACCAACAAACCAACAAACCAACAAACAAACAAGCCAACAAGCCAACAAACCAACAAACCAACAAACCAACAAACCAACAAACTAAGTAACCAACAAGCCAACAAACCAACAAACCAACAAGCTAACAAACCAACAAACTAACAAACCAACAAGCCAACAAGTCAACAAACCAACAAGCCAACAAGCCAACAAACCAAAAAGCCAACAAAACAACAAACCAACAAACCAACAAACCAATAAGCCAACAAACCAACAAACCAACAAGCCAACAAATCAACAAACCAACAAACCAACAAACCAACAAGCCAACAAGCCAACAAACCAACTAACCAACAAACCAACAAGCCAACAACACAACAAACCAACAAACCAACAAACCAACAAGCCAACAAACCAACAAGCCAACAAACCAACAAACCAACAAACCAACAAACCAAGTAACCAAAAAGCCAACAAACTAACAAACCAACAAGCCAACAAGCCAACAAACCAACAAACCAACAAAACAACAAGCCAACAATCTAACAAACAAACAAACCAACAAGCCAACAAACCAACAAGCCAACAAACCAACAAACAAATAAACCAACAAACCAACAAACCAACAAACCAACAAACCAACAAACCAACAAACCAAAAAACCAACAAACCAACAAACCAGCAAGCCAACAAGCCAACAAACCAACAAACCAACAAAACAACAAGCCAACAATCTAACAAACAAACAAACCAACAAGCCAACAAACCAACAAGCCAACAAACCAAAAAACCAACAAACCAACAAACCAACAAACCAACAAGCCAACAAACCAACAAACCAACAAACCAACAAACCAACAAACCAAAAAACCAACAAACCAACAAACCAACAAGCCAACAAGCCAACAAACCAGGAAACCAACAAGCCAAGAAGCCAACAAACCAACAAACCAACAAGCAAACAAACCAACAAACCAACAAACCAACAAGCCAACAAACCAACAAACTAATAAACTAACAAACCAAAAAACCAACAAACCAACAAACCAACAAACCAACAAACCAACAAACCAACAAACCAACAAGCAAACAAACCAACAAGCCAACAAATCAAAAAACCAACAAGCCAACAAACCAACAAACTAACAAACCAACAAGCCAACAAACCAACAAACCAACAAGCCAACAAGCCAACAAACCAACAAACCAACAAGCCAACAAACCAACAAATATACAAACCAACAAGCCAACAAACCAACAAACAAATAAACCAACAAACCAACAAACCAACAAACCAACAGACCAACAAACCAACAAACCAACAAACCATCAAACCAAAAAACCAACAAACCAACAAGCCAACAAGCAAACAAACCAACAAGCCAACAAGCAAACAAACCAAAAAGCCAACAAGCCAACAAACAGACAAACAAATAAACCAACAAACCAAAAAACCAACAAACCAACAAACCAACAAACCAACAAGCCAACAAGCCAACAAACCAACAAACCAACAAACTAAGTAACCAACAAGCCAACAAAGCAACAAGCCAACAAGCCAACAAACCAACAAACCAACAAGCCAAACAACCAACAAACCAACAAACCAACAAACCAACAAGCCAACAAACCAACAAACAAATAAACCAACAAACCAACAAACCAACAAACCAACAAACCAACAAACCAAAAAACAAACAAACCAACAAACCAACAAGCCAACAAGCCAACAAACCAGCAAACCAACAAGCCAAGAAGCCAACAAACCAACAAACCAACAAGCAAACAAACCAACAAACCAACAAACCAACAAGCCAACAAACCAACAAACAAATAAACCAACAAACCAAAAAACCAACAAACCAACAAAGCAACAAACCAACAAACCAACAAACAAACAAGCCAACAAGCCAACAAACCAACAAACCAACAAACCAACAAACTAAGTAACCAACAAGCCAACTAACCAACAAACCAACAAGCCAACAACCCAACAAACCAACAAACCAACAAACCAACAAGCCAACAAACCAACATGCCAAGAAGCCAACAAACCAATAAACCAACAAACCAACAAACCAAAAAGCCAACAAACCAACAAACAAATAAACCAACAAACCAACAAACCAACAAACCAACAAACCAAAAAACCAACAAACCAACAAACCAACAAGCCAACAAGCCAACAAACCAGCAAACCAACAAGCCAAGAAGCCAACAAACCAACAAACCAACAAGCAAACAAACCAACAAACCAACAAACCAACAAACCAACAAGCCAACAAACCAACAAACAAATAAACCAACAAACCAAAAAACCAACAAACCACCAAACCAACAAACCAACAAACCAACAAACAAACAAGCCAACAAGCCAACAAACCAACAAACCAACAAACCAACAAACCAACAAACTAAGTAACCAACAAGCCAACAAACCAACAAACCAACAAGCTAACAAACCAACAAACTAACAAACCAACAAGCCAACAAACCAACAAACCAACAAGCCAACAAGCCTACAAACCAACCAACCAACAAGCCAACAAACCAACAAACATACAAACCAACAAGCCAACAAACCAACAAACAAATAAACCAACAAACCAACAAACCAACAGACCAACAAACCAACAAACCAACAAACCATCAAACCAAAAAACCAACAAACCAACAAACCAAAAAGCCAACAAGTCAACAAACCAACAAGCCAACAAGCCAACAAACCAAAAAGCCAACAAAACAACAAACCAACAAACCAACAAACCAATAAGCCAACAAACCAACAAACCAACAAGCCAACAAATCAACAAACCAACAAACCAACAAACCAACAAGCCAACAAGCCAACAAACCAACTAACCAACAAACCAACAAGCCAACAACACAACAAACCAACAAACCAACAAACCAACAAGCCAACAAACCAACAAGCCAACAAACCAACAAACCAACAAACCAACAAACCAAGTAACCAAAAAGCCAACAAACTAACAAACCAACAAGCCAACAAGCCAACAAACCAACAAAACAACAAGCCAACAATCTAACAAACAAACAAACCAACAAGCCAACAAACCAACAAGCCAACAAACCAACAAACAAATAAACCAACAAACCAACAAACCAACAAACCAACAAACCAACAAACCAACAAACCAAAAAACCAACAAACCAACAAACCAGCAAGCCAACAAGCCAACAAACCAACAAACCAACAACCCAACAAGCCAACAAACCAACAAACCAACAAGCAAACAAACCAACAAACCAACAAACCAACAAGCCAACAAACAGACAAACAAATAAACCAACAAACCAAAAAACCAACAAACCAACAAACCAACAAACCAACAAGCCAACAAACCAACAAACCAACAAACCAACAAACCAACAAACCAGCAAACCAAAAAACCAACAAACCAACAAACCAACAAGCCAACAAGCCAACAAACCAGCAAACCAACAAGCCAAGAAGCCAACAAACCAACAAACCAACAAGCAAACAAACCAACAAACCAACAAACCAACAAGCCAACAAACCAACAAACAAATAAACTAACAAACCAAAAAACCAACAAACCAACAAACCAACAAACCAACAAACCAACAAACCAACAAGCAAACAAACCAACAAACCGACAAACCAACAAGCCAACAAACCAACAAACCAACAAGCCAACAAACCAACAAACTAACAAACCAACAAGCCAACAAACCAACAAACCGACAAGCCAACAAGCCAACAAACCAACAAACCAACAAGCCAACAAACCAACAAATATACAAACCAACAAGCCAACAAACCCACAAACAAATAAACCAACAAACCAACAAACCAACAGACCAACAAACGAACAAACCAACAAACCATCAAACCAAAAAACCAACAAACCAACAAACCAACAAACCAACAAGCCAACAAACCAACAAGCCAAGAAGCCAACAAACCAACAAACCAACAAACCAACAAACCAACAAGCCAACAAACCAACAAACAAATAAACCAACAAACCAACAAACCAACAAACCAACAAACCAAAAAACCAACAAACCAACAAACCAACAAGCCAACAAGCCAACAAACCAGCAAACCAACAAGCCAAGAAGCCAACAAACCAACAAACCAACAAGCAAACAAACCAACAAACCAACAAACCAACAAGCCAACAAACCAACAAACAAATAAACCAACAAACCAAAAAACCAACAAACCACCAAACCAACAAACCAACAAACCAACAAACAAACAAGCCAACAAGCCAACAAACCAACAAACCAACAAACCAACAAACCAACAAACCAACAAACTAAGTAACCAACAAGCCAACAAACCAACAAACCAACAAGCCAACAAACCAACAAACTAACAAACCAACAAGCCAACAAACCAACAAACCAACAAGCCAACAAGCCTACAAACCAACAAACCAACAAGCCAACAAACCAACAAACATACAAACCAACAAGCTAACAAACCAACAAACAAATAAACCAACAAACCAACAAACCAACAGACCAACAAACCAACAAAACAACAAACCATCAAACCAAAAAACCAACAAACCAACAAACCAAAAAGCCAACAAGTCAACAAACCAACAAGCCAACAAGCCAACAAACCAAAAAGCCAACAAACCAACAAACCAACAAACCAACAAACCAATGAGCCAACAAACCAACAAACCAACAAGCCAACAAATCAACAAACCAACAAACCAACAAGCCAACAAGCCAACAAACCAACTAACCAACAAACCAACAAGCCAACAACACAACAAACCAACAAACCAACAACCCAACAAGCCAACAAACCAACAAGCCAACAAACCAACAAACCAACAAGCCAACAAGCCAACAAACCAACAAACCAACAAAGCAACAAGCCAACAATCTAACAAACAAACAAACCAACAAGCCAACAAACCAACAAGCCAACAAACCAACAAAAAAATAAACCAACAAACCAACAAACCAACAAACCAACAAACCAACAAACCAACAAACCAAAAAACCAACAAACCAACAAACCAGCAAGCCAACAAGCCAACAAACCAACAAACCAACAACCCAACAAGCCAACAAACCAACAAACCAACAAGCAAACAAACCAACAAACCAACAAACCAACAAGCCAACAAACAGACAAACAAATAAACCAACAAACCAAAAAACCAACAAACCAACAAACCAACAAACCAACAAGCCAACAAACCAACAAACCAACAAACCAACAAACCAACAAGCCAACAAACCAACAAACCAACAAACCAACAAACCAACAAACCAGCAAACCAAAAAACCAACAAACCAACAAACCAACAAGCCAACAAGCCAACAAATCAGCAAACCAACAAGCCAAGAAGCCAACAAACCAACAAACCAACAAGCAAACAAACCAACAAACCAACAAACCAACAAGCCAACAAACCAACAAACAAATAAACTAACAAACCAAAAAACCAACAAACCAACAAACCAACAAACCAACAAACCAACAAACCAACAAGCAAACAAACCAACAAACCGACAAACCAACAAGCCAACAAACCAACAAACCAACAAGCCAACAAACCAACAAACTAACAAACCAACAAGCCAACAAACCAACAAACCGACAAGCCAACAAGCCAACAAACCAACAAACCAACAAGCCAACAAACCAACAAATATACAAACCAACAAGCCAACAAACCAACAAACAAATAAACCAACAAACCAACAAACCAACAAACCAACAGACCAACAAACCAACAAACCATCAAACCAAAAAACCAACAAACCAACAAGCCAACAAGCCAACAAACCAACAAGCCAACAAACCAACAAACCAAAAAGCCAACAAGCCAACAAACAGACAAACAAATAAACCAACAAACCAAAAAACCAACAAACCAACAAACCAACAAACCAACAAGCCAACAAGCCAACAAACCAACAAACCAACAAACCAACAAACTGAGTAACCAACAAGCCAACAAAGCAACAAGCCAACAAGCCAACAAACCAACAAACCAACAAGCCAACAAACCAACAAACAAATAAACCAACAAACCAACAAACCAACAAACCAACAAACCAACAAACCAAAAAACAAACAAACCAACAAACCAACAAGCCAACAAGCCAACAAACCAGCAAACAAACAAGCCAAGAAGCCAACAAACCAACAAACCAACAAGCAAACAAACCAACAAACCAACAAACCAACAAGCCAACAAACCAACAAACAAATAAACCAACAAACCAAAAAACCAACAAACCAACAAAGCAACAAACCAACAAACCAACAAGCCAACAAACCAACAAACTAACAAACCAACAAGCCTACAAACCAACAAACTAACAAGCCAACAAGTCAACAAACCAACAAACCAACAAGCCAACAAACCAACAAACATACAAACCAACAAGCCAACAAACCAACAAACAAATAAACCAACAAACCAACAAACCAACAGACCAACAAACCAACAAACCAACAAACCATCAAACCAAAAAACCAACAAACCAACAAGCCAACAAGCCAACAAACCAACAAGCCAACAATCCAACAAACCAAAAAGCCAACAAACCAACAAACCAACAAGCCAACAATCCAACCAACCAACAAACCAACAAACCAACAAACCAACAAACCAACAAACCAACAAGCCAACAAACCAACAAACCAACAAGCCAACAAATCAACAAACCAACAAACCAACAAACCAACAAGCCAACAAGCCAACAAACCAACTAACCAACAAACCAACAAGCAACAACACAACAAACCAACAAACCAACAAACCAACAAGCCAACAAACCAACAAGCCAACAAACCAACAAACCAACAAACCAGCAAACCAAAAAACCAACAAACCAACAAACCAACAAGCCAACAAGCCAACAAACCAGCAAACCAACAAGCCAAGAAGCCAACAAACCAACAAACCAACAAGCAAACAAACCAACAAACCAACAAACCAACAAGCCAACAAACCAACAAACAAATAAACTAACAAACCAAAAAACCAACAAACCAACAAACCAACAAACCAACAAACCAACAAACCAACAAGCAAACAAACCAACAAACCGACAAACCAACAAGCCAACAAACCAACAAACCAACAAGCCAACAAACCAACAAACTAACAAACCAACAAGCCAACAAACCAACAAACCGACAAGCCAACAAGCCAACAAACCAACAAACCAACAAGCCAACAAACCAACAAATATACAAACCAACAAGCCAACAAACCAACAAACAAATAAACCAACAAACCAACAAACCAACAAACAAACAGACCAACAAACCAACAAACCAACAAACCATCAAACCAAAAAACCAACAAACCAACAAGCCAACAAGCCAACAAACCAACAAGCCAACAAACCAACAAACCAAAAAGCCAACAAGCCAACAAACCAACAAACCAACAAACCAACAAACTAAGTAACCAACAAGCCAACGAAGCAACAAGCCAACAAGCCAACAAACCAACAAACCAACAAGCCAACAAACCAACAAACCAACAAACCAACAAGCCAACAAACCAACAAACAAATAAACCAACAAACCAACAAACCCACAAACCAACAAACCAACAAACCAAAAAACCAACAAACGAACAAACCAACAAGCCAACAAGCCAACAAACCAGCAAACCAACAAGCCAAGAAGCCAACAAACCAACAAACCAACAAGCAAACAAACCAACAAACCAACAAACCAACAAGCCAACAAACCAACAAACAAATAAACCAACAAACCAAAAAACCAACAAACCAACAAAGCAACAAACCAACAAACTAAGTAACCAACAAGCAAACAAACCAACAAACCAACAAGCCAACAAACCAACAAACTAACAAACCAACAAGCCTACAAACCAACAAACTAACAAGCCAACAAGTCAACAAACCAACAAACCAACAAGCCAACAAACCAACAAACATACAAACCAACAAGCCAACAAACCAACAAACAAATAAACCAACAAACCAACAAACCAACAGACCAACAAACCAACAAACCAACAAACCATCAAACCAAAAAACCAACAAACCAACAAGCCAACAAGCCAACAAACCAACAAGCCAACAAGCCAACAAACCAAAAAGCCAACAAACCAACAAACCAACAAGCCAACAATCCAACCAACCAACAAACCAACAAACCAACAAACCAACAAACCAACAAACCAACAAGCCAACAAACCAACAAACCAACAAGCCAACAAATCAACAAACCAACAAACCAACAAACCAACAAGCCAACAAGCCAACAAACCAACTAACCAACAAACCAACAAGCCAACAACCCAACAAACCAACAAACCAACAAACCAACAAGCCAACAAACCAACAAGCCAACAAACCAACAAACCAACAAACCAAGTAACCAAAAAGCCAACAAACTAACAAACCAACAAGCCAACAAGCCAACAAACCAGCAAACCAACAAGCCAAGAAGCCAACAAACCAACAAACCAACAAGCAAACAAACCAACAAACCAACAAACCAACAAGCCAACAAACCAACAAACAAATAAACCAACAAACCAAAAAACCAACAAACCAACAAAGCAACAAACCAACAAACTAAGTAACCAACAAGCAAACAAACCAACAAACCAACAAGCCAACAAACCAACAAACTAACAAACCAACAAGCCTACAAACCAACAAACTAACAAGCCAACAAGTCAACAAACCAACAAACCAACAAGCCAACAAACCAACAAACATACAAACCAACAAGCCAACAAACCAACAAACAAATAAACCAACAAACCAACAAACCAACAGACCAACAAACCAACAAACCAACAAACCATCAAACCAAAAAACCAACAAACCAACAAGCCAACAAGCCAACAAACCAACAAGCCAACAAGCCAACAAACCAAAAAGCCAACAAACCAACAAACCAACAAGCCAACAATCCAACCAACCAACAAACCAACAAACCAACAAACCAACAAACCAACAAACCAACAAGCCAACAAACCAACAAACCAACAAGCCAACAAATCAACAAACCAACAAACCAACAAACCAACAAGCCAACAAGCCAACAAACCAACTAACCAACAAACCAACAAGCCAACAACCCAACAAACCAACAAACCAACAAACCAACAAGCCAACAAACCAACAAGCCAACAAACCAACAAACCAACAAACCAAGTAACCAAAAAGCCAACAAACTAACAAACCAACAAGCCAACAAGCCAACAAACGAACAAACCAACAAAGCAACAAGCCAACAAGCTAATAAACAAACAAACCAACAAGCCAACAAACCAACAAGCCAACAAATCAACAAACAAATAAACCAACAAACCAACAAACCAACAAACCAACAAACCAACAAACCAACAAACCAACAAACCAAAAAACCAACAAACCAACAAACCAACAAACCAACAAGCAAACAAACCAACAAACCAACAAACCAACAAGCCAACAAACAGACAAACAAATAAACCAACAAACCAAAAAACCAACAAACCAACAAACCAACAAACCAACAAGCCAACAAGCCAACAAACCAACAAACCAACAAACCAACAAACTAAATAACCAACCAGCCAACAAAGCAACAAGCCAAGAAGCCAACAAAGCAACAAACCAACAAGCCAACAAACCAACAAACCAACAAACCAACAAACCAACAAGCCACCAAACCAACAACCAACAAACCAAAAAACCAACAAACCAACAAACCAACAAGCCAACAAGCCAACAAACCAAAAAACCAACAAACCAACAAACCAACAAACCAACAAACTAAGTAACCAACAAACCAAAAAACCAACAAACCAACAAGCCAACAAGCCAACAAGCCAACAAACCAACAAACCAAAAAGCCAACAAACCAACAAACCAACAAGCCAACAAGTCAACAAACCAACAAACCAACAAAGCAACAAGCCAACAAGCCAACAAACCAACAAACCAACAAGCCAACAAACCAACAAACCTACAAGCCAACAAGCCAACAAACCAACAAACCAACAAACCAAGAAGCCAACAAACCAACAAACCAACAAGCCAACAAGCCAACAAACCAACAAACCAACAAGCCAACAAACCAACAAACCAACAAACCAACAAACAAACAAACCAACAAACCAACAAGCCAACAAGCCAACAAACCAACAAACCAACAAACCAACAAGCCAACAAACCAACCAGCCAACAAACCAACAAGCCAACAAACCAACAAACCAACAAACCAACAGGCCAACAAGCCAACAAACCAACAAACCAACAAGCCAACAAACCAACAAACCAACAAACCAACATGCCAACAAACCAACAAATCAACAAATCAACAAACCAACAAACCAAGAAACCAACAAACCAACAAACCAACAAACCAAAAAACCAACAAACCAACAAACCATCAAACGAACAAACCAACAAACCAACAAACCAACAAACCAACAAACCAAAAAACCAACAAACCAACAAACCAACAAGCCAACAAACCAACAAACCAACAAACCAAGTAACCAACAAACCAACAAACGAACAAACCAACAAACCAACAAACCAACAAACCAACAAACCAACAAACCTACAAACCAACAAACCAACAAACAAATAAACCAACAAACCAACAAACCAACAAACCAACAAACAAATAAACCAACAGACCAACAAACCAGCAAACCAACAAACCAACAAACCAACAAACCAACAAACCAATTAACCATCAAACCAACAAACGAACAAACCAACAAACCAACAAACCAACAAACCAACAAACCAACAAACCAACAAACCAACAAACCTACAAGCCAACAAACCTACAAGCCAACAAACCAACAAAAAAATAAACCAACAAACCAACAAATCAACAAACCAACAAATTAAAAAACCAACGAACCAACAAGCCAACAAGCCAACAAACGAACAAACTAACAAACCAACCAGCCAACAAACCAACAAACCAACAAGCCAACAAGCCAACAAACCAACAAACTAAGTAACCAAGAAGCCAAAAAACCAACAAACCAACAAGCCAACAAGCCAACAAACCAACAAACCAACAAGCCAACAAACCAACAAACCAACAAGCCAACAAACCAACAAACCAACAAACCACCAAGCCAACAAGCCAACAAACCAACAAACCAACAAGCCAACAAACCAACAAACCAACATGCCAACAAACCAACAAATCAACAAATCAACAAACCAACAAACCAAGAAACCAACAAACCAACAAACCAACAAACCAAAAAACCAACAAACCAATAAACCATCAAACGAACAAACCAACAAACCAACAAACCAACAAACCAACAAACCAACAAACCAACAAACCAACAAACCGACAAACCAACAAACCAAAAAACCAACAAACCAACAAGCCAACAAGCCAACAAACCAACAAACTAACAAACCAACAAGCCAACAAACCAACAACCCAACAATGCAACAAGCCAACAAACCAACAAACCAACAAACCAAAAAACCAACAAATCAACAAACCATCAAACGAACAAAGCAACAAGCCAACAAGCCAACAAACCAACAAACCAACAAGCCAACAAACCAACAAACCAACAAGCCAACAATCCAACCAACCAACAAACCAACAAACCAACAAACCAACAAACCAACAAACCAACAAACCAACAAACCAACAAGCCAACAAACCAACAAACCAACAAACCAACAAGCCAACAAACCAACAAACCAACAAACCAACAAACCAACAAGCCAACAAGCCAACAAACCAACAAACCAACAAACCAACAAGCCAACAATCCAGCAAACCAACAAACCAACAAACCAACAAGCCAACAAGCCAACAAGCCAACAAACCAACAAACCAACAAACCAAGTAACCAAAAAGCCAACAAACTAACAAACCAACAAGCCAACAAGCCAACAAACCAACAAACCAACAAAGCAACAAGCCAACAAGCCAACAAACAAACAAACCAACAAGCCAACAAACCAACAAGCCAACAAACCAACAAGCCAACAAACCAACAAACAAATAAACCAACAAACCAACAAACCAACAAACCAACAAACCAACAAACCAAAAAAACCAACAAACCAACAAACCAACAAGCCAACAAGCCAACAAACCAACAAACCAACAACCCAACAAGCCAACGAACCAACAAACCAACAAGCAAACAAACCAACAAACCAACAAACCAACAAGCCAACAAACAGACAAACAAATAAACCAACAAATCAAAAATCCAACAAACCAACAAACCAACAAACCAACAAGCCAACAAGCCAACAAACCAACAAACCAACAAACCAACAAACTAAGTAACCAACAAGCCAACAAAGCAACAAGTCAACAAGCCAACAAAACAACAAACCAACAAGCCAACAAGCCAACAAACCAGCAAACCAACAAGCCAACAAGCTAACAAACCAACAAACCAACAAGCAAACAAACCAAATAACCAACAAACCAACAAAGAAATTAACCAACAAACCAAAAAACCAACAAACCAACAAACCAACAAACCAACAAACCAACAAACCAACAAACCAACAAGCCAACAAGCCAACAAACCAACAAACCAACAAACCAACAAACTAAGTAACCAACAAGCCAACAAACCAACAAACCAACAAGCCAACAAACCAACAAACTAACAAACCAACAAGCCAACAAACCAACAAACAAACAAGCCAACAAGCCAACAAACCAACAAACCAACAAGCCAACAAACCAACAAACATACAAACCAACAAGCCAACAAACCAACAAACAAATAAACCAACAAACCAACAAACCAACAGACCAACAAACCAACAAACCAACAAACCAACAAACCAAAAAACCAACAAACCAACAAGCCAACAAGCCAACAAACCAACAAGCTAATAAACCAAAAAAGTAAACAAACTAACAAACCAACAAGCCAACAAACCAACAAACCAAAAAGCCAACAAATTAACAAACCAACAAGCCAACAAGCCAACAAACCAACAAACCAACAAAGCAACAAGCCAAGAAACCAACAAACCAACAAGCCAACAAACCAACAAGCCAACAAGCCAACAAACCAACAAACCAACAAACCAACAAGCCAACAAACCAACAAACCAAAAAACCAACAAACCAACAAACCAACAAGCCAACAAGCCAACAAACCAACAAACCAACAAACCAACAAACCAACAAGCCAACAAGCCAACAAACCAAAAAACCAACAAGCCAACAAACCAACAAACCAACAAACTAAGTAACCAACAAGCCAACAAACCAACAAACCAACAAGCCAACAAGCCAACAAACCAACAAACCAAAAAGCCAACAAACCAACAAACCAACAAGCCAACAAGTCAACAAACCAACAAACCAACAAAACAACAAGCCAAGAAGCCAACAAACCAACAAGCCAACAAGCCAACAAACCAACAAACCAATAAGCCAACAAACCAACAAACCAACAAACCAACAAACCAACAAACAAACAAACCAACAAACCAACAAGCCAACAAGCCAACAAACCAACAAACCAACAAACCAACAAGCCAACAAACCAACAAGCCAACAAACCAACAAACCAACAAACCAAGTAACCAAAGAGCCAACAAACTAACAAACCCACAAACCAACAAGCCAACAAACCAACAAACCAACAAAGCAACAAGCCAACAAGCCAACAAACCAACAAACCAACAAGCCACCAAACCAACAAACCAACAAACCAACAAGCCATCAAACCAACAAACAAATAAACCAACAAACCAACAAACCAACAAACCAACAAACCAACAAACCAACAAACCGAAAAAACCAACAAACCAACAAACCAACAAGTCAACAAGCCAACAAACCAACAAACCAACAAGCCAACAAGCCAACAAACCAGTAAACCAACAAGCCAACAAACCAATAAACCAACAAACCAACAAGCCAACAAACAAATAAACCAACAAACCAAAAAACGAACAAACCAACAAACCAACAAACCAACAAACCAACAAACCAACAAACCAACAAGGCAACAACCCAACAAACAAACAAACCCACAAGCCAACAAACCAACAAACCAACAAACCAACATGCCAATAAACCAACAAATCAACAAATCAACAAACAAGCAAACCAAGAAACCAACAAACCAACAAACCATTAAACCAAAAAACCAACAAACCAACAAACCATCAAACGAACAAACCAACAAACCAACAAACCAACAAACCAACAAACCAACAAACCAAAAAACCAACAAACCAACAAACCAACAAGCCAACAAACCAACAAACCAACAAACCAATTAACCAACAAACCAACAAACGAACAAACCAACAAACCAACAAACCAACAAACCAATAAACCAACAAACCTACAAACCAACAAACCAACAAACAAATAAACCAACAAACCAACAAACGAACAAACCAACAAACCAACAAACAAATAAACCAACAAACCAACAAACCAACAAACCAACAAACCAACAAACCAATTAAACAACAAACCAACAAACAAACAAACCAACAAACCAACAAACCAACAAACCAACAAACCAACAAACCTACAAACCAACAAACCAACAAACCAACAAGCCAACAAACCTACAAACCAACAAACCAACAAACCAACAAGCCAACAAGCCAACAAACCAACAAGCCAACAAACCAACAAACCAACAAACCAACATGCCAACAAACCAACAAACCAACAAATCAACAAATCAACAAACCAACAAACCAAGAAACCAACAAAGCAACAAACCAACAAGCCAAAAACCAACAAACCAACAAGCCAACAAACCAACAAACCAACAAACCAACAAGCCAACAAGCCAACAAACCAACAAACCAACAAGCCAACAAACCAACAAACCAACAAACCAACAAACCAACAAACCAACAAACCAACGAGCCAACAAGCCAACAAACCAAAAAACCAACAAGCCATTAAACCAACAAACCAACAAACCAACAAGCCAACAAACCAACAAACCAACAAGCCAACAAACCAACAAACCAACAAACCAAAAAGCCAACAAACCAACAAGCCAACAAACCAACAAACCAACAAACCAAGTAAGTAAAAAGCCAACAAACTAACAAACCAACAAGCCAACAAGCCAACAAACCAACAAGCCAACAAGCCAACAAACCAACAAATTAAAAAACCAACAAACCAACAAACCAACAAACCATCAAACGAACAAAGCAACAAGCCAACAAGCCAACAAACCAACAAACCAACAAACCAACAAGCCAACAAACCAACAAAGAAATAAACCAACAAACCAAAAAACCAACAAACCAACAAACTAAAAAACCAACAAACATACAAACCAACAAGCCAACAAGCCAACAAACCAACAAACCAACAATTTAACAAACCAACAAGCCAACAAACCAACAAACCAACAAACCAAGTAACCAAAAAGCCAACAAACTAACAAACCAACAAGCCAACAAACAAACAAACCAACAAGCCAAAAAGCCAACAAACCAACAAACCAACAAACTAACAAGCCAACAAACCAACAAACCAACAAACCAACAAACCAACAAACCAACAAACCAACAAGCCAACAAACCAACAAACAAATAAACCAACAAACCAAAAAACCAACAAACCAACAAACCAACAAACCAACAAACCATCAAGCCAACAAACCAACAAACAAATAAACTAACAAACCAACAAACCAACAAACCAAGAAACCAACAAACCAAAAAACCAACAAACAAACAAGCCAACAAACCAACAAACCAACAAACTAACAAACCAACAAACGAACTAACCAACAAACCAACAAGCCAACAAGCCAACAAACCAACAAACCAACAAACCAACAAACTAAGTAACCAACAAGCCAAAAAACCAACAAACCAACAAGCCAACAAGCCAACAAACCAACAAACCAGCAAGCCAACAAACCAACAAACCAAAAAACCAAAAAACCAACAAACCAACAAACGAACAAACCAACTAACCAACAAACCAACAAGCCAACAAGCCAACAAACCAATAAACCAACAAACCAACAAGCCAACAAACCAACAAGCCAACAAACCAACAAACCAATAAACCAAGTAACCAAAAAGCCAACAAACTAACAAACCAACAAGCCAACAAGCCAACAAACCAACAAACCAACAAAGCAACAAGCCAGCAAGCCAACAAACCAACAAACGAACAAGCCAACAAACCAACAAACCAACAAGTCAACAAGGCAACAAACCAAAAACCAACAAACCAACAAGCCAACAAACAAACAAACCAACAAGCCAACAAACCAACAAACCAACAAACCAACAAACCAACAAGCCAACAAGCCAACAAACCAGCAAACCAACCAGCCAACAAACCAACAAACCAAAAAACCAATAAACCAACAAGCCAACAAACCAACAAGCCAAAAAACCAACAAACCAACAAACCAAGTAACCAAAAAGCCAACAAACTAACAAACCAACAAGCCAACAAGCCAACAAACCAACAAACCAACAAAGCAACAAGCCAACAAGCCAAGAAACCAACAAACCAACAAGCCAACAAACCAACAAACCAACAAGCCAACAAACCAACAAGCCAACAAGCCAACAAACCAACAAACCAACAAACCAACAAACCAACAAACCAAGTAACCAAAAAGCCAACAAACTAATAAACCAACAAGCCAACAAACCAACAAACCAAAAAACCAACAAACCAACAAACTAACAAGCCAACAAGCCAACAAACCAACAAACCAACAAACCAACAAACCAAGTAACCAAAAAGCCAACAAACTAATAAACCAACAAGCCAACAAACCAACAAACCAAAAAACCAACAAACCAACAAACTAACAAGCCAACAAGCCAACAAGCCAACAAACCAACAAACCAAAAAGCCAACAAACCAACAAACCAACAAGCCATTAAGTCAACAAACCAACAAACCAACAAAGCAACAAGCCAACAAGTCAACAAACCAACAAACCAACAAACCAACAAACCAACAAACCAACAAGCCAACAACCCAACAAACCAACAAACCAACAAACCAACAAGCCAGCAAACCAACAAACCAACAAGCCAACAAGCCAACAAACCAACAAACCAACAAGCCAACAAACCAACAAACCAACAAACCAACAAACCAACAAACCAACAAACCAACAAACCAACAAGCCAACAAGCCAACAAACCAACAAACCAACAAACCAACAAACAAACAAGCCAACAAACAAACAAACCAACAAACCAAGTAACCAAAAAGCCAACAAACTAACAAACCAACAAGCCAACAAGCCAACAAACCAACAAACCAACAAAGCAACAAGCCAACAAGCCAACAAGCCAACAAACCAACAAACCAACAAGCCAACAAACCAACAAACCAACAAACCAACAAGCCAACAAACCAACAAACAAATAATCCAACAAACCAACAAACCAACAAACCAACAAACCAACAAACCAACAAACCAACATACCAAAAAACCAACAAACCAACAAGCCAACAAGCCAACAAACCAACAAACCAACAAACCAACAAACCTACAAACCAACAAACCAACAAACCAACAAACAAATAAACCAACAAACCAACAAACCTACAAACCAACAAAAAAACAAACCAACAAACCAACAAACCAACAAGCCAACAAACCACCAAACCAACAAACAAATAAACCAACAAACCAACAAACCAACAAACCAACAAAAAAATAAACCAACAAACCAACAAACCAACAAACCAACAAACCAACAAACCAATTAACCAACAAACCAACAAACGAACAAACCAACAAACCAACAAACCAACAAACCAACAAACAAATAAACCAACAAACCAAAAAACCAACAAACCAACAAACCAACAAACAAACAAACCAAAAAGCCAACAAGCCAACAAACCAACAAACCAACAAGCCAACAAACCAACAAACCAACAAACCAACATGCCAACAAAACAACAAATCAACAAATCAACAAACCAACAAACCAAGAAACCAACAAACCAACAAACCAACAAACCAAAAAAACAACAAGCCAATTAACCAACAAACCAACAAACGAACAAACCAACAAACCAACAAACCAACAAACCAACAAACCAACAAACCTACAAACCAACAAACCAACAAACCAACAAACAAATAAACCAACAAACCAACAAACCTACAAACCAACAAAAAAACAAAGCAACAAACCAACAAACCAACAAGCCAACAAACCACCAAACCAACAAACAAATAAACCAACAAACCAACAAACCAACAAACCAACAAAAAAATAAACCAACAAACCAACAAGCCAACAAACCAACAAACCAACAAACCAATTAACCAACAAACCAACAAACGAACAAACCAACAAACCAACAAACCAACAAACCAACAAACCAACCAACCTACAAACCAACAAAAAAATAAACCAACAAACCAACAAACCAACAAACCAACAAACCAACAAATTAAAAAACCAACAAACCAACGAGCCAACAAGCCAACAAACCAACAAACTAACAAACCAACCAGCCAACAAACCAACAAACCAACAAGCCAACAAGCCAACAAACCCACAAACTAAGTAACCAAGAAGACAACAAACCAACAAACCAACAAGCCAACAAGCCAACAAACCAACAAACCAACAAGCCAACAAACCAACAAACCAACAAGCCAACAAACCAACAAACCAACAAACCAACAAACCAACAAGCCAACAAGCCATCAAACCAACAAACCAACAAGCCAACAAACCAACAAACCAACAAACCAACAAACCAACATGCCAACAAACCAACAAATCAACAAATCAACAAACCAACAAACCAACAAACCAACAAACCAACAAACCAAAAAACCAACAAAGCAATAAACCATTAAACGAACAAACCAACAACCCAACAAACCAACAAACCAACAAACCAACAAACCAACAAACCGACAAACCAACAAACCAAAAAACCAACAAACCAACAAGCCAACAAGCCAACAAACCAACAAACTAACAAACCAACAAGCCAACAAACCAACAAACCAACAAGCCAACAAGCCAACAAACCAACAAACCAACAAACCAACAAACCAACAACCCATCAAACGAACAAAACAACAAGCCAACAAGCCAACAAACCAGCAAACCAACAAGCCAAAAATCCAACAAACCAACAAACCAACAAACCAACAAACGGACAAACCAACAAACCAAAAAACCAACAAACCAACAACCCAACAAGCCAACAAACCAACAAACCAACAAACCAACAAGCCAACAAACAAACAAACCAACAAACCAAGTAACCAAAAAGCCAACAAACTAACAAACCAACAAGCCAACAAGCCAACAAACCAACAAACCAACAAAGCCACAAGCCAACAAGCCAACAAGCCAACAAACCAACAAACCAACAAGCCAACAAACCAACAAACCAACAAACCAACAAGCCAACAAACCAACAAACAAATAATCCAACAAACCAACAAACCAACAAACCAACAAACCAAAAAACCTACAAACCAACAAGCCAACAAGCCAACAAACCAACAAACCAACAAGCGAACAAGCCAACAAACCAACAAACCAACAAACCAACAAGCCAACAAACCAACAAACCAACAAACCAATAAGCCAACAAGCCAACAAACAAATAAACCAACAAACCAAAAAACCAACAAACCAACAAACCAACAAACCAACAAACCAACAAACAAACAAACCAACAAGCCAACAAGCCAACAAACCAACAAACCAACAAGCCAACAAACCAACAAACCAACAAACCAACATGCCAACAAAACAACAAATCAACAAATCAACAAACCAACAAACCAAGAAACCAACAAACCAACAAAAAAATAAACCAACAAACCAACAAACCAAAAAAACAACAAACCAACAAACCATCAAACGAACAAACCAACAAACCAACAAACCAACAAACTAACAAACCAAAAAAACCAACAAACCAACAAACCAACAAGCCAACAAACCAACAAACCAACAAACCAATTAACCAACAAACCAACAAACGAACAAACCAACAAACCAACAAACCAACAAACCAACAAACCAACAAACCTACAAACCAACAAAAAAATAAACCAACAAACCAACAAACCAACAAACCAACAAACCAACAAATTAAAAAACCAACAAACCAACGAGCCAACAAGCCAACAAACCAACAAACTAACAAACCAACCAGCCAACAAACCAACAAACCAACAAGCCAACAAGCCAACAAACCCACAAACTAAGTAACCAAGAAGACAACAAACCAACAAACCAACAAGCCAACAAGCCAACAAACCAACAAACCAACAAGCCAACAAACCAACAAACCAACAAGCCAACAAACCTACAAACCAACAAAAAAATAAACCAACAAACCAACAAACCAACAAACCAACAAACCAACAAATTAAAAAAACAACAAACCAACGAGCCAACAAGCCAACAAACCAACAAACTAACAAACCAACCAGCCAACAAACCAACAAACCAACAAGCCAACAAGCCAACAAACCCACAAACTAAGTAACCAAGAAGACAACAAACCAACAAACCAACAAGCCAACAAGCCAACAAACCAACAAACCAACAAGCCAACAAACCAACAAACCAACAAGCCAACAAACCAACAAACCAACAAACCAACAAACCAACAAGCCAACAAGCCATCAAACCAACAAACCAACAAGCCAACAAGCCAACAAACCCACAAACTAAGTAACCAACAAGCCAACAAGCCAACAAACCAACAAACCAACAAACCAATAAGCCAACAAGCCAACAAACAAATAAACCAACAAACCAAAAAACCAACAAACCAACAAACCAACAAACCAACAAACCAACAAACCAACAAACAAACAAACCAACAAGCCAACAAGCCAACAAACCAACAAACCAACAAGCCAACAAACCAACAAACCAACAAACCAACATGCCAACAAAACAACAAATCAACAAATCAACAAACCAACAAACCAAGAAACCAACAAACCAACAAAAAAATAAACCAACAAACCAACAAACCAAAAAAACAACAAACCAACAAACCATCAAACGAACAAACCAACAAACCAACAAACCAACAAACTAACAAACCAAAAAAACCAACAAACCAACAAACCAACAAGCCAACAAACCAACAAACCAACAAACCAATTAACCAACAAACCAACAAACGAACAAACCAACAAACCAACAAACCAACAAACCAACAAACCAACAAACCTACAAACCAACAAAAAAATAAACCAACAAACCAACAAACCAACAAACCAACAAACCAACAAATTAAAAAACCAACAAACCAACGAGCCAACAAGCCAACAAACCAACAAACTAACAAACCAACCAGCCAACAAACCAACAAACCAACAAGCCAACAAGCCAACAAACCCACAAACTAAGTAACCAAGAAGACAACAAACCAACAAACCAACAAGCCAACAAGCCAACAAACCAACAAACCAACAAGCCAACAAACCAACAAACCAACAAGCCAACAAACCTACAAACCAACAAAAAAATAAACCAACAAACCAACAAACCAACAAACCAACAAACCAACAAATTAAAAAAACAACAAACCAACGAGCCAACAAGCCAACAAACCAACAAACTAACAAACCAACCAGCCAACAAACCAACAAACCAACAAGCCAACAAGCCAACAAACCCACAAACTAAGTAACCAAGAAGACAACAAACCAACAAACCAACAAGCCAACAAGCCAACAAACCAACAAACCAACAAGCCAACAAACCAACAAACCAACAAGCCAACAAACCAACAAACCAACAAACCAACAAACCAACAAGCCAACAAGCCATCAAACCAACAAACCAACAAGCCAACAAACCAACAAACCAACAAACCAACATGCCAACAAACCAACAAATCAACAAACCAACAAACCAACAAGCCAACAAGCCAACAAACCAACAAACCAACAAACCAACAAACCAACAACCCATCAAACGAACAAAACAACAAGCCAACAAGCCAACAAACCAGCAAACCAACAAGCCAAAAATCCAACAAACCAACAAACCAACAAACCAACAAACGGACAAACCAACAAACCAAAAAACCAACAAACCAACAACCCAACAAGCCAACAAACCAACAAACCAACAAACCAACAAGCCAACAAACAAACAAACCAACAAACCAAGTAACCAAAAAGCCAACAAACTAACAAACCAACAAGCCAACAAGCCAACAAACCAACAAACCAACAAAGCAACAAGCCAACAAACCAACAAGCCAACAAACCAACAAACCAACAAGCCAACAAACCAACAAACCAACAAACCAACAAGCCAACAAACCAACAAACAAATAATCCAACAAACCAACAAACCAACAAACAAACAAACCAAAAAACCTACAAACCAACAAGCCAACAAGCCAACAAACCAACAAACCAACAAGCGAACAAGCCAACAAACCAACAAACCAACAAACCAACAAGCCAACAAACCAACAAACCAACAAACCAATAAGCCAACAAGCCAACAAACAAATAAACCAACAAACCAAAAAACCAACAAACCAACAAACCAACAAACCAACAAACCAACAAACAAACAAACCAACAAGCCAACAAGCCAAAAAACCAACAAACCAACAAGCCAACAAACCAACAAACCAACAAACCAACATGCCAACAAAACAACAAATCAACAAATCAACAAACCAACAAACCAAGAAACCAACAAACCAACAAAAAAATAAACCAACAAACCAACAAACCAAAAAAACAACAAACCAACAAACCATCAAACGAACAAACCAACAAACCAACAAACCAACAAACTAACAAACCAAAAAAACCAACAAACCAACAAACCAACAAGCCAACAAACCAACAAACCAACAAACCAATTAACCAACAAACCAACAAACGAACAAACCAACAAACCAACAAACCAACAAACCAACAAACCAACAAACCTACAAACCAACAAAAAAATAAACCAACAAACCAACAAACCAACAAACCAACAAACCAACAAATTAAAAAACCAACAAACCAACGAGCCAACAAGCCAACAAACCAACAAACTAACAAACCAACCAGCCAACAAACCAACAAACCAACAAGCCAACAAGCCAACAAACCCACAAACTAAGTAACCAAGAAGACAACAAACCAACAAACCAACAAGCCAACAAACCAACAAACCAACAAACCAACAAGCCAACAAACCAACAAACCAACAAGCCAACAAACCTACAAACCAACAAAAAAATAAACCAACAAACCAACAAACCAACAAACCAACAAACCAACAAATTAAAAAACCAACAAACCAACGAGCCAACAAGCCAACAAACCAACAAACTAACAAACCAACCAGCCAACAAACCAACAAACCAACAAGCCAACAAGCCAACAAACCCACAAACTAAGTAACCAAGAAGACAACAAACCAACAAACCAACAAGCCAACAAGCCAACAAACCAACAAACCAACAAGCCAACAAACCAACAAACCAACAAGCCAACAAACCAACAAACCAACAAACCAACAAACCAACAAGCCAACAAGCCATCAAACCAACAAACCAACAAGCCAACAAACCAACAAACCAACAAACCAACATGCCAACAAACCAACAAATCAACAAATCAACAAACCAACAAACCAACAAACCAACAAACCAACAAACCAAAAAACCAACAAAGCAATAAACCATTAAACGAACAAACCAACAACCCAACAAACCAACAAACCAACAAACCAACAAACCAACAAACCGACAAACCAACAAACCAAAAAACCAACAAACCAACAAGCCAACAAGCCAACAAACCAACAAACTAACAAACCAACAAGCCAACAAACCAACAAACCAACAAACCAACAAGCCAACAAACCAACAAACCAACAAACCAACAAACCAACAACCCATCAAACGAACAAAACAACAAGCCAACAAGCCAACAAACCAGCAAACCAACAAGCCAAAAATCCAACAAACCAACAAACCAACAAACCAACAAACGGACAAACCAACAAACCAAAAAACCAACAAACCAACAACCCAACAAGCCAACAAACCAACAAACCAACAAACCAACAAGCCAACAAACAAACAAACCAACAAACCAAGTAACCCAAAAGCCAACAAACTAACAAACCAACAAGCCAACAAGCCAACAAACCAACAAACCAACAAAGCAACAAGCCAACAAGCCAACAAGCCAACAAACCAACAAACCAACAAGCCAACAAACCAACAAACCAACAAACCAACAAGCCAACAAACCAACAAACAAATAATCCAACAAACCAACAAACCAACAAACCAACAAACCAAAAAACCTACAAGCCAACAAACCAACAAACCAACAAACCAATAAGCCAACAAGCCAACAAACAAATAAACCAACAAACCAAAAAACAAACAAACCAACAAACCAACAAACCAACAAACCAACAAACAAACAAACCAACAAGCCAACAAGCCAACAAACCAACAAACCAACAAGCCAACAAACCAACAAACCAACAAACCAACATGCCAACAAAACAACAAATCAACAAATCAACAAACCAACAAACCAAGAAACCAACAAACCAACAAAAAAATAAACCAACAAACCAACAAACCAAAAAAACAACAAACCAACAAACCATCAAACGAACAAACCAACAAACCAACAAACCAACAAACTAACAAACCAAAAAAACCAACAAACCAACAAACCAACAAGCCAACAAACCAACAAACCAACAAACCAATTAACCAACAAACCAACAAACGAACAAACCAACAAACCAACAAACCAACAAACCAACAAACCTACAAACCAACAAACCAACAAACAAATAAACCAACAAACCAACAAACCTACAAACCAACAAAAAAATAAACCAACAAACCAACAAACCAACAAGCAAACAAACCACCAAACCAACAAACAAATAAACCAACAAACCAACAAACCAACAAAAAAATAAACCAACAAACCAACAAACCAACAAACCAACAAACCAACAAACCAATTAACCAACAAACCAACAAACGAACAAACCAACAAACCAACAAACCAACAAACCAACAAACCAACAAACCTACAAACCAACAAAAAAATAAACTAACAAACCAACAAACCAACAAACCAACAAACCAACAAATTAAAAAACCAACAAACCAACAAGCCAACAAGCCAACAAACCAACAAACTAACAAACCAACCAGCCAACAAACCAACAAACCAACAAGCCAACAAACCCACAAACTAAGTAACCAAGAAGACAACAAACCAACAAGCCAACAAGCCAACAAACCAACAAACCAACAAGCCAACAAACCAACAAACCAACAAGCCAACAAACCAACAAACCAACAAACCAACAAACCAACAAGCCAACAAGCCAACAAACCAACAAACCAACAAGCCAACAAACCAACAAAGCAACAAACCAACATGCCAACAAACCAACAAATAAACAAATCAACAAACCAACAAACCAAGAAACCAACAAACCAACAAACCAACAAACCAAAAAACCAACAAACCAACAAACCATTAAACGAACAAACCAACAACCCAACAAACCAACAAACCAAAAAACCAACAAACCAACAAACCGACAAACCAACAAACCAAAAAACCAACAAACCAACAAGCCAACAAGCCAACAAACCAACAAACTAATAAACCAACAAGCCAACAAACCAACAAACCAACAAGCCAACAAGCCAACAAACCAACCAACCAACAAACCAACAAACCAACAAACCATCAAACGAACATAGCAACAAGCCAACAAGCCAACAAACCAACAAACCAACAAGCCAACAAACCAACAAACCAACAAGCCAACAATCCAACAAACCAACAAACCAACAAACCAACAAACGGACAAACCAACAAACCAAAAAACCAACAAACCAACAAACCAACAAGCCAACAAACCAACAAACCAACAAGCCAACAAGCCAACAAACCAACCAACCAACCAACGAACAAACCAACAAACCAACAAACCATCAAACGAACAAAGCAACAAGCCAACAAGCCAACAAACCAACAAACCAACAAGCCAACAAACAAACAAACCAACAAGCCAACAATCCAACAAACCAACAAACCAACAAACCAACAAACGGACAAACCAACAAACCAAAAAACCAACAAACCAACAAACCTACAAACCAACAAAAAAATAAACTAACAAACCAACAAACCAACAAACCAACAAACCAACAAATTAAAAAACCAACAAACCAACAAGCCAACAAGCCAACAAACCAACAAACTAACAAACCAACCAGCCAACAAACCAACAAACCAACAAGCCAACAAGCCAACAAACCCACAAACTAAGTAACCAAGAAGACAACAAACCAACAAGCCAACAAGCCAACAAACCAACAAACCAACAAGCCAACAAACCAACAAACCAACAAGCCAACAAACCAACAAACCAACAAACCAACAAACCAACAAGCCAACAAGCCAACAAACCAACAAACCAAGAAACCAACAAACCAACAAACCAACAAACCAAAAAACCAACAAACCAACAAACCATTAAAAGAACAAGCCAACAACCCAACAAACCAACAAACCAACAAACCAACAAACCAACAAACCGACAAACCAACAAACCAAAAAACCAACAAACCAACAAGCCAACAAGCCCACAAACCAACAAACTAACAAACCAACAAGCCAACAAACCAACAAACCAACAAGCCAACAAGCCAACAAACCAACCAACCAACAAACCAACAAACCAACAAACCAACAAACCATCAAACGATCAAAGCAACAAGCCAACAAGCCAACAAACCAACAAACCAACAAGCCAACAAACCAACAAACCAACAAGCCAACAATCCAACAAACCAACAAACCAACAAACCAACAAACGGACAAACCAACAAACCAAAAAACCAACAAACTAACAAACCAACAAGCCAACAAACCAACAAACCAATAAGCCAACAAGCCAACAAATCAACAAACCAACAAACCAACAAACCAACAAACCATCAAACAAACAAAGCAACAAGCCAACAAGCCAACAAACCAACAAACCAACAAGCCAACAAACCAACAAACCAACAACCAACTATCCAACAAACCAACAAACCAACAAACCAACAAACCAACAAGACAACAAACCAACAAACCAATAAGCCAACAAACCAACAAACCAACAAACCAACAAACCAACAAGCCAACAAGCCAACAAACCAACAAACCAACAAATCAACAAGCCAACAACCCAACAAACCAACAAACCAACAAACCAACAAACCAACAAACCAACAAGCCAACAAACCAACAAACCAACAAACCAAGTAACCAAAAAGCCAACAAACTAACAAACCAACAAGCCAACAAACCAACAAACCAACAAAGCAACAAGCCAACAAGCCAACAAACAAACAAACCAACAAGCCAACAACCCAACAAACCAACAAACCATCAAACCAACAATCAACAATCCAACAAACCAACAAACCAACAAACCAACAAGCCAACAAACCAACAAACCAACAAGCCAACAAGCCAGCAAACCAACAAACCAACAAACCAACAAACCAACAAACCAACAAACCATCAAACGAACAAAGCAACAAGCCAACAAGCCAACAAACCAACAAACCAACAAGCCAACAAACCAACAAACCAACAAGACAACAATCCAACAAACCAATAAACCAACAAACCAACAACGGACATACCAACAAACCAAAAAACCAACAAACCAACAAACCAACAAGCCAACAAACCAACAAACCAACAAACAAACAAGCCAACAAACAAACAAATCAACAAACCAAGTAACCAAAAAGCCAACAAACTAACAAACCAACAAGCCAACAAGCCAACAAACCAACAAACCAACAAAGCAACAAGCCAACAAGCCAACAAGCCAACAAACCAACAAACCAACAAACCAACAAACCAACAAGCCAACAGACCAACAAACAAATAATCCAACAAACCAACAAACCAACAAACCAACAAACCAAAAAACCAACAAACCAACAAGCCAACAAGCCAACAAACCAACAAACCAACAAGCGAACAAGCCACAAACCAACAAACCAACAAACCAACAAGCCAACAAACCAACAAACCAAAAAACCAACAAGCCAACAAGCCAACAAACAAATAAACCAACAAACCAAAAAACCAACAAACCAACAAACCAACAAACCAACAAACCACCAAACCAACAAACAAATAAATCAACAAACTAACAAAAAAATAAACCAACAAACCAACAAACCAACAAACCAACAAACCAACAAACCAATTAACCAACAAACCAACAAACGAACAAAACAACAAACCAACAAACCAACAAACCAACAAGCCAACAAGCCAACAAACCAACAAACCAACAAACCAACAAACCAACAAACCATCAAACGAACAAAGCAACAAGCCAACAAGCCAACAAACCAACAAACCAACAAGCCAACAAACCAACAAACCAACAACCAACAATCCAACAAACCAACAAACCAACAAACCAACAAACCAACAAACCAACAAACCAACAAGCCAACAAACCAACAAACCAACAAGCCAACAAACCAACAAACCAACAAACCAACAAACCAACAAACCAACAAGCCAACAAGCCAACAAACCAACAAACCAACAAATCAACAAGCCAACAACCCAACAAACCAACAAACCAACAAACCAACAAGCCGACAAACCAACAAACCAACAAACCAAGTAACCAAAAAGACAACAAACTAACAAACCAACAAGCCAACAAGCCAACAAACCAACAAACCAACAAAGCAACAAGCCAACAAGCCAACAAACAAACAAACAAATAAACCAACAAACCAAAAAACCAACAAACCAACAAACCAACAAACCAACAAGCCAACAAGCCAACAAACCAACAAACCAACAAACCAACAAACTAAGTAACCAACAAGCCAACAAAGCAACAAGCCAACAAGCCAACAAACCAACAAACCAACAAGCCAACAAGCCAACAAACCAACAAACCAACAAGCCAACAAGCCAACAAGCCAACAAACCAACAAATCAACAAGCCAACAACCCAACAAACCAACAAACCAACAAACCAACAAACCAACAAACCAACAAGCCGACAAACCAACAAACCAACAAACCAAGTAACCAAAAAGCCAACAAACTAACAAACCAACAAGCCAACAAGTTAACAAACCAACAAACCAACAAAGCAACAAGCCAACAAGCCAACAAACAAACAAACAAATAAACCAACAAACCAAAAAACCAACAAACCAACAAACCAACAAACCAACAAGCCAACAAGCCAACAAACCAACAAACCAACAAACTAAATAACCAACAAGCCAACAAAGCAACAAGCCAACAAGCCAACAAACCAACAAACCAACAAGCCAACAAGCCAACAAACCAACAAACCAACAAGCAAACAAGCCAACAAACCAACAAACCAACAAGCGAACAAGCCAACAAACCAACAAACCAACAAACCAACAAGCCAACAAACCAACAAACCAACAAACCAACAAGCCAACAAGCCAACAAACAAATAAATCAACAAACCAAAAAACCAACAAACCAACAAACCAACAAACCAACAAACCAACAAACAAACAAACCAACAAGCCAACAAGCCAACAAACCAACAAACCAACAAGCCAACAAACCAACAAACCAACAAACCAACATGCCAACAAACCAACAAATCAACAAATCAACAAACCAACAAACCAAGAAACTAACAAACCAACAAACTAACAAACCAAAGAAACAACAAACCAACAAACCATCAAACGAACAAACCAACAAACTAACAAACCAACAAACCAACAAACCAAAAAAACCAACAAACCAACAAACCAACAAACCAACAAGCCAACAAACCAACAAACCAACAAACCAATTAACCAACAAACCAAGAAATGAACAAACCAACAAACCAACAAACCAACAAACCAACAAACCAACAAACCTACAAACCAACAAACAAATAAACCAATAAACCAACAAACCTACAAACCAACAAAAAAATAAACCAACAAACCAACAAACCAACAAGCCAACAAACCAACAAACCAACAAACAAATAAACCAACAAACCAACAAACCAACAAACCAACAAAAAAATAAACCAACAAACCAACAAACCAACAAAGCAACAAGCCAACAAGCCAACAAGCCAACAAACCAACAAACCAACAAGCCAACAAACCAACAAACCAACAAACCAACAAGCCAACAGACCAACAAACAAATAATCCAACAAACCAACAAACCAACAAACCAACAAACCAAAAAACCAACAAACAAACAAGCCAACAAGCCAACAAACCAACAAACCAACAAGCGAACAAGCCAACAAACCAACAAACCAACAAACCAACAAGCCAACAAACCAACAAACCAACAAACTAACAAGCCAACAAGCCAACAAACAAATAAACCAACAAACCAAAAAACCAACAAACCAACAAACCAACAAACCAACAAACCAACAAACAAACAAACCAACAAGCCAACAAGCCAACAAACCAACAAAACAACAAGCCAACAAACCAACAAACCAACAAACCAACATGCCAACAAAACAACAAATCAACAAATCAACAAACCAACAAACCAAGAAACCAACAAACCAACAAACCAACAAACCAAAAAAACAACAAACCAACAAACCATCAAACGAACAAACCAACAAACCAACAAACCAACAAACCAACAAACCAAAAAAACCAACAAACCAACAAACCAACAAGCCAACAAACCAACAAACCAACAAACCAATTAACCAACAAACAAACAAACGAACAAACCAACAAACCAACAAACCAACAAACCAACAAACCAACAAACCAACAAACCTACAAACCAACAAACCAACAAACAAATAAACCAACAAACCAACAAACCTACAAACCAACAAAAAAATAAACCAACAAACCAACAAATCAACAAGCCAACAAACCACCAAACCAACAAACAAATAAATCAACAAACCAACAAAAAAATAAACCAACAAACCAACAAACCAACAAACCAACAAACCAACAAACCAATTAACCAACAAACCAACAAACGAACAAACCAACAAACCAACAAACCAACAAACCAACAAGCCAACAAGCCAACAAACCAACAAACCAACAAATCAACAAGCCAACAACCCAACGAACCAACAAACCAACAAACCAACAAACCAACAAACCAACAAGCCAACAAACCAACAAACCAACAAACCAAGTAACCAAAAAGCCAACAAACTAACAAACCAACAAGCCAACAAACCAACAAACCAACAAAGCAACAAGCCAACAAGCCAACAAACAAACAAACCAACAAGCCAACAACCCAACAAACCAACAAACCATCAAACCAACAATCAACAATCCAACAAACCAACAAACCAACAAACCAACAAGCCAACAAACCAACAAACCAACAAGCCAACAAGCCAGCAAACCAACAAACCAACAAACCAACAAACCAACAAACCAACAAACCATCAAACGAACAAAGCAACAAGCCAACAAGCCAACAAACCAACAAACCAACAAGCCAACAAACCAACAAACCAACAAGACAACAATCCAACAAACCAATAAACCAACAAACCAACAACGGACATACCAACAAACCAAAAAACCAACAAACCAACAAACCAACAAGCCAACAAACCAACAAACCAACAAACAAACAAGCCAACAAACAAACAAATCAACAAACCAAGTAACCAAAAAGCCAACAAACTAACAAACCAACAAGCCAACAAGCCAACAAACCAACAAACCAACAAAGCAACAAGCCAACAAGCCAACAAGCCAACAAACCAACAAACCAACAAACCAACAAACCAACAAGCCAACAGACCAACAAACAAATAATCCAACAAACCAACAAACCAACAAACCAACAAACCAAAAAACCAACAAACCAACAAGCCAACAAGCCAACAAACCAACAAACCAACAAGCGAACAAGCCACAAACCAACAAACCAACAAACCAACAAGCCAACAAACCAACAAACCAAAAAACCAACAAGCCAACAAGCCAACAAACAAATAAACCAACAAACCAAAAAACCAACAAACCAACAAACCAACAAACCAACAAACCACCAAACCAACAAACAAATAAATCAACAAACTAACAAAAAAATAAACCAACAAACCAACAAACCAACAAACCAACAAACCAACAAACCAATTAACCAACAAACCAACAAACGAACAAAACAACAAACCAACAAACCAACAAACCAACAAGCCAACAAGCCAACAAACCAACAAACCAACAAACCAACAAACCAACAAACCATCAAACGAACAAAGCAACAAGCCAACAAGCCAACAAACCAACAAACCAACAAGCCAACAAACCAACAAACCAACAACCAACAATCCAACAAACCAACAAACCAACAAACCAACAAACCAACAAACCAACAAACCAACAAGCCAACAAACCAACAAACCAACAAGCCAACAAACCAACAAACCAACAAACCAACAAACCAACAAACCAACAAGCCAACAAGCCAACAAACCAACAAACCAACAAATCAACAAGCCAACAACCCAACAAACCAACAAACCAACAAACCAACAAGCCGACAAACCAACAAACCAACAAACCAAGTAACCAAAAAGACAACAAACTAACAAACCAACAAGCCAACAAGCCAACAAACCAACAAACCAACAAAGCAACAAGCCAACAAGCCAACAAACAAACAAACAAATAAACCAACAAACCAAAAAACCAACAAACCAACAAACCAACAAACCAACAAGCCAACAAGCCAACAAACCAACAAACCAACAAACCAACAAACTAAGTAACCAACAAGCCAACAAAGCAACAAGCCAACAAGCCAACAAACCAACAAACCAACAAGCCAACAAGCCAACAAACCAACAAACCAACAAGCCAACAAGCCAACAAGCCAACAAACCAACAAATCAACAAGCCAACAACCCAACAAACCAACAAACCAACAAACCAACAAACCAACAAACCAACAAGCCGACAAACCAACAAACCAACAAACCAAGTAACCAAAAAGCCAACAAACTAACAAACCAACAAGCCAACAAGTTAACAAACCAACAAACCAACAAAGCAACAAGCCAACAAGCCAACAAACAAACAAACAAATAAACCAACAAACCAAAAAACCAACAAACCAACAAACCAACAAACCAACAAGCCAACAAGCCAACAAACCAACAAACCAACAAACTAAATAACCAACAAGCCAACAAAGCAACAAGCCAACAAGCCAACAAACCAACAAACCAACAAGCCAACAAGCCAACAAACCAACAAACCAACAAGCAAACAAGCCAACAAACCAACAAACCAACAAGCGAACAAGCCAACAAACCAACAAACCAACAAACCAACAAGCCAACAAACCAACAAACCAACAAACCAACAAGCCAACAAGCCAACAAACAAATAAATCAACAAACCAAAAAACCAACAAACCAACAAACCAACAAACCAACAAACCAACAAACAAACAAACCAACAAGCCAACAAGCCAACAAACCAACAAACCAACAAGCCAACAAACCAACAAACCAACAAACCAACATGCCAACAAACCAACAAATCAACAAATCAACAAACCAACAAACCAAGAAACTAACAAACCAACAAACTAACAAACCAAAGAAACAACAAACCAACAAACCATCAAACGAACAAACCAACAAACTAACAAACCAACAAACCAACAAACCAAAAAAACCAACAAACCAACAAACCAACAAACCAACAAGCCAACAAACCAACAAACCAACAAACCAATTAACCAACAAACCAAGAAATGAACAAACCAACAAACCAACAAACCAACAAACCAACAAACCAACAAACCTACAAACCAACAAACAAATAAACCAATAAACCAACAAACCTACAAACCAACAAAAAAATAAACCAACAAACCAACAAACCAACAAGCCAACAAACCAACAAACCAACAAACAAATAAACCAACAAACCAACAAACCAACAAACCAACAAAAAAATAAACCAACAAACCAACAAACCAACAAAGCAACAAGCCAACAAGCCAACAAGCCAACAAACCAACAAACCAACAAGCCAACAAACCAACAAACCAACAAACCAACAAGCCAACAGACCAACAAACAAATAATCCAACAAACCAACAAACCAACAAACCAACAAACCAAAAAACCAACAAACAAACAAGCCAACAAGCCAACAAACCAACAAACCAACAAGCGAACAAGCCAACAAACCAACAAACCAACAAACCAACAAGCCAACAAACCAACAAACCAACAAACTAACAAGCCAACAAGCCAACAAACAAATAAACCAACAAACCAAAAAACCAACAAACCAACAAACCAACAAACCAACAAACCAACAAACAAACAAACCAACAAGCCAACAAGCCAACAAACCAACAAAACAACAAGCCAACAAACCAACAAACCAACAAACCAACATGCCAACAAAACAACAAATCAACAAATCAACAAACCAACAAACCAAGAAACCAACAAACCAACAAACCAACAAACCAAAAAAACAACAAACCAACAAACCATCAAACGAACAAACCAACAAACCAACAAACCAACAAACCAACAAACCAAAAAAACCAACAAACCAACAAACCAACAAGCCAACAAACCAACAAACCAACAAACCAATTAACCAACAAACAAACAAACGAACAAACCAACAAACCAACAAACCAACAAACCAACAAACCAACAAACCAACAAACCTACAAACCAACAAACCAACAAACAAATAAACCAACAAACCAACAAACCTACAAACCAACAAAAAAATAAACCAACAAACCAACAAATCAACAAGCCAACAAACCACCAAACCAACAAACAAATAAATCAACAAACCAACAAAAAAATAAACCAACAAACCAACAAACCAACAAACCAACAAACCAACAAACCAATTAACCAACAAACCAACAAACGAACAAACCAACAAACCAACAAACCAACAAATCAACAAGCCAACAAGCCAACAAACCAACAAACCAACAAACAAACAAACCAACAAACCATCAAACGAACAAAGCAACAAGCCAACAAGCCAACAAACCAACAAACCAACAAGCCAACAAACCAACAAACCAACAACCAACAATCCAACAAACCAACAAACCAACAAACCAACAAACCAACAAACCAACAAACCAACAAGCCAACAAACCAACAAACCAACAAGCCAACAAACCAACAAACCAACAAACCAACAAACCAACAAGCCAACAAGCCAACAAACCAACAAACCAACAAATCAACAAGCCAACAACCCAACAAACCAACAAACCAACAAACCAACAAACCAACAAACCAACAAGCCAACAAACCAACAAACCAACAAACCAAGTAACCAAAAAGCCAACAAACCAACAAACCAACAAGCCAACAAGCCAACAAACAAACAAACCAACAAGCCAACAAACCAACAAACAAATAAACCAACAAACCAACAAACCAACAAACCAACAAACCAACAAACCAACAAACCAAAAAACCAACAAACCAACAAACCAACAAGCCAACAAGCCAACAAACCAACAAACCAACAAGCCAACAAGCCAACAAACCAACAAACCAACAAGCAAACAAACCAACAAACCAACAAACCAACAAGCCAACAACCAGACAAACAAATAAACCAACAAACCAAAAAACCAACAAACCAACAAACCAACAAACCAACAAGCCAACAAGCCAACAAACCAACAAACCAACAAACTAAGTAACCAACAAGCCAACAAAGCAACAAGCCAACAAGCCAACAAACCAACAAACCAACAAGCCAACAAACTAACAAACCAACAAACCAACAAGCCAACAAACAGACAAACAAATAAACCAACAAACCAAAAAACCAACAAACCAACAAACCAACAAACCAACAAGCCAACAAGCCAACAAACCAACAAACCAACAAACCAACAAACTAAGTAACCAACAAGCCAACAAAGCAACAAGCCAACAAGCCAACAAACCAACAAACCAACAAGCCAACAAGCCAACAAACCAACAAACCAACAAGCCAACAAACCAACAAACCAACAAACCAACAAGCCAACAAACCAACAAACAAATAATCCAACAAACCAACAAACCAACAAACCAACAAACGAAAAACCAACAAACCAACAAGCAAACAAGCCAACAAACCAACAAACCAACAAGCGAACAAGCCAACAAACCAACAAACCAACAAACCAACAAGCCAACAAACCAACAAACCAACAAACCAACAAGCCAACAAGCCAACAAACAAATAAACCAACAAACCAAAAAACCAACAAACCAACAAACCAACAAACCAACAAACCAACAAACCAACAAACAAACAAACCAACAAGCCAACAAGCCAACAAACCAACAAACCAACAAGCCAACAAACCAACAAACCAACAAACCAACATGCCAACAAACCAACAAATCAACAAATCAACAAACCAACAAACCAAAAAACCAACAAACCAACAAACCAACAAACCAACAAACAAACAAACCAACAAGCCAACAAGCCAACAAACCAACAAACCAACAAGCCAACAAACCAACAAACCAACAAACCAACATGCCAACAAACCAACAAATCAACAAACCAACAAACCAACAAGCAAACAAACCAACAAACCAACAAACCAACAAGCCAACAACCAGACAAACAAATAAACCAACAAACCAAAAAACCAACAAACCAACAAACCAACAAACCAACAAGCCAACAAGCCAACAAACCAACAAACCAACAAACTAAGTAACCAACAAGCCAACAAAGCAACAAGCCAACAAGCCAACAAACCAACAAACCAACAAGCCAACAAACTAACAAACCAACAAACCAACAAGCCAACAAACAGACAAACAAATAAACCAACAAACCAAAAAACCAACAAACCAACAAACCAACAAACCAACAAGCCAACAAGCCAACAAACCAACAAACCAACAAACCAACAAACTAAGTAACCAACAAGCCAACAAAGCAACAAGCCAACAAGCCAACAAACCAACAAACCAACAAGCCAACAAGCCAACAAACCAACAAACCAACAAGCCAACAAACCAACAAACCAACAAACCAACAAGCCAACAAACCAACAAACAAATAATCCAACAAACCAACAAACCAACAAACCAACAAACGAAAAACCAACAAACCAACAAGCAAACAAGCCAACAAACCAACAAACCAACAAGCGAACAAGCCAACAAACCAACAAACCAACAAACCAACAAGCCAACAAACCAACAAACCAACAAACCAACAAGCCAACAAGCCAACAAACAAATAAACCAACAAACCAAAAAACCAACAAACCAACAAACCAACAAACCAACAAACCAACAAACCAACAAACAAACAAACCAACAAGCCAACAAGCCAACAAACCAACAAACCAACAAGCCAACAAACCAACAAACCAACAAACCAACATGCCAACAAACCAACAAATCAACAAATCAACAAACCAACAAACCAAAAAACCAACAAACCAACAAACTAACAAACCAAAGAAACAACAAACCAACAAACCATCAAACGAACAAACCAACAAACTAACAAACCAACAAACCAACAAACCAAAAAAACCAACAAACCAACAAACCAACAAACCAACAAGCCAACAAACCAACAAACCAACAAACCAATTAACCAACAAACCAAGAAATGAACAAACCAACAAACCAACAAACCAACAAACCAACAAACCAACAAACCTACAAACCAACAAACAAATAAACCAACAAACCAACAAACCTACAAACCAACAAAAAAATAAACCAACAAACCAACAAACCAACAAGCCAACAAACCAACAAACCAACAAACAAATAAACCAACAAACCAACAAACCAACAAACCAACAAAAAAATAAACCAACAAACCAACAAACCAACAAACCAACAAACCAACAAAACCAATTAACGAACAAACCAACAAACGAACAAACCAACAAACCAACAAACCAACAAACCAACAAACCAACAAACCTACAAACCACCAAAAAAATAAACCAACAAACCAACAAACCAACAAATTAAAAAACCAACAAACCAACAAGCCAACAAGCCAACAAACCAACAAACTAACAAACCAACCAGCCAACAAACCAACAAACCAACAAGCCAACAAGCCAACAAACCCACAAACTAAGTAACCAAGAAGCCAACAAACCAACAAACCAACAAGCCAACAAGCCAACAAACCAACAAACCAACAAGCCAACAAGCCAACAAACCAACAAACCAACAAACCAACAAGCCAACAAACCAACAAACCAACAAACCAACAAACCAACAAGCCAACAAGCCAACAAACCAACAAACCAACAAGCCAACAAACCAACAAACCAATAAACCAACCTGCCAACAAACCAACAAATCAACAAATCAACAAACCAACAAACCAAGAAACCAACAAACCAACAAACCAACAAACCAACAAACCAAAAAACCAACAAACCAACAAACCATGAAACGAACAAACCAACAACCCAACAAACCAACAAACCAACAAACCAACAAACCAACAAACCGACAAACCAACAAACCAAAAAACCAACAAACCAACTAGCCAACAAGCCAACAAACCAACAAACTAACAAACCAACAAGCCAACAAACCAACAAACCAACAAGCCAACAAACCAACAAACCAATTAACCAACAAACCAAGAAATGAACAAACCAACAAACCAACAAACCAACAAACCAACAAACCAACAAACCAACAAACCAACAAACCAACAAACCTACAAACCAACAAACAAATAAACCAACAAACCAACAAACCTACAAACCAACAAAAAAATAAACCAACAAACCAACAAACCAACAAAAAAATAAAGTAACAAACCAACAAACCAACAAACCAACAAACCAACAAACCGACAAACCAACAAACCAAAAAACCAACAAACCAACATACCAACAAGCCAACAAACCAACAAACCAACAAGCCAACAAGCCAACAAACCAACAAACCAACAAACCAACAAACCAACAAACCAACAAACCATCAAACGAACAAAGCAACAAGCCAACAAGCCAACAAACCAACAAACCAACAAGCCAACAAACCAACAAACCAACAAGCCAACAATCCAACAAACCAACAAACCAACAAACCAACAAACCAACAAACCAACAAACCAACAAGCCAACAAACCAACAAACCAACAAGCCAACAAACCAACAAACCAACAAACCAACAAACCAACAAACCAACAAGCCATCAAACCAACAAACCAACAAATCAACAAGCCAACAACCAAACAAACCAACAAACCAACAAACCAACAAACCAACAAACCAACAAGCCAACAAACCAACAAACCAACAAACCAAGTAACCAACAAACCAACAAGCCAACAAGCCAACAAACCAACAAACCGACAAGCCAACAAGCCAACAAACCAACAAACCAACAAGCAAACAAACCAACAAACCAACAAACTAACAAGCCAACAAATAGATAAACAAATAAACCAACAAACCAAAAAACCAACAAACCAACAAACCAACAAACCAACAAGCCAACAAGCCAACAAACCAACAAACCAACAAACTAAGTAACCAATAAGCCAACAAAGCAACAAGCCAACAAGCCAACAAACCAACAAACCAACAAGCCAACAAACTAACAAACCAACAAACCAACAAGCCAACAAACCAACAAACAAATAAACCAACAAACCAACAAACCAACAAACCAACAAACCAACAAACCAACAAACCAACAAACCAAAAAACCAACAAACCAACAAACCAACAAGCCAACAAGCCAACAAAACAGCAAACCAACAAGCCAACAAGCCAACAAACCAACAAACCAACAAGCCAACAAACCAACAAACCAACAAACCAACAAGCCAACAAACCAACAAACCAATAAACCAACAAACCATAAAACCAACAAACCAACAAACCAACAAACCAACAAACCAACAAGCCAACAAACCAACAAACTAACAAACCAACAAGCCAACAAACCAACAAACCAACAAGCCAACAAGCCAACAAACCAACAAACCAACAAGCCAGCAAACCAACAAACATACAAACCAACAAGCCAACAAACCAACAAACAAATAAACCAACAAACCAACAAACCAACAAACCAACCAACCAACAAACCAAAAAACCAACACACCAACAAGCCAACAAGCCAACAAACCAACAAGCCAACAAGCCAACAAGCCAACAAACCAACAAACCAAAAAAACCAACAAACCTACAAACCAACAAGCCAACAAGCCAACAAACCAACAAACCAAAAACCAACAAACCAACAAACCAAGTAACCAACAAACCAACAAGCCAACAAGCCAACAAACCAACAAGCCAACAAGCCAACAAACCAACAAACCAACAAGCAAACAAACCAACAAACCAACAAACCAACAAGCCAACAAACAGACAAACAAATAAACCAACAAACCAAAAAACCAACAAACCAACAAACCAACAAACCAACAAACCAACAAGCCAACAAGCCAACAAACCAACAAACCAACAAACTAAGTACCCAACAAGCCAACAAAGCAACAAGCCAACAAGCCAACAAACCAACAAACCAACAAGCCAACAAACTAACAAACCAACAAACCAACAAACCAACAAACCAACAAACAAATAAACCAACAAACCAATAAACCAACAAACCAACAAAACAACAAACCAACAAGCCAACAAGCCAACAAACCAACAAAACAACAAGCCAACAAACCAACAAACCAACAAACCAACAAGCCAACAAACCAACAAACCAATAAACCAACAAACCATAAAACCAACAAACCAACAAACCAACAAACCAACAAACCAACAAACCAACAAACCAACAAACTAAGTAACCAACAAGCCAACAAACCAACAAACCAACAAGCCAACAAGCCAACAAACCAACAAGCCAACAAGCCAACAAACCAACAAACCAAAAAACCAACAAACCAACAAACCAACAAGCCAACAAACCAACAAACCAAAAACCAACAAACCAACAAACTAAGTAACCAACAAGCCAACAAACCAACAAACCTACAAGCCAACAAGCCAACAAACCAGCAAACCAACAGGCCAACAAGCCAACAAACCAACAAAACAACAAGCCAACAAACCAACAAACCAACAAACCAACAAGCCAACAAACCAACAAACCAATAAACCAACAAACCATAAAACCAACAAACCAACAAACCAAAAAGCCAACAAATTAACAAACCAACAAGCCAACAAGCCAACAAACCAACAAACCAACAAAGCAACAAGCCAACAAGCCAAGAAACCAACAAACCAACAAGCCAACAAACCAACAAACCAACAAGCCAACAAACCAACAAACCAACAAACCAACAAGCCAACAAACCAACAAACCAAAAAACCAACAAACCAACAAACCAACAAGCCAACAAGCCAACAAACCAACAAACCAACAAACCAACAAACCAACAAACCAAGTAACCAAAAAGCCAACAAACTAACAAACCAACAAGCCAACAAACCAACAAACCAAAAAACCAACAAACCAACAAACCAACAAGCCAACAAGCCAACAAACCAAAAAACCAACAAGCCAACAAACCAACAAACTAAGTAACCAACAAGCCAACAAACCAACAAACCAAAAAGCCAACAAGCCAACAAGCCAACAAACCAACAAACCAAAAAGCCAACAAACCAACAAACCAACAAGCCAACAAGTCAACAAACCAACAAACCAACAAAGCAACAAGCCAACAAGCCAACAAACCAACAAACCAACAAGCCAACAAACCAACAAACCTACAAGCCAACAAGCCAAAAAACCAACAAACCAACAAACCAACAAGCCAACAAACCAACAAACCAACAAGCCAACAAGCCAACAAACCAACAAAAAAACAAGCCAACAAACCAACAAACCAACAAACCAACAAACCAACAAACCAAGTAACCAAAAAGCCAACAAACTAACAAACCAACAAGCCAACAAACCAACAAACCAACAAACCAACAAACCAACAAACCAACAAGCCAACAAACCAAAAAACCAACAAGCCAACAAACCAACAAACTAAGTAACCAACAAGCCAACAAACCAACAAACCAAAAAGCCAACAAGCCAACAAGCCAATAAACCAACAAACCAAAAAGCCAACAAACCAACAAACCAACAAGCCAACAAGTCAACAAAACAACAAACCAACAAAGCAAAAAGCCAACAAGCCAACAAACCAACAAACCAACAAGCCAACAAACCAACAAACCTACAAGCCAACAAGCCAAAAAACCAACAAACCAACAAACCAACAAGCCAACAAACCAACAAACCAACAAGCCAACAAGCCAACAAAAAAACAAGCCAACAAACCAACAAACCAACAAACCAACAAACCAACAAACCAACAAACCAACAAACCAACAAGCCAACCAGCCAATAAACCAACAAGCCAACAAACCAACAAGCCAACAAACCAACAAGCCAACAAATCAACAAACCAACAAACAAAGTAACCAAAAAGCCAACAAACTAACAAACCAACAAACCAACAAGCCAACAAACCAACAAACCAACAAAGCAACAAGTCAACAAGCCAACAAACCAACAAACCAACAAACCAACAAACCAACAAACCAACAAACCAACAAACCAACAAGCCATCAAACCAACAAACAAATAAACCAACAAACCAACAAACCAACAAACCAACAAACCAAAAAACCAACAAACCAACAAACCAACAAGCCAACAAGCCAACAAACCAACAAACCAACAAGCCAACAAGCCAACAAACCAACAAACCAACAAGCCAACAAACCAACAAACCAACAAACCAACAAGCCAACAAGCCAACTAACAAATAAACCAACACACCAAAAAAACCAACAAACCAACAAACCAACAAACCAACAAACCAACAAACCAACAAACCAACAAGCCAATAAGCCAACAAACCAACAAACCAGCAAGCCAACAAACCAACAATCCAACAAACCAACATGCCAACAAACCAACAAATCAACAAATCAACAAACAAACGAACCAAGAAACCAACAAACCAACAAACCATTAAACCAAAAAACCAACAAACCAACAAACCATCAAACGAACAAACCAACAAACCAACAAACCAACAAACCAACAAACCGACAAACCAAAAAACCAACAAACCAACAAACCAACAAGCCAACAAGCAAACAAACCAACAAACCAACAAAACAATTAACCAACAAACCAACAAACGAACAAACCAACAAACCAACAAACCAACAAACCAATAAACCAACAAACCTACAAACCAACAAACCAACAAACAAATAAACCAACAAACCAACAAACCAACAAACCAACAAACAAATAAACCAACAAACCAACAAACCAACAAACCAACAAACCAACAAACCAACAAACCAACAAACCAACAAACCAATTAACCAACAAACACACAAACCAAAAAACCAACAAACCAACAAACCAACAAACCAACAAACCTACAAACCAACAAACCAACAAACAAATAAACCAACAAACCAACAAACCAACAAACCAACAAATTAAAAAACCAACAAACCAACACGCCAACAAACCAACAAACTAAGCAACCAAGAAGCCAACAAACCAACAAACCAACAAGCCAACAAGCCAACAAACCAACAAGCCAACAAACCAACAAACCAACAAGCCAACAAACCAACAAACCAACAAACCAACAAACCAACAAACCAACAAGCCAACAAGCCAACAAACCAACAAACCAACAAGCCAACAAACCAACAAACCTACAAACCAACATGCCAACAAACCAACAAATCAACAAATCAACAAACCAACAAACCAAGAAACCAACAAAACAACAAACCAACAAACCAAAGAACCAACAAACCAACAAACCATCAAACGAACAAACCAACAAACCAACAAACCAACAAACCAAAAAACCAACAAACCAACAAACAAACAAACCAATAAACCAACAAACCAAAAAACCAACAAACTAACAAGCCAACAAGCCAACAAACCAACAAACTAACAAACCAACAAGCGATCTAACCAACAAACCAACAAGCCAACAAGCCAACAACCCAACAAACCAACAAACCAAAAAACCAACAAACCAACAAACCATCAAATGAACAAAGCAACAAGCCAACAAGCCAACAAACCAACAAACCAACCAGCCAACAAACCAACAAACCAACAAGCCAACAATCCAACAAACCAGCAAACCAACAAACCAACAAGCCAACAAACCAACAAACCAAGAAGCCAACAAAGCAACCAACCAACAAACCAACAAACCAACAAGCCAAGAAGCCAACAAACCAACAAACCAACAAGCCAACAAACCAACAAACCAACAAACCAATTAACCAACAAACACACAAACCAAAAAACCAACAAACCAACAAACCAACAAACCAACAAACCTACAAACCAACAAACCAACAAACAAATAAACCAACAAACCAACAAACCAACAAACCAACAAATTAAAAAACCAACAAACCAACACGCCAACAAACCAACAAACTAAGCAACCAAGAAGCCAACAAACCATCAAACCAACAAGCCAACAAGCCAACAAACCAACAAGCCAACAAACCAACAAACCAACAAGCCAACAAACCAACAAACCAACAAACCAACAAACCAACAAACCAACAAGCCAACAAGCCAACAAACCAACAAACCAACAAGCCAACAAACCAACAAACCTACAAACCAACATGCCAACAAACCAACAAATCAACAAATCAACAAACCAACAAACCAAGAAACCAACAAAACAACAAACCAACAAACCAAAGAACCAACAAACCAACAAACCATCAAACGAACAAACCAACAAACCAACAAACCAACAAACCAACAAACCAAAAAACCAACAAACCAACAAACAAACAAACCAATAAACCAACAAACCAAAAAACCAACAAACTAACAAGCCAACAAGCCAACAAACCAACAAACTAACAAACCAACAAGCGATCTAACCAACAAACCAACAAGCCAACAAGCCAACAACCCAACAAACCAACAAACCAAAAAACCAACAAACCAACAAACCATCAAATGAACAAAGCAACAAGCCAACAAGCCAACAAACCAACAAACCAACCAGCCAACAAACCAACAAACCAACAAGCCAACAATCCAACAAACCAGCAAACCAACAAACCAACAAGCCAACAAACCAACAAACCAAGAAGCCAACAAAGCAACCAACCAACAAACCAACAAACCAACAAGCCAAGAAGCCAACAAACCAACAAACCAACAAGCCAACAAACCAACAAACCAACAAACCAACAAAACAACAAACCAACAAACCAACAAACCAACAAACCAACAAACCAACGAGCCAACAAGCCAACAAACAAACAAACCAACAAGCCAACAAACCAACAAGCCAACAAACCAACAAACAAATAAACCAACAAACCAACAAACCAACAAACCAACAAACCAACAAACCAACAAACCAACAAACCAACAAGCCAACAAACCAACAAGCCAACAAACCAGCAAACCAACAAACCAAGTAACCAAAAACCCAACAAACTAACAAACCAACAAGCCAACAAGCCAGCAAACCAACAAACCAACAAAGCAACAAGCCAAAAAGCCAACAAACCAACAAACCAACAAGCCAACAAACCAACAAACCAACAAGCCAACAAGCCAACAAACCAACAAACCAACAAACCAACAATCCAACAAACCAACAAACCAACAAGCCAACAAGCCAACAAACCAACAAACCAACAAGCCAACAAACCAACAAACCAACAAACCAACAAACCAACAAACCAACAAACCAACAAACCAACAAACCAACAAACCAACAAACCAACAAACCAACAAACCAACAAACCAACAAGCCAACAAGCCAACAAGGCAACAAACCAAGAAACCAACAAACCAACAAGCCAACAAACCAACAAGCCAACAAACCAACAAACCAATAAACCAAGTAACCAAAAAGATATCAAACTAACAAACCAACAAGCCAACAAGCCATCAAACCAACAAACCAACAAAGCAACAGGCCAACAAGCCAACAAACCAACAAACCAACAAGCCAACAAACCAACAAACCAACAAACCAACAAACCAGCAAGCCAACAAACCAACAAACAAATAAACCAACAAACAAACAAACCAACAAACGAACAAACCAAAAAACCAACAAACTAACAAACCAACAAGCCAACAAGCCAACAAACCAACAAACCAACAAGCCAACAAGCCAACAAACCAACAAACCAACAAGCAAACAAACCAACAAACCAACAAACCAAGAAGCCAACAAACCAACAAACAAATAAACCAACAAACCAAAAAACCAACAATCCAACAAACCAACAAACCAACAAACCAACAAACCAACAAACCAACAAGCCAACAAGCCAACAAACCAACAAACCAACAAAATAACAAACCAACAAACCAACAAACCAACAAACTAAGTAACCAACAAGCCAACAAACCAACAAACCAACAAGCCAACAAACCAACAAACTAACAAACCAACAAGCCAACAAACCAACAAACCAACAAACCGAGTAACCAAAAAGCCAATAAACTAACAAACCAACAAGCCAACAAGCCAACAAACCAACAAACCAAGAAAGCAACAAGCCAACAAGCCAATAAACCAACAAACCAACAAGCCAACAAACCAACAAACCAACAAACCAACAAGCCAACAAACCAACAAACCAACAAGCCGAAAAACCAACAAACCAACAAGCCAACAAGCCAACAAACCAACACAAACCAACAAGCTAACAAACCAACAAACCAACAAACCAACAAACCAACAGACCAACAAAGCAACAAACCAACAAACCAACAAGCCAACAAGCCAACAAACCAACAAACCAACAATCCAACAAACCAACAAGCCAACAAACCAACAAACCAACAAACCAAGTAACCAACAAAGCAACAAGCCAACAAGCCAATAAACCAACAAACCAACAAGCCAACAAACCAACAAACCAACAAGCCAACAAGCCAACAAACCAACAAACCAACAAACCAACAAGCCAAAAAACCAACAAACCAACAAACCAACAAGCTAACAAACCAACAAACCAACAAACCAACAAACCAACAAACCAACAAACCAACAAACCAACAAACCAACAAACCAACAAACCAACAAACCAACAAGCCAACAAGCCAACAAACCAACAAACCAACAAACCAACAATCCAACAAACCAACAAGCCAACAAACCAACAAACCAACAAACCAAGTAACCAAAAAGCCAACAAACTAACAAACGAACAAGCCAACAAGCCAACAAACTAACAAACCAACAAACCAACAAGCCAACAAACCAACAAACCATCAAGCCAACAAACCAACAAACAAATAAACCAACAAACCAACAAACCAACAAACCAACAAACCAACAAACCAAAAAACCAACAAACCAACAAACCAACAAACCAACAAGCCAACAAGCCAACAAACCAACAAACCAACATGCCAACAAGCCAACAAACCAACAAACCAACAAGCAAACAAACCAACAAACCAACAAACCAACAAGCCAACAAGCCAACAAACCAACAAAGAAATAAACCAACAAACTAAAAAACCAACAAACCAACAAATCAACAAACCAATAAACTAACAAACCAACAAACCAACAAGCCAACAAACCAACAAACCAACAAACCAACAAGCAAACAAACCAACAAACCAACAAACCAACAAACCAACAAGCCAACAAACCAACAAACAATTAAACCAACAAACCAAAAAACCAACAATCCAACAAACCAACAAACCAACAAACCAGCAAGCCAACAAGCCAACAAACCAACAAACCAACAAAGTAAGTAACCAACAAGCCAACAAACCAACAAACCAACAAGCCAACAAACCAACAAACTAACAAACCAACAAACCAACAAACCAACAAACCAACAAACCAACAAACCAACAAACCAACAAACCAACAAACCAACAAGCCAACAAGCCAACAAATCAACAAACCAACAAACCAACAATCCAACAAACCAACAAGCCAACAAACCAACAAACCAACAAACCAAGTAACCAAAAAGTCAACAAACTAACACACCAACAAGCCAACAAGCCAACAAACCAACAAACCAACAAATCAACAAGCCAACAAGCCAACAAACCAACAAACCAACAAGCCAACAAACCAACAAACCAACAAACCATCAAGCCAACAAACCAACAAACAAATAAACCAACAAACCAACAAACCAACAAACCAACAAACCAACAAACCAAAAAACCAACAAACCAACAAACAAATAAACCAACAAGCCAACAAGCCAACAAACCAACAAACCAACAAACCAACATGCCAACAAGCCAACAAACCAACAAACCAACAAGCAAACAAACCAACAAACCAACAAACCAACAAACCAACAAAGAAATAAACCAACAATACAAAAAACCAACAAACCAACAAACAAACAAACCAATAAACTAACAAACCAACAAACCAACAAGCCAACAAACCAACAAACCAACAAACTAAGTCACCAACAAGCCAACAAACCAACAAACCAACAAGCCAACAAACCAACAAACCAACAAACTAAGTAACCAACAAGCCAACAAACCAACAAACCAACAAGCCAACAAACCAACAAACTAACAAACCAACAAGCCAACAAACCAACAAACCAACAAACCGAGTAACCAAAAAGCCAATAAACTAACAAACCAACAAGCCAACAAGCCAACAAACCAACAAACCAAGAAAGCAACAAGCCAACAAGCCAATAAACCAACAAACCAACAAGCCAACAAACCAACAAACCAACAAACCAACAAGCCAACAAGCCAACAAACCAACAAACCAACAAGCCGAAAAACCAACAAACCAACAAGCCAACAAGCCAACAAACCAACACAAACCAACAAGCTAACAAACCAACAAACCAACAAACCAACAAACCAACAGACCAACAAAGCAACAAACCAACAAACCAACAAGCCAACAAGCCAACAAACCAACAAACCAACAATCCAACAAACCAACAAGCCAACAAACGAACAAACCAACAAACCAAGTAACCAACAAAGCAACAAGCCAACAAGCCAATAAACCAACAAACCAACAAGCCAACAAACCAACAAACCAACAAGCCAACAAGCCAACAAACCAACAAACCAACAAACCAACAAGCCAAAAAACCAACAAACCAACAAACCAACAAGCTAACAAACCAACAAACCAACAAACCAACAAACCAACAAACCAACAAACCAACAAACCAACAAACCAACAAACCAACAAACCAACAAACCAACAAACCAACAAGCCAACAAGCCAACAAACCAACAAACCAACAAACCAACAATCCAACAAACCAACAAGCCAACAAACCAACAAACCAACAAACCAAGTAACCAAAAAGCCAACAAACTAACAAACGAACAAGCCAACAAGCCAACAAACTAACAAACCAACAAACCAACAAGCCAACAAACCAACAAACCATCAAGCCAACAAACCAACAAACAAATAAACCAACAAACCAACAAACCAACAAACCAACAAACCAACAAACCAAAAAACCAACAAACCAACAAACCAACAAACCAACAAGCCAACAAGCCAACAAACCAACAAACCAACATGCCAACAAGCCAACAAACCAACAAACCAACAAGCAAACAAACCAACAAACCAACAAACCAACAAGCCAACAAGCCAACAAACCAACAAAGAAATAAACCAACAAACTAAAAAACCAACAAACCAACAAATCAACAAACCAATAAACTAACAAACCAACAAACCAACAAGCCAACAAACCAACAAACCAACAAACCAACAAGCAAACAAACCAACAAACCAACAAACCAACAAACCAACAAGCCAACAAACCAACAAACAATTAAACCAACAAACCAAAAAACCAACAATCCAACAAACCAACAAACCAACAAACCAGCAAGCCAACAAGCCAACAAACCAACAAACCAACAAAGTAAGTAACCAACAAGCCAACAAACCAACAAACCAACAAGCCAACAAACCAACAAACTAACAAACCAACAAACCAACAAACCAACAAACCAACAAACCAACAAACCAACAAACCAACAAACCAACAAACCAACAAGCCAACAAGCCAACAAATCAACAAACCAACAAACCAACAATCCAACAAACCAACAAGCCAACAAACCAACAAACCAACAAACCAAGTAACCAAAAAGTCAACAAACTAACACACCAACAAGCCAACAAGCCAACAAACCAACAAACCAACAAATCAACAAGCCAACAAGCCAACAAACCAACAAACCAACAAGCCAACAAACCAACAAACCAACAAACCATCAAGCCAACAAACCAACAAACAAATAAACCAACAAACCAACAAACCAACAAACCAACAAACCAACAAACCAAAAAACCAACAAACCAACAAACAAATAAACCAACAAGCCAACAAGCCAACAAACCAACAAACCAACAAACCAACATGCCAACAAGCCAACAAACCAACAAACCAACAAGCAAACAAACCAACAAACCAACAAACCAACAAACCAACAAAGAAATAAACCAACAATACAAAAAACCAACAAACCAACAAACAAACAAACCAATAAACTAACAAACCAACAAACCAACAAGCCAACAAACCAACAAACCAACAAACTAAGTCACCAACAAGCCAACAAACCAACAAACCAACAAGCCAACAAACCAACAAACCAACAAACTAAGTAACCAACAAGCCAACAAACCAACAAACCAACAAGCCAACAAACCAACAAACTAACAAACCAACAAGCCAACAAACCAACAAACCAACAAACCGAGTAACCAAAAAGCCAATAAACTAACAAACCAACAAGCCAACAAGCCAACAAACCAACAAACCAAGAAAGCAACAAGCCAACAAGCCAATAAACCAACAAACCAACAAGCCAACAAACCAACAAACCAACAAACCAACAAGCCAACAAGCCAACAAACCAACAAACCAACAAGCCGAAAAACCAACAAACCAACAAGCCAACAAGCCAACAAACCAACACAAACCAACAAGCTAACAAACCAACAAACCAACAAACCAACAAACCAACAGACCAACAAAGCAACAAACCAACAAACCAACAAGCCAACAAGCCAACAAACCAACAAACCAACAATCCAACAAACCAACAAGCCAACAAACCAACAAACCAACAAACCAAGTAACCAACAAAGCAACAAGCCAACAAGCCAATAAACCAACAAACCAACAAGCCAACAAACCAACAAACCAACAAGCCAACAAGCCAACAAACCAACAAACCAACAAACCAACAAGCCAAAAAACCAACAAACCAACAAACCAACAAGCTAACAAACCAACAAACCAACAAACCAACAAACCAACAAACCAACAAACCAACAAACCAACAAACCAACAAACCAACAAACCAACAAACCAACAAGCCAACAAGCCAACAAACCAACAAACCAACAAACCAACAATCCAACAAACCAACAAGCCAACAAACCAACAAACCAACAAACCAAGTAACCAAAAAGCCAACAAACTAACAAACGAACAAGCCAACAAGCCAACAAACTAACAAACCAACAAACCAACAAGCCAACAAACCAACAAACCATCAAGCCAACAAACCAACAAACAAATAAACCAACAAACCAACAAACCAACAAACCAACAAACCAACAAACCAAAAAACCAACAAACCAACAAACCAACAAACCAACAAGCCAACAAGCCAACAAACCAACAAACCAACATGCCAACAAGCCAACAAACCAACAAACCAACAAGCAAACAAACCAACAAACCAACAAACCAACAAGCCAACAAGCCAACAAACCAACAAAGAAATAAACCAACAAACTAAAAAACCAACAAACCAATAAATCAACAAACCAATAAACTAACAAACCAACAAACCAACAAGCCAACAAACCAACAAACCAACAAACCAACAAGCAAACAAACCAACAAACCAACAAACCAACAAACCAACAAGCCAACAAACCAACAAACAATTAAACCAACAAACCAAAAAACCAACAATCCAACAAACCAACAAACCAACAAACCAGCAAGCCAACAAGCCAACAAACCAACAAACCAACAAAGTAAGTAACCAACAAGCCAACAAACCAACAAACCAACAAGCCAACAAACCAACAAACTAACAAACCAACAAACCAACAAACCAACAAACCAACAAACCAACAAACCAACAAACCAACAAACCAACAAGCCAACAAGCCAACAAATCAACAAACCAACAAACCAACAATCCAACAAACCAACAAGCCAACAAACCAACAAACCAACAAACCAAGTAACCAAAAAGTCAACAAACTAACACACCAACAAGCCAACAAGCCAACAAACCAACAAACCAACAAATCAACAAGCCAACAAGCCAACAAACCAACAAACCAACAAGCCAACAAACCAACAAACCAACAAACCATCAAGCCAACAAACCAACAAACAAATAAACCAACAAACCAACAAACCAACAAACCAACAAACCAACAAACCAAAAAACCAACAAACCAACAAACAAATAAACCAACAAGCCAACAAGCCAACAAACCAACAAACCAACATGCCAACAAGCCAACAAACCAACAAACCAACAAGCAAACAAACCAACAAACCAACAAACCAACAAACCAACAAAGAAATAAACCAACAATACAAAAAACCAACAAACCAACAAACAAACAAACCAATAAACTAACAAACCAACAAACCAACAAGCCAACAAACCAACAAACCAACAAACTAAGTCACCAACAAGCCAACAAACCAACAAACCAACAAGCCAACAAACCAACAAACTAACAAACCAACAAGCCAACAAACCAAAAACCAACAAGCCAACAAGCCAACAAACCAACAACCCAATAAGCCAACAAACCAACAAACATACAAACCAACAAGCCAACAAACCAACAAACAAATAATCCAACAAACCAACAAACCAACAAACCAACAAACCAATGAACCAAAAAACCAACAAACCAACAAGCCAACAAGCCAACAAACCAACAAGCCAACAAACCAACAAACCAACAAACCAACAAGCCAACAAACCAACAAACAAATAAACCAACAAACTAACAAACCAACAAACCAACAAACCAACAAACCAACAAACAAAGAAACCAGAAAACCAACAAACCAACAAGCCAACAAGCCAACAAACCAACAAACTAACAAACCAACTAACCAACAAACGAACTAACCAGCAAACCAACAAGCCATCAAGCCAACAAACCAACAAACCAACAAACCAACAAACTAAGTAACCAACAAGCCAACAAACCAACAAACCAACAAGCCAACAAGCCAACAAACCAACAAACCAACAAGCAAACAAACCAACAAACCAACAAACCAAAAAACCAACAAACCAACAAACCAAGAAACCAACAAACCAACAAACCAACAAACCAACAAACCAACAAACCAACAAACCAACAAGCCAACAAGCCAACAAGCCAACAAACCAAGAAACCAACAAACGAACAAGCCAACAAACCAACAAGCCGATAAACCAACAAACCAACAAACCAAGTAACCAAAAATATATCAAACTAACAAACCAACAAGCCAACAAGCCATTAAACCAACAAACCAACAAAGCAACAGGCCAACAATCCAACAAACCAACAAACCAACAAGCCAACAAACCAACAAACCAATAAAACAACAAGCCAACAAACCAAGAAACAAATAAACCAACAAACCAACAAACCAACAAACCAACAAACCAAAAAACCAACAAACCAACAAAACAACAAGCCAACAAGCCAACAAACCAACAAACCAACAAGCCATCAAGCCAACAAACCAACAAACCAACAAGCAAACAAACCAACAAACCAACAAACCAACAAGGCAACAAACCAACAAACAAATAAACCAACAAACCAAAAAACCAACAATCCAACAAACCAACAAACCAACAAACCAACAAACCAACAAGCCAACAAGCCAACAAACCAACAAACCAACAAACTAAGTAACCAACAAGCCAACAAACCAACAAACCAACAAGCCAACAAACCAACAAACTAACAAACCAACAAGCCAACAAACCAACAAACCAACAAACCGAGTAACCAAAAAGCCAAGAAACTAACAAACCAACAAGCCAACAAGCCAACAAACCAACAAACCAACAAAGCAACAAGCCAACAAGCCAATAAACCAATAAACCAACAAGCCAACAAACCAACAAACCAACAAGCCAACAAGCCAACAAACCAACAAACCAACAAACCAACAAGCCAAAAAACCAACAAACCAACAAGCCAACAAGCCAACAAACCAACAAACCAACAAGCTAACAAACCAACAAACCAACAAACCAACAAACCAACAAACCAACAAACCAACAAACCAACAAGCGAACAAGCCAACAAACCAACAAACCAACAAACCAACAAACCAACAATCCAACAAACCAACAAGCCAACAAACCAACAAACCAACAAACCAAGTAACCAAAAAGCCAACAAACTAACAAACCAACAAGCCAACAAGCCAACAAACCAAGAAACCAACAAAGCAACAAACCAACAAGCCAACAAACCAACAAACCAACAAGCCAACAAACCAACAAACCAACAAACCATCAAGCCAACAAACGAACAAACAAATAAACCAACAAACCGACAAACCAACAAACCAACAAACCAACAAACCAACAAACCAAAAAACCAACAAACCAACAAACCAACAAACCAACAAGCCAACAAGCCAACAAACCAACAAACCAACATGCCAACAAGCCAACAAACCAACAAACCAACAAGCAAACAAACCAACAAACCAACAAACCAACAAGCCAACAAACCAACAAAGAAATAAACCAACAAACCAAAAAACCAACAAACCAACAAACCAACAAACTAACAAACCAACAAACCAACAAGCCAAAAAACCAACAAACCAACAAGCCAACAAGCCAACAAACCAACAAACCAACAAACCAACAAGCTAACAAACCAACAAACCAACAAACCACCAAACCACCAAACCAACAAACCAACAAACCAACAAACCAACAAACCAACAAGCCAACAAGCCAATAAACCAACAAACCAACAAACCAATAATCCAACAAACCAACAAGCCAACAAACCAACAAACCAACAAACCAAGTAACCAAAAAGCCAACAAACTAACAAAATAACAAGCCAACAAGCCAACAAACCAACAAACCAACAAAGCAACAACCCAACAAGCCAACAAACCAACAAACCAACAAGCCAACAAACCAACAAACCAACAAACCATCAAGCCAACAAACCAACAAACAAATAAACCAACAAACCAACAAACCAACAAACCAACAAACCAACAAACCAACAAACCAACAAACCAAAAAACCAGCAAACCAACAAACCAACAAACCAACAAACCAACAAGCCAACAAGCCAACAAACCAACAAACCAACATGCCAACAAGCCAACAAACCAACAAACCAACAAGCAAACAAACCAACAAACCAACAAACCAACAAGCCAACAAACCAACAAAGAAATAAACCAACAAACCAAAAAACCAACAAACCAACAAACCAACAAACCAATAAACTAACAAACCAACAAACCAACAAGCCAACAAACCAACAAACCAACAAACCAACAAATTAATTCACCAACAAGCCAACAAACCAACAAACCAACAAGCCAACAAACCAACAAACTAACAAACCAACAAGCCAACAAACCAAAAACCAACAAGCCAACAAGCCAACAAACCAACAACCCAATAAGCCAACAAACCAACAAACATACAAACCAACAAGCCAACAAATCAACAAACAAATAATCCAACAACCCAACAAACCAACAAACCAACAAACCAACAAACCAAAAAACCAACAAACCAACAACCCAACAAGCCAACAAACCAACAAGCCAACAAACCAACAAACCAACAAACCAACAAGCCAACAAACCAACAAACAAATAAACCAACAAACTAACAAACCAACAAACCAACAAACCAACAAACCAACAAACCAAAAAACCAACAAACCAACAAGCCAACAAGCCAACAAACCAACAAACTAACAAACCAACAAACCAACAAACGAACTAACCAGCAAACCAACAAGCCATCAAGCCAACAAACCAACAAACCAACAAACCAATAAACTAAGTAACCAACAAGCCAACAAACCAACAAACCAACAAACCAACAAGCCAACAAACTAACAAAACAACAAACCAACAAGCCAACAAACCAACAAACCAACAAACCAAAAAACCAACAAACCAACAAACCAAGAAACCAACAAACCAACAAACCAACAAACCAACAAACCAACAAACCAACAAGCCAACAAGACAACAAGCCAACAAACCAAGAAACCAACAAACCAACAAGCCAACAAACCACCAAGCCAACAAACCAACAAACCAACAAACCAAGTATCCAAAAAGATATCAAACTAACAAACCAACAAGCCAACAAGCCATCAAACCAACAAACCAACAAACCAACAAACCAACAAGCCAACAAGCCAACAAACGAACAAACCAACATGCCAACAAGCCAACAAACCAACAAACCAACAAGCAAACAAACCAACAAACCAACAAACCAACAAGCCAACAAACCAACAAAGAAATAAACCAACAAACCAAAAAACCAACAAACCAACAAACCAACAAACCAATAAACTAAAAAACCAACAAACCAACAAGCCAACAAACCAACAAACCAACAAACCAACAAATTAATTCACCAACAAGCCAACAAACCAACAAACCAACAAGCCAACAAACCAACAAACTAACAAACCAACAAGCCAACAAACCAAAAACCAACAAGCCAACAAGCCAACAAACCAACAACCCAATAAGCCAACAAACCAACAAACATACAAACCAACAAGCCAACAAATCAACAAACAAATAATCCAACAACCCAACAAACCAACAAACCAACAAACCAACAAACCAAAAAACCAACAAACCAACAAGCCAACAAGCCAACAAACCAACAAGCCAACAAACCAACAAACCAACAAACCAACAAGCCAACAAACCAACAAACAAATAAACCAACAAACTAACAAACCAACAAACCAACAAACCAACAAACCAAAAAACCAACAAACCAACAAGCCAACAAGCCAACAAACCAACAAACTAACAAACCAACAAACCAACAAACGAACTAACCAGCAAACCAACAAGCCATCAAGCCAACAAACCAACAAACCAACAAACCAATAAACTAAGTAACCAACAAGCCACAAACCAACAAACCAACAAACCAACAAACCAACAAACTAACAAAACAACAAACCAACAAGCCAACAAACCAACAAACCAACAAACCAAAAAACCAACAAACCAACAAACCAAGAAACCAACAAACCAACAAACCAACAAACCAACAAACCAACAAACCAACAAGCCAACAACACAACAAGCCAACAAACCAAGAAACCAACAAACCAACAAGCCAACAAACCACCAAGCCAACAAACCAACAAACCAACAAACCAAGTAACCAAAAAGATATCAAACTAACAAACCAACAAGCCAAGAAGCCATCAAACCAACAAACCAACAAAGCAACAGGCCAACAAGCGAACAAACCAACAAACTAACAAACCAACAAGCCAACAAACCAACAAACCAACAAACCGAGTAACCAAAAAGCCAACAAACTAACAAACCAACAAGCCAACAAGCCAACAAACCAACAAACCAACAAAGCAACAAGCCAACAAGCCAATAAACCAATAAACCAACAAGCCAACAAACCAACAAACCAACAAGCCAACAAGCCAACAAACCAACAAACCAACAAACCAACAAGCCAAAAAACCAACAAACCAACAAGCCAACAAGCCAACAAACCAACAAACCAACAAGCTAACAAACCAACAAACCAACAAACCAACAAACCAACAAACCAACAAACCAACAAACCAACAAGCGAACAAGCCAACAAACCAACAAACCAACAAACCAACAATCCAACAAACCAACAAGCCAACAAACCAACAAACCAAGTAACCAAAAAGCCAACAAACTAACAAACCAACAAGCCAACAAGCCAACAAACCAAGAAACCAACAAAGCAACAAGCCAACAAGCCAACAAACCAACAAACCAACAAGCCAACAAACCAACAAACCAACAAACCATCAAGCCAACAAACCAACAAACAAATAAACCAACAAACCGACAAACCAACAAACCAACAAACCAACAAACCAACAAACCAAAAAACCAACAAACCAACAAGCCAACAAGCCAACAAACCAACAAACCAACATGCCAACAAGCCAACAAACCAACAAACCAACAAGCAAACAAACCAACAAACCAACAAACCAACAAGCCAACAAACCAACAAAGAAATAAACCAACAAACCAAAAAACCAACAAACCAACAAACCAACAAACCAATAAACTAACAAACCAACAAACCAAGAAGCCCAAAAACCAACAAACCAACAAGCCAACAAGCCAACAAACCAACAAACCAACAAACCAACAAGCTAACAAACCAACAAACCAACAAACCACCAAACCAAGAAACCAACAAACCAACAAACCAACAAACCAACAAGCCAACAAGCCAATAAACCAACAAACCAACAAACCAATAATCCAACAAACCAACAAGCCAACAAACCAACAAACCAACAAACCAAGTAACCAAAAAGCCAACAAACTAACAAACCAACAAGCCAACAAGCCAACAAACCAACAAACCAACAAAGCAACAACCCAACAAGCCAACAAACCAACAAACCAACAAGCCAACAAACCAACAAACCAACAAACCATCAAGCCAACAAACCAACAAACAAATAAACCAACAAACCAACAAACCAACAAACCAACAAACCAACAAACCAACAAACCAACAAACCAACAAACCAAAAAACCAACAAACCAACAAACCAACAAACCAACAAGCCAACAAGCCAACAAACCAACAAACCAACATGCCAACAAGCCAACAAACCAACAAACCAACAAGCAAACGAACCAACAAACCAACAAACCAACAAGCCAACAAACCAACAAAGAAATAAACCAACAAACCAAAAAACCAACAAACCAAGAAACCAACAAACCAATAAACTAACAAACCAACAAACCAACAAGCCAACAAACCAACAAACCAACAAACCAACAAATTAAGTCACCAACAAGCCAACAAACCAACAAACCAACAAGCCAACAAACCAACAAACTAACAAACCAACAAGCAAACAAACCAAAAACCAACAAGCCAACAAGCCAACAAACCAACAACCCAATAAGCCAACAAACCAACAAACATACAAACCAACAAGCCAACAAACCAACAAACAAATAATCCAACAACCCAACAAACCAACAAACCAACAAACCAACAAACCAAAAAACCAACAAACCAACAAGTCAACAAGCCAACAAACCAACAAGCCAACAAACCAACAAACCAACAAACCAACAAGCCAACAAACCAACAAACAAATAAACCAACAAACTAACAAACCAACAAACCAACAAACCAACAAACCAACAAACCAAAAAACCAACAAACCAACAAGCCAACAAGCCAACAAACCAACAAACTAACAAACCAACAAACCAACAAACGAACTAACCAGCAAACCAACAAGCCATCAAGCCAACAAACCAACAAACCAACAAACCAATAAACTAAGTAACCAACAAGCCAACAAACCAACAAACCAACAAACCAACAAGCCAACAAACTAACAAAACAACAAACCAACAAGCCAACAAACCAACAAACCAACAAACCAAAAAACCAACAAACCAACAAACCAAGAAACCAACAAACCAACAAACCAACAAACCAACAAACCAACAAACCAACAAGACAACAATCCAACAAACCAAGAAACCAACAAACCAACAATCCAACAAACTACCAAGCCAACAAACCAACAAACCAACAAACCAAGTAACCAAAAAGATATCAAACTAACAAACGAACAAGCCAACAAGCCATCAAACCAACAAACCAACAAAGCAATAGGCCAACAAGCCAACAAACCAACAAACCAACAAGCCAACAAACCAACAAACCAACAAACCAACAAGCCAACAAACCAACAAACAAATAAACCAACAAACCAACAAACCAATTAACCAACAAATCAACAAACCAAAAAACCAAAAAACCAACAAACCAACAAAACAACAAGCCAACAAGCCAACAAACCAACAAACCAACAAGCCAACAAGCCAACAAGCCAACAAACCAACAAACCAACAAGCAAACAAACCAACAAATCAACAAACCAACAATCCAACAAACCAACCAACAAATAAACCAACAAACCAAAAAACCAACAATCCAACAAACCAACACAGCAACAAACCAACAAACCAACAAGCCAACAAGCCAACAAACCAACAAACCAACAAACCAACAAACAAAGTAACCAACAAGCCAACAAACCAACAAACCAACAAGCCAACAAACCAACAAACTAACAAACCAACAAACCAACAAACCGAGTAACCAAAAAGCCAACAAACTAACAAACCAACAAGCCAACAAGCCAACAAACCAACAAACCAACAAAGCAACAAGCCAGCAAGCCAATAAACCAATAAACCAACAAGCCAACAAACCAACAAACCAACAAGCCAACAAGCCAACAAACCAACAAACCAACAAACCAACAAGCCAAAAAACCAACAAACCAACAAGCCAACAAGCCAACAAACCAACAAACCAACAAGCTAACAAACCAACAAACCAACAAACCAACAAACCAACAAACCAACAAGCCAACAAGCCAACAAACCAACAAACCAACAAACCAAGTAACCAAAAAGCCAACAAACTAACAAACCAACAAGCCAACAAGCCAACAAACCAAGAAACCAACAAAGCAACAAGCCAACAAGCCAACAAACCAACAAACCAACAAGCCAACAAACCAACAAACCAACAAACCATCAAGCCAACAAACCAACAAACCAACAAACCAACAAACCAACAAGCTAACAAACCAACAAACCAACAAACCACCAAACCAACAAACCAACAAACCAACAAACCAACAAACCAACAAGCCAACAAGCCAATAAACCAACAAACCAACAAACCAACAAACCAATAATCCAACAAACCAACAAGCCAACAAACCAACAAACCAACAAACCAAGTAATCAAAAAGCCAACAAACTAACAAACCAACAAGCCAACAAGCCAACAAACCAACAAACCAACAAAGCAACAACCCAACAAGCCAACAAACCAACAAACCAACAAGCCAACAAACCAACAAACCAACAAACCATCAAGCCAACAAACCAACAAACAAATAAACCAACAAACCAACAAACCAACAAACCAACAAACCAACAAACCAACAAACCAACAAACCAAAAAACCAACAAACCAACAAACCAACAAACCAACAAGCCAACAAGCCAACAAACCAACAAACCAACATGCCAACAAGCCAACAAACCAACAAACCAACAAGCAAACAAACCAACAAACCAACAAACCAACAAGCCAACAAACCAACAAAGAAATAAACCAACAAACCAAAAAACCAACAAACCAACAAACCAACAAACCAATAAACTAACAAACCAACAAACCAACAAGCCAACAAACCAACAAACCAACAAACCAACAAATTAAGTCACCAACAAGCCAACAAACCAAAAACCAACAAGCCAACAAGCCAACAACCCAACAACCCAATAAGCCAACAAACCAACAAACATACAAACCAACAAGCCAACAAACCAACAAACAAATAATCCAACAAACCAACAAACCAACAAACCAACAAACCAACAAACCAAAAAACCAACAAACCAACAAGCCAACAAGCCAACAAACCAAAAAGCCAACAAACCAACAAACCAACAAACCGACAAGCCAACAAACCAACAAACAAATAAACCAACAAACTAACAAACCAACAAACCACCAAACCAACAAACCAACAAACCAAAAAACCAACAAACCAACAAGCCAACAAGCCAACAAACCAACAAACTAACAAACCAACAAACCAACAAACGAACTAACCAGCAAACCAACAAGCCATCAAGCCAACAAACCAACAAACTAACAAACCAATAAACTAAGTAACCAACAAGCCAACAAACCAACAAACCAACAAACCAACAAGCCAACAAACTAACAAAACAACAAACCAACAAGCCAACAAACCAACAAACCAACAAACCAAAAAACCAACAAACCAACAAACCAAGAAACCAACAAACCAACAAACCAACAAACCAACAAACCAACAAACCAACAAGCCAACAAGACAACAAGCTAACAAACCAAGAAGCCAACAAACCAACAAGCCAACAAACCACCAAGCCAACAAACCAACAAACCAACAAACCAAGTAACCAAAAAGATATCAAACTAACAAACCAACAAGCCAACAAGCCATCAAACCAACAAACCAACAAAGCAACAGGCCAACAAGCCAACAAACCAACAAACCAACAAGCCAACAAACCAACAAACCAACAAACCAATAAGCCAACAAACCAACAAGCCAACAAACCAACAAACAAATAAACCAACAAACCAACAAACCAACAAACCAACAAACCAACAAACCAAAAAACCAACAAACCAACAAAACAACAAAACAACAAAACAACAAGCCAACAAGCCAACAAACCAACAAACCAACAAACATACAAACCAACAAGCCAACAAACCAACAAACAAATAATCCAACAACCCAACAAACCAACAAACCAACAAACCAACAAACCAAAAAACCAACAAACCAACAAGTCAACAAGCCAACAAACCAACAAGCCAACAAACCAACAAACCAACAAACCAACAAGCCAACAAACCAACAAACAAATAAACCAACAAACTAACAAACCAACAAACCAACAAACCAACAAACCAACAAACCAAAAAACCAACAAACCAACAAGCCAACAAGCCAACAAACCAACAAACTAACAAACCAACAAACCAACAAACGAACTAACCAGCAAACCAACAAGCCATCAAGCCAACAAACCAACAAACCAACAAACCAATAAACTAAGTAACCAACAAGCCAACAAACCAACAAACCAACAAACCAACAAGCCAACAAACTAACAAAACAACAAACCAACAAGCCAACAAACCAACAAACCAACAAACCAAAAAACCAACAAACCAACAAACCAAGAAACCAACAAACCAACAAACCAACAAACCAACAAACCAACAAACCAACAAGACAACAATCCAACAAACCAAGAAACCAACAAACCAACAATCCAACAAACTACCAAGCCAACAAACCAACAAACCAACAAACCAAGTAACCAAAAAGATATCAAACTAACAAACGAACAAGCCAACAAGCCATCAAACCAACAAACCAACAAAGCAATAGGCCAACAAGCCAACAAACCAACAAACCAACAAGCCAACAAACCAACAAGCCAACAAACCAACAAGCCAACAAACCAACAAACAAATAAACCAACAAACCAACAAACCAACAAACCAACAAACCAACAAACCAAAAAACCAAAAAACCAACAAACCAACAAAACAACAAGCCAACAAGCCAACAAACCAACAAACCAACAAGCCAACAAGCCAACAAACCAACAAACCAACAAGCAAACAAACCAACAAATCAACAAACCAACAATCCAACAAACCAACCAACAAATAAACCAACAAACCAAAAAACCAACAATCCAACAAACCAACACAGCAACAAACCAACAAACCAACAAGCCAACAAGCCAACAAACCAACAAACCAACAAACCAACAAACAAAGTAACCAACAAGCCAACAAACCAACAAACCAACAAGCCAACAAACCAACAAACTAACAAACCAACAAACCAACAAACCGAGTAACCAAAAAGCCAACAAACTAACAAACCAACAAGCCAACAAACCAACAAATCAACAAACCAACAAAGCAACAAGCCAGCAAGCCAATAAACCAATAAACCAACAAGCCAACAAACCAACAAACCAACAAGCCAACAAGCCAACAAACCAACAAACCAACAAACCAACAAGCCAAAAAACCAACAAACCAACAAGCCAACAAGCCAACAAACCAACAAACCAACAAGCTAACAAACCAACAAACCAACAAACCAACAAACCAACAAACCAACAAGCCAACAAGCCAACAAACCAACAAACCAACAAACCAAGTAACCAAAAAGCCAACAAACTAACAAACCAACAAGCCAACAAGCCAACAAACCAAGAAACCAACAAACCATCAAGCCAACAAACCAACAAACAAATAAACCAACAAACCAACAAACCAACAAACCAATAAACCAACAAACCAACAAACCAACAAGCTAACAAACCAACAAACCAACAAACCACCAAACCAACAAACCAACAAACCAACAAACCAACAAGCCAACAAGCCAATAAACCAACAAACCAACAAACCAACAAACCAATAATCCAACAAACCAACAAGCCAACAAACCAACAAACCAACAAACCAAGTAATCAAAAAGCCAACAAACTAACAAACCAACAAGCCAACAAGCCAACAAACCAACAAACCAACAAAGCAACAACCCAACAAGCCAACAAACCAACAAACCAACAAGCCAACAAACCAACAAACCAACAAACCATCAAGCCAACAAACCAACAAACAAATAAACCAACAAACCAACAAACCAACAAACCAACAAACCAACAAACCAACAAACCAACAAACCAACAAACCAAAAAACCAACAAACCAACAAACCAACAAACCAACAAGCCAACAAGCCAACAAACCAACAAACCAACATGCCAACAAGCCAACAAACCAACAAACCAACAAGCAAACAAACCAACAAACCAACAAACCAACAAGCCAACAAACCAACAAAGAAATAAACCAACAAACCAAAAAACCAACAAACCAACAAACCAACAAACCAATAAACTAACAAACCAACAAACCAACAAGCCAACAAACCAACAAACCAACAAACCAACAAATTAAGTCACCAACAAGCCAACAAACCAAAAACCAACAAGCCAACAAGCCAACAAACCAACAACCCAATAAGCCAACAAACCAACAAACATACAAACCAACAAGCCAACAAACCAACAAACAAATAATCCAACAAACCAACAAACCAACAAACCAACAAACCAACAAACCAAAAAACCAACAAACCAACAAGCCAACAAGCCAACAAACCAACAAGCCAACAAACCAACAAACCAACAAACCGACAAGCCAACAAACCAACAAACAAATAAACCAACAAACTAACAAACCAACAAACCACCAAACCAACAAACCAACAAACCAACAAACCAAAAAACCAACAAACCAACAAGCCAACAAGCCAACAAACCAACAAACTAACAAACCAACAAACCAACAAACGAACTAACCAGCAAACCAACAAGCCATCAAGCCAACAAACCAACAAACTAACAAACCAATAAACTAAGTAACCAACAAGCCAACAAACCAACAAACCAACAAACCAACAAGCCAACAAACTAACAAAACAACAAACCAACAAGCCAACAAACCAACAAACCAACAAACCAAAAAACCAACAAACCAACAAACCAAGAAACCAACAAACCAACAAACCAACAAACCAACAAACCAACAAACCAACAAGCCAACAAGACAACAAGCTAACAAACCAAGAAACCAACAAACCAACAAGCCAACAAACTACCAAGCCAACAAACCAACAAACCAACAAACCAAGTAACCAAAAAGATATCAAACTAACAAACCAACAAGCCAACAAGCCATCAAACCAACAAACCAACAAAGCAACAGGCCAACAAGCCAACAAACCAACAAACCAACAAGCCAACAAACCAACAAACCAACAAACCAACAAGCCAACAAACCAACAAACAAATAAACCAACAAACCAACAAACCAACAAACCAACAAACCAACAAACCAAAAAACCAACAAACCAACAAAACAACAAGCCAACAAGCCAACAAACCAACAAACCAACAAGCCAACAAGCCAACAAACCAACAAACCAACAAGCAAACAAACCAACAAATCAACAAACCAACAAGCCAACAAACCAACAAACAAATAAACCAACAAACCAAAAAACCAACAATACAACAAACCAACACACCAACAAACCAACAAACCAACAAGCCAACAAGCCAACAAACCAACAAACCAACAAACCAACAAACTAAGTAACCAACAAGCCAACAAACCAACAAACCAACAAGCCAACAAACCAACAAACAAACAAACCAACAAACCAACAAACCGAGTAACCAAAAAGCCAACAAACTAACAAACCAACAAGCCAACAAGCCAACAAACCAACAAATCAACAAAGCAACAAGCCAACAAGCCAATAAACCAATAAACCAACAAGCCAACAAACCAACAAACCAACAAGCCAACAAGCCAACAAACCAACAAACCAACAAACCAACAAGCCAAAAAACCAACAAACCAACAAGCCAACAAGCCAACAAACCAACAAACCAACAAGCTAACAAACCAACAAACCAACAAACCAACAAAACAACAAGCCAACAAGCCAACAAACCAACAAACCAACAAACCAAGTAACCAAAAAGCCAACAAACTAACAAACCAACAAGCCAACAAGCCAACAAACCAAGAAACCAACAAAGCAACAAGCCAAGAAGCCAACAAACCAACAAACCAACAAGCCAACAAACCAACAAACCAACAAACCATCAAGCCAACAAAGAAACAAACAAATAAACCAACAAACCAACAAACCAACAAACCAACAAACCAACAAACCAACAAACCAAAAAACCAACAAACCAACAAACCAACAAACCAACAAGCCAACAAGCCAACAAACCAACAAACCAACATGCCAACAAGCCAACAAACCAACAAACCAACAAGCAAACAAACCAACAAACCAACAAACCAACAAGCCAACAAACCAACAAACCAACAAACTAAGTCACCAACAAGCCAACAAACCAACAAACCAACAAGCCAACAAACCAACAAACTAACAAACCAACAAGCCAACAAACCAAAAACCAACAAGCCAACAAGCCAACAAACCAACAAACCAATAAGCCAACAAACCAACAAACATACAAACCAACAAGCCAACAAACCAACAAACAAATAAATTAACAAACCAACAAACCAAAAAACCAACAAACCAACAAGCCAACAAGCCAACAAACCAACAAGCCAACAAACCAACAAACCAACAAACCAACAAGCCAACAAACCAACAAACAAATAAACCAACAAACTAACAAACCAACAAACCAACAAACCAACAAACCAACAAACCAAAAAACCAACAAACCAACAAGCCAACAAGCCAACAAACCAACAAACTAACAAACCAACAAACCAACAAACGAACTAACCAACAAACCAACAAGCCATCAAGCCAACAAACCAACAAACCAACAAACCAACAAAATAAGTAACCAACAAGCCAACAAACCAACAAACCAACAAGCCAACAAGCCAACAAACCAACAAACCAACAAGCCAACAAACCAACAAACCGACAAACCAAAAAACGAACAAACCAACAAACCAACAAACCAACAAACCAACAAACCAACGAACCAACAAGCCAACAAGCCAACAAACCAACAAACCAACAAACCAACAAGCCAACAAGCCAACAAACCAACAAACCAACAAACCAAGTAACCAAAAAGCCAACAAACTAACAAACCAACAAGCCAACAAGCCAACAAACCAACAAACCAACAAAGCAACAAGTCAACAAGCCAACAAACCAACAAACCAACAAGCCAACAAACCATCAAACGAACAAGCCAACAAGCCAACAAACCAACAAACCAACAAACCAACAAGCCAGCAAACCAAGAAACCAACAAGCCAACAAACCAACAAACCAACAAACCAACAAACCAACAAGCCAACAAGCGAACAAAACAACAAACGAACAAGCTAACAAACCAACAAATCAACAAACCAACAAGCCAACAAACCAACAAACTAAGTAACCAACAAGCCAACAAACCAAGTAACCAAAAAGCCAACAAGCCAACAAGCCAACAAACCAACAAACCAACAAGCCAACAAACCAACAAACCAACAAGCCAACAAGCCAACAAACCAACAAACCAACAAACCAACAAACCAACAAACCAACAAGCCAACAAACCAACAAACCAAAAAACCAACAAACCAACAAACCAACAAGCCAACAAGCCAAGAAACCAACAAACCAATAAGCCAACAAACCAACAAACCAACAAAATATGTAACCAACAAGCCAACAAACCAAAAAACCAACAAACCAACAAACCAACAAACCAACAAACCAACAAACCAACAAGCCAACAAGCCAACAAACCAACAAACCAACAAACCAACAAGCCAACAAACCAACAAGCCAACAAACCAAGTAACCAAAAAGCCAACAAACTAACAAACCAACAAGCAAACAAGCCAACAAACCAACAAACCAACAAACCAACAAGCCAGCAAACCAACAAACAAATAAACCAACAAACCAACAAACCAACAAACCAACAAACCAACAAACCAACAAACCAACAAACCAACAAACCAAAAAACCAACAAACCAACAAACCAACAAGCCAACAAGCCAACAAACCAACAAACCAACAAGCCAACAAACCAACAAACCAACAAGCCAACAAACCAACAAACAAACAAACCAACAAGCCAACAAACCAACAAACCAACAAACCGACAAAGCAACAAGCCAACAAGCCAACAAACCAACAAACCAACAAGCAAACAAACACACAAACCAACAAGCCAACAAGCCAACAAACCAACAAACCAACAAACCAACAAGCCAACAAACCAACAAACCAACAAGCCAACAAGCCAACAAACCAACAAACCAACAAGCCAACAAACCAACAAGCCAACAAACCAACAAACCAACTAACCAAGTAACCAAAAAGCCAACAAACTAACAAACCAACAAGCCAAAAAGCCAACAAACCAACAAACCAACAAAGCAACAAGCCAACAAGCGAACAAACCAACAAACCAACAAGCCAACAAACCAACAAACCAACAAACCAACAAACCAACAAACCAACAAACCAACAAACCAACAAACAAATAAACCAACAAACCAACAAACCAACAAACCAACAAACCAACAAGCCAACAAACCAACAAACCAACAAGCCAACAAGCCAACAAACCAACAAACCAACAAGCCAACAAACCAACAAGCCAACAAACCAACAAACCAACTAACCAAGTAACCAAAAAGCCAACAAACTAACAAACCAACAAGCCAAAAAGCCAACAAACCAACAAACCAACAAAGCAACAAGCCAACAAGCCAACAAACCAACAAACCAACAAGCCAACAAACCAACAAACCAACAAGCCAACAAGCCAACAAACCAACAAACCAACAAGCCAACAAACCAACAAGCCAACAAACCAACAAACCAACTAACCAAGTAACCAAAAAGCCAACAAACTAACAAACCAACAAACCAACAAGCCAACAAGCCAACAAACCAACAAACCAACAAGCCAACAAGCCAACAAACCAACAAACCAACAAGCCAACAAACCAACAAACCAACAAACCAACAAGCCAACAAAGCAACAAACAAATAAACCAACAAACCAAAAAACCAACAAACCAGCAAACCAACAAACCAACAAACCAAAAAACCAACAAGCCAACAATCCAACAAATCAATAAACCAACAAGCCAACAAACCAACAAACCAACAAACCAACAAGCCAACAATCCAACAAATCAATAAACCAACAAGCCAACAAACCAACAAACCAACAAACCAACATGCCAACAAGCCAACAAACAAATAAACCAACAAACAAAAAAACCAACAAACCAACAAACCAACAAACCAACAAACCAACAAACCAACAAGCAAACAAGCAAACAAACCAACAAACCAACAAGCCAACAAGCCAACAAACCAACAAACCAACAAACCAACAAACCAACAAACCAACAAACCAACAAACCAACAAGCCAACAAGCCAACAAACCAACAAGCCAACAAACCAACAAACAAACAAACCAAGTCACCAAAAAGCCAACAAACTAATAAACCAACAAGCAAACAAGCCAACAAACCAACAAACCAACAAACCAACAAGCCAACAAACCAACAAACAAATAAACCAACATACCAACAAACCAACAAACCAACAAACCAACAAACCAACAAACCAACAAACCAAAAAACCAACAAACCAACAAACCAACAAGCCAACAAGCCAACAAACCAACAAACCAACAAGCCAACAAGCCAACAAACCAACAAACCAACAAGCCAACAAACCAACAAACAAACAAACCAACAAGCCAACAAACCAACAAACCAACAAACCGACAAAGCAACAAGCCAACAAGCCAACAAACCAACAAACCAACAAGCCAACAAACACACAAACCAACAAGCCAACAAGCCAACAAACCAACAAACCAACAAACCAACAAGCCAACAAACCAACAAACCAACAAGCCAACAAGCCAACAAACCAACAAACCAACAAGCCAACAAACCAACAAGCCAACAAACCAACAAACCAACTAACCAAGTAACCAAAAAGCCAACAAACTAACAAACCAACAAGCCAACAAGCCAACAAACCAACAAACCAGCAAAGCAACAAGCCACCAAGGCAACAAACCAACAAACCAACAAGCCAACAAACCAACAAACCAACAAACCAACAAACCAACAAACCAACAAACAAATAAACCAACAAACCAACAAACCAACAAACCAACAAACCAACAAACCAACAAACCAACAAACCAACAAACCAACAAACCAAAAAACCAACAAACCAACAAACCAACAAGCCAACAAGCCAACAAACCAACAAACCAAAAAGCCAACACACTAACAAACCAACAAGCCAACAAGCCAACAAACCAACAAACCAACAAAGCAACAAGCCAACAAGCCAATAAACCAACAAACCAACAAGCCAACAAACCAACAAACCAACAAGCCAACAAGCCAACAAACCAACAAACCAACAAACCAACAAGCCAAAAAACCAACAAACCAACAAGCCAACAAGCCAACAAACCAACAAACCAACAAGCTAACAAACCAACAAACCAACAAACCAACAAACCAACAAACCAACAAACCAACAAACCAACAAACCAACAAGCCAACAAGCCAACAAACCAACAAACCAACAATCCAACAAACCAACAAGCCAACAAATCAACAAACCAACAAACCAAGTAACCAAAAAGCCAACAAGCTAACAAACCAACAAGCCAACAAGCCAACAAAACAACAAACCAACAAACCAACAAGCCAACAAACCAACAAACCAACAAACCAACAAACCAACAAACCAACAAACAGCAAACCAACAAGCCAACAAGCCAACAAACCAACAAACCAACAAGCCAACAAACCAACAAACCAACAAACCAACAAACCAACAAACCAACAAGCCAACAAACCAACAAGCCAACAAACCAACAAACCAACAAACCAAGTAACCAAAAAGCCAACAAACTAACAAACCAACAAGCCAACAAGCCAACAAACCAACAAACCAACAAAGCAACAAACCAACAAGCCAACAAACCAACAAACCAACAACCCAACAAACCAACAAACCAACAAGACAACAAGCCAACAAACCAACAAACCAACACACCAACAAGCCACCAAACCAACAAACCAACAAGCCAACAAGCCAACAAACCAACAAACCAACAAGCCAACAAACCAACAAACCAACAAACCAACAAACCAACAAACCAACAAAACAACAAGCCAACAAGCCAACAAACCAACAAATCAACAAGCCAACAAGCCAACAAACCAACAAACCAACAAGCAAACAAACCAACAAATCAACAAACCAACAAGCCAACAAACCAACAAACAAATAAACCAACAAACCAAAAAACCAACAATACAACAAACCAACACACCAACAAACCAACAAACCAACAAGCCAACAAGCCAACAAACCAACAAACCAACAAACCAACAAACTAAGTAACCAACAAGCCAACAAACCAACAAACCAACAAGCCAACAAACCAACAAACTAACAAACCAACAAACCAACAAACCGAGTAACCAAAAAGCCAACAAACTAACAAACCAACAAGCCAACAAGCCAACAAACCAACAAACCAACAAAGCAACAAGCCAACAAGCCAATAAACCAATAAACCAACAAGCCAACAAACCAACAAACCAACAAGCCAACAAGCCAACAAACCAACAAACCAACAAACCAACAAGCCAAAAAACCAACAAACCAACAAGCCAACAAGCCAACAAACCAACAAACCAACAAGCTAACAAACCAACAAACCAACAAACCAACAAACCAACAAGCCAACAAGCCAACAAACCAACAAACCAACAAACCAAGTAACCAAAAAGCCAACAAACTAATAAACCAACAAGCCAACAAGCCAACAAACCAAGAAACCAACAAAGCAACAAGCCAAGAAGCCAACAAACCAACAAACCAACAAGCCAACAAACCAACAAACCAACAAACCAACAAACCATCAAGCCAACAAACCAACAAACAAATAAACCAACAAACCAACAAACCAACAAACCAACAAACCAACAAACCAACAAACCAAAAAACCAACAAACCAACAAACCAACAAACCAACAAGCCAACAAGCCAACAAACCAACAAACCAACATGCCAACAAGCCAACAAACCAACAAACCAACAAGCAAACAAACCAACAAACCAACAAACCAACAAGCCAACAAACCAACAAACCAACAAACTAAGTCACCAACAAGCCAACAAACCAACAAACCAACAAGCCAACAAACCAACAAACTAACAAACCAACAAGCCAACAAACCAAAACCAACAAGCCAACAAGCCAACAAACCAACAAACCAATAAGCCAACAAACCAACAAACATACAAACCAACAAGCCAACAAACCAACAAACAAATAAACCAACAAACCAACAAACCAAAAAACCAACAAACCAACAAGCCAACAAGCCAACAAACCAACAAGCCAACAAACCAACAAACCAACAAACCAACAAGCCAACAAACCAACAAACAAATAAACCAACAAACTAACAAACCAACAAACCAACAAACCAACAAACCAACAAACCAAAAAACCAACAAACCAACAAACCAACAAGCCAACAAACCAACAAACTAACAAACCAACAAACCAACAAACGAACTAACCAACAAACCAACAAGCCATCAAGCCAACAAACCAACAAACCAACAAACCAACAAAATAAGTAACCAACAAGCCAACAAACCAACAAACCAACAAGCCAACAAGCCAACAAACCAACAAACCAACAAGCCAACAAACCAACAAACCGACAAACCAAAAAACGAACAAACCAACAAACCAACAAACCAACAAACCAACAAACCAACGAACCAACAAGCCAACAAGCCAACAAACCAACAAACCAACAAACCAACAAGCCAACAAACCATCAAACGAACAAGCCAACAAGCCAACAAACCAACAAACCAACAAACCAACAAGCCAGCAAACCAACAAATTAACAAGCCAACAAACCAACAAACCAACAAACCAAAAAACGAACAAACCAACAAACCAACAAACCAACAAACCAACAAACCAACAAAATAAGTAACCAACAAGCCAACAAACCAACAAACCAACAAGCCAACAAGCCAACAAACCAACAAACCAACAAGCCAACAAACCAACAAACCGACAAACCAAAAAACGAACAAACCAACAAACCAACAAACCAACAAACCAACAAACCAACGAACCAACAAGCCAACAAGCCAACAAACCAACAAACCAACAAACCAACAAGCCAACAAGCCAACAAACCAACAAACCAACAAACCAAGTAACCAAAAAGCCAACAAACTAACAAACCAACAAGCCAACAAGCCAACAAACCAACAAACCAACAAAGCAACAAGTCAACAAGCCAACAAACCAACAAACCAACAAGCCAACAAACCATCAAACGAACAAGCCAACAAGCCAACAAACCAACAAACCAACAAACCAACAAGCCAGCAAACCAACAAATTAACAAGCCAACAAACCAACAAACCAACAAACCAACAAACCAACAAGCCAACAAGCGAACAAAACAACAAACGAACAAGCTAACAAACCAACAAATCAACAAACCAACAAGCCAACAAACCAACAAACTAAGTAACCAACAAGCCAACAAACCAAGTAACCAAAAAGCCAACAAGCCAACAAACCAACAAACCAACAGGCCAACAAACCAACAAACCAACAAGCCAATAAGCCAACAAACCAACAAACCAACAAACCAACAAACCAACAAGCCAACAAACCAACAAACCAAAAAACCAACAAACCAACAAACCAACAAGCCAACAAGCCAAGAAACCAACAAACCAACAAGCCAACAAACCAACAAACCAACAAAATATGTAACCAACAAGCCAACAAACCAAAAAACCAACAAACCAACAAACCAACAAACCAACAAACCAACAAACCAACAAGCCAACAAGCCAACAAACCAACAAACCAACAAACCAACAAGCCAACAAACCAACAAGCCAACAAACCAAGTAACCAAAAAGCCAACAAACTAACAAACCAACAAGCAAACAAGCCAACAAACCAACAAACCAACAAACCAACAAGCCAGCAAACCAACAAACAAATAAACCAACAAACCAACAAACCAACAAACCAACAAACCAACAAACCAACAAACCAACAAACCAACAAACCAACAAACCAACAAACCAAAAAACCAACAAACCAACAAACCAACAAGCCAACAAGCCAACAAACCAACAAACCAACAAGCCAACAAGCCAACAAACCAACAAACCAACAAGCCAACAAACCAACAAACAAACAAACCAACAAGCCAACAAACCAACAAACCAACAAACCGACAAAGCAACAAGCCAACAAGCCAACAAACCAACAAACCAACAAGCCAACAAACACACAAACCAACAAGCCAACAAGCCAACAAACCAACAAACCAACAAACCAACAAGCCAACAAACCAACAAACCAACAAGCCAACAAGCCAACAAACCAACAAACCAACAAGCCAACAAACCAACAAGCCAACAAACCAACAAACCAACTAACCAAGTAACCAAAAAGCCAACAAACTAACAAACCAACAAGCCAAAAAGCCAACAAACCAACAAACCAACAAAGCAACAAGCCAACAAGCCAACAAACCAACAAACCAACAAGCCAACAAACCAACAAACCAACAAACCAACAAACCAACAAACCAACAAACAAATAAACCAACAAACCAACAAACCAACAAACCAACAAACCAACAAACCAACAAACCAACAAACCAAAAAACCAACAAACCAACAAACCAACAAGCCAACAAGCCAACAAACCAACAAACCAACAAGCCAACAAGCCAACAAACCAACAAACCAACAAGCCAACAAACCAACAAACCAACAAACCAACAAGCCAACAAAGCAACAAACAAATAAACCAACAAACCAAAAAACCAACAAACCAGCAAACCAACAAACCAACAAACCAAAAAACCAACAAGCCAACAATCCAACAAATCAACAAACCAACAAGCCAACAAACCAACAAACCAACAAACCAACATGCCAACAAGCCAACAAACAAACAAACCAACAAGCAAACAAACTAACAAACCAACAAACCAACAAGTCAACAAACCAACAAACAAATAAACCAACAAACCAAAAAACCAACAAACCAACAAACCAACAAACCAACAAACCAAAAAACCAACAAGCAAACAAGCAAACAAACCAATAAACCAACAAGCCAACAAGCCAATAAACCAACAAACCAACAAACCAACAAACCAACAAACCAACAAACCAACAAACCAACAAGCCAACAAGCCAACAAACCAACAAGCCAACAAACCAACAAACAAACAAACCAAGTCACCAAAAAGCCAACAAACTAACAAACCAACAAGCAAACAAGCCAACAAACCAAGTAACCAAAAAGCCAACAAACTAACAAACCAACAAGCAAACAAGCCAACAAACCAACAAACCAACAAACCAACAAGCCAGCAAACCAACAAACAAATAAACCAACAAACCAACAAACCAACAAACCAACAAACCAACAAACCAACAAACCAACAAACCAACAAACCAACAAACCAACAAACCAAAAAACCAACAAACCAACAAACCAACAAGCCAACAAGCCAACAAACCAACAAACCAACAAGCCAACAAGCCAACAAACCAACAAACCAACAAGCCAACAAACCAACAAACAAACAAACCAACAAGCCAACAAACCAACAAACCAACAAACCGACAAAGCAACTAGCCAACAAGCCAACAAACCAACAAACCAACAAGCCAACAAACACACAAACCAACAAGCCAACAAGCCAACAAACCAACAAACCAACAAACCAACAAGCCAACAAACCAACAAACCAACAAGCCAACAAGCCAACAAACCAACAAACCAACAAGCCAACAAACCAACAAGCCAACAAACCAACAAACCAACTAACCAAGTAACCAAAAAGCCAACAAACTAACAAACCAACAAGCCAAAAAGCCAACAAACCAACAAACCAACAAAGCAACAAGCCAACAAGCCAACAAACCAACAAACCAACAAGCCAACAAACCAACAAACCAACAAACCAACAAACCAACAAACAAATAAACCAACAAACCAACAAACCAACAAACCAACAAACCAACAAACCAACAAACCAACAAACCAAAAAACCAACAAACCAACAAACCAACAAGCCAACAAGCCAACAAACCAACAAACCAACAAGCCAACAAGCCAACAAACCAACAAACCAACAAGCCAACAAACCAACAAACCAACAAACCAACAAGCCAACAAAGCATTAAACAAATAAACCAACAATCCAAAAAACCAACAAACCAGCAAACCAACAAACCAACAAACCAAAAAACCAACAAGCCAACAATCCAACAAATCAACAAACCAACAAGCCAACAAACCAACAAACCAACAAACCAACATGCCAACAAGCCAACAAACAAACAAACCAACAAGCAAACAAACTAACAAACCAACAAACCAACAAGTCAACAAACCAACAAACAAATAAACCAACAAACCAAAAAACCAACAAACCAACAAACCAACAAACCAACAAACCAAAAAACCAACAAGCAAACAAGCAAACAAACCAACAAACCAACAAGCCAACAAGCCAATAAACCAACAAACCAACAAACCAACAAACCAACAAACCAAGAAACCAACAAACCAACAAGCCAACAAGCCAACAAACCAACAAGCCAACAAACCAACAAACAAACAAACCAAGTCACCAAAAAGCCAACAAACTAACAAACCAACAAGCAAACAAGCCAACAAACCAACAAACCAACAAACCAACAAGCCAACAAACCAACAAACAAATAAACCAACATACCAACAAACCAACAAACCAACAAACCAACAAACCAACAAACTAACAAATCAAAAAACCAACAAACCAACAAACCAACAAGCCAACAAGCCAACAAACCAACAAACCAACAAGCCAACAAGCCAACAAACCAACAAACCAACAAGCCAACAAACCAACAAACAAACAAACCAACAAGCCAACAAACCAACAAACCAACAAACCGACAAAGCAACAAGCCAACAAGCCAACAAACCAACAAACCAACAAGCCAACAAACACACAAACCAACAAGCCAACAAGCCAACAAACCAACAAACCAACAAACCAACAAGCCAACAAACCAACAAACCAACAAGCCAACAAGCCAACAAACCAACAAACCAACAAGCCAACAAACCAACAAGCCAACAAACCAACAAACCAACTAACCAAGTAACCAAAAAGCCAACAAACTAACAAACCAACAAGCCAACAAGCCAACAAACCAACAAACCAACAAAGCAACAAGCCACCAAGGCAACAAACCAACAAACCAACAAGCCAACAAACCAACAAACCAACAAACCAACAAACCAACAAACCAACAAACCAACAAACAAATAAACCAACAAACCAACAAACCAACAAACCAACAAACCAACAAACCAACAAACCAAAAAACCAACAAACCAACAAACCAACAAGCCAACAAGCCAACAAACCAACAAACCAAAAAGCCAACACACTAACAAACCAACAAGCCAACAAGCCAACAAACCAACAAACCAACAAAGCAACAAGCCAACAAGCCAATAAACCAACAAACCAACAAGCCAACAAACCAACAAACCAACAAGCCAACAAGCCAACAAACCAACAAACCAACAAACCAACAAGCCAAAAAACTAACAAACCAACAAGCCAACAAGCCAACAAACCAACAAACCAACAAGCTAACAAACCAACAAACCAACAAACCAACAAACTAACAAACCAACAAACCAACAAACCAACAAACCAACAAACCAACGAACCAACAAGCCAACAAGCCAACAAACCAACAAACCAACAAACCAACAAGCCAACAAGCCAACAAACCAACAAACCAACAAATAAAGTAACCAAAAAGCCAACAAACTAACAAACCAACAAGCCAACAAGCCAACAAACCAACAAACCAACAAAGCAACAAGTCAACAAGCCAACAAACCAACAAACCAACAAGCCAACAAACCATCAAACGAACAAGCCAACAAGCCAACAAACCAACAAACCAACAAACCAACAAGCCAGCAAACCAACAAATTAACAAGCCAACAAACCAACAAACCAACAAACCAACAAGCCAACAAGCGAACAAAACAACAAACGAACAAGCTAACAAACCAACAAATCAACAAACCAACAAGCCAACAAACCAACAAACTAAGTAACCAACAAGCCAACAAACCAAGTAACCAAAAAGCCAACAAGCCAACAAACCAACAAACCAACAAGCCAACAAACCAACAAACCAACAAGCCAACAAGCCAACAAACCAACAAACCAACAAACCAACAAACCAACAAGCCAACAAACCAACAAACCAAAAAACCAACAAACCAACAAACCAACAAGCCAACAAGCCAAGAAACCAACAAACCAACAAGCCAACAAACCAACAAACCAACAAAATATGTAACCAACAAGCCAACAAACCAAAAAACCAACAAACCAACAAACCAACAAACCAACAAACCAACAAACCAACAAGCCAACAAGCCAACAAACCAACAAACCAACAAACCAACAAGCCAACAAACCAACAAGCCAACAAACCAAGTAACCAAAAAGCCAACAAACTAACAAACCAAAAAGCAAACAAGCCAACAAACCAACAAACCAACAAACCAACAAGCCAGCAAACCAACAAACAAATAAACCAACAAACCAACAAACCAACAAACCAACAAACCAACAAACCAACAAACCAACAAACCAACAAACCAAAAAACCAACAAACCAACAAACCAACAAGCCAACAAGCCAACAAACCAACAAACCAACAAGCCAACAAGCCAACAAACCAACAAACCAACAAGCCAACAAACCAACAAACAAACAAACCAACAAGCCAACAAACCAACAAACCAACAAACCGACAAAGCAACAAGCCAACAAGCCAACAAACCAACAAACCAACAAGCCAACAAACACACAAACCAACAAGCCAACAAGCCAACAAACCAACAAACCAACAAACCAACAAGCCAACAAACCAACAAACCAACAAGCCAACAAGCCAACAAACCAACAAACCAACAAGCCAACAAACCAACAAGCCAACAAACCAACAAACCAACTAACCAAGTAACCAAAAAGCCAACAAACTAACAAACCAACAAGCCAAAAAGCCAACAAACCAACAAACCAACAAAGCAACAAGCCAACAAGCCAACAAACCAACAAACCAACAAGCCAACAAACCAACAAACCAACAAACCAACAAACCAACAAACCAACAAACAAATAAACCAACAAACCAACAAACCAACAAACCAACAAACCAACAAACCAACAAACCAACAAACCAAAAAACCAACAAACCAACAAACCAACAAGCCAACAAGCCAACAAACCAACAAACCAACAAGCCAACAAGCCAACAAACCAACAAACCAACAAGCCAACAAACCAACAAACCAACAAACCAACAAGCCAACAAAGCAACAAACAAATAAACCAACAAACCAAAAAACCAACAAACCAGCAAACCAACAAACCAACAAACCAAAAAACCAACAAGCCAACAATCCAACAAATCAACAAACCAACAAGCCAACAAACCAACAAACCAACAAACCAACATGCCAACAAGCCAACAAACAAACAAACCAACAAGCAAACAAACTAACAAACCAACAAACCAACAAGTCAACAAACCAACAAACAAATAAACCAACAAACCAAAAAACCAAAAAAACCAACAAACCAACAAACCAACAAACCAACAAACCAACAAGCAAACAAGCAAACAAACCAACAAACCAACAAGCCAACAAGCCAATAAACCAACAAACCAACAAACCAACAAACCAACAAACCAACAAACCAACAAACCAACAAGCCAACAAGCCAACAAACCAACAAGCCAACAAACCAACAAACAAACAAACCAAGTCACCAAAAAGCCAACAAACTAACAAACCAACAAGCAAACAAGCCAACAAACCAACAAACCAACAAACCAACAAGCCAACAAACCAACAAACAAATAAACCAACATACCAACAAACCAACAAACCAACAAACCAACAAACCAACAAACCAAAAAACCAACAAACCAACAAACCAACAAGCCAACAAGCCAACAAACCAACAAACCAACAAGCCAACAAGCCAACAAACCAACAAACCAACAAGCCAACAAACCAACAAACAAACAAACCAACAAGCCAACAAACCAACAAACCAACAAACCGGCAAAGCAACAAGCCAACAAGCCAACAAACCAACAAACCAACAAGCCAACAAACACACAAACCAACAAGCCAACAAGCCAACAAACCAACAAACCAACAAACCAACAAGCCAACAAACCAACAAACCAACAAGCCAACAAGCCAACAAACCAACAAACCAACAAGCCAACAAACCAACAAGCCAACAAACCAACAAACCAACTAACCAAGTAACCAAAAAGCCAACAAACTAACAAACCAACAAGCCAACAAGCCAACAAACCAACAAACCAACAAAGCAACAAGCCACCAAGGCAACAAACCAACAAACCAACAAGCCAACAAACCAACAGACCAACAAACCAACAAACCAACAAACCAACAAACAAATAAACCAACAAACCAACAAACCAACAAACCAACAAACCAACAAACCAACAAACCAACAAACCAACAAACCAACAAACCAAAAAACCAACAAACCAACAAACCAACAAGCCAACAAGCCAACAAACCAACAAACCAAAAAGCAAACACACTAACAAACCAACAAGCCAACAAGCCAACAAACCAACAAACCAACAAAGCAACAAGCCAACAAGCCAATAAACCAACAAACCAACAAGCCAACAAACCAACAAACCAACAAGCCAACAAGCCAACAAACCAACAAACCAACAAACCAACAAGCCAAAAAACCAACAAACCAACAAGCCAACAAGCCAACAAACCAACAAACCAACAAGCTAACAAACCAACAAACCAACAAACCAACAAACCAACAAACCAACAAACCAACAAACCAACAAACCAACAAGCCAACAAGCCAACAAACCAACAAACCAACAATCTAACAAACCAACAAGCCAACAAATCAACAAACCAACAAACCAAGTAACCAAAAAGCCAACAAGCTAACAAACCAACAAGCCAACAAGCCAACAAAACAACAAACCAACAAACCAACAAGCCAACAAACCAACAAACCAACAAACCAACAAACCAACAAACCAACAAACAGCAAACCAACAAGCCAACAAGCCAACAAACCAACAAACCAACAAACCAAGTAACCAAAAAGCCAACAAACTAACAAACCAACAAGCCAACAAGCCAACAAACCAACAAACCAACAAAGCAACAAACCAACAAGCCAACAAACCAACAAACCAACAACCCAACAAACCAACAAACCAACAAGCCAACAAGCCAACAAACCAACAAACCAACACACCAACAAGCCACCAAACCAACAAACCAACAAGCCAACAAGCCAACAAACCAACAAACCAACAAGCCAACAAACCAACAAACCAACAAACCAACAAACCAACAAACCAACAAACCAACAAGCCAACAAGCCAACAAACCAACAAACCAACAAGTCAACAAGCCAACAAACCAACAAACCAACAAACCAACAAGCCAAAAAACCAACAAACCAACAAGCCAACAAGCCAACAAACCAACAAACCAACAAGCTAACAAACCAACAAACCAACAAACCAACAAACCAACAAACCAACAAACCAACAAACAAACAAACCAACAAGCCAACAAGCCAACAAACCAACAAACCAACAATCCAACAAACCAACAAGCCAACAAATCAACAAACCAACAAACCAAGTAACCAAAAAGCCAACAAGCTAACAAACCAACAAGCCAACAAGCCAACAAAACAACAAACCAACAAACCAACAAGCCAACAAACCAACAAACCAACAAACCAACAAACCAACAAACCAACAAACAGCAAACCAACAAGCCAACAAGCCAACAAACCAACAAACCAACAAGCCAACAAGCCAACAAGCCAACTAACCAACAAACCAACAAAGCAACAAACCAACAAGCCAACAAACCAACAAACCAACAACCCAACAAACCAACAAACCAACAAGCCAACAAGCCAACAAACCAACAAACCAACACACCAACAAGCCACCAAACCAACAAACCAACAAGCCAACAAGCCAACAAACCAACAAACCAACAAGCCAACAAACCAACAAACCAACAAACCAACAAACCAACAAGCCAACAAGCCAACAAACCAACAAACCAACATGCCAACAAACCAACAAGCCAACAAACCAGCAAACCAACAAACCAAGTAACCAAAAAGCCAACAAACTAACAAACCAACAAGCCAACAAGCCAACAAACCAACAAACCAACAAAGCAACAAGCCAACAAGCCAACAAACCAACAAACCAAGAAGCCAACAAACCAACAAACCAACAAGCCAACAAGCCAACAAGCCAACAAACCAACAAACCAAAAAACTAAGTAACCAACAAGCCAACAAACCAACAAACCAACAAGCCAACAAACCAACAAACTAACAAACCGACAAGCCAACAAACCAACAAACCAACAAGCCAACAAGCCAACAAACCAACAAACCAACAAACCAACAAGCCAACAAACCAACAAACCAACAAGCCTACAAACCAACAAACCAACAAACCAACAAACGAACAAACCAACAAACCAACAAACCAACAAACCAACAAACCAACAAACCAAGAAACCAACAAACCAACAAACCTACAAACCAACAAACCAACAAACAAATAAACCAACAAACCAACAAACCAACAAACCAACAAACCCACAAACAAATAAACCAACAAACCAACAAACCAACAAACCAACAAACCAACAAACCAACCGAGTAACCAAAAAGCCAACAAACTAACAAACCAACAAGCCAACAAGCCAACAATACCAACAAACCAACAAAGCAACAAGCCAACAAACCAACAAACCAACAAGCCAACAAGCCAACAAACCAACAAACCAACAAACCAACAAGCCAAAAAACCAACAAACCAACAAGCCAACAAGCCAACAAATCAACAAACCAACAAGCTAACAAACCAACAAACAAACAAACCAACAAACCAACAAACCAACAAACCAACAAACGAACAAACCAACAAACCAACAAACTAACAAACCAACAAGCCAACAAACCAACAAACCAACCGAGTAACCAAAAAGCCAACAAACTTACAAACCAACAAGCCAACAAGCCAACAATACCAACAAACCAACAAAGCAACAAGCCAACAAACCAACAAACCAACAAGCCAACAAGCCAACAAACCAACAAACCAACAAACCAACAAGCCAAAAAACCAACAAACCAACAAGCCAACAAGCCAACAAATCAACAAACCAACAAGCTAACAAACCAACAAACAAACAAACCAACAAACCAACAAACCAACAAACCAACAAACGAACAAACCAACAAACCAACTAACCAACAAACCAACAAACCAACAATCCAACAAACCAACAAGCCAACAAACCAACAAACCAACAAACCAAGTAACCAAAAAGCCAACAAACTAACAAACCAACAAGCCAACAAGCCAACAAACCAACAAACCAACAAAGCAACAAGCCAACAAGCCAACAAACCAACAAACCAACAAGCCAACAAACCAACAAACCAACAAACCATCAAGCCAACAAACCAACAAACAAATAAACCAACAAACCAACAAAACAACAAACCAACAAACCAACAAACCAAAAAACCAACAAACCAACAAACCAACAAACCAACAAGCCAACAAGCCAACAAACCAACAAACCAACATGCCAACAAGCCAACAAACCAACAAACCAACAGGCAAACAAACCAACAAACCAACAAACCAACAAGCCAACAAACCAACAAAGAAATAAACCAACAAACCAAAAAACCAACAAACCAACAAATCAACAAACCAATAAACTAACAAACCAACAAACCAACAAGCCATCAAACCAACAAACCAATAAACCAACAAACTAAGCCACCAACAAGCCAACAAACCAACAAACCAACAAGCCAACAAACCAACAAACTAACAAACCAACAAGCCAACAAACCAAAAACCAACAAGCCAACAAGCCAACAAACCAACAAACCAATAAGCCAACAAACCAACAAACATACAAACCAACAAGCCAACAAACCAACAAACAAATCAACCAACAAACCAACAAACCAACAAACCAACAAACCAACAAACCAAAAAACCAACAAACCAACAAGCCAACAAGCCAACAAACCAACAAGCCAACAAACCAATAAACCAACAAACCAACAAGCCAACAAACCAACAAACAAATAAACCAACAAACTAACAAACCAACAAACCAACAAACCAACAAACCAAAAAACCAACAAACCAACAAGCCAACAAGCCAACAAACCAACAAACTAACAAACCAACAAACCAACAAACGAACTAACCAACAAACCAACAAGCCATCAAGCCAACAAACCAACAAACCAACAAACCAACAAACTAAGTAACCAACAAGCCAACAAACCAACAAACCAACAAGCCAACAAGCCAACAAACCAACAAACCAACAAAGCAACAAGCCAACAAGCCAACAAACCAACATGCCAACAAACCAACAAGCCAACAAACCAACAAAGAAATAAACCAACAAACCAAAAAACCAACAAACCAACAAACCAACAAACGAATAAACTAACAAACCAACAAACCAACAAACCAACAAACCAACAAACCAACAAACCAACAAACCAACAAACCAACAAACCTACAAACCAACAAACCAACAAACAAATAAACCAACAAACCAACAAACCAACAAACCAAGCAACAAATAAACCAACAAACCAACAAACCAACAAACCAACAAACCAACAAACCAACAAACCAATTAAACAACAAACCAACAAACGAACAAACCAACAAACCAACAAACTAACAAACCAACAAGCCAACAAACCAACAAACCAACAAACCGAGTAACCAAAAAGCCAACAAACTAACAAACCAACAAGCCAACAAGCCAACAAACCAACAAACCAACAAAGCAACAAGCCAACAAGCCAATAAACCAACAAACCAACAAGCCAACAAACCAACAAACCAACAAGCCAACAAGCCAACAAACCAACAAACCAACAAACCAACAAGCCAAAAAACCAACAAACCAACAAGCCAACAAGCCAACAAACCAACAAACCAACAAGCTAACAAACCAACAAACCAACAAACCAACAAACCAACAAACCAACAAACCAACAAACCAACAAACCAACAAGCCAAAAAACCAACAAACCAACAAGCCAACAAGCCAACAAACCAACAAACCAACAAGCTAACAAACCAACAAACCAACAAACCAACAAACCAACAAACCAACAAACCAACAAACCAACAAACCAACAAGCCAACAAGCCAACAAACCAACAAACCAACAATCCAACAAACCAACAAGCCAACAAACCAACAAACCAACAAACCAAGTAACCAAAAAGCCAACAAGCTAACAAACCAACAAACCAACAAGCCAACAAGCCAACAAACCAACCAACCAACAAAGCAACAAGCCACAAACCAACAAACCAACAAGCCAACAAGCCAACAAACCAACAAACCAACAAACCAACAAGCCAAAAAACCAACAAACCAACAAGCCAACAAGCCAACAAACCAACAAGCTAAAAAACCAACAAACCAACAAACCAACAAACCAAGTAACCAAAAAGCCAACAAGCTAATAAACCAACAAGCCAACAAGCCAACAAACCAACCAACCAACAAAGCAACAAGCCAACAAACCAACAAACCAACAAGCCAACAAGCCAACAAACCAACAAACCAACAAACCAACAAGCCAAAAAACCAACAAACCAACAAGCCAACAAGCCAACAAACCAACAAGCTAAAAAACCAACAAACCAACAAATCAACAAACCAACAAACCAACAAACCAACAAACCAACAAGCCAACAAGCCAACAAACCAACAAACCAACAAACCAACAATCCAACAAGCCAACAAGCCAACAAACCAACAAACTAACAACCCAACAAGCCAACTAGCCAACAAACCAACCAACCAACAAAGCAACAAGCCAACAAGCCAACAAACCAACAAACCAACAAGCCAACAAGCCAACAAACCAACAAACTAACAAACCAACAAATCAACAAACGAACTAACCAACAAACCAACAAGCCATCAAGCCAACAAACCAACAAACCAACAAACTAAGTAACCAACAAGCCAACAAACCAACAAACCAACAAGCCAACAAACCAACAAACCAACAAAGCAACAAGCCAACAAGCCAACAAACCAACAAACCAACAAGCCGACAAACCAACAAACCAACAAACCGACAAAGCAACAAGCCAACAAGCCAACAAACCAACAAACCAACAAGCCAACAAACACACAAACCAAAAAGCCAAGAAGCCAACAAACCAACAAACAAACAAACCAACAAGCCAACAAACCAACAAACCAACAAACCAACAAGCCAACAAGCCAACAAACCAACAAACCAACAAGCCAACAAACCAACAAGCCAACAAATCAACAAACCAACAAACCAAGTCACCAAAAAGCCAACAAACTAACAAACCAACAAGCCAACAAGCCAACAAACCAACAAACCAACAAAGCAACAAGCCAACAAGCCAACAAACCAACAAACCAACAAGCAAACAAACCAACAAACCAACAAACCAACAAGCCAACAAACCAACAAACAAATAAACCAACAAACCAACAAACCAACAAACCAACAAACCAACAAAACAAAAAAAACAAAAAAACCTACAAACCAACAAACCAACAAGCCAACAAGCCAACAAACCAACAAACCAACAAACCAACAAGCCAACAAGCCAACAAACCAACAAACCAACAAACCAACAAACCAACAAGCCAACAAACCAACAAACAAATAAACCAACAAACCAAAAAACCAACAAACCAACAAACCAACAAACCAACAAGCCAACAAACCAAAAAACCAACAAGCCAACAAGCCAACAAACCAACAAACCAACAAGCCAACAAACCAACAAACCAACAAACCAACAAGCAAACAAACTAACAAACCAACAAACCAACAAGTCAACAAACCAACAAACAAATAAACCAACAAACCAAAAAACCAACAAACCAACAAACCAACAAACCAACAAACCAACAAACCAACAAACCAACAAACCAACAAGCCAACAAGCAAACAAACCAACAAACCAACAAGCCAACAAGCCAACAAACCAACAAACCAACAAACCAACAAGCCAACAAACCAACAAACCAACAAACCAAAAAACCAACAAGCCAACAAGCCAACAAACCAACAAACCAACAAGCCAACAAACCAACAAACCAACAAACCAACAAGCAAACAAACTAACAAACCAACAAACCAACAAGTCAACAAACCAACAAACAAATAAACCAACAAACAAATAAACCAACAAACCAAAAAACCAACAAACCAACAAACCAACAAACCAACAAACCAACAAACCAACAAACCAACAAGCCAACAAGCAAACAAACCAACAAACCAACAAGCCAACAAGCCAACAAACCAACAAACCAACAAACCAACAAGCCAACAAACCAACAAACCAACAAACCAAAAAACCAACAAGCCAACAAGCCAACAAACCAACAAACCAACAAGCCTACAAACCAACAAACCAACAAACCAACAAGCAAACAAACTAACAAACCAACAAACCAACAAGTCAACAAACCAACAAACAAATAAACCAACAAACCAAAAAACCAACAAACCAACAAACCAACAAACCAACAAACCAACAAACCAACAAGCCAACAAGCAAACAAACCAACAAACCAACAAGCCAACAAACCAACAAACCAACAAACCAACAAACCAACAAGCAAACAAACTAACAAACCAACAAACCAACAAGTCAACAAACCAACAAACAAATAAACCAACAAACCAAAAAACCAACAAACCAACAAACCAACAAACCAACAAACCAACAAACCAACAAGCCAACAAGCTAACAAACCAACAAACCAACAAGCCAACAAGCCAACAAACCAACAAACCAACAAACCAACAAGCCAACAAACCAACAAACCAACAAACCAAAAAACCAACAAGCCAACAAGCCAACAAACCAACAAACCAACAAGCCAACAAACCAACAAACCAACAAACCAACAAGCAAACAAACTAACAAACCAACAAACCAACAAGTCAACAAACCAACAAACAAATAAACCAACAAACCAAAAAACCAACAAACCAACAAACCAACAAACCAACAAACCAAAAAACCAACAAGCCAACAAGCCAACAAACCAACAAGCCAACAAGCCAACAAACCAACAAACCAACAAACCAACAAGCAAACAAACTAACAAACCAACAAACCAACAAGTCAACAAACCAACAAACAAATAAACCAACAAACCAAAAAACCAACAAACCAACAAACCAACAAACCAACAAACCAACAAACCAACAAACCAACAAGCCAACAAGCAAACAAACCAACAAACCAACAATCCAACAAGCCAACAAACCAACAAACCAACAAACCAACAAACCAACAAGCCAACAAACCAACAAACCAACAAACCAAAAAACCAACAAGGCCAACAAGCCAACAAACCAACAAATCAACAAGCCAACAAACCAACAAACCAACAAACCAACAAGCAAACAAACTAACAAACCAACAAACCAACAAACCAACAAACAAATAAACCAACAAACCAAAAAACCAACAAACCAACAAACCAACAAACCAACAAACCAACAAACCAACAAGCCAACAAGCAAACAAACCAACAAACCAACAAGCCAAAAAACCAACAAACCAACAAACCAACAAACCAACAAGCCAACAAACCAACAATCCAACAAACCAACAAGCAAACAAACTAACAAACCAACAAACCAACAAGTCAACAAACCAACAAACAAATAAACCAACAAACCAAAAAACCAACAAACCAACAAACCAACAAACCAACAAACCAACAAACCAACAAGCCAACAAGCAAACAAACCAACAAACCAACAAACCAACAAGCCAACAAGCCAACAAACCAACAAACAAATAAACCAACAAACCAAAAAACCAACAAACCAACAAACCAACAAACCAACAAACCAACAAGCCAACAAGCAAACAAACCAACAAACTAACAAGCCAACAAGCCAACAAACCAACAAACCAACAAACCAACAAACTAACAAGCCAACAAACCAACAAACCAACAAACCAACAAGCAAACAAACTAACAAACCAACAAACCAACAAGTCAACAAACCAACAAACAAATAAACCAACAAACCAAAAAACCAACAAACCAACAAACCAACAAACCAACAAACCAACAAACCAACAAGCCAACAAGCAAACAAACCAACAAACCAACAAGCCAACAAGCCAACAAACCAACAAACCAACAAACCAACAATCCAACAAACCAACAAACCAACAAACCAAAAAACCAACAAGCCAACAAGCCAACAAACCAACAAACCAACAAGCCAACAAACCAACAAACCAACAAACCAACAAGCAAACAAACTAACAAACCAACAAACCAACAAGTCAACAAACCAACAAACAAATAAACCAACAAACCAAAAAACCAACAAACCAACAAACCAACAAACCAACAAACCAAAAAACCAACAAGCCAACAAGCCAACAAACCAACAAACCAACAAGCCAACAAACCAACAAACCAACAAACCAACAAGCAAACAAACTATCAAACCAACAAACCAACAAGTCAACAAAACAACAAACAAATAAACCAACAAACCAAAAAACCAACAAACCAACAAACCAACAAACCAACAAACCAACAAACCAACAAACCAACAAACCAACAAGCCAACAAGCAAACAAACCAACAAACCAACAAGCCAACAAGCCAACAAACCAACAAACCAACAAACAAACAAGCCAACAAACCAACAAACCATCAAACCAAAAAACCAACAAGCCAACAAGCCAACAAACCAACAAACCAACAAGCCAACAAACCAACAAACCAACAAACCAACAAGCAAACAAACTAACAAACCAACAAACCAACAAGTCAACAAACCAACAAACAAATAAACCAACAAACCAAAAAACCAACAAACCAACAAACCAACAAACCAACAAGCCAACAAACCAACAAACCAACAAACCAAAAAACCAACAAGCCAACAAGCCAACAAACCAACAAACCAACAAGCCAACAAACCAACAAACCAACAAACCAACAAGCAAACAAACTAACAAACCAACAAACCAACAAGTCAACAAACCAACAAACAAATAAACCAACAAACCAAAAAACCAACAAACCAACAAACCAACAAACCAACAAGCCAACAAACCAACAAACCAACAAACCAAAAAACCAACAAGCCAACAAGCCAACAAACCAACAAACCAACAAGCCAACAAGCCAACAAACCAACAAACCAACAAGCCAACAAACCAACAAACCAACAAACCAACAAGCCAACAAACCAACAAACCAACAAACCAACAAACCAACAAGCAAACAAACTAACAAACCAACAAACCAACAAGTCAACAAACCAACAAACAAATAAACCAACAAACCAAAAAACCAACAAACCAACAAACCAACAAACCAACAAGCCAACAAACCAACAAACCAACAAACCAAAAAACCAACAAGCCAACAAGCCAACAAACCAACAAACCAACAAGCCAACAAACCAACAAACCAACAAGCAAACAAACTAACAAACCAACAAACCAACAAGTCAACAAACCAACAAACAAATAAACCAACAAACCAAAAAACCAACAAACCAACAAACCAACAAACCAACAAACCAAAAAACCAACAAGCCAACAATTCAACAAACCAACAAACCAACAAGCCAACAAACCAACAAACCAACAAACCAACAAGCAAACATACTAACAAACCAACAAACCAACAAGTCAACAAACCAACAAACAAATAAACCAACAAACCAAAAAACCAACAAACCAACAACCCAACAAACCAACAAACCAACAAGCCAACAAGCAAACAAACCAACAAACCAACATACCCACAAGCCAACAAACCAACAAACCAACAAACCAACAAGCAAACAAACTAACAAACCAACAAACCAACAAGTCAACAAACCAACAAACAAATAAACCAACAAACCAAAAAACCAACAAACCAACAAACCAACAAACCAACAAACCAACAAACCAACAAACCAACAAGCCAACAAGCAAACAAACCAACAAACCAACAAGCCAACAAGCCAACAAGCCAACAAACCAACAAACCAACAAACCAACAAGCCAACAAACCAACAAACCAACAAACCAAAAAACCAACAAGCCAACAAGCCAACAAACCAACAAACCAACAAGCCAACAAACCAACAAACCAACAAACCAACAAGCAAACAAACTAACAAACCAACAAACCAACAAGTCAACAAACCAACAAACAAATAAACCAACAAACCAAAAAACCAACAAACCAACAAACCAACAAACCAACAAACCAACAAACCAACAAGCCAACAAGCAAACAAACCAACAAACCAACAAGCCCACTAGCCAACAAACCAACAAACCAACAAACCAACAAACCAACAAGCCAACAAACCAACAATCCAACAAACCAACAAGCAAACAAACTAACAAACCAACAAACCAACAAGTCAACAAACCAACAAACAAATAAACCAACAAACCAAAAAACCAACAAACCAACAAACCAACAAACCAACAAACCAACAAACCAACAAGCCAACAAGCAAACAAACCAACAAACCAACAAACCAACAAGCCAACAAGCCAACAAACCAACAAACAAATAAACCAACAAACCAAAAAACCAACAAACCAACAAACCAACAAACCAACAAACCAACAAGCCAACAAGCTAACAAACCAACAAACTAACAAGCCAACAAGCCAACAAACCAACAAACCAACAAACCAACAAACTAACAAGCCAACAAACCAACAAACCAACAAACCAACAAGCAAACAACCTAACAAACCAACAAACCAACAAGTCAACAAACCAACAAACAAATAAACCAACAAACCAAAAAACCAACAAACCAACAAACCAACAAACCAACAAACCAACAAACCAACAAGCCAACAAGCAAACAAACCAACAAACCAACAAGCCAACAAGCCAACAAACCAACAAACCAACAAACCAACAATCCAACAAACCAACAAACCAACAAACCAAAAAATCAACAAGCCAACAAGCCAACAAACCAACAAACCAACAAGCCAACAAACCAACAAACCAACAAACCAACAAGCAAACAAACTAACAAACCAACAAACCAACAAGTCAACAAACCAACAAACAAATAAACCAACAAACCAAAAAACCAACAAACCAACAAACCAACAAACCAACAAACCAAAAAACCAACAAGCCAACAAGCCAACAAGCCAACAAACCAACAAACCAACAAGCCAACAAACCAACAAACCAACAAACCAACAAGCAAACAAACTATCAAACCAACAAACCAACAAGTCAACAAAACAACAAACAAATAAACCAACAAACCAAAAAACCAACAAACCAACAAACCAACAAACCAACAAACCAACAAACCAACAAACCAACAAACCAACAAGCCAACAAGCAAACAAACCAACAAACCAACAAGCCAACAAGCCAACAAACCAACAAACCAACAAACAAACAAGCCAACAAACCAACAAACCAACAAACCAAAAAACCAACAAGCCAACAAGCCAACAAACCAACAAACCAACAAGCCAACAAACCAACAAACCAACAAACCAACAAGCAAACAAACTAACAAACCAACAAACCAACAAGTCAACAAACCAACTAACAAATAAACCAACAAACCAAAAAACCAACAAACCAACAAACCAACAAACCAACAAGCCAACAAACCAACAAACCAACAAACCAAAAAACCAACAAGCCAACAAGCCACTAAACCAACAAACCAACAAGCCAACAAACCAACAAACCAACAAACCAACAAGCAAACAAACTAACAAACCAACAAACCAACAAGTCAACAAACCAACAAACAAATAAACCAACAAACCAAAAAACCAACAAACCAACAAACCAACAAACCAACAAGCCAACAAACCAACAAACCAACAAACCAAAAAACCAACAAGCCAACAAGCCAACAAACCAACAAACCAACAAGCCAACAAACCAACAAACCAACAAACCAACAAGCAAACAAACTAACAAACCAACAAACCAACAAGTCAACAAACCAACAAACAAATAAACCAACAAACCAAAAAACCAACAAACCAACAAACCAACAAACCAACAAACCAACAAGCCAACAAACCAACAAACCAACAAACCAAAAAACCAACAAGCCAACAAGCCAACAAACCAACAAACCAACAAGCCAACAAACCAACAAACCAACAAACCAACAAGCAAACAAACTAACAAACCAACAAACCAACAAGTCAACAAACCAACAAACAAATAAACCAACAAACCAAAAAACCAACAAACTAACAAACCAACAAACCAACAAACCAAAAAACCAACAAGCCAACAAGCCAACAAACCAACAAACCAACAAGCCAACAAACCAACAAACCAACAAACCAACAAGCAAACATACTAACAAACCAACAAACCAACAAGTCAACAAACCAACAAACAAATAAACCAACAAACCAAAAAACCAACAAACCAACAAACCAACAAACCAACAAACCAACAAACCAACAAGCCAACAAGCAAACAAACCAACAAACCAACATACCCACAAGCCAACAAACCAACAAACCAACAAACCAACAAGCAAACAAACTAACAAACCAACAAACCAACAAGTCAACAAACCAACAAACAAATAAACCAACAAACCAAAAAACCAACAAACCAACAAACCAACAAACCAACAAACCAACAAACCGACAAGCCAACAAGCAAACAAACCAACAAACCAACAAGCCAACAAGCCAACAAGCCAACAAACCAACAAACCAACAAACCAACAAGCCAACAAACCAACAAATTAACAAACCAAAAAACCAACAAGCCAACAAGCCAACAAACCAACAAACCAACAAGCCAACAAACCAACAAACCAACAAACCAACAAGCAAACAAACTAACAAACCAACAAACCAACAAGTCAACAAACCAACAAACAAATAAACCAACAAACCAAAAAACCAACAAACCAACAAACCAACAAACCAACAAACCAAAAAACCAACAAGCCAACAAGCCAACAAACCAACAAACCAACAAGCCAACAAACCAACAAACCAACAAACCAACAAGCAAACAAACTAACAAACCAACAAACCAACAAGTCAACAAACCAACAAACAAATAAACCAACAAACCAAAAAACCAACAAACCAACAAACCAACAAACCAACTAACCAACAAACCAACAAGCCAACAAGCAAACAAACCAACAAACCAACAAGCCAACAAGCCAACAAACCAACAAACCAACAAACCAACAAACCAACAAGCCAACAAACCAACAAACCAACAAACCAACAAGCAAACAAACTAACAAACCAACAAACCAACAAGTCAACAAACCAACAAACAAATAAACCAACAAACCAAAAAACCAACAAACCAACAAACCAACAAACCAACAAACCAACAAACCAACAAACCAACAAGCCAACAAACCAACAAGCAAACAAACTAACAAACCAACAAACCAACAAGTCAACAAACCAACAAACAAATAAACCAACAAACCAAAAAACCAACAAACCAACAAACCAACAAACCAACAAACCAACAAACCAACAAACCAACAAGCCAACAAACCAACAAGCAAACAAACTAACAAACCAACAAACCAACAAGTCAACAAACCAACAAACAAATAAACCAACAAGCCAACAAACCAACAAACCAACAAACCAACAAACCAACAAGCAAACAAATTAACAAACCAACAAACCAACAAGTCAACAAACCAACAAACAAATAAACCAACAAAACAAAAAACCAACAAACCAACAAACCAACAAACCAACAAACCAACAAGCAAACAAACCAACAAACCAACAAACCAACAAACCAACAAGCAAACAAACTAACAAACCAACAAACCAACAAGTCAACAAACCAAAAAACAAATAAACCAACAAACCAAAAAACCAACAAACCAACAAACCAACAAACCAACAAACCTAAAAACCAACAAGCCAACAAGCCAACAAACCAACAAACCAACAAGCCAACAAACCAACAAACCAACAAACCAACAAGCAAACAAACTAACAAACCAACAAACCAACAAGTCAACAAACCAACAAACAAATAAACCAACAAACCAAGAAACCAACAAACCAACAAACCAACAAACCAACAAACCAACAAACCAACAAGCCAACAAGCAAACAAACCAACAAACCAACAAGCCAACAAGCCAAAAACCAACAAACCAACAAACCAACTAGCCAACAAACCAACAAACCAACAAACCAAAAAACCAACAAGCCAACAAGCCAACAAACCAACAAACCAACAAGCCAACAAACCAACAAACCAACAAACCAACAAGCAAACAAAGTAACAAACCAACAAACCAACAAGTCAACAAACCAACAAACAAATAAACCAACAAACCAAAAAACCAAAAAACCAACAAACCAACAAACCAACAAACCAACAAACCAAAAAACCAACAAGCCAACAAGCCAACAAACCAACAAACCAACAAGCCAACAAACCAACAAACCAACAAACCAACAAGCAAACAAACTAACAAACCAACAAACCAACAAGTCAACAAACCAACAAACCAACAAACCAACAAACCAACAAACCAACAAACCAAATAACCAAAAAGCCAACAAACTAACAAACCAACAAGCAAACAAGCCAACAAACCAACAAACCAACAAAGCAACAAGCCAACAACCCAACAAACCAACAAACCAACAAACCAACCGAGTAACCAAAAAGCCAACAAACTAAAAAACCAACAAGCCAACAAACCAACAAACCAACAAAGCAACAAGCCAACAAGCCAATAAACCAACAAACCAACAAGCCAACAAACCAACAAACCAACAAGCCAACAAGCCAACAAACCAACAAACCAACAAACCAACAAGCCAAAAAACCAACAAACCATCAAGCCAACAAGCCAACAAGCCAACAAACCAACAAACCAACAAACCAACAAGCTAACAAACCAACAAACCAACAAACCAACAAACCAACAAACCAACAAACCAACAAACCAACAAACCAACAAGCTAACAAGCCAACAAACCAACAAACCAACAAACCAACAAGCCAACAAACCAACAAGCCAACAAACCAACAAACCAACAAACCAACAAGCCAACAAACCAACAAACCAACAAACCAACAAACCAACAAACCAACAAACCAACAAACCAACAAACCAACAAACCAACAAGCCAACAAGCCAACAAACCAACAAGCCAACAAACCAACAAGCCAACAAACCAACAAACCAACAAATCAAATAACCAAAAAGCCAACAAACTAACAAACCAACAAACCAACAAGCTAACAAACCAACAAACCAACAAACCAACAAACCAACAAACCAACAAACCAACAAACCAACAAACCAACAAGCCAACAAGCCAACAAACCAACAAACCAACAAACCAACAATCTAACAAGCCAACAAGCCAACAAACCAACAATCTAACAAACCAACAAGCCAACAAGCCAACAAACCAACCAACCAACAAAGCAACAAGCCAACAAGCCAACAAACCAACAAACCAACACGCCAACAAACCAACAAACCAACAAACCATCAAGCCAACAAACCAACAAACAAATAAACCAACAAACCAACAAACCAACAAACCAACAAACAGCAAACCAACAAGCCAACAAGCCAACAAACCAACAAACCAACAAGCCAACAAACCAACAAACCAACAAACAAACAAACCAACAAGCCAACAAACCAACAAGCCAACAAACCAACAAACCAACAAACCAAGTAACTAAAAAGCCAACAAACTAACAAACCAACAAGCCAACAAGCCAACAAACCAACAAACCAACAAAGCAACAAACCAACAAGCCAACAAACCAACAAACCAAAAAACCAACAAGCCAACAAGCCAACAAACCAACAAACCCACAAGCCAACAAACCAACAAACCAACAAACCAACAAGCAAACAAACTAACAAACCAACAAACCAGCAAGTCAACAAACCAACATACAAATAAACCAACAAACCAAAAAACCAACAAACCAACAAACCAACAAACCAACAAACCAAAAAACCAACAAGCCAACAAGCTAACAAACCAACAAACCAACAAGCCAACAAACCAACAAACCAACAAACCAACAAGCAAACAAACTAACAAACCAACAAACCAACAAGTCAACAAACCAACAAACAAATAAACCAACAAACCAAAAAACCAACAAACCAACAAACCAACAAACCAACAAACCAACAAACCAACAAGCCAACAAGCCAACAAACCAACAAACCAACAAGCCAACAAGCCAACAAACCAACAAACCAACAAACCAAGAAGCCAACAAACCAACAAACCAACAAACCAAAAAACCAACAAGCCAACAAGCCAACAAACCAACAAACCAACAAGCCAACAAACCAACAAACCAACAAACCAACAAGCAAACAAACTAACAAACCAACAAACGAACAAGTCAACCAACCAACAAACAAATAAACCAACAAACCAAAAAACCAACAAACCAACAAACCAACAAACCAACAAACCAGCAAACCAACAAGCCAACAAGCAAACAAACCAACAAACCAACAAGCCAACAAGCCAACAAACCAACAAACCAACAAACCAACAAGCCAACAAACCAACAAACCAACAAACCAACAAACCAAAAAACCAACAAACAGCAAACCAACAAGCCAACAAGCCAAGAAACCAACAAACCAACAAGCCAACAAACCAACAAACCAACAAACCAACAAACCAACAAACCAACAAGCCAACAAACTAACAAGCCAACAAACCAACAAACCAACAAACCAAGTTACCAAAAAGCCAACAAACTAACAAACCAACAAGCCAACAAGCCAACAAACCAACAAACCAACAAACCAACAAACCAAGTAACCAAAAAGCCAACAAACTAACAAACCAACAAGCAAACAAGCCAACAAACCAACAAACCAACAAAGCAAGAAGCCAACAAGCAAACAAACCAACAAACCAAGAAGCCAACAAACCAACAAACAAACAAGCCAACAAGCCAACAAGCCAACAAACCAACAAACCAACAAACCAAAAAACTAAGTAACCAACAAGCCAACAAACCAACAAACCAACAAGCAAACAAAGTAACAAACCAACAAACCAACAAGTCAACAAACCAACAAACAAATAAACCAACAAACCAAAAAACCAAAAAACCAAAAAACCAACAAACCAACAAACCAACAAACCAACAAACCAAAAAACCAACAAGCCAACAAGCCAACAAACCAACAAACCAACAAGCCAACAAACCAACAAACCAACAAACCAACAAGCAAACAAACTAACAAACCAACAAACCAACAAGTCAACAAACCAACAAACCAACAAACCAACAAACCAAAAAACCAACAAACCAACAAGCCAACAAACCAACAAGCCAACAAACCAACAAACCAACAAACCAAATAACCAAAAAGCCAACAAACTAACAAACCAACAAGCAAACAAGCCAACAAACCAACAAACCAACAAAGCAACAAGCCAACAAGCCAACAAACCAACAAACCAACAAACCAACCGAGTAACCAAAAAGCCAACAAACTAAAAAACCAACAAGCCAACAAACCAACAAACCAACAAAGCAACAAGCCAACAAGCCAATAAACCAACAAACCAACAAGCCAACAAACCAACAAACCAACAAGCCAACAAGCCAACAAACCAACAAACCAACAAACCAACAAGCCAAAAAACCAACAAACCATCAAGCCAACAAGCCAACAAGCCAACAAACCAACAAACCAACAAACCAACAAGCTAACAAACCAACAAACCAACAAACCAACAAACCAACAAACCAACAAACCAACAAACCAACAAACCAACAAGCTAACAAGCCAACAAACCAACAAACCAACAAACCAACAAGCCAACAAACCAACAAGCCAACAAACCAACAAACCAACAAACCAGCAAGCCAACAAACCAACAAACCAACAAACCAACAAACCAACAAACCAACAAACCAACAAACCAACAAACCAACAAACCAACAAGCCAACAAGCCAACAAACCAACAAACCAACAAGCCAACAAACCAACAAGCCAACAAACCAACAAACCAACAAATCAAATAACCAAAAAGCCAACAAACTAACAAACCAACAAACCAACAAGCTAACAAACCAACAAACCAACAAACCAACAAACCAACAAACCAACAAACCAACAAACCAACAAACCAACAAGCCAACAAGCCAACAAACCAACAAACCAACAAACCAACAATCTAACAAGCCAACAAGCCAACAAACCAACAATCTAACAAACCAACAAGCCAACAAGCCAACAAACCAACCAACCAACAAAGCAACAAGCCAACAAGCCAACAAACCAACAAACCAACACGCCAACAAACCAACAAACCAACAAACCATCAAGCCAACAAACCAACAAACAAATAAACCAACAAACCAACAAACCAACAAACCAACAAACAGCAAACCAACAAGCCAACAAGCCAACAAACCAACAAACCAACAAGCCAACAAACCAACAAACCAACAAACAAACAAACCAACAAGCCAACAAACCAACAAGCCAACAAACCAACAAACCAACAAACCAAGTAACTAAAAAGCCAACAAACTAACAAACCAACAAGCCAACAAGCCAACAAACCAACAAACCAACAAAGCAACAAACCAACAAGCCAACAAACCAACAAACCAAAAAACCAACAAGCCAACAAGCCAACAAACCAACAAACCCACAAGCCAACAAACCAACAAACCAACAAACCAACAAGCAAACAAACTAACAAACCAACAAACCAGCAAGTCAACAAACCAAGATACAAATAAACCAACAAACCAAAAAACCAACAAACCAACAAACCAACAAACCAACAAACCAAAAAACCAACAAGCCAACAAGCTAACAAACCAACAAACCAACAAGCCAACAAACCAACAAACCAACAAACCAACAAGCAAACAAACTAACAAACCAACAAACCAACAAGTCAACAAACCAACAAACAAATAAACCAACAAACCAAAAAACCAACAAACCAACAAACCAACAAACCAACAAACCAACAAACCAACAAGCCAACAATCCAACAAACCAACAAACCAACAAGCCAACAAGCCAACAAACCAACAAACCAACAAACCAAGAAGCCAACAAACCAACAAACCAACAAACCAAAAAACCAACAAGCCAACAAGCCAACAAACCAACAAACCAACAAGCCAACAAACCAACAAACCAACAAACCAACAAGCAAACAAACTAACAAACCAACAAACGAACAAGTCAACCAACCAACAAACAAATAAACCAACAAACCAAAAAACCAACAAACCAACAAACCAACAAACCAACAAACCAGCAAACCAACAAGCCAACAAGCAAACAAACCAACAAACCAACAAGCCAACAAGCCAACAAACCAACAAACCAACAAACCAACAAGCCAACAAACCAACAAACCAACAAACCAACAAACCAAAAAACCAACAAACAGCAAACCAACAAGCCAACAAGCCAAGAAACCAACAAACCAACAAGCCAACAAACCAACAAACCAACAAACCAACAAACCAACAAACCAACAAGCCAACAAACCAACAAGCCAACAAACCAACAAACCAACAAACCAAGTTACCAAAAAGCCAACAAACTAACAAACCAACAAGCCAACAAGCCAACAAACCAACAAACCAACAAACCAACAAACCAAGTAACCAAAAAGCCAACAAACTAACAAACCAACAAGCAAACAAGCCAACAAACCAACAAACCAACAAAGCAAGAAGCCAACAAACAAACAAACCAACAAACCAAGAAGCCAACAAACCAACAAACAAACAAGCCAACAAGCCAACAAGCCAACAAACCAACAAACCAACAAACCAAAAAACTAAGTAACCAACAAGCCAACAAACCAACAAACCAACAAGCCAACAAACCAACAAACTAACAAACCAACAAGCCAACAAACCAACAAACCAACAAGCCAACAAACCAACAAACCAACAAACCAACAAGCCAACAAACCAACAAACCAACAAGCCAACAAACCAACAAACCAACAAACCAACAAACCAACAAACAAACAAACCAACAAACCAACAAACCAACAAACCAACAAACCAACAAACCAACAAACCAACAAACCTACAAACCAACAAACCAACAAACAAATAAACCAACAAACCAACAAACCAACAAACAAATAAACCAACAAACCAACAAACCAATAAACCAACAAACCAACAAACCAACAAACAAATAAACCAACAAACCAACAAACCAATAAACCAACAAACCAACAAGCAAACAAACCAACAAACCAACATACCCACAAGCCAACAAACCAACAAACCAACAAACCAACAAGCAAACAAACTAACAAACCAACAAACCAACAAGTCAACAAACCAACAAACAAATAAACCAACAAACCAAAAAACCAACAAACCAACAAACCAACAAACCAACAAACCAACAAACCGACAAGCCAACAAGCAAACAAACCAACAAACCAACAAGCCAACAAGCCAACAAGCCAACAAACCAACAAACCAACAAACCAACAAGCCAACAAACCAACAAACCAACAAACCAAAAAACCAACAAGCCAACAAGCCAACAAACCAACAAACCAACAAGCCAACAAACCAACAAACCAACAAACCAACAAGCAAACAAACTAACAAACCAACAAACCAACAAGTCAACAAACCAACAAACAAATAAACCAACAAACCAAAAAACCAACAAACCAACAAACCAACAAACCAACAAACCAAAAAACCAACAAGCCAACAAGCCAACAAACCAACAAACCAACAAGCCAACAAACCAACAAACCAACAAACCAACAAGCAAACAAACTAACAAACCAACAAACCAACAAGTCAACAAACCAACAAACAAATAAACCAACAAACCAAAAAACCAACAAACCAACAAACCAACAAACCAACTAACCAACAAACCAACAAGCCAACAAGCAAACAAACCAACAAACCAACAAGCCAACAAGCCAACAAACCAACAAACCAACAAACCAACAAACCAACAAGCCAACAAACCAACAAACCAACAAACCAACAAGCAAACAAACTAACAAACCAACAAACCAACAAGTCAACAAACCAACAAACAAATAAACCAACAAACCAAAAAACCAACAAACCAACAAACCAACAAACCAACAAACCAACAAACCAACAAACCAACAAGCCAACAAACCAACAAGCAAACAAACTAACAAACCAACAAACCAACAAGTCAACAAACCAACAAACAAATAAACCAACAAACCAAAAAACCAACAAACCAACAAACCAACAAACCAACAAACCAACAAACCAACAAACCAACAAGCCAACAAACCAACAAGCAAACAAACTAACAAACCAACAAACCAACAAGTCAACAAACCAACAAACAAATAAACCAACAAGCCAACAAACGAACAAACCAACAAACCAACAAACCAACAAGCAAACAAATTAACAAACCAACAAACCAACAAGTCAACAAACCAACAAACAAATAAACCAACAAAACAAAAAACCAACAAACCAACAAACCAACAAACCAACAAACCAACAAGCAAACAAACCAACAAACCAACAAACCAACAAACCAACAAGCAAACAAACTAACAAACCAACAAACCAACAAGTCAACAAACCAAAAAACAAATAAACCAACAAACCAAAAAACCAACAAACCAACAAACCAACAAACCAACAAACCTAAAAACCAACAAGCCAACAAGCCAACAAACCAACAAACCAACAAGCCAACAAACCAACAAACCAACAAACCAACAAGCAAACAAACTAACAAACCAACAAACCAACAAGTCAACAAACCAACAAACAAATAAACCAACAAACCAAGAAACCAACAAACCAACAAACCAACAAACCAACAAACCAACAAACCAACAAGCCAACAAGCCAACAAACCAACAAACCAACAAGCCAACAAGCCAAAAACCAACAAACCAACAAACCAACTAGCCAACAAACCAACAAACCAACAAACCAAAAAACCAACAAGCCAACAAGCCAACAAACCAACAAACCAACAAGCCAACAAACCAACAAACCAACAAACCAACAAGCAAACAAAGTAACAAACCAACAAACCAACAAGTCAACAAACCAACAAACAAATAAACCAACAAACCAAAAAACCAAAAAACCAACAAACCAACAAACCAACAAACCAACAAACCAACAAACCAAAAAACCAACAAGCCAACAAGCCAACAAACCAACAAACCAACAAGCCAACAAACCAACAAACCAACAAACCAACAAGCAAACAAACTAACAAACCAACAAACCAACAAGTCAACAAACCAACAAACCAACAAACCAACAAACCAAAAAACCAACAAACCAACAAGCCAACAAACCAACAAGCCAACAAACCAACAAACCAACAAACCAAATAACCAAAAAGAAAACAAACTAACAAACCAACAAGCAAACAAGCCAACAAACCAACAAACCAACAAAGCAACAAGCCAACAAGCCAACAAACCAACAAACCAACAAACCAACCGAGTAACCAAAAAGCCAACAAACTAAAAAACCAACAAGCCAACAAACCAACAAACCAACAAAGCAACAAGCCAACAAGCCAATAAACCAACAAACCAACAAGCCAACAAACCAACAAACCAACAAGCCAACAAGCCAACAAACCAACAAACCAACAAACCAACAAGCCAAAAAACCAACAAACCATCAAGCCAACAAGCCAACAAGCCAACAAACCAACAAACCAACAAACCAACAAGCTAACAAACCAACAAACCAACAAACCAACAAACCAACAAACCAACAAACCAACAAACCAACAAACCAACAAGCTAACAAGCCAACAAACCAACAAACCAACAAACCAACAAGCCAACAAACCAACAAGCCAACAAACCAACAAACCAACAAACCAACAAGCCAACAAACCAACAAACCAACAAACCAACAAACCAACAAACCAACAAACCAACAAACCAACAAACCAACAAACCAACAAGCCAACAAGCCAACAAACCAACAAACCAACAAGCCAACAAACCAACAAGCCAACAAACCAACAAACCAACAAATCAAATAACCAAAAAGCCAACAAACTAACAAACCAACAAACCAACAAGCTAACAAACCAACAAACCAACAAACCAACAAACCAACAAACCAACAAACCAACAAACCAACAAACCAACAAGCCAACAAGCCAACAAACCAACAAACCAACAATCTAACAAGCCAACAAGCCAACAAACCAACAATCTAACAAACCAACAAGCCAACAAGCCAACAAACCAACCAACCAACAAAGCAACAAGCCAACAAGCCAACAAACCAACAAACCAACACGCCAACAAACCAACAAACCAACAAACCATCAAGCCAACAAACCAACAAACAAATAAACCAACAAACCAACAAACCAACAAACCAACAAACAGCAAACCAACAAGCCAACAAGCCAACAAACCAACAAACCAACAAGCCAACAAACCAACAAACCAACAAACAAACAAACCAACAAGCCAACAAACCAACAAGCCAACAAACCAACAAACCAACAAACCAAGTAACTAAAAAGCCAACAAACTAACAAACTAACAAACCAACAAGCCAACAAGCCAACAAACCAACAAACCAACAAAGCAACAAACCAACAAGCCAACAAACCAACAAACCAAAAAACCAACAAGCCAACAAGCCAACAAACCAACAAACCCACAAGCCAACAAACCAACAAACCAACAAACCAACAAGCAAACAAACTAACAAACCAACAAACCAGCAAGTCAACAAACCAACATACAAATAAACCAACAAACCAAAAAACCAACAAACCAACAAACCAACAAACCAACAAACCAAAAAACCAACAAGCCAACAAGCTAACAAACCAACAAACCAACAAGCCAACAAACCAACAAACCAACAAACCAACAAGCAAACAAACTAACAAACCAACAAACCAACAAGTCAACAAACCAACAAACAAATAAACCAACAAACCAAAAAACCAACAAACCAACAAACCAACAAACCAACAAACCAACAAACCAACAAGCCAACAAGCCAACAAACCAACAAACCAACAAGCCAACAAGCCAACAAACCAACAAACCAACAAACCAAGAAGCCAACAAACCAACAAACCAACAAACCAAAAAACCAACAAGCCAACAAGCCAACAAACCAACAAACCAACAAGCCAACAAACCAACAAACCAACAAACCAACAAGCAAACAAACTAACAAACCAACAAACGAACAAGTAAACCAACCAACAAACAAATAAACCAACAAACCAAAAAACCAACAAACCAACAAACCAACAAACCAACAAACCAGCAAACCAACAAGCCAACAAGCAAACAAACCAACAAACCAACAAGCCAACAAGCCAACAAACCAACAAACCAACAAACCAACAAGCCAACAAACCAACAAACCAACAAACCAACAAACCAAAAAACCAACAAACAGCAAACCAACAAGCCAACAAGCCAAGAAACCAACAAACCAACAAGCCAACAAACCAACAAACCAACAAACCAACAAACCAACAAACCAACAAGCCAACAAACCAACAAGCCAACAAACCAACAAACCAACAAACCAAGTTACCAAAAAGCCAACAAACTAACAAACCAACAAGCCAACAAGCCAACAAACCAACAAACCAACAAACCAACAAACCAAGTAACCAAAAAGCCAACAAACTAACAAACCAACAAGCAAACAAGCCAACAAACCAACAAACCAACAAAGCAAGAAGCCAACAAGCAAACAAACCAACAAACCAAGAAGCCAACAAACCAACAAACAAACAAGCCAACAAGCCAACAAGCCAACAAACCAACAAACCAAAAAACTAAGTAACCAACAAGCCAACAAACCAACAAACCAACAAGCCAACAAACCAACAAACTAACAAACCAACAAGCCAACAAACCAACAAACCAACAAGCCAACAAACCAAAAAACCAACAAACCAACAAGCCAACAAACCAACAAACCAACAAGCCAACAAACCAACAAACCAACAAACCAACAAACCAACAAACAAACAAACCAACAAACCAACAAACCAACAAACCAACAAACCAACAAACCAACAAACCAACAAACCTACAAACCAACAAACCAACAAACAAATAAACCAACAAACCAACAAACCAACAAACAAATAAACCAACAAACCAACAAACCAATAAACCAACAAACCAACAAACCAACAAACAAATAAACCAACAAACCAACAAACCAATAAACCAACAAACCAACAAACCAACAAACCAATTAAACAACAAACCAACAAACGAACAAACCAACAAACCAACAAACTAACAAACCAACAAGCCAACAAACCAACATACCAACAAACCAACCGAGTAACCAAAAAGCCAACAAACTAACAAACCAACAAGCCAACAAGCCAACAAACCAACAAACCAACAAAGCAACAAGCCAACAAGCCAATAAACCAACAAACCAACAAGCCAACAAACCAACAAACCAACAAGCCAAGAAGCCAACAAACCAACAAACCACCAAACCAACAAGCCAAAAAACCAACAAACCAACAAGCCAACAAGCCAACAAACCAACAAACCAACAAACCAACAAGCTAACAAACCAACAAACCAACAAACCAACAAACCAACAAACCAACAAACCAACAAGCCCACAAGCCAACAAACCAACAAACCAACAAACCAACAAGCCAACAAACCAACAAGCCAACAAACCAACAAACCAACAAACCAACAAACCAACAAGCCAACAAACCAACAAACCAACAAACCAACAAACCAACAAACCAACAAACCAACAAACCAACAAGCCAAAAAGCCAACAAACCAACAAACCAACAAGCCAACAAACCAACAAGCCAACAAACCAACAAACCAACAAACCAAGTAACCAAAAACCCAACAAACTAACAAACCAACAAACCAACAAGCTAACAAACCAACAAACCAACAAACCAACAAACCAACAAACCAACAAACCAACAAACCAACAAGCCAACAAGCCAACAAACCAACAAACCAACAAACCAACAATCCAACAAGCCAACAAGCGAACAAACCAACAAACTAACAAACCAACAAGCCAACAAGCCAACAAACCAACCAACCGACAAAGCAACAGGCCAACAAGCCAACAAACCAACAAACCAACAAGCCAACAAACCAACAAACCAACAAACCATCAAGCCAACAAACCAACAAACAAATAAACCAACAAACCAACAAACCAACAAACCAACAAACCAACAAATAGCAAACCAACAAGCCAACAAGCCAACAAACCAACAAACCAACAAGCCAACAAACCAACAAACCAACAAACCAACAAACCAACAAGCCAACAAACCAACAAGCCAACAAACCAACAAACCAACAAACCAAGTAAACAAAAAGCTAACAAACTAACAAACCAACAAGCTAACAAGCCAACAAACCAACAAACCAACAAAGCAACAAACCAACAAGCCAACAAACCAACAAACCAACAAGCCAACAAACCAACAAACCAACAAGCCAACAAGCCAACAAGCCAACAAACCAACAAACCAACAAACCAACAAGCCAACAAACCAACAAACCAACAAGCCAACAAGCCAACAAACCAACAAACCAACAAGCCAACAAACCAACAAACCAACAAACCAACAAACCAACAAACCAACAAACCAACAAACCAACAAGCCAACAAGCCAACAAACCAACAAACCAACAAGCCAACAAACCAACAAGCCAACAAACCAACAAACCAACAAACCAAGTAACCAAAAAGCCAACAAACTAACAAACCAACAAGCAAACAAGCCAACAAACCAACAAACTAACAAACCAAAAAACTAAGTAACCAACAAGCCAACAAACCAACAAACCAACAAGCCAACAAACCAACAAACTAACAAACCAACAAGCCAACAAACCAACAAACCAACAAACCAACAAGCCAACAAACCAACAAACCAACAAACCAACAAGCCAACAAACCAACAAACAAATAAACCAACAAACCAACAAACCAACAAACCAACAAGCCAACAAACCAACAAACCAATTAAACAACAAACCAACAAACGAACAAACCAACAAACCAACAAACTAACAAACCAACAAGCCAACAAACCAACAAACCAACAAACCAACAAACCAACCGAGTAACCAAAAAGCCAACAAACTAACAAACCAACAAGCCAACAAGCCAACAAACCAACAAACCAACAAAGCAACAAGCCAACAAGCCAATAAACCAACAAACCAACAAGCCAACAAACCAACAAACCAACAAGCCAACAAGCCAACAAACCAACAAACCAACAAACCAACAAGCCAAAAAAACCAACAAACCAACAAGCCAACAAGCCAACAAACCAACAAACCAACAAACCAACAAGCTAACAAACCAACAAACCAACAAACCAACAAACCAACAAACCAACAAACCAACAAACCAACAAGCCAACAAACCAACAAGCCAACAAACCAACAAACCAACAAACCAAGTAACCAAAAACCCAACAAACTAACAAACCAACAAACCAACAAGCTAACAAACCAACAAACCAACAAACCAACAAACCAACAAACCAGTAAACCAACAAACCAACAAGCCAACAAGCCAACAAACCAACAAACCAACAAACCAACAATCCAACAAGCCAACAAGCGAACAAACAAACAAACTAACAAACCAACAAGCCAACAAGCCAACAAACCAAGCAACCGACAAAGCAACAAGCCAACAAGCCAACAAACCAACAAACCAACAAGCCAACAATCCAACAAACCAACAAACCATCAAGCCAACAAACCAACAAACAAATAAACCAACAAACCAACAAACCAACAAACCAACAAATAGCAAACCAACAAGCCAACAAGCCAACAAACCAACAAACCAACAAGCCAACAAACCAACAAACCAACAAACCAACAAACCAACAAGCCAACAAACCAACAAGCCAACAAACCAACAAACCAACAAACCAAATAACCAAAAAGCCAACAAACTAACAAACCAACAAGCCAACAAGCCAACAAACCAACAAACCAACAAAGCAACAAACCAACAAGCCAACAAACCAACAAACCAACAAGCCAACAAACCAACAAACCAACAAGCCAACAAGCCAACAAACCAACAAACCAACAAACCAACAAGCCAACAAACCAACAAATCAACAAGCCAAGAAGCCAACAAACCAACAAACCAACAAGCCAACAAACCAACAAACCAACAAACCAACAAACCAACAAACCAACAAACCAACAAACCAACAAACCAACAAACCAACAAGCCAACAAGCCAACAAACCAACAAACCAACAAGCTAACAAACCAACAAGCCAACAAACCAACAAACCAACAAACCAAGTAACCAAAAAGCCAACAAACTAACAAACCAACAAGCAAACAAGCCAACAAACCAACAAACCAACAAAGCAACAAGCCAATAAGCCAACAAACCAACAAACCAAGAAGCCAACAAACCAACAAATCAACAAGCCAACAAGCCAACAAACCAACAAACCAACAAGCCAACAAGCCAACAAACCAACAAACCAACAAGCCAACAAACCAACAAACAAATAAACCAACAAACCAACAAACCAACAAACAAATAAACCAACAAACCAACAAACCAACAAACCAACAAGCCAACAAACCAACAAACCAATTAAACAACAAACCAACAAACGAACAAACCAACAAACCAACAAACTAACAAACCAACAAGCCAACAAACCAACAAACCAACAAACCAACCGAGTAACCAAAAAGCCAACAAACTAACAAACCAACAAGCCAACAAGCCAACAAACCAACAAACCAACAAAGCAACAAGCCAACAAGCCAATAAACCAACAAACCAACAAGCCAACAAACCAACAAACCAACAAGCCAACAAGCCAACAAACCAACAAACCAACAAACCAACAAGCCAAAAAACCAACAAACCAACAAACCAACAAGCCAACAAACCAACAAACCAACAAACCAACAAACCAACAAACCAACAAACCAAGAAACCAACAAACCAACAAGCCAACAAGCCAACAAACCAACAAACCAACAAGCTAACAAACCAACAAGCCAACAAACCAACAAACCAACAAACCAAGTAACCAAAAAGCCAACAAACTAACAAACCAACAAGCAAACAAGCCGACAAACCAACAAACCAACAAAGCAACAAGCCAACAAGCCAACAAACCAACAAACCAAGAAGCCAACAAACCAACAAATCAACAAGCCAACAAGCCAACAAACCAACAAACCAACAAACCAACAAACTAAAAAACTAAGTAACCAACAAGCCAACAAACCAACAAACCAACAAGCCAACAAACCAACAAACTAACAAACCAACAAGCCAACAAACCAACAAACCAACAAACCAACAAGCCAACAAGCCAACAAACCAACAAACCAACAAGCCAACAAACCAACAAACAAATAAACCAACAAACCAACAAACCAACAAACCAACAAGCCAACAAACCAACAAACCAATTAAACAACAAACCAACAAACGAACAAACCAACAAACCAACAAACTAACAAACCAACAAGCCAACAAACCAACAAACCAACCGAGTAACCAAAAAGCCAACAAACTAACAAACCAACAAGCCAACAAGCCAACAAACCAACAAACCAACAAAGCAACAAGCCAACAAGCCAATAAACCAACAAACCAACAAGCCAACAAACCAACAAACCAACAAGCCAACAAGCCAACAAACCAACAAACCAACAAACCAACAAGCCAAAAAACCAACAAACCAACAAGCCAACAAGCCAACAAACCAACAAACCAACAAACCAACAAGCTAACAAACCAACAAACCACCAAACCAACAAACCAACAAACCAACAAACCAACAAACCAACAAGCTAACAAGCCAACAAACCAACAAACCAACAAACCAACAAGCCAACAAACCAACAAGCCAACAAACCAACAAACCAACAAACCAACAAACCAACAATCCTACAAACCAACAAACCAACAAACAAACAAACCAACAAACCAACAAACCAACAAACCAACAAGCCAACAAGCCAACAAACCAACAAACCAACAAGCCAACAAACCAACAAGCCAACAAACCAACAAACCAACAAATCAAGTAACCAAAAAGCCAACAAACTAACAAACCAACAAACCAACAAGCTAACAAACCAACAAACCAACAAACCAACAAACCAACAAACCAACAAGCCAACAAGCCAACAAACCAACAAACCAACAAACCAACAATCCAACAAGCCAACAAGCCAACAAACCAACAAACTAACAAACCAACAAACCAACAAGCCAACAAGCCAACAAAACAACAAGCCAACAAGCCAACAAACCAACAAACCAACACGCCAACAAACCAACAAACCAACAAACCATCAAGCCAACAAACCAACAAACAAATAAACCAACAAACTAACAAACCAACAAACCAACAAACAGCAAACCAACAAACAGCAAACCAACAAGCCAACAAGCCAACAAACCAACAACCCAACAAGCCAACAAACCAACAAACCAACAAACCAACAAACCAACAAGCCAACAAACCAACAAACCAACAAACCAAGTAACCAGAAAGCCAACAAACTAACAAACCAACAAGCCAACAAGCCAACAAACCAACAAACCAACAAAGCAACAAACCAACAAGCCAACAAACCAACAAACCAACAAGCCAACAAACCAACAAACCAACAAGCCAACAAGCCAACAAACCAACAAACCAACAAACCAACAAGCCAACAAACCAACAAATCAACAAGCCAACAAGCCAACAAAACAACAAACCAACAAGCCAACAAACCAACAAACCAACAAACCAACAAACCAACAAACCAACAAACCAACAAATCAACAAGCCAACAAGCCAACAAACCAACAAACCAACAAGCCAACAAACCAACAAGCCAACAAACCAACAAACCAACAAACCAACAAGCAAACAAACTAACAAACCAACAAACCAACAAGTCAACAAACCAACAAACAAATAAACCAACAAACCAAAAAACCAACAAACCAACAAACCAACAAACCAACAAACCAACAAACCAACAAGCCAAACAAGCAAACAATCCAACAAACCAACAAGCCAACAAGCCAACAAACCAACAAACCAACAAACCAACAAGCCAACAAACCAACAAACCAACAAACCAAAAAAGCAATAAGCCAACAAGCCAACAAACCAACAAACCAAGAAGCCAACAAACCAACAAATCAACAAGCCAACAAGCCAACAAGCCAACAAACCAACAAACCAACAAACCAAAAAACTAAGTAACCAACAAGCCAACAAACCAACAAGCCAACAAACCAACAAACTAACAAACCAACAAGCCAACAAACCAACAAACCAACAAACCAACAAGCCAACAAACCAACAAACCAACAAACCAACAAGCCAACAGACCAACAAACAAATAAACCAACAAACCAACAAACCAACAAACCAACAAGCCAACAAACCAACAAACCAATTAAACAACAAACCAACAAACGAACAAACCAACAAACCAACAAACTAACAAACCAACAAGCCAACAAACCAACAAACCAACAAACCAACCGAGTAACCAAAAAGCCAACAAACTAACAAACCAACAAGCCAACAAGCCAACAAACCAACAAACCAACAAAGCAACAAGCCAACAAGCCAAGAAACCAACAAACCAACAAGCCAACAAACCAACAAACCAACAAGCCAACAAGCCAACAAACCAACAAATTAACAAACCAACAAGCCAAAAAACCAACAAACCAACAAGCCAACAAGCTAACAAACCAACAAACCAACAAACCAACAAGCTAACAAACCAACAAACCAACAAACCAACAAACCAACAAACCAACAAACCAACAAACCAACAAACCAACAAACCAACAAGCTAACAAGCCAACAAACCAATAAACCAACAAACCAACAAGCCAACAAACCAACAAGCCAACAAACCAACAAACCAACAAACCAACAAACCAACAAGCCAACAAACCAACAAACCAACAAACAAACAAACCAACAAACCAACAAACCAACAAACCAACAAGACAACAAGCCAACAAACCAACAAACCAACAAGCCAACAAACCAACAAACCAACAAACCAACAAACCAACAAATCAAGTAACCAAAAAGCCAACAAACTAACAAACCAACAAACCAACTAGCTAACAAACCAACAAACCAACAAACCAACAAACCAACAAACCAACAAACCAACAAACCAACAAACCAACAAGCCAACAAGCCAACAAACCAACAAACCAACAAACCAACAACCCAACAAGCCAACAAGCCAACAAACCAACAAAGTAACAAACCAACAAGCCAACAAGCCAACAAACCAACCAACCAACAAAACAACAAGCCAACAAGCCAACAAACCAACAAACCAACACGCCAACAAACCAACAAACCAACAAACCATCAAGCCAACAAACCAACAAACAAATAAACCAACAAACTAACAAACCAACAAACCAACAAACAGCAAACCAACAAGCCAACAAGCCAACAAACCAACAAACCAACAAGCCAACAAACCAACAAACCAACAAACCAACAAACCAACAAGCCAACAAACCAACAAGCCAACAAACCAACAAACCAACAAACCAAGTAACCAAAAAGCCAACAGACTAACAAACCAACAAGCCAACAAGCCAACAAACCAACAAACCAACAAAGCAACAAACCAACAAGCCAACAAACCAACAAACCAACAAGCCAACAAACCAACAAACCAACAAGCCAACAAGCCAACAAACCAACAAACCAACAAACCAACAAGCCAACAAACCAACAAACCAACAAGCCAACAAGCCAACAAGCCAACAAACCAACAAACCAACAAGCCAACAAGCCAACAAACCAACAAACCAACAAACCAACAAACCAACCAACCAACAAACCAACAAATCAACAAGCCAACAAGCCAACAAACCAACAAACCAACAAGCCAACAAACCAACAAGCCAACAAACCAACAAACCAACAAACCAACAAGCAAACAAACTAACAAACCAACAAACCAACAAGTCAACAAACCAACAAACAAATAAACCAACAAACCAAAAAACCAACAAACCAACAAACCAACAAACCAACAAACCAACAAAACAGCAAGCCAACAAGCAAACAATCCAACAAACCAACAAGCCAACAAGCCAACAAACCAACAAACCAACAAACCAACAAGCCAACAAACCAACAAACCAACAAACCAAAAAACCAACAAGCCAATAATCCAACAAACCAACAAACCAACAAGCCAACAAACCAACAAACCAACAAACCAACAAGCAAACAAAGAAACCAACAAACCAACAAGTCAACAAACCAACAAACAAATAAACCAACAAACCAAAAAACCAACAAACCAACAAACCAACAAACCAACAAACCAAAAATTCAACAAGCCAACAAGCCAACAAACCAACAAACCAACAAGCCAACAAACCAACAAACCAACAAACCAACAAGCAAACAAACTAACAAACCAACAAACCAACAAGTCAACAAACCAACAAACAAATAAACCAACAAACCAAAAAACCAACAAACCAACAAACCAAAAAACCAACAAACCAACAAACCAACAAGCCAACAAGCAAACAAACCAACAAACCAACAAGCCAACAAGCCAACAAACCAACAAACCAACAAACCAACAAACCAACAAGCCAACAAACCAACAAACCAACAAACCAAAAAACCAACAAGCCAACAAGCCAACAAACCAACAAACCAACAAACCAAGAAACCAACAAACCAACAAATCAACAAGCCAACAAGCCAACAAGCCAACAAACCAACAAACCAACAAACCAAAAAACTAAGTAACCAACAAGCCAACAAACCAACAAACCAACAAGCCAACAAACCAACAAACTAACAAACCAACAAGCCAACAAACCAACAAACCAACAAACCAACAAGCCAACAAACCAACAAACCAACAAACCAACAAACCAACAAGCCAACAAACCAACAAACAAATAAACCAACAAACCAACAAACCAACAAACCAACAAGCCAACAAACCAACAAACCAATTAAACAACAAACCAACAAACGAACAAACCAACAAACCAACAAACTAACAAACCAACAAGCCAACAAACCAACAAACCAACAAACCAACCGAGTAACCAAAAAGCCAACAAACTAACAAACCAACAAGCCAACAAGCCAACAAACCAACAAACCAACAAACCAACAAGCCAACAAACCAACAAACCAACAAACCAAAAAAGCAACAAGCCAACAAGCCAACAAACCAACAAACCAACAAGCCAACAAACCAACAAACCAACAAACCAACAAGCCAACAAACCAACAAACAAATAAACCAACAAACCAACAAACCAACAAACCAACAAGCCAACAAACCAACAAACCAATTAAACAACAAACCAACAAACGAACAAACCAACAAACCAACAAACTAACAAACCAACAAGCCAACAAACCAACAAACCAACAAACCAACCGAGTAACCAAAAAGCCAACAAACTAACAAACCAACAAGCCAACAAGCCAACAAACCAACAAACCAACAAAGCAACAAGCCAACAAGCCAATAAACCAACAAACCAACAAGCCAACAAACCAACAAACCAACAAGCCAACAAGCCAACAAACCAACAAACCAACAAACCAACAAGCCAAAAAACCAACAAACCAACAAGCCAACAAGCTAACAAACCAACAAACCAACAAACCAACAAGCTAACAAACCAACAAACCAACAAACCAACAAACCAACAAACCAACAAACCAACAAACCAACAAGCTAACAAGCCAACAAACCAACAAACCAACAAACCAACAAGCCAACAAACCAACAAGCCAACAAACCAACAAACCAACAAACCAACAAACCAACAAGCCAACAAACCGACAAACCAACAAACAAACAAACCAACAAACCAACAAACCAACAAGCCAACAAGCCAACAAACCAACAAACCAACAAGCCAACAAACCAACAAGCCAACAAACCAACAAACCAACAAACCAACAAATCAAGTAACCAAAAAGCCAACAAACTAACAAACCAACAAACCAACAAGCTAACAAACCAACAAACCAACAAACCAACAAACCAACAAACCGACAAACCAACAAACCAACAAACCAACAAACCAACAAGCCAACAAGCCAACAAACCAACAAACCAACAAACCAACAATCCAACAAGCCAACAAGCCAACAAACCAACAAACTAACAAACCAACAAGCCAACAAGCCAACAAACCAACCAACCAACAAAACAACAAGCCAACAAGCCAACAAACCAACAAACCAACACGCCAACAAACCAACAAACCAACAAATCATCAAGCCAACAAACCAACAAACAAATAAACCAACAAACTAACAAACCAACAAACCAACAAACAGCAAACCAACAAGCCAACAAGCCAACAAACCAACAAACCAACAAGCCAACAAACCAACAAACCAACAAACCAACAAGCCAACAAACCAACAAGCCAACAAACCAACAAACCAACAAACCAAGTAACCAAAAAGCCAACAAACTAACAAACCAACAAGCCAACAAGCCAACAAACCAACAAACCAACAAAGCAACAAACCAACAAGCCAACAAACCAACAAACCAACAAGCCAACAAACCAACCAACCAACAAACCAACAAACCAACAATCCAACAAGCCAACAAGCCAACAAACCAACAAACTAACAAACCAACAAGCCAACAAGCCAACAAACCAACCAACCAACAAAACAACAAGCCAACAAGCCAACAAACCAACAAACCAACACGCCAACAAACCAACAAACCAACAAATCATCAAGCCAACAAACCAACAAACAAATAAACCAACAAACTAACAAACCAACAAACCAACAAACAGCAAACCAACAAACCAACAAACCAACAAACCAAGTAACCAAAAAGCCAACAAACTAGCAAACCAACAAGCCAACAAACCAACAAGCCAACAAACCAACAAACCAACAAACCAAGTAACCAAAAAGCCAACAAACTAACAAACCAACAAGCCAACAAGCCAACAAACCAACAAACCAACAAAGCAACAAACCAACAAGCCAACAAACCAACAAACCAACAAGCCAACAAACCAACCAACCAACAAGCCAACAAGCCAACAAACCAACTAACCAACAAACCAACAAACCAACAAACCAACAAGCCAACAAGCCAACAAACCAACAAACCAACAAGCCAACAAGCCAACAAACCAACAAACCAACAAACCAACAAACCAACAAACCAACAAACCAACAAATCAACAAGCCAACAAGCCAACAAACCAACAAACCAACAAGCCAACAAACCAACAAACAAGAAACCAACAAACCAACAAACCAACAAGCAAACAAACTAACAAACCAACAAACCAACAAGTCAACAAACCAACAAACAAATAAACCAACAAACCAAAAAACCAACAAACCAACAAACCAACAAACCAACAAACCAACAAACCAACAAGCTAACAAGCCAACAAACCAACAAACCAACAAACCAACAAGCCAACAAACCAACAAGCCAACAAACCAACAAACCAACAAACCAACAAACCAACAATCCAACAAACCAACAAACCAACAAACAAACAAACCAACAAACCAACAAACCAACAAACCAACAAGCCAACAAGCCAACAAACCAACAAACCAACAAGCCAACAAACCAACAAGCCAACAAACCAACAAACCAACAAATCAAGTAACCAAAAAGCCAACAAACTAACAAACCAACAAACCAACAAGCTAACAAACCAACAAACCAACAAACCAACAAACCAACAAACCAACAAACCAACAAACCAACAAACCAACAATCCAACAAGCCAACAAGCCAACAAACCAACAAACTAACAAACCAATAAGCCAACAAGCCAACAAACCAACCAACCAACAAAACAACAAGCCAACAAGCCAACAAACCAACAAACCAACACGCCAACAAACCAACAAACCAACAAACCATCAAGCCAACAAACCAACAAACAAATAAACCAACAAACTAACAAACCAACAAACCAACAAACAGCAAACCAACAAGCCAACAAGCCAACAAACCAACAAACCAACAAGCCAACAAACCAACAAACCAACAAACCAACAAACCAACAAACCAACAAGCCAACAAACCAACAAGCCAACAAACCAACAAACCAACAAACCAAGTAACCAAAAAGCCAACAAACTAACAAACCAACAAGCCAACAAGCCAACAAACCAACAAACCAACAAAGCAACAAACCAACAAGCCAACAAACCAACAAACCAACAAGCCAACAAACCAACAAACCAACAAACCAACAAGCCAACAAACCAACAAACCAACAAACCAACAAGCCAACAAACCAACAAATCAACAAGCCAACAAGCCAACAAACCAACAAACCAACAAGCCAACAAACCAACAAACCAACAAACCAACAAACCAACAAACCAACAAACCAACAAATCAACAAGCCAACAAGCCAACAAACCAACAAACCAACAAGCCAACAAACCAACAAGCCAACAAACCAACAAACCAACAAACCAACAAGCAAACAAACTAACAAACCAACAAACCAACAAGTCAACAAACCAACAAACAAATAAACCAACAAACCAAAAAACCAACAAACCAACAAACCAACAAACCAACAAACCAACAAACCAACAAGCCAAACAAGCAAACAATCCAACAAACCAACAAGCCAACAAGCCAACAAACCAACAAACCAACAAACCAACAAGCCAACAAACCAACAAACCAACAAACCAAAAAAGCAACAAGCCAACAAGCCAACAAACCAACAAACCAAGAAGCCAACAAACCAACAAATCAACAAGCCAACAAGCCAACAAGCCAACAAACCAACAAACCACGAACCAAAAAACTAAGTAACCAACAAGCCAACAAACGAACAAACCAACAAGCCAACAAACCAACAAACTAACAAACCAACAAGCCAACAAACCAACAAACCAACAAACCAACAAGCCAACAAACCAACAAACCAACAAACCAACAAGCCAACAAACCAACAAACAAATAAACCAACAAACCAACAAACCAACAAACCAACAAGCCAACAAACCAACAAACCAATTAAACAACAAACCAACAAACGAACAAACCAACAAACCAACAAACTAACAAATCAACAAGCCAACAAACCAACAAACCAACAAACCAACCGAGTAACCAAAAAGCCAACAAACTAACAAACCAACAAGCCAACAAGCCAACAAACCAACAAACCAACAAAGCAACAAGCCAACAAGCCAATAAACCAACAAACCAACAAGCCAACAAACCAACAAACCAACAAGCCAACATGCCAACAAACCAACAAACCAACAAACCAACAAGCCAAAAAACCAACAAACCAACAAGCCAACAAGCTAACAAACCAACAAACCAACAAACCAACAAGCTAACAAACCAACAAACCAACAAACCAACAAACTAACAAACCAACAAACCAACAAACCAACAAACCAACAAGCTAACAAGCCAACAAACCAACAAACCAACAAACCAACAAGCCAACAAACCAACAAGCCAACAAACCAACAAACCAACAAACCAACAAACCAACAAGCCAACAAACCAAGAAACCAACAAACAAACAAACCAACAAACCAACAAACCAACAAACCAACAAGCCAACAAGCCAACAAACCAACAAACCAACAAGCCAACAAACCAACAAGCCAACAAACCAACAAACCAACAAATCAAGTAACCAAAAAGCCAACAAACTAACAAACCAACAAACCAACTAGCTAACAAACCAACAAACCAACAAACCAACAAACCAACAAACCAACAAACCAACAAACCAACAAGCCAACAAGCCAACAAACCAACAAACCAACAAACCAACAATCCAACAAGCCAACAAGCCAACAAACCAACAAACTAACAAACCAACAAGCCAACAAGCCAACAAACCAACCAACCAACAAAACAACAAGCCAACAAACCAACAAACCAACACGCCAACAAACCAACAAACCAACAAACCATCAAGCCAACAAACCAACAAACAAATAAACCAACAAACTAACAAACCAACAAACCAACAAACAGCAAACCAACAAGCCAACAAGCCAACAAACCAACAAACCAACAAGCCAAAAAACCAACAAACCAACAAACCAACAAACCAACAAGCCAACAAACCAACAAGCCAACAAACCAACAAACCAACAAACCAAGTAACCAAAAAGCCAACAGACTAACAAACCAACAAGCCAACAAGCCAACAAACCAACAAACCAACAAAGCAACAAACCAACAAGCCAACAAACCAACAAACCAACAAGCCAACAAACCAACAAACCAACAAGCCAACAAGCCAACAAACCATCAAACCAACAAACCAACAAGCCAACAAACCAACAAACCAACAAGCCAACAAGCCAACAAACCAACAAACCAACAAGCCAACAAGCCAACAAACCAACAAACCAACAAACCAACAAACCAACAAATCAACAAGCCAACAAGCCAACAAACCAACAAACCAACAAGCCAACAAACCAACAAGCCAACAAACCAACAAACCAACAAACCAACAAGCAAACAAACTAACAAACCAACAAACCAACAAGTCAACAAACCAACAAACAAATAAACCAACAAACCAAAAAACCAACAAACCAACAAACCAACAAACCAACAAACCAACAAACCAACAAGCCAACAAGCAAACAATCCAACAAACCAACAAGCCAACAAGCCAACAAACCAACAAACCAACAAACCAACAAGCCAACAAACCAACAAACCAACAAACCAAAAAACCAACAAGCCAACAAGCCAACAAACCAACAAACCAACAAGCCAACAAACCAACAAACCAACAAACCAACAAGCAAACAAACTAACAAACCAACAAACCAACAAGTCAACAAACCAACAAACAAATAAACCAACAAACCAAAAAACCAACAAACCAACAAACCAACAAACATACAAACCAAAAAACCAACAAGCCAACAAGCCAACAAACCAACAAACCAACAAGCCAACAAACCAACAAACCAACAAACCAACAAGCAAACAAACTAACAAACCATCAAACCAACAAGTCAACAAACCAACAAACAAATAAACCAACAAACCAAAAAACCAACAAACCAACAAACCAACAAACCAACAAACCAACAAACCAACAAGCCAACAAGCAAACAAACCAACAAACCAATAAGCCAACAAGCCAACAAACCAACAAACCAACAAACCAACAAGCCAACAAACCAACAAACCAACAAACCAAAAAACCAACAAGCCAACAAGCCAACAAACCAACAAACCAAGAAGCCAACAAACCAACAAATCAACAAGCCAACAAGCCAACAAGCCAACAAACCAACAAACCAACAAACCAAAAAACTAAGTAACCAACAAGCCAACAAACCAACAAATTAACAAGCCAACAAACCAACAAACTAACAAACCAACAAGCCAACAAACCAACAAACCAACAAACCAACAAGCCAACAAACCAACAAACCAACAAACCAACAAACCAACAAGCCAACAAACCAACAAACAAATAAACCAACAAACCAACAAACCAACAAACCAACAAACCAACAAACCAACAAACCAATTAAACAACAAACCAACAAACGAACAAACCAACAAACCAACAAACTAACAAACCAACAAGCCAACAAACCAACAAACCAACAAACCAACCGAGTAACCAAAAAGCCAACAAACTAACAAACCAACAAGCCAACAAGCCAACAAACCAACAAACCAACAAACCAACAAGCCAACAAACCAACAAACCAACAAACCAAAAAAGCAACAAGCCAACAAGCCAACAAACCAACAAACCAAGAAGCCAACAAACCAACAAATCAACAAGCCAACAAGCCAACAAGCCAACAAACCAACAAACCAACAAACCAAAAAACTAAGTAACCAACAAGCCAACAAACCAACAAACCAACAAGCCAACAAACCAACAAACTAACAAACCAACAAGCCAACAAACCAACAAACCAACAAGCCAACAAACCAACAAACCAACAAACCAACAAGCCAACAAACCAACAAACAAATAAACCAACAAACCAACAAACCAACAAACCAACAAGCTAACAAACCAACAAACCAATTAAACAACAAACCAACAAACGAACAAACCAACAAACCAACAAACTAACAAACCAACAAGCCAACAAACCAACAAACCAACAAACCAACCGAGTAACCAAAAAGCCAACAAACTAACAAACCAACAAGCCAACAAGCCAACAAACCAACAAACCAACACGCCAACAAACCAACAAACCAACAAATCATCAAGCCAACAAACCAACAAACAAATAAACCAACAAACTAACAAACCAACAAACCAACAAACAGCAAACCAACAAGCCAACAAGCCAACAAACCAACAAACCAACAAGCCAACAAACCAACAAACCAACAAACCAACAAGCCAACAAACCAACAAGCCAACAAACCAACAAACCAACAAACCAAGTAACCAAAAAGCCAACAAACTAACAAACCAACAAGCCAACAAACCAACAAGCCAACAAACCAACAAACCAACAAACCAAGTAACCAAAAAGCCAACAAACTAACAAACCAACAAGCCAACAAGCCAACAAACCAACAAACCAACAAAGCAACAAACCAACAAGCCAACAAACCAACAAACCAACAAGCCAACAAACCAACCAACCAACAAGCCAACAAGCCAACAAACCAACAAACCAACAAACCAACAAACCAACAAACCAACAAGCCAACAAGCCAACAAACCAACAAACCAACAAGCCAACAAGCCAACAAACCAACAAACCAACAAACCAACAAACCAACAAACCAACAAACCAACAAATCAACAAGCCAACAAGCCAACAAACCAACAAACCAACAAGCCAACAAACCAACAAGCCAAGAAACCAACAAACCAACAAACCAACAAGCAAACAAACTAACAAACCAACAAACCAACAAGTCAACAAACCAACAAACAAATAAACCAACAAACCAAAAAACCAACAAACCAACAAACCAACAAACCAACAAACCAACAAACCAACAAACCAACAAACCAACAAACCAACAAACCAACAAACCAACAAGCTAACAAGCCAACAAACCAACAAACCAACAAACCAACAAGCCAACAAACCAACAAGCCAACAAACCAACAAACCAACAAACCAACAAACCAACAATCCAACAAACCAACAAACCAACAAACAAACAAACCAACAAACCAACAAACCAACAAACCAACAAGCCAACAAGCCAACAAACCAACAAACCAACAAGCCAACAAACCAACAAGCCAACAAACCAACAAACCAACAAATCAAGTAACCAAAAAGCCAACAAACTAACAAACCAACAAACCAACAAGCTAACAAACCAACAAACCAACAAACCAACAAACCAACAAACCAACAAACCAACAAACCAACAAACCAACAATCCAACAAGCCAACAAGCCAACAAACCAACAAACTAACAAACCAATAAGCCAACAAGCCAACAAACCAACCAACCAACAAAACAACAAGCCAACAAGCCAACAAACCAACAAACCAACACGCCAACAAACCAACAAACCAACAAACCATCAAGCCAACAAACCAACAAACAAATAAACCAACAAACTAACAAACCAACAAACCAACAAACAGCAAACCAACAAGCCAACAAGCCAACAAACCAACAAACCAACAAGCCAACAAACCAACAAACCAACAAACCAACAAACCAACAAACCAACAAGCCAACAAACCAACAAGCCAACAAACCAACAAACCAACAAACCAAGTAACCAAAAAGCCAACAAACTAACAAACCAACAAGCCAACAAGCCAACAAACCAACAAACCAACAAAGCAACAAACCAACAAGCCAACAAACCAACAAACTAACAAGCCAACAAACCAACAAACCAACAAGCCAACAAGCCAACAAACCAACAAACCAACAAACCAACAAGCCAACAAACCAACAAATCAACAAGCCAACAAGCCAACAAACCAACAAACCAACAAGCCAACAAACCAACAAACCAACAAACCAACAAACCAACAAACCAACAAACCAACAAATCAACAAGCCAACAAGCCAACAAACCAACAAACCAACAAGCCAACAAACCAACAAGCCAACAAACCAACAAACCAACAAACCAACAAGCAAACAAACTAACAAACCAACAAACCAACAAGTCAACAAACCAACAAACAAATAAACCAACAAACCAAAAAACCAAAAAACCAACAAACCAACAAACCAACAAACCAACAAACCAACAAACCAACAAGCCAAACAAGCAAACAATCCAACAAACCAACAAGCCAACAAGCCAACAAACCAACAAACCAACAAACCAACAAGCCAACAAACCAACAAACCAACAAACCAAAAAAGCAACAAGCCAACAAGCCAACAAACCAACAAACCAAGAAGCCAACAAACCAACAAATCAACAAGCCAACAAGCCAACAAGCCAACAAACCAACAAACCAACAAACCAAAAAACTAAGTAACCAACAAGCCAACAAACGAACAAACCAACAAGCCAACAAACCAACAAACTAACAAACCAACAAGCCAACAAACCAACAAACCAACAAACCAACAAGCCAACAAACCAACAAACCAACAAACCAACAAGCCAACAAACCAACAAACAAATAAACCAACAAACCAACAAACCAACAAACCAACAAGCCAACAAACCAACAAACCAATTAAACAACAAACCAACAAACGAACAAACCAACAAACCAACAAACTAACAAATCAACAAGCCAACAAACCAACAAACCAACAAACCAACCGAGTAACCAAAAAGCCAACAAACTAACAAACCAACAAGCCAACAAGCCAACAAACCAACAAACCAACAAAGCAACAAGCCAACAAGCCAATAAACCAACAAACCAACAAGCCAACAAACCAACAAACCAACAAGCCAACATGCCACAAACCAACAAACCAACAAACCAACAAGCCAAAAAACCAACAAACCAACAAGCCAACAAGCTAACAAACCAACAAACCAACAAACCAACAAGCTAACAAACCAACAAACTAACAAACCAACAAACCAACAAACCAACAAACCAACAAACCAACAAACCAACAAACCAACAAGCTAACAAGCCAACAAACCAACAAACCAACAAACCAACAAGCCAACAAACCAACAAGCCAACAAACTAACAAACCAACAAACCAACAAACCAACAAGCCAACAAACCAACAAACCAACAAACAAACAAACCAACAAACCAACAAACCAACAAACCAACAAGCCAACAAGCCAACAAACCAACAAACCAACAAGCCAACAAACCAACAAGCCAACAAACCAACAAACCAACAAATCAAGTAACCCAAAAGCCAACAAACTAACAAACCAACAAACCAACTAGCTAACAAACCAACAAACCAACAAACCAACAAACCAACAAACCAACAAACCAACAAACCAACAAGCCAACAAGCCAACAAACCAACAAACCAACAAACCAACAATCCAACAAGCCAACAAGCCAACAAACCAACAAACTAACAAACCAACAAGCCAACAAGCCAACAAACCAACCAACCAACAAAACAACAAGCCAACAAGCCAACAAACCAACAAACCAACACGCCAACAAACCAACAAACCAACAAACCATCAAGCCAACAAACCAACAAACAAATAAACCAACAAACTAACAAACCAACAAACCAACAAACAGCAAACCAACAAGCCAACAAGCCAACAAACCAACAAACCAACAAGCCAACAAACCAACAAACCAACAAACCAACAAACCAACAAGCCAACAAACCAACAAGCCAACAAACCAACAAACCAACAAACCAAGTAACCAAAAAGCCAACAGACTAACAAACCAACAAGCCAACAAGCCAACAAACCAACAAACCAACAAAGCAACAAACCAACAAGCCAACAAACCAACAAACCAACAAGCCAACAAACCAACAAACCAACAAGCCAACAAGCCAACAAACCATCAAACCAACAAACCAACAAGCCAACAAACCAACAAACCAACAAGCCAACAAGCCAACAAACCAACAAACCAATAAGCCAACAAGCCAACAAACCAACAAACCAACAAACCAACAAACCAACAAACCAACAAACCAACAAATCAACAAGCCAACAAGCCAACAAACCAACAAACCAACAAGCCAACAAACCAACAAGCCAACAAACCAACAAACCAACAAACCAACAAGCAAACAAACTAACAAACCAACAAACCAACAAGTCAACAAACCAACAAACAAATAAACCAACAAACCAAAAAACCAACAAACCAACAAACCAACAAACCAACAAACCAACAAACCAACAAGCCAACAAGCAAACAATCCAACAAACCAACAAGCCAACAAGCCAACAAACCAACAAACCAACAAACCAACAAGCCAACAAACCAACAAACCAACAAACCAAAAAACCAACAAGCCAACAAGCCAACAAACCAACAAACCAACAAGCAAACAAACTAACAAACCAACAAACCAACAAGTCAACAAACCAACAAACAAAGAAACCAACAAACCAAAAAACCAACAAACCAACAAACCAACAAACCAACAAACCAAAAAACCAACAAGCCAACAAGCCAACAAACCAACAAACCAACAAACCAACAAACCAACAAACCAACAAGCAAACAAACTAACAAACCATCAAACCAACAAGTCAACAAACCAACAAACAAATAAACCAACAAACCAAAAAACCAACAAACCAACAAACCAACAAACCAACAAACCAACAAACCAACAAGCCAACAAGCAAACAAACCAACAAACCAACAAGCCAACAAGCCAACAAACCAACAAACCAACAAACCAACAAGCCAACAAACCAACAAACCAACAAACCAAAAAACCAACAAGCCAACAAGCCAACAAACCAACAAACCAAGAAGCCAACAAACCAACAAATCAACAAGCCAACAAGCCAACAAGCCAACAAACCAACAAACCAACAAACCAAAAAACTAAGTAACCAACAAGCCAACAAACCAACAAACCAACAAGCCAACAAACCAACAAACTAACAAACCAACAAGCCAACAAACCAACAAACCAACAAACCAACAAGCCAACAAACCAACAAACCAACAAACCAACAAACCAACAAGCCAACAAACCAACAAACAAATAAACCAACAAACCAACAAACCAACAAACCAACAAGCCAACAAACCAACAAACCAATTAAACAACAAACCAACAAACGAACAAACCAACAAACCAACAAACTAACAAACCAACAAGCCAACAAACCAACAAACCAACAAACCAACCGAGTAACCAAAAAGCCAACAAACTAACAAACCAACAAGCCAACAAGCCAACAAACCAACAAACCAACAAACCAACAAGCCAACAAACCAACAAACCAACAAACCAAAAAAGCAACAAGCCAACAAGCCAACAAACCAACAAACCAAGAAGCCAACAAACCAACAAATCAACAAGCCAACAAGCCAACAAGCCAACAAACCAACAAACCAACAAACCAAAAAACTAAGTAACCAACAAGCCAACAAACCAACAAACCAACAAGCCAACAAACCAACAAACTAACAAACCAACAAGCCAACAAACCAACAAACCAACAAGCCAACAAACCAACAAACCAACAAACCAACAAGCCAACAAACCAACAAACAAATAAACCAACAAACCAACAAACCAACAAACCAACAAGCCAACAAACCAACAAACCAATTAAACAACAAACCAACAAACGAACAAACCAACAAACCAACAAACTAACAAACCAACAAGCCAACAAACCAACAAACCAACAAACCAACCGAGTAACCAAAAAGCCAACAAACTAACAAACCAACAAGCCAACAAGCTAACAAACCAACAAACCAACAAAGCAACAAGCCAACAAGCCAATAAACCAACAAACCAACAAGCCAACAAACCAACAAACCAACAAGCCAACAAGCCAACAAACCAACAAACCAACAAACCAACAAGCCAAAAAACCAACAAACCAACAAGCCAACAAGCTAACAAACCAACAAACCAACAAACCAACAAGCTAACAAACCAACAAACCAACAAACCAACAAACCAACAAACCAACAAACCAACAAACCAACAAACCAACAAGCTAACAAGCCAACAAACCAACAAACCAACAAACCAACAAGCCAACAAACCAACAAGCCAACAAACCAACAAACCAACAAACCAACAAACCAACAAGCCAACAAACCAACAAACCAACAAACAAACAAACCAACAAACCAACAAACCAACAAACCAACAAGCCAACAAGCCAACAAACCAACAAACCAACAAGCCAACAAACCAACAAGCCAACAAACCAACAAACCAACAAATCAAGTAACCAAAAAGCCAACAAACTAACAAACCAACAAACCAACAAGCTAACAAACCAACAAACCAACAAACCAACAAACCAACAAACCAACAAACCAACAAACCAACAAACCAACAAACCAACAAGCCAACAAGCCAACAAACCAACAAACCAACAAACCAACAATCCAACAAGCCAACAAGCCAACAAACCAACAAACTAACAAACCAACAAGCCAACAAGCCAACAAACCAACCAACCAACAAAACAACAAGCCAACAAGCCAACAAACCAACAGACCAACACGCCAACAAACCAACAAACCAACAAATCATCAAGCCAACAAACCAACAAACAAATAAACCAACAAACTAACAAACCAACAAACCAACAAACAGCAAACCAACAAGCCAACAAACCAACAAGCCAACAAACCAACAAACCAACAAATCAAGTAACCAAAAAGCCAACAAACTAACAAACCAACAAACCAACTAGCTAACAAACCAACAAACCAACAAACCAACAAACCAACAAACCAACAAACCAACAAGCCAACAAGCCAACAAACCAACAAACCAACAAACCAACAATCCAACAAGCCAACAAGCCAACAAACCAACAAACTAACAAACCAACAAGCCAACAAGCCAACAAACCAACCAACCAACAAAACAACAAGCCAACAAGCCAACAAACCAACAAACCAACACGCCAACAAACCAACAAACCAACAAACCATCAAGCCAACAAACCAACAAACAAATAAACCAACAAACTAACAAACCAACAAACCAACAAACAGCAAACCAACAAGCCAACAAGCCAACAAACCAACAAACCAACAAGCCAACAAACCAACAAACCAACAAACCAACAAACCAACAAGCCAACAAACCAACAAGCCAACAAACCAACAAACCAACAAACCAAGTAACCAAAAAGCCAACAGACTAACAAACCAACAAGCCAACAAGCCAACAAACCAACAAACCAACAAAGCAACAAACCAACAAGCCAACAAACCAACAAACCAACAAGCCAACAAACCAACAAACCAACAAGCCAACAAGCCAACAAACCATCAAACCAACAAACCAACAAGCCAACAAACCAACAAACCAACAAGCCAACAAGCCAACAAACCAACAAACCAACAAGCCAACAAGCCAACAAACCAACAAACCAACAAACCAACAAACCAACAAACCAACAAACCAACAAATCAACAAGCCAACAAGCCAACAAACCAACAAACCAACAAGCCAACAAACCAACAAGCCAACAAACCAACAAACCAACAAACCAACAAGCAAACAAACTAACAAACCAACAAACCAACAAGTCAACAAACCAACAAACAAATAAACCAACAAACCAAAAAACCAACAAACCAACAAACCAACAAACCAACAAACCAACAAACCAACAAGCCAACAAGCAAACAATCCAACAAACCAACAAGCCAACAAGCCAACAAACCAACAAACCAACAAACCAACAAGCCAACAAACCAACAAACCGACAAACCAAAAAACCAACAAGCCAACAAGCCAACAAACCAACAAACCAACAAGCCAACAAACCAACAAACCAACAAACCAACAAGCAAACAAACTAACAAACCAACAAACCAACAAGTCAACAAACCAACAAACAAATAAACCAACAAACCAAAAAACCAACAAACCAACAAACCAACAAACCAACAAACCAAAAAACCAACAAGCCAACAAGCCAACAAACCAACAAACCAACAAGCCAACAAACCAACAAACCAACAAACCAACAAGCAAACAAACTAACAAACCATCAAACCAACAAGTCAACAAACCAACAAACAAATAAACCAACAAACCAAAAAACCAACAAACCAACAAACCAACAAACCAACAAACCAACAAACCAACAAGCCAACAAGCAAACAAACCAACAAACCAACAAGCCAACAAGCCAACAAACCAACAAACCAACAAACCAACAAGCCAACAAACCAACAAACCAACAAACCAAAAAACCAACAAGCCAACAAGCCAACAAACCAACAAACCAAGAAGCCAACAAACCAACAAATCAACAAGCCAACAAGCCAACAAGCCAACAAACCAACAAACCAACAAACCAAAAAACTAAGTAACCAACAAGCCAACAAACCAACAAACCAACAAGCCAACAAACCAACAAACTAACAAACCAACAAGCCAACAAACCAACAAACCAACAAACCAACAAGCCAACAAACCAACAAACCAACAAACCAACAAACCAACAAGCCAACAAACCAACAAACAAATAAACCAACAAACCAACAAACCAACAAACCAACAAGCCAACAAACCAACAAACCAATTAAACAACAAACCAACAAACGAACAAACCAACAAACCAACAAACTAACAAACCAACAAGCCAACAAACCAACAAACCAACAAACCAACCGAGTAACCAAAAAGCCAACAAACTAACAAACCAACAAGCCAACAAGCCAACAAACCAACAAACCAACAAACCAACAAGCCAACAAACCAACAAACCAACAAACCAAAAAAGCAACAAGCCAACAAGCCAACAAACCAACAAACCAAGAAGCCAACAAACCAACAAATCAACAAGCCAACAAGCCAACAAGCCAACAAACCAACAAACCAACAAACCAAAAAACTAAGTAACCAACAAGCCAACAAACCAACAAACCAACAAGCCAACAAACCAACAAACTAACAAACCAACAAGCCAACAAACCAACAAACCAACAAGCCAACAAACCAACAAACCAACAAACCAACAAGCCAACAAACCAACAAACAAATAAACCAACAAACCAACAAACCAACAAACCAACAAGCCAACAAACCAACAAACCAATTAACCAACAAACCAACAAACGAACAAACCAACAAACCAACAAACTAACAAACCAACAAGCCAACAAACCAACAAACCAACAAACCAACCGAGTAACCAAAAAGCCAACAAACTAACAAACCAACAAGCCAACAAGCTAACAAACCAACAAACCAACAAAGCAACAAGCCAACAAGCCAATAAACCAACAAACCAACAAGCCAACAAACCAACAAACCAACAAGCCAACAAGCCAACAAACCAACAAACCAACAAACCAACAAGCCAAAAAACCAACAAACCAACAAGCCAACAAGCTAACAAACCAACAAACCAACAAACCAACAAGCTAACAAACCAACAAACCAACAAACCAACAAACCAACAAACCAACAAACCAACAAACCAACAAACCAACAAGCTAACAAGCCAACAAACCAACAAACCAACAAACCAACAAGCCAACAAACCAACAAGCCAACAAACCAACAAACCAACAAACCAACAAACCAACAAGCCAACAAACCAACAAACCAACAAACAAACAAACCAACAAACCAACAAACCAACAAACCAACAAGCCAACAAGCCAACAAACCAACAAACCAACAAGCCAACAAACCAACAAGCCAACAAACCAACAAACCAACAAATCAAGTAACCAAAAAGCCAACAAACTAACAAACCAACAAACCAACAAGCTAACAAACCAACAAACCAACAAACCAACAAACCAACAAACCAACAAACCAACAAACCAACAAACCAACAAACCAACAAGCCAACAAGCCAACAAACCAACAAACCAACAAACCAACAATCCAACAAGCCAACAAGCCAACAAACCAACAAACTAACAAACCAACAAGCCAACAAGCCAACAAACCAACCAACCAACAAAACAACAAGCCAACAAGCCAACAAACCAACAAACCAACACGCCAACAAACCAACAAACCAACAAATCATCAAGCCAACAAACCAACAAACAAATAAACCAACAAACTAACAAACCAACAAACCAACAAACAGCAAACCAACAAGCCAACAAGCCAACAAACCAACAAGCCAATAAACCAACAAACCAACAAACCAACAAGCCAACAAACCAACAAGCCAACAAACCAACAAACCAACAAACCAAGTAACCAAAAAGCCAACAAACTAACAAACCAACAAACCAACAAACCAACAAATCAAGTAACCAAAAAGCCAACAAACTAACAAACCAACAAACCAACAAGCTAACAAACCAACAAACCAACAAACCAACAAACCAACAAACCAACAAACCAACAAACCAACAAACCAACAAACCAACAAGCCAACAAGCCAACAAACCAACAAACCAACAAACCAACAATCCAACAAGCCAACAAGCCAACAAACCAACAAACTAACAAACCAACAAGCCAACAAGCCAACAAACCAACCAACCAACAAAACAACAAGCCAACAAGCCAACAAACCAACAGACCAACACGCCAACAAACCAACAAACCAACAAATCATCAAGCCAACAAACCAACAAACAAATAAACCAACAAACTAACAAACCAACAAACCAACAAACAGCAAACCAACAAGCCAACAAACCAACAAGCCAACAAACCAACAAACCAACAAATCAAGTAACCAAAAAGCCAACAAACTAACAAACCAACAAACCAACTAGCTAACAAACCAACAAACCAACAAACCAACAAACCAACAAACCAACAAACCAACAAGCCAACAAGCCAACAAACCAACAAACCAACAAACCAACAATCCAACAAGCCAACAAGCCAACAAACCAACAAACTAACAAACCAACAAGCCAACAAGCCAACAAACCAACCAACCAACAAAACAACAAGCCAACAAGCCAACAAACCAACAAACCAACACGCCAACAAACCAACAAACCAACAAACCATCAAGCCAACAAACCAACAAACAAATAAACCAACAAACTAACAAACCAACAAACCAACAAACAGCAAACCAACAAGCCAACAAGCCAACAAACCAACAAACCAACAAGCCAACAAACCAACAAACCAACAAACCAACAAACCAACAAGCCAACAAACCAACAAGCCAACAAACCAACAAACCAACAAACCAAGTAACCAAAAAGCCAACAGACTAACAAACCAACAAGCCAACAAGCCAACAAACCAACAAACCAACAAAGCAACAAACCAACAAGCCAACAAACCAACAAACCAACAAGCCAACAAACCAACAAACCAACAAGCCAACAAGCCAACAAACCATCAAACCAACAAACCAACAAGCCAACAAACCAACAAACCAACAAGCCAACAAGCCAACAAACCAACAAACCAACAAGCCAACAAGCCAACAAACCAACAAACCAACAAACCAACAAACCAACAAACCAACAAACCAACAAATCAACAAGCCAACAAGCCAACAAACCAACAAACCAACAAGCCAACAAACCAACAAGCCAACAAACCAACAAACCAACAAACCAACAAGCAAACAAACTAACAAACCAACAAACCAACAAGTCAACAAACCAACAAACAAATAAACCAACAAACCAAAAAACCAACAAACCAACAAACCAACAAACCAACAAACCAACAAACCAACAAGCCAACAAGCAAACAATCCAACAAACCAACAAGCCAACAAGCCAACAAACCAACAAACCAACAAACCAACAAGCCAACAAACCAACAAACCGACAAACCAAAAAACCAACAAGCCAACAAGCCAACAAACCAACAAACCAACAAGCCAACAAACCAACAAACCAACAAACCAACAAGCAAACAAACTAACAAACCAACAAACCAACAAGTCAACAAACCAACAAACAAATAAACCAACAAACCAAAAAACCAACAAACCAACAAACCAACAAACCAACAAACCAAAAAACCAACAAGCCAACAAGCCAACAAACCAACAAACCAACAAGCCAACAAACCAACAAACCAACAAACCAACAAGCAAACAAACTAACAAACCATCAAACCAACAAGTCAACAAACCAACAAACAAATAAACCAACAAACCAAAAAACCAACAAACCAACAAACCAACAAACCAACAAACCAACAAACCAACAAGCCAACAAGCAAACAAACCAACAAACCAACAAGCCAACAAGCCAACAAACCAACAAACCAACAAACCAACAAGCCAACAAACCAACAAACCAACAAACCAAAAAACCAACAAGCCAACAAGCCAACAAACCAACAAACCAAGAAGCCAACAAACCAACAAATCAACAAGCCAACAAGCCAACAAGCCAACAAACCAACAAACCAACAAACCAAAAAACTAAGTAACCAACAAGCCAACAAACCAACAAACCAACAAGCCAACAAACCAACAAACTAACAAACCAACAAGCCAACAAACCAACAAACCAACAAACCAACAAGCCAACAAACCAACAAACCAACAAACCAACAAACCAACAAGCCAACAAACCAACAAACAAATAAACCAACAAACCAACAAACCAACAAACCAACAAGCCAACAAACCAACAAACCAATTAAACAACAAACCAACAAACGAACAAACCAACAAACCAACAAACTAACAAACCAACAAGCCAACAAACCAACAAACCAACAAACCAACCGAGTAACCAAAAAGCCAACAAACTAACAAACCAACAAGCCAACAAGCCAACAAACCAACAAACCAACAAACCAACAAGCCAACAAACCAACAAACCAACAAACCAAAAAAGCAACAAGCCAACAAGCCAACAAACCAACAAACCAAGAAGCCAACAAACCAACAAATCAACAAGCCAACAAGCCAACAAGCCAACAAACCAACAAACCAACAAACCAAAAAACTAAGTAACCAACAAGCCAACAAACCAACAAACCAACAAGCCAACAAACCAACAAACTAACAAACCAACAAGCCAACAAACCAACAAACCAACAAGCCAACAAACCAACAAACCAACAAACCAACAAGCCAACAAACCAACAAACAAATAAACCAACAAACCAACAAACCAACAAACCAACAAGCCAACAAACCAACAAACCAATTAAACAACAAACCAACAAACGAACAAACCAACAAACCAACAAACTAACAAACCAACAAGCCAACAAACCAACAAACCAACAAACCAACCGAGTAACCAAAAAGCCAACAAACTAACAAACCAACAAGCCAACAAGCTAACAAACCAACAAACCAACAAAGCAACAAGCCAACAAGCCAATAAACCAACAAACCAACAAGCCAACAAACCAACAAACCAACAAGCCAACAAGCCAACAAACCAACAAACCAACAAACCAACAAGCCAAAAAACCAACAAACCAACAAGCCAACAAGCTAACAAACCAACAAACCAACAAACCAACAAGCTAACAAACCAACAAACCAACAAACCAACAAACCAACAAACCAACAAACCAACAAACCAACAAACCAACAAGCTAACAAGCCAACAAACCAACAAACCAACAAACCAACAAGCCAACAAACCAACAAGCCAACAAACCAACAAACCAACAAACCAACAAACCAACAAGCCAACAAACCAACAAACCAACAAACAAACAAACCAACAAACCAACAAACCAACAAACCAACAAGCCAACAAGCCAACAAACCAACAAACCAACAAGCCAACAAACCAACAAGCCAACAAACCAACAAACCAACAAATCAAGTAACCAAAAAGCCAACAAACTAACAAACCAACAAACCAACAAGCTAACAAACCAACAAACCAACAAACCAACAAACCAACAAACCAACAAACCAACAAACCAACAAACCAACAAACCAACAAGCCAACAAGCCAACAAACCAACAAACCAACAAACCAACAATCCAACAAGCCAACAAGCCAACAAACCAACAAACTAACAAACCAACAAGCCAACAAGCCAACAAACCAACCAACCAACAAAACAACAAGCCAACAAGCCAACAAACCAACAAACCAACACGCCAACAAACCAACAAACCAACAAATCATCAAGCCAACAAACCAACAAACAAATAAACCAACAAACTAACAAACCAACAAACCAACAAACAGCAAACCAACAAGCCAACAAGCCAACAAACCAACAAGCCAATAAACCAACAAACCAACAAACCAACAAGCCAACAAACCAACAAGCCAACAAACCAACAAACCAACAAACCAAGTAACCAAAAAGCCAACAAACTAACAAACCAACAAGCCAACAAGCCAACAAACCAACAAACCAACAAAGCAACAAACCAACAAGCCAACAAACCAACAAACCAACAAGCCAACAAACCAACCAACCAACAAGCCAACAAGCCAACAAACCAACAAACCAACAAACCAACAAGCCAACAAACCAACAAACCAACAAGCCAACAAGCCAACAAACCAACAAACCAACAAGCCAACAAGCCAACAAACCAACAAACCAACAAACCAACAAACCAACAAACCAACAAACCAACAAATCAACAAGCCAACAAGCCAACAAACCAACAAACCAACAAGCCAACAAACCAACAAGCCAAGAAACCAACAAACCAACAAACCAACAAGCAAACAAACTAACAAACCAACAAACCAACAAGTCAACAAACCAACAAACAAATAAACCAACAAACCAAAAAACCAACAAACCAACAAACCAACAAACCAACAAACCAACAAACCAACAAACCAACAAGCCAACAAGCAAACAATCCAACAAACCAACAAGCCAACAAGCCAACAAACCAACAAACCAACAAACCAACAAACCAACAAGCCAACAAACCAACAAACCAACAAACCAAAAAACCAACAAGCCAACAAGCCAACAAACCAACAAACCAACAAGCCAACAAACCAACAAACCAACAAACCAACAAGCAAACAAACTAACAAACCAACAAACCAACAAGTCAACAAACCAACAAACAAATAAACCAACAAACCAAAAAACCAACAAACCAACAAACCAACAAACCAACAAACCAAAAAACCAACAAGCCAACAAGCCAACAAACCAACAAACCAACAAGCCAACAAACCAACAAACCAACAAACCAACAAGCAAACAAACTAACAAACCAACAAACCAACAAGTCAACAAACCAACAAACAAATAAACCAACAAACCAAAAAACCAACAAACCAACAAACCAACAAACCAACAAACCAACAAACCAACAAACCAACAAGCCAACAAGCAAACAAACCAACAAACCAACAAGCCAACAAGCCAACAAACCAACAAACAAACAAGCCAACAAGCCAACAAGCCAACAAGCCTACAAACCAACAAACCAACAAACCAAAAAACTAAGTAACCAACAAGCCAACAAACCAACAAACCAACAAGGCAACAAACCAACAAACTAACAAACCAACAAGCCAACAAACCAACAAACCAACAAACCAACAAGCCAACAAACCAACAAACCAACAAACCAACAAGCCAACAAACCAACAAGCCAACAAACCAACAAACCAACAAACCAACAAACCAACAAGCTAACAAACCAACAAACCAATAAACCAACAAACCAACAAACCAACAAACCAACAAACCAACAAACCTACAAACCAACAAACCAACAAACAAATAAACCAACAAACCAACAAACCAACAAACAAATAAACCAACAAACCAACAAACCAACAAACCAACAAACCAACAAACCAACAAACCAACAAACCAACAAACCAACAAACCAACAAACCAACAAACCAACAAACCAATTAAACAACAAACCAACAAACGAACAAACCAACAAACAAATAAACCAACAAACCAACAAACCAACAAACCAACAAACCAACAAACCAACAAACCAACAAACCAACAAACCAACAAACCAACAAACCAATTAAACAACAAACCAACAAACGAACAAACCAACAAACTAACAAACCAACAAACCAACAAACCAACAAACCAACAAACCAACAAACCAATTAAACAACAAACCAACAAACCAACAAACCAACAAACCAACAAACCAACAAACCAACCAACCAACAAACCAATTAAACAACAAGCCAACAAACCAACAAACCAACAAACCAACAAACCAACAAGCTAACAAACCAACAAACCAATAAACCAACAAACCAACAAACCAACAAACCAACAAACCAACAAACCTACAAACCAACAAACCAACAAAAAAATAAACCAACAAACAGCAAACCAACAAGCCAACAAGCCAACAAACCAACAAACCAACAAGCCAACAAACCAACAAACCAACAAACCAACAAGCCAACAAACCAACAAGCCAACAAACCAACAAACCAACAAACCAAGTAACCAAAAAGCCAACAAACTAACAAACCAACAAGCCAACAAGCCAACAAACCAACAAACCAACAAAGCAACAAACCAACAAGCCAACAAACCAACAAACCAACAAGCCAACAAACCAACCAACCAACAAGCCAACAAGCCAACAAACAAACAAACCAACAAACCAACAAGCCAACAAACCAACAAACCACCAAGCCAACAAGCCAACAAACCAACAAACCAACAAACCAACAAGCCAACAAGCCAACAAACCAACAAACCAACAAACCAACAAACCAACAAACCAACAAACCAACAAATCAACAAGCCAACAAGCCAACAAACCAACAAACCAACAAGCCAACAAACCAAAAAGCCAAGAAACCAACAAACCAACAAACCAACAAGCAAACAAACTAACAAACCAACAAACCAACAAGTCAACAAACCAACAAACAAATAAACCAACAAACCAAAAAACCAACAAGCCAACAAACCAACAAACCAACAAGGCAACAAACCAACAAACTAACAAACCAACAAGCCAACAAACCAACAAACCAACAAACCAACAAGCCAACAAACCAACAAACCAACAAACCAACAAGCCAACAAACCAACAAACCAACAAGCCAACAAACCAACAAACCAACAAACCAACAAACCAACAAGCTAACAAACCAACAAACCAATAAACCAACAAACCAACAAACCAACAAACCAACAAACCAACAAACCTACAAACCAACAAACCAACAAACAAATAAACCAACAAACCAACAAACCAACAAACAAATAAACCAACAAACCAACAAACCAACAAACCAACAAACCAACAAACCAACAAACCAACAAACCAACAAACCAACAAACCAATTAAACAACAAACCAACAAACGAACAAACCAAGAAACAAATAAACCAACAAACCAACAAACCAACAAACCAACAAACCAACAAACCCACAAACCAACAAACCAACAAACCAACAAACCAACAAACCAACAAACCAATTAAACAACAAACCAACAAACGAACAAACCAACAAACTAACAAACCAACAAACCAACAAACCAACAAACCAACAAACCAACAAACCAATTAAACAACAAACCAACAAACGAACAAACCAACAAACCAACAAACCAACAAACCAACAAACCAACAAACCAACAAACCAATTAAACAACAAACCAACAAACCAACAAGCCAACAAACCAACAAACCAACAAACCAACAAACCAACAAGCTAACAAACCAACAAACCAATAAACCAACAAACCAACAAACCAACAAACCAACAAACCAACAAACCTACAAACCAACAAACCAACAAAAAAATAAACCAACAAACAGCAAACCAACAAGCCAACAAGCCAACAAACCAACAAACCAACAAGCCAACAAACCAACAAACCAACAAACCAACAAGCCAACAAACCAACAAGCCAACAAACCAACAAACCAACAAACCAAGTAACAAAAAAGCCAACAAACTAACAAACCAACAAGCCAACAAGCCAACAAACCAACAAACCAACAAAGCAACAAACCAACAAGCCAACAAACCAACAAACCAACAAGCCAACAAACCAACCAACCAACAAGCCAACAAGCCAACAAACAAACAAACCAACAAACCAACAAGCCAACAAACCAACAAACCAACAAGCCAACAAGCCAACAAACCAACAAACCAACAAGCCAACAAGCCAACAAACCAACAAACCAACAAACCAACAAACCAACAAACCAACAAACCAACAAACCAACAAATCAACAAGCCAACAAGCCAACAAACCAACAAACCAACAAGCCAACAAACCAACAAGCCAAGAAACCAACAAACCAACAAACCAACAAGCAAACAAACTAACAAACCAACAAACCAACAAGTCAACAAACCAACAAACAAATAAACCAACAAACCAAAAAACCAACAAACCAACAAACCAACAAACCAACAAACCAACAAACCAACAAGCCAACAAGCAAACAATCCAACAAACCAACAAGCCAACAAGCCAACAAACCAACAAACCAACAAAACAACAAGCCAACAAACCAACAAACCAACAAACCAAAAAACCAACAAGCCAACAAGCCAACAAACCAACAAACCAACAAGCCAACAAACCAACAAACCAACAAACCAACAAGCAAACAATTTAACAAACCAACAAACCAACAAGTCAACAAACCAACAAACAAATAAACCAACAAACCAAAAAACCAACAAACCAACAAACCAACAAACCAACAAACCAAAAAACCAACAAGCCAACAAGCCAACAAACCAACAAACCAACAAGCCAACAAACCAACAAACCAACAAACCAACAAGCAAACAAACTAACAAACCAACAAACCAACAAGTCAACAAACCAACAAACAAATAAACCAACAAACCAAAAAACCAACAAACCAACAAACCAACAAACCAACAAACCAACAAACCAACAAGCCAACAAACAAACAAACCAACAAACCAACAAGCCAACAAGCCAACAAACCAACAAACCAACAAACCAACAAGCCAACAAACCAACAAACCAACAAACCAAAAAACCAACAAGCCAACAAGCCAACAAACTAACAAACCAACAAACCAACAATTCAACAAACCAATAAACAAATAAACCAACAAACCAAAAAACCAACAAACCATCAAACCAACAAACCAACAAACCAACAAACCAACAAACCAACAAGCCAACAAGCCAACAAACCAACAAACCAACAAACCAACAAGCCAACAAACCAACAAACCAACAAACCAACAAACCAACAAACCAACAAACCAAAAAACCAACAAACAGCAAACCAACAAGCCAACAAGCCAACAAACCAACAAATTAACAAGCCAACAAACCAACAAACCAACAAACCAACAAACCAACAAGCCAACAAACCAACAAGCCAGCAAACCAACAAACCAACAAACCAAGTAACCAAAAAGCCAACAAACTAACAAACCAACACGCCAACAAGCCAACAAACCAACAAACCAACAAAGCAACAAACCAACAAGCCAACAAACCAACAAACCAACAAGCCAACAAACCAACAAACCAACAAGCCAACAAGCCAACAAACCAACAAAACAACAAACCAACAAGCCAACAAACCAACAAACCAACAAGCCAACAAGCCAACAAACCAACAAACCAACAAGCCAACAAACCAACAAACCAACAAACCAACAAACCAACAAACCAACAAACCAACAAACCAACAAGCCAACAAGCCAACAAACCAACAAACCAACAAGCCAACAAACCAACAAGCCAACAAACCAACAAACCAACAAACCAAGTAACCAAAAAGCCAACAAACTAACAAACCAACAAGCAAACAAGCCAAAAAACCAACAAACCAACAAACCAAGAAGCCAACAAACCAACAAACAAACAAGCCAACAAGCCAACAAGCCAACAAGCCAACAAGCCAACAAACCAACAAACCAACAAACCAAAAAACTAAGTAACCAACAAGCCAACAAACCAACAAACCAACAAGGCAACAAACCAACAAACTAACAAACCAACAAGCCAACAAACCAACAAACCAACAAACCAACAAGCCAACAAACCAGCAAACCACCAAACCAACAAGCCAACAAACCAACAAACCAACAAGCCAACAAACCAACAAACCAACAAACCAACAAACCAACAAGCTAACAAACCAACAAACCAATAAACCAACAAACCAACAAACCAACAAACCAACAAACCAACAAACCTACAAACCAACAAACCAACAAACAAATAAACCAACAAACCAACAAACCAACAAACAAATAAACCAACAAAACAACAAACCAACAAACCAACAAACCAACAAACCAACAAACCAACAAACCAACAAACCAACAAACCAATTAAACAACAAACCAACAAACGAACAAACCAACAAACCAACAAACTAACAAACCAACAAGCCAACAAACCAACAAACCAACAAACCAACCGAGTAACCAAAAAGCCAACAAACTAACAAACCAACAAGCCAACAAGCCAACAAACCAACAAACCAACAAACCAACAAGCTAACAAACCAACAAACCAACAAACCAACAAACCAACAAACCAACAAACCAACAAACCAACAAACCAACAAGCCAACAAGCCAACAAACCAACAAACCAACAAACCAACAAGCCAACAAGCCAACAAACCAACAAACCAACAAACCAACAAGCCAACAAACCAACAAGCCAACAAACCAACAAACCAACAAACCAACAAACCAACAAGCCAACAAACCAACAAACCAACAAACCAACAAACCAACAAACCAACAAACCAACAAACCAACAAACCAACAAACCAACAAGCCAACAAACCAACAAACCAACAAACCAAGTAACCAAAAAGCCAACAAACTAACAAACCAACAAACCAACAAGCTAACAAACCAACAAACCAACAAACCAACAAACCAACAAACCAACAAACCAACAAACCAACAAGCCAACAAGCCAACAAACCAACAAACCAACAAACCAACAATCCAACAAGCCACCAAGCCAACAAACCAACAAACTAACAAACCAACAAGCCAACAAGCCAACAAACCAACAAACCAACAAACCATCAAGCCAACAAACCAACAAACAAATAAACCAACAAACCAACAAACCAACAAACCAACAAACAGCAAACCAACAAGCCAACAAGCCAACAAACCAACAAACCAACAAGCCAACAAACCAACAAACCAACAAACCAACAAGCCAACAAACCAACAAGCCAACAAACCAACAAACCAACAAACCAAGTAACCAAAAAGCCAGCAAACTAACAAACCAACAAGCCAACAAGCCAACAAACCAACAAACCAACAAAGCAACAAACCAACAAGCCAACAAACCAACAAACCAACAAGCCAACAAACCAACAAACCAACAAGCCAACAAGCCAACAAACCAACAAACCAACAAACCAACAAGCCAACAAACCAACAAACCAACAAGCCAACAAGCCAACAAACCAACAAACCAACAAGCCAACAAACCAACAAACCAACAAACCAACAAACCAACAAACCAACAAAACAACAAACCAACAAGCCAACAAGCCAACAAACCAACAAACCAACAAGCCAACAAACCAACCAGCCAACAAACCAACAAACCAACAAACCAAGTAACCAAAAAGCCAACAAACTAACAAACCAACAAGCAAACAAGCCAACAAACCAACAAACCAACAAAGCAACAAGCCAACAAGCCAACAAACCAACAAACCAAGAAGCCAACAAACCAACAAACCAACAAGCCAACAAGCCAACAAGCCAACAAACCAACAAACCAACAAACCAAAAAACTAAGTAACCAACAAGCCAACAAACCAACAAACCAACAAGGCAACAAACCAACAAACTAACAAACCAACAAGCCAACAAACCAACAAACCAACAAACCAACAAGCCAACAAACCAGCAAACCACCAAACCAACAAGCCAACAAACCAACAAACCAACAAGCCAACAAACCAACAAACCAACAAACCAACAAACCAACAAGCTAACAAACCAACAAACCAATAAACCAACAAACCAACAAACCAACAAACCAACAAACCAACAAACCTACAAACCAACAAACCAACAAACAAATAAACCAACAAACCAACAAACCAACAAACAAATAAACCAACAAAACAACAAACCAACAAACCAACAAACCAACAAACCAACAAACCAACAAACCAACAAACCAACAAACCAATTAAACAACAAACCAACAAACGAACAAACCAACAAACCAACAAACTAACAAACCAACAAGCCAACAAACCAACAAACCAACAAACCAACCGAGTAACCAAAAAGCCAACAAACTAACAAACCAACAAGCCAACAAGCCAACAAACCAACAAACCAACAAACCAACAAGCTAACAAACCAACAAACCAACAAACCAACAAACCAACAAACCAACAAACCAACAAACCAACAAACCAACAAGCCAACAAGCCAACAAACCAACAAACCAACAAACCAACAAGCCAACAAGCCAACAAACCAACAAACCAACAAACCAACAAGCCAACAAACCAACAAGCCAACAAACCAACAAACCAACAAACCAACAAACCAACAAGCCAACAAACCAACAAACCAACAAACCAACAAACCAACAAACCAACAAACCAACAAACCAACAAACCAACAAACCAACAAGCCAACAAACCAACAAACCAACAAACCAAGTAACCAAAAAGCCAACAAACTAACAAACCAACAAACCAACAAGCTAACAAACCAACAAACCAACAAACCAACAAACCAACAAACCAACAAACCAACAAACCAACAAGCCAACAAGCCAACAAACCAACAAACCAACAAACCAACAATCCAACAAGCCACCAAGCCAACAAACCAACAAACTAACAAACCAACAAGCCAACAAGCCAACAAACCAACAAACCAACAAACCATCAAGCCAACAAACCAACAAACAAATAAACCAACAAACCAACAAACCAACAAACCAACAAACAGCAAACCAACAAGCCAACAAGCCAACAAACCAACAAACCAACAAGCCAACAAACCAACAAACCAACAAACCAACAAGCCAACAAACCAACAAGCCAACAAACCAACAAACCAACAAACCAAGTAACCAAAAAGCCAGCAAACTAACAAACCAACAAGCCAACAAGCCAACAAACCAACAAACCAACAAAGCAACAAACCAACAAGCCAACAAACCAACAAACCAACAAGCCAACAAACCAACAAACCAACAAGCCAACAAGCCAACAAACCAACAAACCAACAAACCAACAAGCCAACAAACCAACAAACCAACAAGCCAACAAGCCAACAAACCAACAAACCAACAAGCCAACAAACCAACAAACCAACAAACCAACAAACCAACAAACCAACAAAACAACAAACCAACAAGCCAACAAGCCAACAAACCAACAAACCAACAAGCCAACAAACCAACCAGCCAACAAACCAACAAACCAACAAACCAAGTAACCAAAAAGCCAACAAACTAACAAACCAACAAGCAAACAAGCCAACAAACCAACAAACCAACAAAGCAACAAGCCAACAAGCCAACAAACCAACAAACCAAGAAGCCAACAAACCAACAAACCAACAAGCCAACAAGCCAACAAGCCAACAAACCAACAAACCAACAAATCAAAAAACTAAGTAACCAACAAGCCAACAAACCAACAAACCAACAAGCCAAAAAACCAACAAACTAACAAACCAACAAGCCAACAAACCAACAAACCAACAAACCAACAAGCCAACAAACCAACGAACCAACAAACTGACAAGCCAAAAAACCAACAAACCAACAAGCCAACAAACCAACAAACCAACAAACCAACAAACCAACAAACGAACAAACCAACAAACCAACAAACCAACAAACCAACAAACCAACAAACCAACAAACCAACAAACCAATAAACCTACAAACCAACAAACCAACAAACAAATAAACCAACAAACCAACAAACCAACAAACCAACAAACAAATAAACCAACAAACCAACAAACCAACAAACCAACAAACCAACAAACCAACAAACCAACAAACCAATTAAACAACAAACCAACAAACGAACAAACCAACAAACCAACAAGCCAACAAACCAACAAACCAACAAGCCAACAAACCAACAAGCCAACAAACCAACAAACCAACAAACCAAGTAAACAAAAAGCCAACAAACTAACAAACCAACAAACCAACAAGCTAACAAACCAACAAAATAACAAACCAACAAACCAACAAACCAACAAACCAACAAACCAACAAACCAACAAACCAACAAGCCAACAAACCAACAAACCAACAAACCAACAATCCAACAAGCCAACAAGCCAACAAACCAACAAACTAACAAACCAACAAGCCAACAAGCCAACAAACCAACCAACTTAAAAAGCAACAAGCCAACAAGCCAACAAACCAACAAACCAACAAGCCAACAAACCAACAAACCAACAAACCATCAAGCCAACAAACCAACAAACAAATAAACCAACAAACCAACAAACCAACAAACCAACAAACCAACAAACCAAAAAACCAACAAACCAACAAACCAACAAACCAACAAGCCAACAACCCAACAAACCAACAAACCAACATACCAACAAGCCAACAAACCAACAAACCAACAAGCAAACAAACCAACAAACTAACAAGCCAACAAACCAACAAAGAAATAAACCAACAAACCAAAAAACCAACAAACCAACAAACCAACAAACCAACAAACCAACAAACCAACAAACCAACAAACCAAAAAACCAACAAACCAACAAGCCAACAAGCCAACAAACCAACAAGCCAACAAACCAACAAACCAACAAACCAACAAGCCAACAAACCAACAAACAAATAAACCAACAAACTAACAAACCAACAAACCAACAAACCAACAAACCAACAAACCAACAAACCAAAAAACCAACAAACCAACAAGCCAACAAGCCCACAAACCAACAAACTAACAAACCAACAAATCAACAAACGAACTAACCAACAAACCAACAAGCCATCAAGCCAACAAACCAACAAACCAACAAACCAACAAACTAAGTAACCAACAAGCCAACAAACCAACAAACCAACAAACCAACAAGCCAACAAACCAAGAAACCAACAAAGCAACAAGCCAACAAGCCAACAAACCAACAAACTAACAGGCCAACAAACCAACAAACCAACAAACCGACAAAGCAAAAAGCCAACAAGCCAACAAACCAACAAACCAACAAGCCAACAAACACACAAACCAACAAGCCAAGAAGCCAACAAACCAACAAACCAACAAACCAACAAGCCAACAAACCAACAAACCAACAAACCAACAAGCCAACAAGCCAACAAACCAACAAACCAACAAGCCAACAAACCAACAAGCCAACAAACCAACAAACCAACAAACCAAGTAACCAAAAAGCCAACAAACTAACAAACCAACAAGCCAACAAGCCAACAAACCAACAAACCAACAAAGCAACAAGCCAACAAGCCAACAAACCAACAAACCAACAAGCCAACAAACCAACAAACCAACAAACCAACAAACCAACAAACCAACAAACCAACAAGCCAACAAACCAACAAACAAATAAACCAACAAACCAACAAACCAACAAACCAACAAACCAACAAAACAAAAAAACCAAAAAACCAACAAACCAACAAACCAACAAGCCAACAAGCCAACAAACCAACAAACCAACAAGCCAACAAGCCAACAAACCAACAAACCAACAAGCCAACAAACCAACAAACCAACAAACCAACAAGCCAACAAACCAACAAACAAATAAACCAACAAACCAAAAAACCAACAAACCAACAAACCAACAAACCAACAAACCAAAAAACCAACAAGCCAACAAGCCAACAAACCAACAAACCAACAAGCCAACAAACCAACAAACCAACAAACCAACATGCCAACAAGCCAACAAACCAACAAGCAAACAAACTAACAAACCAACAAACCAACAAGTCAACAAACCAACAAACAAATAAACCAACAAACCAAAAAACCAACAAACCAACAAACCAACAAACAAACAAACCAACAAACCAACAAGCCAACAAGCAAACAAACCAACAAACCAACAAGCCAACAAGCCAACAAACCAACAAACCAACAAACTAACAAGCCAACAAACCAACAAACCAACAAACCAACAAACCAACAAACCAACAAACCAACAAACCAACAAACAGCAAACCAACAAGCCAACAAGCCAACAAACCAACAAACCAACAAGCCAACAAACCAACAAACCAACAAACCAACAAACCAACAAACCAACAAACCAATAAGCCAACAAACCAACAAGCTAACAAACCAACAAACCAACAAACCAAGTAACCAAAAAGCCAACAAACTAACAAACCAACAAGCCAACAAGCCAACAATTCAACAAACCAACAAAGCAACAAACCAACAAGCCAACAAACCAACAAACCAACAAGCCAACAAACCAACAAACCAACAAGCCAACAAGCCAACAAACCAACAAACCAACAAACCAACAAGCCAACAAACCAACAAACCAACAAGCCAACAAGCCAACAAACCAACAAACCAACAAGCCAACAAACCAACAAACCAACAAACCAACAAACCAACAAGCCAACAAACCAACAAACCAACAAACCAAGTAACCAAAAAGCCAACAAACTAACAAACCAACAAGCCAACAAGCCAACAAACCAACAAACCAACAAAGCAACAAGCCAACAAGCCAACAAACCAACAAACCAACAAGCCAACAAACCAACAAACCAACAAACCAACAAACCAACAAGCCAACAAACCAACAAACAAATAAACCAACAAACCAACAAACCAACAAACCAACAAACCAACAAAACAAAAAAACCAAAAAACCAACAAACCAACAAACCAACAAGCCAACAAGCCAACAAACCAACAAACCAACAAGCCAACAAGCCAACAAACCAACAAACCAACAAGCCAACAAACCAACAAACCAACAAACCAACAAACCAACAAACCAACAAACCAACAAACCAACAAACAAATAAACCAACAAACCAAAAAACCAACAAACCAACAAACCAACAAACCAACAAACCAAAAAACAACAAGCCAACAAGCCAACAAACCAACAAACCAACAAGCCAACAAACCAACAAACCAACAAACCAACATGCCAACAAGCCAACAAACCAACAAGCAAACAAACTAACAAACCAACAAGTCAACAAACCAACAAACAAATAAACCAACAAACCAAAAAACCAACAAACCAACAAACCAACAAACCAACAAACCAACAAACAGCAAACCAACAAGCCAACAAGCCAACAAACCAACAAACCAACAAGCCAACAAACCAACAAACCAACAAACCAACAAACCAACAAACCAACAAACCAATAAGCCAACAAACCAACAAGCTAACAAACCAACAAACCAACAAACCAAGTAACCAAAAAGCCAACAAACTAACAAACCAACAAGCCAACAAGCCAACAATTCAACAAACCAACAAAGCAACAAACCAACAAGCCAACAAACCAACAAACCAACAAGCCAACAAACCAACAAACCAACAAGCCAACAAGCCAACAAACCAACAAACCAACAAACCAACAAGCCAACAAACCAACAAACCAACAAGCCAACAAGCCAACAAACCAACAAACCAACAAGCCAACAAACCAACAAACCAACAAACCAACAAACCAACAAGCCAACAAACCAACAAACCAACAAACCAAGTAACCAAAAAGCCAACAAACTAACAAACCAACAAGCCAACAAGCCAACAAACCAACAAACCAACAAAGCAACAAGCCAACAAGCCAACAAACCAACAAACCAACAAGCCAACAAACCAACAAACCAACAAACCAACAAACCAACAAGCCAACAAACCAACAAACAAATAAACCAACAAACCAACAAACCAACAAACCAACAAACCAACAAAACAAAAAAACCAAAAAACCAACAAACCAACAAACCAACAAGCCAACAAGCCAACAAACCAACAAACCAACAAGCCAACAAGCCAACAAACCAACAAACCAACAAGCCAACAAACCAACAAACCAACAAACCAACAAACCAACAAACCAACAAACCAACAAACCAACAAACAAATAAACCAACAAACCAAAAAACCAACAAACCAACAAACCAACAAACCAACAAACCAAAAAACAACAAGCCAACAAGCCAACAAACCAACAAACCAACAAGCCAACAAACCAACAAACCAACAAACCAACATGCCAACAAGCCAACAAACCAACAAGCAAACAAACTAACAAACCAACAAGTCAACAAACCAACAAACAAATAAACCAACAAACCAAAAAACCAACAAACCAACAAACCAACAAACCAACAAACAAACAAACCAACAAACCAACAAGCCAACAAGCAAACAAACCAACAAACCAACAAACCAACATGCCAACAAGCCAACAAACCAACAAACCAACATACCAACAAGCCAACAAACCAACAAACCAACAAACCAACAAACCAACAAACCAACAAACCAACAAACAGCAAACCAACAAGCCAACAAGCCAACAAACCAACAACCCAACAAGCCAACAAACCAACAAACCAACAAACCAACAAACCAACAAACCAACAAACCAACAAGCCAACAAACCAACAAGCTAACAAACCAACAAACCAACAAACCAAGTAACCAAAAAGCCAACAAACTAACAAACCAAGAAGCCAACAAGCCAACAATTCAACAAACCAACAAAGCAACAAACCAACAAGCCAACAAACCAACAAACCAACAAGCCAACAAACCAACAAACGAACAAGCCAACAAGCCAACAAACCAACAAACCAACAAACCAACAAGCCAACAAACCAACAAACCAACAAGCCAACAAGCCAACAAACCAACAAACCAACAAGCCAACAAACCAACAAACCAACAAACCAACAAACCAACAAACCAACAAACCAACAAACCAACAAGCCAACAAGCCAACAAACCAACAAACCAACAAGCCAACAAACCAACAAGCCAACAAACCAACAAACCAACAAACCAAGTAACCAAAAAGCCAACAAACTAACAAACCAACAAGCCAACAAGCCAACAAACTAACAAACCAACAAAGCAACAAGCCAACAAGCCAACAAACCAACAAACCAAGAAGCCAACAAACCAACAAACCAACAAGCCAACAAGCCAACAAGCCAACAAGCCAACAAACCAACAAACCAACAAAAAACCAAAAAACTAAGTAACCAACAAGCCAACAAACCAACAAACCAACAAGCCAACAAACCAACAAACTAACAAACCAACAAGCCAACAAACCAAGAAACCAACAAGCCAACAAGCCAACAAACCAACAAACCAACAAACCAACAAGCCAACAAACCAACAAACCAACAAGCTAACAAACCAACAAACCAACAAACCAACAAACCAACAAACGAACAAACCAACAAACCAACAAACCAACAAACCAACAAACCAACAATCCAACAAACCAACAAACCAACAAACCAACAAACCAACAAACCTACAAACCAACAAACCAACAAACAAATAAACCAACAAACCAACAAACCAACAAACAAATAAACCAACAAACCAACAAACCAACAAACCAACAAACCAACAAACCAACAAACCAACAAACCAATTAAACAACAAACCAACAAACGAACAAACCAACAAACCAACAAACTAACAAACCAACAAGCCAACAAACCAACAAACCAACAAACCAACCGAGTAACCAAAAAGTCAACAAACTAACAAACCAACAAGCCAATAAACCAACAAACCAACAAAGCAACAAGCCAACAAGCCAATAAACCAACAAACCAACAAGCCAACAAACCAACAAACCAACAAGCCAACAAGCCAACAAACCAACAAACCAACAAACCAACAAGCCAAAAAACCAACAAACCAACAAGCCAACAAGCCAACAAACCAACAAACCAACAAACCAACAAGCTAACAAACCAACAAACCAACAAACCAACAAACCAACAAACCAACAAACCAACAAACCAACAAACCAACAAACCAACAAGCCAACAAGCCAACAAACCAACAAACCAACAAACCAACAATCCAACAAACCAACAAGCCAACAAACCAACAAACCAACAAACCAAGTAACCAAAAAGCCAACAAACTAACAAACCAACAAGCCAACAAGCCAACAAACCAACAAACCAACAAAGCAACAAGCCAACAAGCCAACAAACCAACAAACCAACAAGCCAACAAACCAATAAACCAACAAATCATCAAGCCAACAAACCAGCCAACAAGCAAACCAACAAACCAACAAACCAACAAACCAACAAACCAACAAACCAACAAACCAAAAAACCAACAAACCAACAAACCAACAAACCAAAAAGCCAACAAGCCAACAAACCAACAAACCAACATGCCAACAAGCCAACAAACCAACAAACCAACAAGCAAACAAACCAACAAACCAACAAACCAACAAGCCAACAAACCAACAAAGAAATAAACCAACAAACCAAAAAACCAACAAACCAACAAACCAACAAACCAATAAACTAACAAACCGACAAACCAACAAGCCAACAAACCAACAAACGAACAAACCAACAAACTAAGTCACCAACAAGCCAACAAACCAACAAACCAACAAGCCAACAAACCAACAAACTAACAAACCAACAAGCCAACAAACCAAAAACCAACAAGCCAACAAGCCAACAAACCAACAAACCAATAAGCCAACAAACCAACAAACACACAAACCAACAAGCCAACAAACCAACAAACAAATAAACCAACAAACCAACAAACCAACAAACCAACAAACCAACAAACCAACAAACCAAAAAACCAACAAACCAACAAGCCAACAAGCCAACAAACCAACAAGCCAACAAACTAACAAACCAACAAACCAACAAGCCAACAAACCAACAAACAAATAAACCAACAAACTAACAAACCAACAAACCAACAAACCAACAAACCAACAAACCAACAAACCAACAAACCAAAAAACCAACAAACCAACAAGCCAACAAGCCAACAAACTAACAAACCAACAAACCAACAAGCCAACAAACCAACAAACAAATAAACCAACAAACTAACAAACCAACAAACCAACAAACCAACAAACCAACAAACCAACAAACCAACAAACCAAAAAACCAACAAACCAACAAGCCAACAAGCCAACAACCCAACAAACTAACAAACCAACAAACCAACAAACGAACTAACCAACAAACCAACAAGCCATCAAGCCAACAAACCAACAAACCAACAAACTAAGTAACCAACAAGCCAACAAACCAACAAACCAACAAGCCAACAAGCCAGCAAACCAACAAACCAACAAAGCAACAAGCCAACATGCCAACAAACCCACATGCCAATAAACCAACAAGCCAACAAACCAACAAAGAAATAAACCAACAAAACAAAAAAACCAACAAACCAACAAACCAACAAACGAATAAACTAACAAACCAACAAACCAACAAACCAACAAACCAACAAACCAACAAACCAACAAACCAATTAAACAACAAACCAACAAACGAACAAACCAACAAACCAACAAACTAACAAACCAACAAGCCAACAAACCAACAAACCAACAAACCGAGTAACCAAAAAGCCAACAAACTAACAAACCAACAAGCCAACAAGCCAACAAACCAACAAACCAACAAAGCAACAAGCCAACAAGCCAATAAACCAACAAACCAACAAGCCAACAAATCAACAAACCAACAAGCCAACAAGCCAACAAACCAACAAACCAACAAACCAACAAACCAACAAGCCAAAAAACCAACAAACCAACAAGCCAACAAGCCAACAAACCAACAAACCAACAAGCTAACAAACCAACAAACCAACAAACCAACAAACCAACAAACCAACAAACCAACAAACCAACAAACCAACAAGCCAACAAACCAACAAACCAACAAACCAACAAACCAACAATCCAACAAACCAACAAGCCAACAAACCAACAAACCAACAAACCAAATAGCCAACAAACTAACAAACCAACAAGCCAACAAGCCAACAAATAAACCAACCAACAAAGCAACAAGCCAACAAGCCAACAAACCAACAAACCAACAAGCCAACAAACCAACAAACCAACAAACCATCAAGCCAACAAACCAACAAACAAATAAACCAACAAACCAACAAACTAACAAACAAACAAACCAACAAACCAAAAAACCAACAAACCAACAAACCAACAAACCAACAAGCCAACAAACCAACAAACCAACATGCCAACAAGCCAACAAACCAACAAACCAACAAGCAAACAAACCAACAAACCAACAAACCAACAAGCCAACAAACCAACAAAGAAATAAACCAACAAACCAAAAAACCAACAAACCAACAAAACAACAAACCAATAAACTAACAAACCAACAAACCAACAAGCCAACAAACCAACAAAACAACAAACCAACAAACTAAGTCACCAACAAGCCAACAAACCAACAAACCAACAAGCCGACAAACCAACAAACTAACAAACCAACAAGCCAACAAGCCAAAAACCAACAAGCCAACAAGCCAACAAACCAACAAACCAATAAGCCAACAAACCAACAAACCAACAAACATACAAACCAACAAGCCAACAAACCAACAAACCAACAAACAAATAAACCAACAAACCAACAAACCAACAAACCAACAAACCAACAAACCAACAAACCAAAAAACTAACAAACCAACAAGCCAACAAGCCAACAAACCAACAAGCCAACAAACCAACAAACCAACAAACCAACAAGCCAACAAACCAACAAGCCAACAAACCAACAAACCAACAAACCAACAAACCAACAAACCAAAAAACCAACAAGCCATCAAGCCAACAAACCAACAAACCAACAAACCAACAAACCAACAAACTAAGTAACCAACAAGCCAACAAACCAACAAACCAACAAACCAACAAGCCAACAAACCAACAAACCAACAAGCCAACAAACCAACAAACAAATAAACCAACAAACTAACAAACCAACAAACCAACAAACCAACAAACCAACAAACCAAAAAACCAACAAACCAACAAGCCAACAAGCCAACAAACCAACAAACCAACAAACCAACAAAATAAGTAACCAACAAGCCAACAAACCAATAAACCAACAAAGCAACAAGCCAACAAGCCAACAAACCAACAAGCTAACAAACCAACAAACCAACAAACCAACAAACCAACAAACCAACAAACCAACAAACCAACAAACCAACAAGCCAACAAACCAACAAACCAACAAACCAACAAACCAACAATCCAACAAACCAACAAGCCAACAAACCAACAAACCAACAAACCAAATAGCCAACAAACTAACAAACCAACAAGCCAACAAGCCAACAAATAAACCAACCAACAAAGCAACAAGCCAACAAGCCAACAAACCAACAAACCAACAAGCCAACAAACCAACAAACCAACAAACCATCAAGCCAACAAACCAACAAACAAATAAACCAACAAACCAACAAACTAACAAACAAACAAACCAACAAACCAAAAAACCAACAAACCAACAAACCAACAAACCAACAAGCCAACAAACCAACAAACCAACATGCCAACAAGCCAACAAACCAACAAACCAACAAGCAAACAAACCAACAAACCAACAAACCAACAAGCCAACAAACCAACAAGGAAATAAACCAACAAACCAAAAAACCAACAAACCAACAAAACAACAAACCAATAAACTAACAAACCAACAAACCAACAAGCCAACAAACCAACAAAACAACAAACCAACAAACTAAGTCACCAACAAGCCAACAAACCAACAAACCAACAAGCCGACAAACCAACAAACTAACAAACCAACAAGCCAACAAGCCAAAAACCAACAAGCCAACAAGCCAACAAACCAACAAACCAATAAGCCAACAAACCAACAAACCAACAAACATACAAACCAACAAGCCAACAAACCAACAAACCAACAAACAAATAAACCAACAAACCAACAAACCAACAAACCAACAAACCAACAAACCAACAAACCAAAAAACTAACAAACCAACAAGCCAACAAGCCAACAAACCAACAAGCCAACAAACCAACAAACCAACAAACCAACAAGCCAACAAACCAACAAGCCAACAAACCAACAAACCAACAAACCAACAAACCAACAAACCAAAAAACCAACAAGCCATCAAGCCAACAAACCAACAAACCAACAAACCAACAAACCAACAAACTAAGTAACCAACAAGCCAACAAACCAACAAACCAACAAACCAACAAGCCAACAAACCAACAAACCAACAAGCCAACAAACCAACAAACAAATAAACCAACAAACTAACAAACCAACAAACCAACAAACCAACAAACCAACAAACCAAAAAACCAACAAACCAACAAGCCAACAAGCCAACAAACCAACAAACCAACAAACCAACAAAATAAGTAACCAACAAGCCAACAAACCAATAAACCAACAAAGCAACAAGCCAACAAGCCAACAAACCAACAAACCAACAAACCAACAAACCAACAAGCCAACAAACCAACAAAGAAATAAACCAACAAACCAAAAAACCAACAAACCAACAAACCAACAAACCAATAAACTAACAAACCAGCAAACCAACAAGCCTAAAAACCAACAAACCAACAAACCAACAAACCAACAAACAAATAAACCAACAAACCAACAAACCAACAAACCAACAAACCAACAAACCAACAAACCAACAAACCAAAAAACCAACAAACCAACAAGCCAACAAACCAACAAACCAACAAAGCAACAAGCCAACAAGCCAACAAACCAACAAACCAACGAGCCAACAAACCAACAAACCAACAAACCGACAAAGCAACAAGCCAACAAGCCAACAAACCAACAAACCAACAAGCCAACAAACACACAAACCAACAAGCCAAGAAGCCAACAAACCAACAAACCAACAAACCAACAAGCCAACAAACCAACAAACCAACAAACCAACAAACCAACAAGCCAACAAGCCAACAAGCCAACAAACCAACAAACCAACAAGCCAACAAACCAACAAGCCAACAAACCAACAAACCAACAAACCGAGTAACCAAAAAGCCAACAAACTAACAAACCAACAAGCCAACAAGCCAACAAACCAACAAACCAACAAAGCAACAAGCCAACAAGCCAACAAACCAACAAACCAACAAGCCAACAAACCAACAAACCAACAAACCAACAAGCCAACAAATCAACAAACAAATAAACCAACAAACCAACAAACCAACAAACCAACAAACCAAAAAACCAACAAACCAACAAACCAACAAGCCAACAAGCCAACAAACCAACAAACCAACAAGCCAACAAGCCAACAAACCAACAAACCAACAAGCCAACAAACCAACAAACCAACAAACCAACAAGCCAACAAACCAACAAACAAATAAACCAACAAACCAAAAAACCAACAAACCAACAAACCAACAAACCAAAAAACCAACAAGCCAACAAGCCAACAAACCAACAAACCAACAAGCCAACAAACCAACAAACCAACAAACCAACATGCCAACAAGCCAACAAACCAACAAACCAATAAGCAAACAAACTAACAAACCAACAAACCAACAAGTCAACAAACCAACAAACAAATAAACCAACAAACCAAAAAACCAACAAACCAACAAACCAACAAACCAACAAACCAACAAACCAACAAGCCAACAAGCAAACAAACCAAGAAACCAACAAACCAACAAGCCAACAAGCCAACAAACCAACAAACCAACAAACCAACAAGCCAACAAACCAACAAACCAACAAACCAACAAACCAACAAACAGCAAACCAACAAGCCAACAAGCCAACAAACCAACAAACCAACAAGCCAACAAACCAACAAACCAACAAACCAACAAACCAACAAGCCAACAAACCAACAAGCCAACAAACCAACAAACCAAGTAACCAAAAAGCCAACAAACTAACAAACCAACAAGCCAACAAGCCAACAAACCAACAAACCAACAAAGCAACAAACCAACAAGCCAACAAACCAACAAACCAACAAGCCAACAAACCAACAAACCAACAAGCCAACAAGCCAACAAACCAACAAACCAACAAACCAACATGCCAACAAACCAACAAACCAACAAGCCAACAAACCAACAAACCAACAAGCCAACAAACCAACAAACCAACAAACCAACAAACCAACAAACCAACAAACCAACAAACCAACAAGCCAACAAGCCAACAAACCAACAAACCAACAAGCCAACAAACCAACAAGCCAACAAACCAACAAAACAACAAACCAAGTAACCAAAAAGCCAACAAACTAACAAACCAACAAGCCAACAAACCAACAAACCAACAAACCAACAAAGCAACAAGCCAACAAGCCAACAAACCAACAAACCAAGAAGCCAACAAACCAACAAACCAACAAGCCAACAAGCCAACAAGCCAACAAACCAACAAACCAAAAAACTAAGTAACCAACAAGCCAACAAACCAACAAACCAACAAGCCAACAAACCAACAAACTAACAAACCAACAAGCCAACAAACCAACAAACCAACAAGCCAACAAGCCAACAAACCAACAAACCAACAAACCAACAAGCCAACAAACCAACAAACCAACAAGCCAACAAACCAACAAACCAACAAACCAACAAACCAACAAACGAACAAACCAACAAACCAACAAACCAACAAACCAACAAACCAACAAACCAACAAACCAACAAACCAACAAACCAACAAACCTACAAACCAACAAACCAACAAACAAATAAACCAACAAACCAACAAACCAACAAACCAACAAACAAATAAACCAACAAACCAACAAACCAACAAACCAACAAACCAACAAACCAACAAACCAACAAACCAATTAAACAACAAACCAACAAACGAACAAACCAACAAACTAACAAACCAACAAGCCAACAAACCAACAAACCAACAAACCAACTGAGTAACCAAAAAGCCAACAAACCAACAAACCAACAAGCCAACAAGCCAACAAACCAACAAACCAACAAAGCAACAAGCCAACAAGCCAATAAACCAACAAACCAACAAGCCAATAAACCAACAAACCAACAAGCCAACAAGCCAACAAACCAACAAACCAACAAACCAACAAGCCAAAAAACCAACAAACCAACAAGCCAACAAACCAACAAACTAACAAACCAACAAATCAACAAACGAACTAACCAACAAACCAACAAGCCATCAAGCCAACAAACCAACAAACCAACAAACCAACAAACTAAGTAACCAACAAGCCAACAAACCAACAAACCAACAAGCCAACAAACCAACAAACCAACAAAGCAACAAGCCAACAAGCCAACAAACCAACAAACCAACGACCCAACAAACCAACAAACCAACAAACCGACAAAGCAACAAGCCAACAAGCCAACAAACCAACAAACCAACAAGCCAACAAACACACAAATCAACAAGCCAAGAAGCCAACAAACCAACAAACCAACAAACCAACAAGCCAACAAACCAACAAACCAACAAACCAACAAACCAACAAGCCAACAAGCCAACAAACCAACAAACCAACAAGCCAACAAACCAACAAGCCAACAAACCAACAAACCAACAAACCAACAAACCAAGTAACCAAAAAGCCAACAAACTAACAAACCAACAAGCCAACAAGCCAACAAACCAACAAACCAACAAAGCAACAAGCCAACAAGCCAACAAACCAACAAACCAACAAGCCAACAAACCAACAAACCAACAAACCAACAAGCCAACAAACCAACAAACAAATAAACCAACAAACCAACAAACCAACAAACCAACAAACCAACAAACCAACAAACCAAAAAACCAACAAACCAACAAATCAACAAGCCAACAAGCCAACAAACCAACAAACCAACAAGCCAACAAGCCAACAAACCAACAAACCAACAAACCAACAAACCAACAAACCAACAAACCAACAAGCCAACAAACCAACAAACAAATAAACAAACAAACCAAAAAACCAACAAACCAACAAACCAACAAACCAAAAAACCAACAAGCCAACAATCCAACAAACCAACAAACCAACAAGCCAACAAACCAACAAACCAACAAACCAACATGCCAACAAGCCAACAAACCAACAAACCAATAAGCAAACAAACTAACAAACCAACAAACCAACAAGTCAACAAACCAACAAACAAATAAACCAACAAACCAAAAAACCAACAAACCAACAAACCAACAAACCAACAAACCAACAAACCAACAAACCAAAAGCCAACAAGCAAACAAACCAAGAAACCAACAAACCAACAAGCCAACAAGCCAACAAACCAACAAACCAACAAACCAACAAGCCAACAAACCAACAAACCAACAAACCAACAAACCAACAAACCAACAAACAGCAAACCAACAAGCCAACAAGCCAACAAACCAACAAACCAACAAGCCAACAAACCAACAAACTAACAAACCAACAAACCAACAAGCCAACAAACCAACAAGCGAACAAACCAACAAACCAACAAACCAAGTAACCAAAAAGCCAACAAACTAACAAACCAACAAGCCAACAAGCCAACAAACCAACAAACCAACAAAGCAACAAACCAACAAGCCAACAAACCAACAAACCAACAAGCCAACAAACCAACAAACCAACAAGCCAACAAGCCAACAAACCAACAAACCAACAAACCAACAAGCCAACAAACCAACAAACCAACAAGCCAACAAGCCAACAAACCAACAAACCAACAAGCCAACAAACCAACAAACCAACAAACCAACAAACCAACAAACCAACAAACCAACAAACCAACAAGCCAACAAGCCAACAAACCAACAAACCAACAAGCCAACAAACCAACAAGCCAACAAACCAACAAAACAACAAACCAAGTAACCAAAAAGCCAACAAACTAACAAACCAACAAGCCAACAAGCCAACAAACCAACAAACCAACAAAGCAACAAGCCAACAAGCCAACAAACCAACAAACCAAGAAGCCAACAAACCAACAAACCAACAAGCCAACAAGCCAACAAGCCAACAAACCAACAAACCAAAAAACTAAGTAACCAACAAGCCAACAAACCAACAAACCAACAAGCCAACAAACCAACAAACTAACAAACCAACAAGCCAACAAACCAACAAACCAACAAGCCAACAAGCCAACAAACCAACAAACCAACAAACCAACAAGCCAACAAACCAACAAACCAACAAGCCAACAAACCAACAAACCAACAAACCAACAAACCAACAAACGAACAAACCAACAAACCAACAAACCAACAAACCAACAAACCAACAAACCAACAAACCAACAAACCAACAAACCAACAAACCAACAAGCCAACAAGCCAACAAACCAACAAACCAACAAGCCAACAAACCAACAAGCCAACAAACCAACAAAACAACAAACCAAGTAACCAAAAAGCCAACAAACTAACAAACCAACAAGCCAACAAGCCAACAAACCAACAAACCAACAAAGCAACAAGCCAACAAGCCAACAAACCAACAAACCAAGAAGTCAACAAACCAACAAACCAACAAGCCAACAAGCCAACAAGCCAACAAACCAACAAACCAAAAAACTAAGTAACCAACAAGCCAACAAACCAACAAACCAACAAGCCAACAAACCAACAAACTAACAAACCAACAAGCCAACAAACCAACAAACCAACAAACCAACAAGCCAACAAGCCAACAAACCAACAAACCAACAAACCAACAAGCCAACAAACCAACAAACCAACAAGCCAACAAACCAACAAACCAACAAACCAACAAACCAACAAACGAACAAACCAACAAACCAACAAACCAACAAACCAACAAACCAACAAACCAACAAACCAACAAACCAACAAACCAACAAACCTACAAACCAACAAACCAACAAACAAATAAACCAACAAACCAACAAACCAACAAACCAACAAACAAATAAACCAACAAACCAACAAACCAACAAACCAACAAACCAACAAACCAACAAACCAACAAACCAATTAAACAACAAACCAACAAACGAACAAACCAACAAACTAACAAACCAACAAGCCAACAAACCAACAAACCAACAAACCAACTGAGTAACCAAAAAGCCAACAAACCAACAAACCAACAAGCCAACAAGCCAACAAACCAACAAACCAACAAAGCAACAAGCCAACAAGCCAATAAACCAACAAACCAACAAGCCAATAAACCAACAAACCAACAAGCCAACAAGCCAACAAACCAACAAACCAACAAACCAACAAGCCAAAAAACCAACAAACCAACAAGCCAACAAACCAACAAACTAACAAACCAACAAATCAACAAACGAACTAACCAACAAACCAACAAGCCATCAAGCCAACAAACCAACAAACCAACAAACCAACAAACTAAGTAACCAACAAGCCAACAAACCAACAAACCAACAAGCCAACAAACCAACAAACCAACAAAGCAACAAGCCAACAAGCCAACAAACCAACAAACCAACGACCCAACAAACCAACAAACCAACAAACCGACAAAGCAACAAGCCAACAAGCCAACAAACCAATAAACCAACAAGCCAACAAACACACAAATCAACAAGCCAAGAAGCCAACAAACCAACAAACCAACAAACCAACAAGCCAACAAACCAACAAACCAACAAACCAACAAACCAACAAGCCAACAAGCCAACAAACCAACAAACCAACAAGCCAACAAACCAACAAGCCAACAAACCAACAAACCAACAAACCAAGTAACCAAAAAGCCAACAAACTAACAAACCAACAAGCCAACAAGCCAACAAACCAACAAACCAACAAAGCAACAAGCCAACAAGCCAACAAACCAACAAACCAACAAGCCAACAAACCAACAAACCAACAAACCAACAAGCCAACAAACCAACAAACAAATAAACCAACAAACCAACAAACCAACAAACCAACAAACCAACAAACCAACAAACCAAAAAACCAACAAACCAACAAATCAACAAGCCAACAAGCCAACAAACCAACAAACCAACAAGCCAACAAGCCAACAAACCAACAAACCAACAAGCCAACAAACCAACAAACCAACAAACCAACAAGCCAACAAACCAACAAACAAATAAACAAACAAACCAAAAAACCAACAAACCAACAAACCAACAAACCAAAAAACCAACAAGCCAACAAGCCAACAAACCAACAAACCAACAAGCCAACAAACCAACAAACCAACAAACCAACATGCCAACAAGCCAACAAACCAACAAACCAATAAGCAAACAAACTAACAAACCAACAAACCAACAAGTCAACAAACCAACAAACAAATAAACCAACAAACCAAAAAACCAACAAACCAACAAACCAACAAACCAACAAACCAACAAACCAACAAACCAACAAACCAAAAGCCAACAAGCAAACAAACCAAGAAACCAACAAACCAACAAGCCAACAAGCCAACAAACCAACAAACCAACAAACCAACAAGCCAACAAACCAACAAACCAACAAACCAACAAACCAACAAACCAACAAACAGCAAACCAACAAGCCAACAAGCCAACAAACCAACAAACCAACAAGCCAACAAACCAACAAACTAACAAACCAACAAACCAACAAGCCAACAAACCAACAAGCCAACAAACCAACAAACCAACAAACCAAGTAACCAAAAAGCCAACAAACTAACAAACCAACAAGCCAACAAGCCAACAAACCAACAAACTAACAAAGCAACAAACCAACAAGCCAACAAACCAACAAACCAACAAGCCAACAAACCAACAAACCAACAAGCCAACAAGCCAACAAACCAACATGCCAACAAGCCAACAAACCAACAAACCAATAAGCAAACAAACTAACAAACCAACAAACCAACAAGTCAACAAACCAACAAACAAATAAACCAACAAACCAAAAAACCAACAAACCAACAAACCAACAAACCAACAAACCAACAAACCAACAAGCCAACAAACCAACAAACCAACAAGCCAACAAGCCAACAAACCAACAAACCAACAAGCCAACAAACCAACAAACCAACAAACCAACAAACCAACAAACCAACAAACCAACAAACCAACAAGCCAACAAGCCAACAAACCAAAAAACCAACAAGCCAACAAACCAACAAGCCAACAAACCAACAAAACAACAAACCAAGTAACCAAAAAGCCAACAAACTAACAAACCAACAAGCCAACAAGCCAACAAACCAACAAACCAACAAAGCAACAAGCCAACAAGCCAACAAACCAACAAACCAAGAAGCCAACAAACCAACAAACCAACAAGCCAACAAGCCAACAAGCCAACAAACCAACAAACCAAAAAACTAAGTAACCAACAAGCCAACAAACCAACAAACCAACAAGCCAACAAACCAACAAACTAACAAACCAACAAGCCAACAAACCAACAAACCAACAAGCCAACAAGCCAACAAACCAACAAACCAACAAACCAACAAGCCAACAAACCAACAAACCAACAAGCCAACAAACCAACAAACCAACAAACCAACAAACCAACAAGCCAACAAACCAACAAACCAACAAACCAACAAACCAACAAACCAACAAACCAACAAACCAACAAACCAACAAACCTACAAACCAACAAACCAACAAACAAATAAACCAACAAACCAACAAACCAACAAACCAACAAACAAATAAACCAACAAACCAACAAACCAACAAACCAACAAACCAACGAACCAACAAACCAACAAACCAATTAAACAACAAACCAACCAACGAACAAACCAACAAACCAACAAACTAACAAACCAACAAGCCAACAAACCAACAAACCAATTGAGTAACCAAAAAGCCAACAAACTAACAAACCAACAAGCCAACAAGCCAACAAACCAACAAACCAACAAAGCAACAAGCCAACAAGCCAATAAACCAACAAACCAACAAGCCAATAAACCAACAAACCAACAAGCCAACAAGCCAACAAGCCAACAAACCAACAAACCAACAAACCAACAAGCCAAAAAACCAACAAGCCAACAAGCCAACAAACCAACAAACCAACAAGCTAACAAACCAACAAACCAACAAACCAACAAACCAACAAACCAACAAACCAACAAACCAACAAACCAACAAGCCAACAAGCCAACAAAACAACAAACCAACAAACCAACAATCCAACAAACCAACAAACCAACAAACCAATAAACCAACAAACCAAGTAACCAAAAAGCCAACTAACTAACAAACCAACAAGCCAACAAGCCAACAAACCAACACACCAACAAAGCAACAAGCCAACAAGCCAACAAACCAACAAACCAACAAGCCAACAAACCAACAAACCAACAAACCATCAAGCCAACAAACCAACAAACAAATAAACCAACAAACCAACAAACCAACAAACCAACAAACCAAAAAACCAACAAACCAACAAACCAGCAAACCAACAAGCCAACAAGCCAACAAACCAACAAACCAACATGCCAACAAGCCAACAAACCAACAAACCAACAAGCAAACAAACCAACAAACCAACAAACCAACAAGCCAACAAACCAACAAAGAAATAAACCAACAAACCAAAAAACCAACAAACCAACAAACCAACAAACCAATAAACTAACAAACCAACAAACCAACAAGCCAACAAACCAACAAACCAACAAACCAACAAACTAAGTCACCAACAAGCCAACAAACCAACAAACCAACAAGCCAACAAACCAAGTAACCAAAAAGCCAACAAACTAACAAACCAACAAGCCAACAAGCCAACAAACCAACAAACCAACAAAGCAACAAACCAACAAGCCAACAAACCAACAAACCAACAAGCCAACAAACCAACAAACCAACAAGCCAACAAGCCAACAAATTAACAAACCAACAAACCAACAAGCCAACAAACCAACAAACCAACAAGCCTACAAGCCAACAAACCAACAAACCAACAAGCCCACAAACCAACAAACCAACAAACCAACAAACCAACAAACCAACAAACCAACAAACCAACAAGCCAACAAGCAAACAAACCAACAAACCAACAAGCCAACAAACCAACAAGCCAACAAACCAACAAAACAACAAACCAAGTAACCAAAAAGCCAACAAACTAACACACCAACAAGCCAACAAGCCAACAAACCAACAAACCAACAAAGCAACAAGCCAACAAGCCAACAAACCAACAAACCAAGAAGCCAACAAACCAACAAACCAACAAGCCAACAAGCCAACAAGCCAACAAACCAACAAACCAAAAAACTAAGTAACCAACAAGCCAACAAACCAACAAACCAACAAGCCAACAAACCAACAAGCCAACAAACCAACAAACTAACAAACCAACAAGCCAAAAAACCAACAAACCAACAAGCCAACAAGCCAACAAACCAACAAACCAACAAACCAACAAGCCAACAAACCAACAAACCAACAAGCCAACAAACCAACAAACCAACAAACCAACAAACCAACAAACGAACAAACCAACAAACCAACAAACCAACAAACCAACAAACCAACAAACCAACAAACCAACAAACCAACAAACCTACAAATCAACAAACCAACAAACAAATAAACCAACAAACCAACAAACCAACAAACCAACAAACAAATAAACCAACAAACCAACAAACCAACAAACCAACAAACCAACAAACCAACAAACCAACAAACCAACAAACCAACAAACCAACAAACCAATTAAACAACAAACCAACAAACGAACAAACCAACAAACCAACAAACTAACAAACCAACAAGCTAACAAACCAACAAACCAACAAACCAACTGAGTAACCAAAAAGCCAACAAACTAACAAACCAACAAGCCAACAAGCCAACAAACCAACAAACCAACAAAGCAACAAGCCAACAAGCCAATAAACCAACAAACCAACAAGCCAATAAGCCAACAAACCAACAAGCCAACAAGCCAACAAACCAACAAACCAACAAACCAACAAGCCAAAAAACCAATAAACCAACAAGCCAACAAGCCAACAAACCAACAAACCAACAAGCTAACAAACCAACAAACCAACAAACCAACAAACCAACAAACCAACAAACCAACAAACCAACAAACCAACAAGCCAACAAGCCAACAAAACAACAAACCAACAAACCAACAATCCAACAAACCAACAAACCAACAAACCAACAAACCAACAAACCAAGTAACCAAAAAGCCAACAAACTAACAAACCAACAAGCCAACAAGCCAACAAACCAACACACCAACAAAGCAACAAGCCAACAAGCCAACAAACCAACAAACCAACAAGCCAACAAACCAACAAACCAACAAACCATCAAGCCAACAAACCAACAAACAAATAAACCAACAAACCAACAAACCAACAAACCAACAAACCAACAAACCAAAAAACCAACAAACCAACAAACCACAAACCAACAAGCCAATAAGCCAACAAACCAACAAACCAACATGCCAACAAGCCAACAAACCAACAAACCAACAAGCAAACAAACCAACAAACCAACAAACCAACAAGCCAACAAACCAACAAAGAAATAAACCAACAAACCAAAAAACCAACAAACCAACAAACCAACAAACCAATAAACTAACAAACCAACAAACCAACAAGCCAACAAACCAACAAACCAACAAACTAAGTCACCAACAAGCCAACAAACCAACAAACCAACAAGCCAACAAACCAACAAACTAACAAACCAACAATCCAACAAACCAAAAACCAACAAGCCAACAAGCCAACAAACCAACAAACCAATAAGCCAACAAACCAACAAGCCAACAAACCAACAAGCCAACAAACCAACAAACAAATAAACCAACAAACTAACAAACCAACAAACCAACAAACCAACATACCAAAAAACCAACAAACCAACAAGCCAACAAGCCAACAAACCAACAAGCCAACAAACCAACAAACCAACAAACCAACAAGCCAACAAACCAACAAACAAATAAACCAACAAACTAACAAACCAACAAACCAACAAACTAACAAACCAACAAACCAAAAAACCAACAAACCAACAAGCCAACAAGCCAACAAACAAAAAAACTAACAAACCAACAAACCAACAAACGAACTAACCAACAAACCAACAAGCCATCGAGCCAACAAACCAATAAACCAACAAACCAACAAACTAAGTAACCAACAAGCGAACAAACCAACAAACCAACAAGCCAACAAGCCAACAAACCAACAAACCAACAAAGCAACAAGCCAACAAGCCAATAAACCAACATGCCAACAAACCAACAAGCCAACAAACCAACAAAGAAATAAACCAACAAACCAAAAAACCAACAAACCAACAAACCAACAAACGAATAAACTAACAAACCAACAAACCAACAAGCCAACAAACCAACAAACCAACAAACCAACAAACCAACAAACCAACAAACCTACAAACCAACAAACCAACAAACAAATAAACCAACAAACCAGCAAACCAACAAACCAAAAAAACAAATAGACCAACAAACCAACAAACCAACAAACCAACAAAACAATTAAAAAACAAACCAACAAACGAACAAACCAACAAACCAACAAACTAACAAACCAACAAGCCAACAAACCAACAAACCAACAAACCGAGTAACCAAAAAGCCAACAAACTAACAAACCAACAAGCCAACAAGCCAACAAACCAACAACCCAACAAAGCAACAAGCCAACAAGCCAACAAGCCAACAAACCAACAAACCAACAAACCAACAAGCCAAAAAACCAACAAACCAACAAGCCAACAAGCCAACAAACCAACAAACCAACAAGCTAACAAACCAACAAACCAACAAACCAACAAACCAACAAACCAACAAAACAACAAACCAACAAACCAACAAACCAACAAGCCAACAAACCAACAAACCAACAAACCAACAAACCAAAAATCCAACAAACCAACAAGCCAACAAACCAACAAACCAACAAACCAAGTAACCAAAAAGCCAACAAACTAACAAACCAACAAGCCAACAAGCCAACAAACCAACCAACCAACAAAGCAACAAGCCAACAAGCCAACAAACCAACAAACCAACAAGCCAACAAACCAACAAAACAACAAACCATCAAGCCAACAAACCAACAAACAAATAAACTAACAAACCAACAAACCAACAAATCAACAAACCAACAAACCAAAAAACCAACAAACCAACAAACCATCAAACCAACAAGCCAACAAGCCAACAAACCAACAAACCAACATTCCAACAAGCCAACAAACCAACAAACCAACAAGCAAACAAACCAACAAACCAACAAACCAACAAGCCAACAAACCAACAAAGAAATAAACCAACAAACCAAAAAACCAACAAACCAACAAACCAACAAACCAATAAACTAACAAACCAACAAACCAACAAGCCAACAAGCCAACAAAACAACAAACCAACAAACCAACAATCCAACAAACCAACAAACCAACAAACCAACAAACCAACAAACCAAGTAACCAAAAAGCCAACAAACTAACAAACCAACAAGCCAACAAGCCAACAAACCAACACACCAACAAAGCAACAAGCCAACAAGCCAACAAACCAACAAACCAACAAGCCAACAAACCAACAAACCAACAAACCATCAAGCCAACAAACCAACAAACAAATAAACCAACAAACCAGCAAACCAACAAACCAACAAACCAACAAACCAAAAAACCAACAAACCAACAAACCAACAAACCAACAAGCCAATAAGCCAACAAACCAACAAACCAACATGCCAACAAGCCAACAAACCAACAAACCAACAAGCAAACAAACCAACAAGCCAACAAACCAACAAAGAAATAAACCAACAAACCAAAAAACCAACAAACCAACAAACCAACAAACCAATAAACTAACAAACCAATAAACTAACAAACCAACAAACCAACAAGCCAACAAACCAACAAACCAACAAACTAAGTCACCAACAAGCCAACAAACCAACAAACCAACAAGCCAACAAACCAACAAACTAACAAACCAACAAGCCAACAAACCAAAAACCAACAAGCCAACAAACCAACAAACCAATAAGCCAACAAACCAACAAGCCAACAAACCAACAAGCCAACAAACCAACAAACAAATAAACCAACAAACCAATAAACCAACAAACCAACAAGCCAACAAGCCAACCAACAAACCAACAAACCAACAAGCCAACAAAGCAACAAACAAATAAACCAACAAACTAACAAACCAACAAACCAACAAACCAACAAACCAACAAACCAAAAAACCAACAAACCAACAAGCCAACAAGCCAACAAACAAAAAAACTAACAAACCAACAAACCAACAAACGAACTAACCAACAAACCAACAAGCCATCGAGCCAACAAACCAATAAACCAACAAACCAACAAACTAAGTAACCAACAAGCCAACAAACCAACAAACCAACAAGCCAACAAGCCAACAAACCAACAAACCAACAAAGCAACAAGCCAACAAGCCAATAAACCAACATGCCAACAAACCAACAAGCCAACAAACCAACAAAGAAATAAACCAACAAACCAAAAAACCAACAAACCAACAAACCAACAAACGAATAAACTAACAAACCAACAAACCAACAAGCCAACAAACCAACAAACCAACAAACCAACAAACCAACAAGCCAACAAACCAACAAACCAACAAAGCAACAAGCCAACAAGCCAATAAACCAACATGCCAACAAACCAACAAGCCAACAAACCAACAAAGAAATAAACCAACAAACCAAAAAACCAACAAACCAACAAACCAACAAATGAATAAACTAACAAACCAACAAACCAACAAGCCAACAAACCAACAAACCAACAAACCAACAAACCAACAAACCAACAAACCTACAAACCAACAAACCAACAAACAAATAAACCAACAAACCAGCAAACCAACAAACCAACAAAACAAATAAACCAACAAACCAACAAACCAACAAACCAACAAAACAATTAAAAAACAAACCAACAAACGAACAAACCAACAAACCAACAAACTAACAAACCAACAAGCCAACAAACCAACAAACCAACAAACCGAGTAACCAAAAAGCCAACAAACTAACAAACCAACAAGCCAACAAGCCAACAAACCAACAACCCAACAAAGCAACAAGCCAACAAGCCAACAAGCCAACAAACCAACAAACCAACAAACCAACAAGCCAAAAAACCAACAAACCAACAAGCCAACAAGCCAACAAACCAACAAACCAACAAGCTAACAAACCAACAAACCAACAAACCAACAAACCAACAAACCAACAAACCAACAAACTAACAAGCCAACAAACCAACAAACCAACAAACCAACAAACCAAAAATCCAACAAACCAACAAGCCAACAAACCAACAAACCAACAAACCATCAAGCCAACAAACCAACAAACAAATAAACTAACAAACCAACAAACCAACAAACCAACAAACCAACAAACCAAAAAACCAACAAACCAACAAACCATCAAACCAACAAGCCAACAAGCCAACAAACCAACAAACCAACATTCCAACAAGCCAACAAACCAACAAACCAACAAGCAAACAAACCAACAAACCAACAAACCAACAAGCCAACAAACCAACAAAGAAATAAACCAACAAACCAAAAAACCAACAAACCAACAAACCAACAAACCAACAAACCAATAAACTAACAAACCAACAAACCAACAAGCCAACAAACCAACAAACCAACAAACTAAGTCACCAACAAGCCAACAAACCAACAAACGAACAAGCCAACAAACCAACAAACTAACAAACCAACAAGCCAACAAACCAAAAACCAACAAGCCAACAAGCCAACAAACCAACAAACCAATAAGCCAACAAACCAACAAGCATACAAACCAACAAGCCAACAAACCAACAAATAAATAAACCAACAAACCAACAAACCAACAAACCAACAAACCAACAAACCAACAAACCAAAAAACCAACAAACCAACAAGCCAACAAGCCAACAAACCAACAAGCTAACAAACCAACACACCAACAAACCAACAAACGAACTAATCAACAAACCAACAAGCCATCAAGCCAACAAACCAACAAACCAACAAACCAACAAACTAAGTAGCCAACAAGCCAACAAACCAACAAACCAACAAGCCAACAAGCCAACAAACCAACAAACCAACAAGCCAACAAACCAACAAACAAATAAACCAACAAACTAACAAACCAACAAACCAACAAACCAACAAACCAACAAACCAAAAAACCAACAAACCAACAAAGCAACAAGCCAACAAGCCAACAAACCAACAAACCAACAAACCAACAAGCCAACAAACCAATAAAGAAATAAACCAACAAACCAAAAAACCAACAAACCAACAAACCAATAAACTAACAAACCAGCAAACCAACAAGCCAACAAACCAACAAACCAACAAACCAACAAACCAACAAACCAACAAACCTACAAACCAACAAACCAACAAACAAATAAACCAACAAACCAACAAACCAACAAACCAACAAAAAAATAAACCAACAAACCAATAAACCAACAAACCAACAAACCAACAAACCAATTAAACAACAAACCAACAAACGAACAAACCAACAAACCAACAAACTAACAAACCAACAAGCCAACAAACCAACAAACCAACAAACCGAGTAACCAAAAAGCCAACAAACTAACAAACCAACAAGCCAACAAGCCAACAAACCAACAAACCAACAAAGCAACAAGCCAACAAGCCAATAAACTAACAAACCAACAAGCCAACAAACCAACAAACCAACAAGCCAACAAGCCAACAAACCAACAAACCAACAAACCAACAAGCCCAAAAACCAACAAACCAACAAGCCAACAAGCCAACAAACCAACAAACCAACAAGCTAACAAACCAACAAACCAACAAACCAACAAACCAACAAACCAACAAACCAACAAACCAACAAGCCAACAAGCCAACAAACCAACAAACCAACAAACCAACAATCCAACAAACCAACAAGCCAACAAACCAACAAACCAAGTAACCAAAAAGCCAACAAACTAACAAACCAAAAAGCCAACAAACCAACAAACGAACAAACCAACAAACCAACAAACTAACAAACCAACAAGCCAACAAACCAACAAACCAACAAACCGAGTAACCAAAAAGCCAACAAACTAACAAACCAACAAGCCAACAAGCCAACAAACCAACAACCCAACAAAGCAACAAGCCAACAAGCCAACAAGCCAACAAACCAACAAACCAACAAACCAACAAACCAACAAGCCAAAAAACCAACAAACCAACAAGCCAACAAGCCAACAAACCAACAAACCAACAAGCTAACAAACCAACAAACCAACAAACCAACAAACCAACAAACCAACAAACCAACAAACCAACAAACCAACAAGCCAACAAACCAACAAACCAACAAACCAACAAACCAAAAATCCAACAAACCAACAAGCCAACAAACCAACAAACCAACAAACCAAGTAACCAAAAAGCCAACAAACTAACAAACCAACAAGCCAACAAGCCAACAAACCAACCAACCAACAAAGCAACAAGCCAACAAGCCAACAAACCAACAAACCAACAAGCCAACAAACCAACAAACCAACAAACCATCAAGCCAACAAACCAACAAACAAATAAACTAACAAACCAACAAACCAACAAACCAACAAACCAACAAACCAAAAAACCAACAAACCAACAAACCAACAAACCAACAAGCCAACAAGCCAACAAACCAACAAACCAACATTCCAACAAGCCAACAAACCAACAAACCAACAAGCAAACAAACCAACAAACCAACAAACCAACAAGCCAACAAACCAACAAAGAAATAAACCAACAAATCAAAAAACCAACAAACCAACAAACCAACAAACCAATAAACTAACAAACCAACAAACCAACAAGCCAACAAACCAACAAACCAACAAACTAAGTCACCAACAAGCCAACAAACCAACAAACTAACAAGCCAACAAACCAACAAACTAACAAACCAACAAGCCAACAAACCAAAAACCAACAAGCCAACAAGCCAACAAACCAACAAACCAATAAGCCAACAAACCAACAAACATACAAACCAACAAGCCAACAAACCAACAAATAAATAAACCAACAAACCAACAAACCAACAAACCAACAAACCAACAAACCAACAAACAAAAAAACCAACAAACCAACAAACCAACAAGCCAACAAGCCAACAAACCAACAAGCTAACAAACCAACAAACCAACAAACCAACAAACGAACTAATCAACAAACCAACAAGCCATCAAGCCAACAAACCAACAAACCAACAAACCAACAAACTAAGTAGCCAACAAGCCAACAAACCAACAAACCAACAAGCCAACAAGCCAACAAACCAACAAACCAACAAGCCAACAAACCAACAAACAAATAAACCAACAAACTAACAAACTAACAAACCAACAAGCCAACAAACCAACAAACCAACAAACCGAGTAACCAAAAAGCCAACAAACTAACAAACCAACAAGCCAACAAGCCAACAAACCAACAACCCAACAAAGCAACAAGCCAACAAGCCAACAAGCCAACAAACCAACAAACCAACAAACCAACAAACCAACAAGCCAAAAAACCAACAAACCAACAAGCCAACAAGCCAACAAACCAACAAACCAACAAGCTAACAAACCAACAAACCAACAAACCAACAAACCAACAAACCAACAAACCAACAAACCAACAAACCAACAAGCCAACAAACCAACAAACCAACAAACCAACAAACCAAAAATCCAACAAACCAACAAGCCAACAAACCAACAAACCAACAAACCAAGTAACCAAAAAGCCAACAAACTAACAAACCAACAAGCCAACAAGCCAACAAACCAACCAACCAACAAAGCAACAAGCCAACAAGCCAACAAACCAACAAACCAACAAGCCAACAAACCAACAAACCAACAAACCATCAAGCCAACAAACCAACAAACAAATAAACTAACAAACCAACAAACCAACAAACCAACAAACCAACAAACCAAAAAACCAACAAACCAACAAACCAACAAACCAACAAGCCAACAAGCCAACAAACCAACAAACCAACATTCCAACAAGCCAACAAACCAACAAACCAACAAGCAAACAAACCAACAAACCAACAAACCAACAAGCCAACAAACCAACAAAGAAATAAACCAACAAATCAAAAAACCAACAAACCAACAAACCAACAAACCAATAAACTAACAAACCAACAAACCAACAAGCCAACAAACCAACAAACCAACAAACCAACAAACTAAGTCACCAACAAGCCAACAAACCAACAAACTAACAAGCCAACAAACCAACAAACTAACAAACCAACAAGCCAACAAACCAAAAACCAACAAGCCAACAAGCCAACAAACCAACAAACCAATAAGCCAACAAACCAACAAACATACAAACCAACAAGCCAACAAACCAACAAATAAATAAACCAACAAACCAACAAACCAACAAACCAACAAACCAACAAACCAACAAACAAAAAAACCAACAAACCAACAAACCAACAAGCCAACAAGCCAACAAACCAACAAGCTAACAAACCAACAAACCAACAAACCAACAAACGAACTAATCAACAAACCAACAAGCCATCAAGCCAACAAACCAACAAACCAACAAACTAAGTAGCCAACAAGCCAACAAACCAACAAACCAACAAGCCAACAAGCCAACAAACCAACAAACCAACAAGCCAACAAACCAACAAACAAATAAACCAACAAACTAACAAACCAACAAACCAACAAACCAACAAACCAACAAACCAAAAAACCAACAAACCAACAAAGCAACAAGCCAACAAGCCAACAAACCAACAAACCAACAAACCAACAAGCCAACAAACCAATAAAGAAATAAACCAACAAACCAAAAAACCAACAAACCAACAAACCAACAAACCAATAAACTAACAAACCAGTAAACCAACAAGCCAACAAACCAACAAACCAACAAACCAACAAACCAACAAACCAACAAACCATCAAACCTACAAACCAACAAACCAACAAACCAACAAACCAAAAAACCAACAAACCAACAAAGCAACAAGCCAACAAGCCAACAAACCAACAAACCAACAAACCAACAAGCCAACAAACCAATAAAGAAATAAACCAACAAACCAAAAAACCAACAAACCAACAAACCAACAAACCAATAAACTAACAAACCAGTAAACCAACAAGCCAACAAACCAACAAACCAACAAACCAACAAACCAACAAACCAACAAACCTACAAACCAACAAACCAACAAACAAATAAACCAACAAACCAACAAACCAACAAACCAACAAACAAATAAACCAACAAACCAATAAACCAACAAACCAACAAACCAACAAACCAATTAAACAACAAACCAACAAACGAACAAACCAACAAACAAACAAACTAACAAACCAACAAGCCAACAAACCAACAAACCAACAAACCGAGTAACCAAAAAGCCAACAAACTAACAAACCAACAAGCCAACAAGCCAACAAACCAACAAACCAACAAACCAACAAAGCAACAAGCCAACAAGCCAATAAACCAACAAACCAACAAGCCAACAAACCAACAAACCAACAAGCCAACAAGCCAACAAACCAACAAGCTCAAAAACCAACAAACCAACAAGCCAACAAGCCAACAAACCAACAAACCAACAAACCAACAAGCTAACAAACCAACAAATAAACAAACCAACAAACCAACAAACCAACAAACCAACAAACCAACAAACCAACAAGCCAACAAGCCAACAAACCAACAAACCAACAAACCAACAATCCAACAAACCAACAAGCCAGCAAACCAACGAACCAAGTAACCAAAAAGCCAACAAACTAACAAACCAAAAAGCCAACAAGCCAACAAACCAACCAACCAACAAAGCAACAAGCCAACAAGCCAACAAACCAACAAACCAACAAGCCAACAAACCAACAAACCAACAAACCATCAAGCCAACAAACCAACCAACAAATAAACCAACAAACCAACAAACCAACAAACCAACAAACCAACAAACCAGAAAACCAACAAACCAACAAACCAACAAACCAACAAGCCAACAAGCCAACAAACCAACAAACCAACATGCCAACAAGCCAACAAACCAACAAACCAACAAGCAAACAAACCAACAAACCAACAAACCAACAAGCCAACAAACCAACAAAGAAATAAACCAACAAACCAAAAAACCAACAAACCAACAAACCAACAAACCAACAAACCAATAAACTAACAAACCAACAAACCAACAAGCCAACAAACCAACAAACCAACAAACCAACAAACTAAGTCACCAACAAACCAACAAACCAACAAACCAACAAACCAACAAGCCAACAAACCAACAAACCAACAAACCAACAAGCCAACAAACCAACAAACCAACAAACCAACAAACCAAAAATCCAACAAACCAACAAGCCAACAAACCAACAAACCAACAAACCAAGTAACCAAAAAGCCAACAAACTAACAAACCAACAAGCCAACAAGCCAACAAACCAACCAACCAACAAAGCAACAAGCCAACAAGCCAACAAACCAACAAACCAACAAGCCAACAAACCAACAAACCAACAAACCAACAAACCATCAAGCCAACAAACCAACAAACAAATAAACTAACAAACCAACAAACCAACAAACCAACAAACCAACAAACCAAAAAACCAACAAACCAACAAACCAACAAACCAACAAGCCAACAAGCCAACAAACCAACAAACCAACATTCCAACAAGCCAACAAACCAACAAACCAACAAGCAAACAAACCAACAAACCAACAAACCAACAAGCCAACAAACCAACAAAGAAATAAACCAACAAATCAAAAAACCAACAAACCAACAAACCAACAAACCAATAAACTAACAAACCAACAAACCAACAAGCCAACAAACCAACAAACCAACAAACCAACAAACTAAGTCACCAACAAGCCAACAAACCAACAAACTAACAAGCCAACAAACCAACAAACTAACAAACCAACAAGCCAACAAACCAAAAACCAACAAGCCAACAAGCCAACAAACCAACAAACCAATAAGCCAACAAACCAACAAACATACAAACCAACAAGCCAACAAACCAACAAATAAATAAACCAACAAACCAACAAACCAACAAACCAACAAACCAACAAACCAACAAACAAAAAAACCAACAAACCAACAAACCAACAAGCCAACAAGCCAACAAACCAACAAGCTAACAAACCAACAAACCAACAAACCAACAAACGAACTAATCAACAAACCAACAAGCCATCAAGCCAACAAACCAACAAACCAACAAACCAACAAACTAAGTAGCCAACAAGCCAACAAACCAACAAACCAACAAGCCAACAAGCCAACAAACCAACAAACCAACAAGCCAACAAACCAACAAACAAATAAACCAACAAACTAACAAACTAACAAACCAACAAGCCAACAAACCAACAAACCAACAAACCGAGTAACCAAAAAGCCAACAAACTAACAAACCAACAAGCCAACAAGCCAACAAACCAACAACCCAACAAAGCAACAAGCCAACAAGCCAACAAGCCAACAAACCAACAAACCAACAAACCAACAAACCAACAAGCCAAAAAACCAACAAACCAACAAGCCAACAAGCCAACAAACCAACAAACCAACAAGCTAACAAACCAACAAACCAACAAACCAACAAACCAACAAACCAACAAACCAACAAACCAACAAACCAACAAGCCAACAAACCAACAAACCAACAAACCAACAAACCAAAAATCCAACAAACCAACAAGCCAACAAACCAACAAACCAACAAACCAAGTAACCAAAAAGCCAACAAACTAACAAACCAACAAGCCAACAAGCCAACAAACCAACCAACCAACAAAGCAACAAGCCAACAAGCCAACAAACCAACAAACCAACAAGCCAACAAACCAACAAACCAACAAACCATCAAGCCAACAAACCAACAAACAAATAAACTAACAAACCAACAAACCAACAAACCAACAAACCAACAAACCAAAAAACCAACAAACCAACAAACCAACAAACCAACAAGCCAACAAGCCAACAAACCAACAAACCAACATTCCAACAAGCCAACAAACCAACAAACCAACAAGCAAACAAACCAACAAACCAACAAACCAACAAGCCAACAAACCAACAAAGAAATAAACCAACAAATCAAAAAACCAACAAACCAACAAACCAACAAACCAATAAACTAACAAACCAACAAACCAACAAGCCAACAAACCAACAAACCAACAAACCAACAAACTAAGTCACCAACAAGCCAACAAACCAACAAACTAACAAGCCAACAAAGCAACAAACTAACAAACCAACAAGCCAACAAACCAAAAACCAACAAGCCAACAAGCCAACAAACCAACAAACCAATAAGCCAACAAACCAACAAACATACAAACCAACAAGCCAACAAACCAACAAATAAATAAACCAACAAACCAACAAACCAACAAACCAACAAACCAACAAACCAACAAACAAAAAAACCAACAAACCAACAAACCAACAAGCCAACTAGCCAACAAACCAACAAGCTAACAAACCAACAAACCAACAAACCAACAAACGAACTAATCAACAAACCAACAAGCCATCAAGCCAACAAACCAACAAACCAACAAACTAAGTAGCCAACAAGCCAACAAACCAACAAACCAACAAGCCAACAAGCCAACAAACCAACAAACCAACAAGCCAACAAACCAACAAACAAATAAACCAACAAACTAACAAACCAACAAACCAACAAACCAACAAACCAACAAACCAAAAAACCAACAAACCAACAAAGCAACAAGCCAACAAGCCAACAAACCAACAAACCAACAAACCAACAAGCCAACAAACCAATAAAGAAATAAACCAACAAACCAAAAAACCAACAAACCAACAAACCAACAAACCAATAAACTAACAAACCAGTAAACCAACAAGCCAACAAACCAACAAACCAACAAACCAACAAACCAACAAACCAACAAACCATCAAATCTACAAACCAACAAACCAACAAACCAACAAACCAAAAAACCAACAAACCAACAAAGCAACAAGCCAACAAGCCAACAAACCAACAAACCAACAAACCAACAAGCCAACAAACCAATAAAGAAATAAACCAACAAACCAAAAAACCAACAAACCAACAAACCAACAAACCAATAAACTAACAAACCAGTAAACCAACAAGCCAACAAACCAACAAACCAACAAACCAACAAACCAACAAACCAACAAACCTACAAACCAACAAACCAACAAACAAATAAACCAACAAACCAACAAACCAACAAACCAACAAACAAATAAACCAACAAACCAATAAACCAACAAACCAACAAACCAACAAACCAATTAAACAACAAACCAACAAACGAACAAACCAACAAACAAACAAACTAACAAACCAACAAGCCAACAAACCAACAAACCAACAAACCGAGTAACCAAAAAGCCAACAAACTAACAAACCAACAAGCCAACAAGCCAACAAACCAACAAACCAACAAACCAACAAAGCAACAAGCCAACAAGCCAATAAACCAACAAACCAACAAGCCAACAAACCAACAAACCAACAAGCCAACAAGCCAACAAACCAACAAGCTCAAAAACCAACAAACCAACAAGCCAACAAGCCAACAAACCAACAAACCAACAAACCAACAAGCTAACAAACCAACAAATAAACAAACCAACAAACCAACAAACCAACAAACCAACAAACCAACAAACCAACAAGCCAACAAGCCAACAAACCAACAAACCAACAAACCAACAATCCAACAAACCAACAAGCCAGCAAACCAACGAACCAAGTAACCAAAAAGCCAACAAACTAACAAACCAAAAAGCCAACAAGCCAACAAACCAACCAACCAACAAAGCAACAAGCCAACAAGCCAACAAACCAACAAACCAACAAGCCAACAAACCAACAAACCAACAAACCATCAAGCCAACAAACCAACCAACAAATAAACCAACAAACCAACAAACCAACAAACCAACAAACCAACAAACCAGAAAACCAACAAACCAACAAACCAACAAACCAACAAGCCAACAAGCCAACAAACCAACAAACCAACATGCCAACAAGCCAACAAACCAACAAACCAACAAGCAAACAAACCAACAAACCAACAAACCAACAAGCCAACAAACCAACAAAGAAATAAACCAACAAACCAAAAAACCAACAAACCAACAAACCAACAAACCAACAAACCAATAAACTAACAAACCAACAAACCAACAAGCCAACAAACCAACAAACCAACAAACCAACAAACTAAGTCACCAACAAACCAACAAACCAACAAACCAACAAACCAACAAGCCAACAAACCAACAAACCAACAAACCAACAAGCCAACAAACCAAAAACCAACAAACCAACAAGCCAACAAACCAACAAACCAATAAGCCAACAAACCAACAAACATACAAACCAACAAGCCAACAAACCAACAAACAAATAAACCAACAAACCAACAAACCAACAAACCAACAAACCAACAAACCAACAAACCAACAAACCAACAAACCAACAAACCAACAAGCCAACAAACCAACAAACCAACAAGCCAACAAACCAACAAGCCAACAAGCCAACAAGCCAACAAACCAACAAACCAACAAACCAACAAACCAACAAACCAACAAACCAACAAACCAACAAACCAAAAAACCAACAAACCAACAAACCAACAAGCCAACAAGCCAAGAAACCAACAAACCAACAAGCCAACTAACCAACAAACTAAGTAACCAACAAGCCAACAAACCAAAAAACCAACAAACCAACAAACCAACAAACCAACAAACCAACAAACCAACAAGCCAACAAGCCAACAAACCAACAAACCAACAAACCAAGAAGCCAACAAACCAACAAGCCAACAAACCAAAAAACAAACAAACCAAGTAACCAAAAAGCCAAAAAACTAACAAACCAACAAGCAAACAAGCCAACAAACCAACAAACTGACAAAGCAACAAGCCAACAAGCCAACAAACCAAGAAACCAACAAGCCAACAAACACACAAACCAACAAGCCAACAAGCCAACAAACCAACAGACCAACAAACCAACAAGCCAACAAACCAACAAACCAACAAGCCAACAAGCCAACAAACCAACAAACCAACAAGCCAACAAACCAACAAACCAACAAACCAACAAACCAATAAACACACAAACCAACAAGCCAACAAGCCAACAAACCAACAAACCAACAAACCAACAAGCCAACAAACCAACAAGCCAACAAACCAACAAACCAACAAACCAAGTAACCAAAAAGCCAACAAACTAACAAACCAACAAGCCAACAAGCCAACAAACCAACAAACCAACAAAGCAACAAGCCAACAAGCCAACAAACCAACAAACCAACAAGCCAACAAACCAACAAACCAACAAACCAACAAGCCCACAAACCAACAAACAAATAAACCTACAAACCAACAAACCAACAAACCAACAAACCAACAAACCAAAAAACCAACAAACTAACAAACCAACAAGCCAACAAGCCAACAAACCAACAAACCAACAAGCCAACAAGCCAACAAACCAACAAACCAACAAGCCAACAAACCAACAAACCAACAAACCAACAAGCCAACAAACCAACAAACAAATAAACCAACAAACCAAAAAACCAACAAACCAACAAACCAACAAACCAACAAACCAACAAACCAACAAGCCAACAAGCCAACAAACCAACAATCCAACAAGCCAACAAACCAACAAACCAACAAACCAACATGCCAACAAGCCAACAAACCAACAAACCAACAAGCAAACAAACTAACAAACCAACAAACCAACAAGCCAACAAACCAACAAACAAATAAACCAACAAACCAAAAAACCAACAAACCAACAAACCAACAAACCAACAAACCAACAAAACAACAAACCAACAAGCCAACAAGCAAACAAACCAACAAACCAACAAGCCAACAAGCCAACAAACCAACAAACCAACAAGCCAACAAACCAACAAACCAACAAACCAACAAACCAACAAACCAACAAACCAACAAACCAACAAACAACAAAACAACAAGCCAACAAGCCAACAAACCAACAAACCAACAAGCCAACAAACCAATAAACCAACAAACCAACAAACCAACAAACCAACAAACCAACAAGCCAACAAACCAACAAACCAACAAACCAAGTAACCAAAAAGCCAACAAACTTACAAACCAACAAGCCAACAAGCCAACAAACCAACAAACCAACAAACCAACAAACCAACAAGCCAACAAACCAAAAACCAACAAGCCAACAAACCAACAAGCCAACAAGCCAACAAACCAACAAACCAACAAACCAACAAGCCAACAAACCAACAAACCAACAAGCCGACAAGCCAACAAACCAACAAACCAACAAACCAACAAGCCAACAAGCCAACAAACCAACAAACCAACAAACCAACAAACCAACAAACCAACAAACCAACAAACCAACAAACCAACAAACCAACAAACCAACAAGCCAACAAGCCAAAAACCAACAAACCAACAAGCCAACAAACCAACAAGCCAACAAACCAACAAACCATCAAACCAAGTAACCAAAAAGCCAACAAACTAACAAACCAACAAGCCAACAAGCCACCAAACCAACAAACCAACAAAGAAACAAGCCAAAAAGCCAACAAACCAACAAACCAACAAGCCAACAAACCAACAAACCAACAAGCCAACAAGCCAACAAGCCAACAAACCGACAAACCAACAAACCAAAAAACTAAGTAACCAACAAGCCAACAAACAAACAAACTAATAAACCAACAAGCCAACAAACCAACAAACCAACAAACCAACAAACAACAAAACAACAAGCCAACAAACCAACAAACCAACAAACCAACAAGCCAACAAACCAATAAACCAACAAACCAACAAACCAACAAACCAACAAACCAACAAGCCAACAAACCAACAAACCAACAAACCAAGTAACCAAAAAGCCAACAAACTAACAAACCAACAAGCCAACAAGCCAACAAACCAACAAACCAACAAACCAACAAACCAACAAGCCAACAAACCAAAAACCAACAAGCCAACAAACCAACAAGCCAACAAGCCAACAAACCAACAAACCAACAAACCAACAAGCCAACAAACCAACAAACCAACAAGCCGACAAGCCAACAAACCAACAAACCAACAAACCAACAAGCCAACAAACCAACAAACAAACAAACCAACAAACCAACAAACCAACAAACCAACAAACCAACAAACCAACAAACCAACAAACCAACAAGCCAACAAGCCAAAAACCAACAAACCAACCAGCCAACAAACCAACAAGCCAACAAACCAACAAACCATCAAACCAAGTAACCAAAAAGCCAACAAACTAACAAACCAACAAGCCAACAAGCCACCAAACCAACAAACCAACAAAGAAACAAGCCAACAAGCCAACAAACAAACAAACCAACAAGCCAACAAACCAACAAACCAACAAGCCAACAAGCCAACAAGCCAACAAACCGACAAACCAACAAACCAAAAAACTAAGTAACCAACAAGCCAACAAACCAACAAACCAACAAGCCAGCAAACCAACAAACTAACAAACCAACAAGCCAACAAACCAACAAACCAACGAGCCAACAAGCCAACAAACCAACAAACCAACAAACCAACAAACCAACAAACTAACAAACCAACAAGCCAACAAACCAACAAACCAACAAACCAGCAAACCAACAAACCAACAAACCTACAAACCAACACACAAACAAACAAATAAACCAACAAACCAACAAACCAACAAACCAACAAACAAATAAACCAACAAACCAACAAACCAACAAACCAACAAACCAACAAACCAATTAAACAACAAACCAACAAACCAACAAACCAACAAACCAACAAACCAACAAACCAACAAACCAACAAACCAACAAACCAACAAACCAACAAACCAACAAACCTACAAACCAACAAACCAACACACAAATAAACCAACAAACCAACAAACCAACAAACCAACAAATTAAAAAACCAACAAACCAACAAACCTACAAACCTACAAACCAACAAACCAACAAACAAATAAACCAACAAACCAACAAACCAACAAACCAACAAACAAATAAACCAACAATCCAAGAAACCAACAAATCAACAAACCAACAAACCAACAAACCAATTAAACAACAAACCAACAAACCAACAAACCAACAAACCAACAAACCAACAAACCAACAAACCAACAAACCAACAAACCAACAAACCAATTAAACAACAAACCAACAAACCAACAAACCAACAAACCAACAAACCAACAAACCAACAAACCAACAAACCTACAAACCAACAAGCCAAAACACAAATAAACCAACAAACCAACAAACCAACAAACCAACAAATTAAAAAACCAACAAACCAACAAACCAACAAGCCAACAAGCCAACAAACCAATAAAGTAACAAACCAACAAGCCAACAAACCAACAAACCAACAAGCCAACAAGCCAACAAACCAACAAACTAAGTAACCAAAAAACCAACAAACCAACAAACCAACAAGCCAACAAGCCAACAAACCAACAAACCAACAAGCCAACAAGCCAACAAACCAACAAACCAACAAGCCAACAAACCAACAAACCAACAAACCAACAAGCCAACAAACCAACAAACAAATAAACCAACAAACCAAAAAACCAGCAAACCAACAAACCAACAAACCAACAAACCAACAAACCAACAAGCCAACAAGCCAACAAACCAACAATCCAACAAGCCAACAAACCAACAAACCAACAAACCAACAAGCCAACAAGCCAACAAACCAACAAACCAACAAGCAAACAAACTAACAAACCAACAAACCAACAAGCCAACAAACCAACAAACAAATAAACCAACAAACCAAAAAACCAACAAACCAACAAACCAACAAACCAACAAACCAACAAACCAACAAGCCAACAAGCAAACAAACCAACAAACCAACAAGCCAACAAGCCAACAAGCCAACAAACCAACAAACCAACAAACCAACAAGCCAACAAACCAACAAACCAACAAACCAACAAACCAACAAACCAACAAACCAACAAACAACAAACCAACAATCCAACAAGCCAACAAACCAACAAACCAACAAGCAAACAAACTAACAAACCAACAAACCAACAAGCCAACAAACCAACAAACAAATAAACCAACAAACCAAAAAACCAACAAACCAACAAACCAACAAACCAACAAACCAACAAACCAACAAGCCAACAAGCAAACAAACCAACAAACCAACAAACCAACAAGCCAACAAACCAACAAACCAACAAACCAAGTAACCAAAAAGCCAACAAACTAACAAACCAACAAGCCAACAAGCCAACAAACCAACAAACCAACAAACCAACAAACCAACAAGTTAACAAACCAACAAACCAACAAGCCAACAAACCAACAAGCCAACAAGCCAACAAACCAACAAACCAACAAACCAACAAGCCAACAAACCAACAAACCAACAAGCCAACAAGCCAACAAACCAACAAACCAACAAGCCAACAAACCAACAAACCAACAAACCAACAAACCAACAAACCAACAAACCAACAAACCAACAAACCAACAAGCCAACAAACCAACAAACCAACAAGCCAACAAACAAACAAGCCAACAAACCAACAAACGAACAAACCAAGTAACCAAAAAGCCAACAAACTAACAAACCAACAAGCCAACAAGCCAACAAACCAACAAACCAACAAAGCAACAAGCCAACAAGCCAACAAACCAACAAACCAACAAGCCAACAAACCAACAAACCAACAAGCCAACAAGCCAACAAGCCAACAAACCGACAAACCAACAAACCAAAAAACTAAGTAACCAACAAGCCAACAAACCAACAAACCAACAAGCCAGCAAACCAACAAACTAACAAACCAACAAGCCAACAAACCAACAAACCAACAAGCCAACAAGCCAACAAACCAACAAACCAACAAACCAACAAGCCAACAAACCAACAAACCAACAAGCCAACAAACCAACAAACCAACAAACCAACAAACCAAAAAACGAACAAACCAACAAACCAACAAACCAACAAACCAACAAACCAACAAACCTACAAACCAACAAACCAACAAACAAATAAACCAACAAACCAACAAACCAACAAACCAACAAACAAATAAACCAACAAACCAACAAACCAACAAACCAACAAACCAACAAACCAACAAACCAACAAACCAATTAAACAACAAACCAACAAACCAACAAACCAACAAACCAACAAACCAACAAACCAACAAACCAACAAACCAACAAACCAACAAACCTACAAACCAACAAACCAACACACAAATAAACCAACAAACCAACAAACCAACAAACCAACAAATTAAAAAACCAACAAACCAACCAGCCAACAAGCCAACAAACCAATAAAGTAACAAACCAACAAGCCAACAAAACCAACAAACCAACAAGCCAACAAGCCAACAAACCAACAAACTAAGTAACCAAGAAGCAAACAAACCAACAAACTAACAAGCCAACAAACCAACAAACCAACAAACCAACAAGCAAACAAACCAACAAACCAACAAGCCAACAAACCAACAAACCACAAACCAACAAACCAACAAGCCAACAAGCCAACAAACCAACAAACCAACAAGCCAACAAACCAACAAACCAACAAACCAACATGCCAACAAACCAACAAATCAACAAATCAACAAACCAACAAACCAACAAACCAACAAACCAACAAACCAACAAACCAACAAACCAAAAAACCAACAAACCAACAAACCATCAAACGAACAAACCAACAAAACAAAAAACCAACAAACCAACAAACCAACAAACCAACAAACCAACAAACCAAAAAACCAACAAACCAACAAGCCAACAAACCAACAAACCAACAAACTAACAAACCAACAAGCCAACAAACCAACAAACCAAGAAGCCAACAAGCCAACAAACCAACAAAACAATAAACCAAAAAACCAACAAACCAACAAACCATCAAACGAACAAAGCAACAAGCCAACAAGCCAGCAAACCAACAAACCAACAAGCCAACAAACCAACAAACCAACAAGCCTACAATCCAACAAACCAACAAACCAACAAACCAACAAGCCAACAAACCAACAAACCAATAAGCCAACAAACCAACAAACCAACAAACCAACAAACCAACAAGCCAACAAACAAACAAACCAACAAACCAGCAAACCAACAAACCAACAAACCAACAAACCAACAAACCAACGAGCCAACAAGCCAACAAACCAACAAGCCAACAAACCAACAACCAAGAAACCAACAAGCCAACAAACCAACAAACCAACAAACCAACAAGCCAACAAACCAACAAGCCAACAAACCAACAAACCAACAAACCAAGTAACCAAAAAGCCAACAAACTAAAAACCAACAAGCCAACAAGCCAACAAACCAACAAACCAACAAAGCTACAAGCCAACAAGCCAACAAACCAACAAACCAACAAGCCAACAAACCAACAAACCAACAAGCCAACAAGCCAACAAACCAACAAACGAACAAGCCAACAATCCAACAAACCAACAAACCAACAACACAACAAACCAACAAACCAACAAACCATCAAACCAACAAACCAACAAACCAACAAACTAACAAGCCAACAAACCAACAAACCAACAAACCAACAAACCAACAAGCCAACAAACCAACAAGCCAACAAACCAACAAACCAAGTAACCAAAAAGCCAACAAACTAACCAACCAACAAGCCAACAAGCCAACAAACCAACAAACCAACAAAGCAACAAGCCAACAAGCCAACAAACCAACAAACCAACAAGCCAACAAACCAACAAACCAACAAACCAACAAGCCAACAAGCCAACAAGCCAACAAACCAACAAACCAACAATCAAACAAACCAACAAACCAACAAACCAACAAGCCAACAAACCAACAAACCAACAAACCAACAAGCCAACAAACCAACAAACCAACAAGCCAACAATCCAACAAACCAACAAACCAACAACCCAACAAACCAACAAACCAACAAACCATCAAACCAACAAACCAACAAACCAACAAACTAACAAGCCAACAAGCCAACAAACCAACAAACCAACAAACCAACAAGCCAACAAACCAACAAGCCAACAAACCAACAAACCAAATAACCAAAAAGCCAACAAACTAACCAACCAACAAGCCAACAAGCCAACAAACCAACAAACCAACAAAGCAACAAGCCAACCAGCCAACAAACCAACAAACCAACAAGCCAACAAACCAACAAACCAACAAACCAACAAACCAACAAGCCAACAAGCCAACAAGCCAAAAAAACAAACCAACAATCAAACAAACCAACAAACCAACAACCCAACAAGCCAACAAACCAACAAACAAATAAACCAACAAACCAAAAAACCAACAAACCAACAAACCAACAAACCAACAAACCAACAACCAACAAACCAACGAGCCAACAAACCAACAAACCAACAAACCAACAAACCAACAAACCAACAAACCAACAAACCAACAAGCCAACAAGCCAACAAGCCAACAAACCAATAAACCAACAAACCAATAAACTAAGTAACCAACAAGCCAACAAACCAACAAACCAACAAGCCAGCAAACCAACAAACTAACAAACCAACAAGCCAACAAACCAACAAACCAACAAGCCAACAAACCAACAAACCAACAAACCAACAAACCAACAAACCAACAAACCAACGAGCCAACAAGCCAACAAACCAACAAACCAACAAACAAATAAACCAACAAACCAAAAAACCAACAAGCCAACAAACCAACAAACCAACAAGCCAACAAACCAACAAGCCAACAAACCAACAAACCAACAAACCAAGTAATCACAAAGCCAACAAACTAACAAACCAACAAGCCAACAAGCCAACAAACCAACAAACCAACAAAGCAACAAGCCAACAAGCCAACAAACCAACAAACCAACAAGCCAGCAAACCAACAAACCAACAAGCCAACAAGCCAACAAACCAACAAACCAACAAACCAACAAGCCAACAAACCAACAAACCAACAAACCAACAAGCCAACAAACCAACAAACCAACAAGCCAACAATCCAACAAACCAACAAACCAACAACCCAACAAACCAACAAACCAACAAACCATCAAACCAACAAACCAACAAACCAACAAACTAACAAGCCAACAAGCCAACAAACCAACAAACCAACAAACCAACAAGCCAACAAACCAACAAGCCAACAAACCAACAAACCAAGTAACCAAAAAGCCAACAAACTAACCAACCAACAAGCCAACAAGCCAACAAACCAACAAACCAACAAAGCAACAAGCCAACAAGCCAACAAACCAACAAACCAACAAGCCAACAAACCAACAAACCAACAAACCAACAAGCCAACAAGCCAAAAAGCCAACAAACCAACAAACCAACAATCAAACAAACCAACAAACCAACAAACCAACAAGCCAACAAACCAACAAACAAATAAACCAACAAACCAAAAAACCAACAAACCAACAAACCAACAAACCAACAAACCAACAACCAACAAACCAACGAGCCAACAAACCAACAAACCAACAAACCAACAAACCAACAAACCAACAAACCAACAAGCCAACAAGCCAACAAACCAATAAACCAACAAACCAACAAACTAAGTAACCAACAAGCCAACAAACCAACAAACCAACAAGCCAACAAACCAACAAACTAACAAACCAACAAGCCAACAAACCAACAAACCAACAAGCCAACAAACCAACAAACCAACAAACCAACAAACCAACAAACCAACAAACCAACAAACCAACGAGCCAACAAGCCAACAAACCAACAAACCAACAAACAAATAAACCAACAAACCAAAAAACCAACAAGCCAACAAACCAACAAACCAACAAGCCAACAAACCAACAAGCCAACAAACCAACAAACCAACAAACCAAGTAATCACAAAAACAACAAACTAACAAACCAACAAGCCAACAAGCCAACAAACCAACAAACCAACAAAGCAACAAGCCAACAAGCCAACAAACCAACAAACCAACAAGCCAGCAAACCAACAAACCAACAAGCCAACAAGCCAACAAACCAACAAACCAACAAACCAACAAGCCAACAAACCAACAAACCAACAAGCCAACAAGCCAACAAACCAACAAACCAACAAGCCAACAAACCAACAAACCAACAAACCAACAAACCAACCAACCAACAAACCAACAAACCAACAAGCTAACAAGCTAACAAACCAACAAACCAACAAACCAACTAGCGAACAAACCAACAAGCCAACAAACCAACAAACCAACAAACCAAGTAACCAAAAAGCCAACAATTTAACAAACCAACAAGCCAACAAGCCAACAAACCAACCAACAAACAAAGCAACAAACCAACAAGCCAACAAACCAACAAACCAACAAGCCAACAAACCAACAAACCAACAAACCAACTAGCCAACAAACCAACAAACAAATAAACCAACAAACCAACAAACCGAAAAACCAACAAACCAACAAACCAACAAGCCAACAAGCCAACAAACCAACAAACCAACAAGCAAACAAACCAACAAACCAACAAACCAACAAGCCAACAAACCAACAAACAAATAAACCAACAAACCAAAAAACCAACAAACCAACAAACCAACAAACCAACAAACTAACAAACCAACAAGCCAACAAACCAACAAACCAACAAACTAAGTAACCAACAAGCCAACAAAACAACAAACCAACAAGCCAACAAACCAACAAACTAACAAACCAACAAGCCAACAAACCAACAAACCAACAAGCCAACAAGCCAACAAACCAACAAACCAACAAACCAACAAGCCAACAAACCAACAAACCAACAAGCCAACAAACCAACAAACCAACAAACCAACAAGCCAACAAGCCAACAAACCAACAAACCAACAAGCCAACAAACCAACAAACCAACAAGCGAACAAACCAACAAGCCAACAAACTAACAAGCAAACAAACCAACAAACCAACAAGCCAACAAACCAACAAACCAACAAGCCAACAAACCAACAAACCAACAAACCAACATGCCAAAAAACCAACAAATCAACAAATCAACAAACCAACAAACCAACAAACCAAGAAACCAACAAACTAACAAACCAACAAACCAAAAAACCAACAAACCAACAAACCATCAAACGAACAAACCAACAAACCAACAAACCAACAAACCAACAAACCAACAAACCAACAAACCAACAAAACAACAAACCAACAAACCAAAAAAACAACAAACCAACAAGCAAACAAGCCAACAAACCTACAAACTAACAAACCAACAAGCCAACAAACCAACAAACCAACAAGCCAACAAGCCAACAAACCAACAAACCAACAAACCAAAAAACCAACAAACCAACAAACCATCAAACGAACAAAGCAACAAGCCAACAAGCCAACAAACCAACAAACCAACAAGCCAACAAACCAACAAACCAACAAGCCAACAATCCAACAAACCAATAAACCAACAAACCAACAAGCCAACAAACCAACAAGCCAACAAACCAACAAACCAACAAACCAAGTAACCAAAAAGCCAACAATTTAACAAACCAACAAGCCAACAAGCCAACAAACCAACCAACAAACAAAGCAACAAACCAACAAGCCAACAAACCAACAAACCAACAAGCCAACAAACCAACAAACCAACAAACCAACTAGCCAACAAACCAACAAACAAATAAACCAACAAACCAACAAACCGAAAAACCAACAAACCAACAAACCAACAAGCCAACAAGCCAACAAACCAACAAACCAACAAGCAAACAAACCAACAAACCAACAAACCAACAAGCCAACAAACCAACAAACAAATAAACCAACAAACCAAAAAACCAACAAACCAACAAACCAACAAACCAACAAACTAACAAACCAACAAGCCAACAAACCAACAAACCAACAAACTAAGTAACCAACAAGCCAACAAAACAACAAACCAACAAGCCAACATACCAACAAACTAACAAACCAACAAGCCAACAAACCAACAAACCAACAAGCCAACAAGCCAACAAACCAACAAACCAACAAACCAACAAGCCAACAAACCAACAAACCAACAAGCCAACAAGCCAACAAACCAACAAACCAACAAGCCAACAAGCCAACAAACCAACAAACCAACAAGCCAACAAACCAACAAACCAACAAGCGAACAAACCAACAAGCCAACAAACTAACAAACAAACAAACCAACAAACCAACAAGCCAACAAACCAACAAACCAACAAGCCAACAAACCAACAAACCAACAAACCAACATGCCAAAAAACCAACAAATCAACAAATCAACAAACCAACAAACCAACAAACCAAGAAACCAACAAACTAACAAACCAACAAACCAAAAAACCAACAAACCAACAAACCATCAAACGAACAAACCAACAAACCAACAAACCAACAAACCAACAAACCAACAAACCAACAAACCAACAAACCAACAAACCAACAAACCAACAAACCAACAAACCATCAAACGAACAAAGCAACAAGCCAACAAGCCAACAAACCAACAAACCAACAAGCCAACAAACCAACAAACCAACAAGCCAACAATCCAACAAACCAATAAACCAACAAACCAACAAGCCAACAAACCAACAAACCAACAAACCTACAAACCAACAAACCAACACACAAATAAACCAACAAACCAACAAACCAACAAACCAACAAATTAAAAAACCAACAAACCAACCAGCCAACAAGCCAACAAACCAATAAAGTAACAAACCAACAAGCCAACAAACCAACAAACCAACAAGCCAACAAGCCAACAAACCAACAAACTAAGTAACCAAGAAGCCAACAAACCAACAAACTAATAAGCCAACAAGCCAACAAACCAACAAACCAACAAGCCAACAAACCAACAAACCAACAAGCCAACAAACCAACAAACCACAAACCAACAAACCAACAAGCCAACAAGCCAACAAACGAACAAACCAACAAGCCAACAAACCAACAAACCAACAAACCAACATGCCAACAAACCAACAAATCAACAAATCAACAAACCAACAAACCAACAAACCAACAAACCAACAAACCAACAAACCAAAAAACCAATAAAAACCAACAAACCATCAAACGAACAAACCAACAAACCAACAAACCAACAAACCAACAAACCAACAAACCAACAAACCAACAAACCAACAAACCAACAAACCAACAAACCAAAAAACCAACAAACCAACAAGCCAACAAACCAACAAACCAACAAACTAACAAACCAACAAGCCAACAAACCAACAAACCAAGAAGCCAACAAGCCAACAAACCAACAAAACAATAAACCAAAAAACCAACAAACCAACAAACCATCAAACGAACAAAGCAACAAGCCAACAAGCCAACAAACCAACAAACCAACAAGCCAACAAACCAACAAATCAACAAGCCTACAATCCAACAAACCAACAAACCAACAAACCAACAAGCCAAAAAACCAACAAACCAACAAACCAACAAACCAACAAACCAACAACCAACAAACCAACGAGCCAACAAACCAACAAACCAACAAACCAACAAACCAACAAACCAACAAACCAACAAGCCAACAAGCCAACAAACCAATAAACCAACAAACTTAGTAACCAACAAGCCAACAAACCAACAAACCAACAAGCCAACAAACCAACAAACTAACAAACCAACAAGCCAACAAACCAACAAACCAACAAGCCAACAAACCAACAAACCAACAAACCAACAAACCAACAAACCAACAAACCAACGAGCCAACAAACCAACAAACCAACAAACAAATAAACCAACAAACCAAAAAACCAACAAGCCAACAAGCCAACAAACCAACAAACCAACAAACCAACAAGCCAACAAACCAACAAACCAACAAGCCAACAAGCCAACAAGCCAACAAACCAACAAACCAACAAGCCAACAAACCAACAAACCAACAAACCAACAAACCAACCAACCAACAAACCAACAAACCAACAAGCCAACAAGCCAACAAACCAACAAACCAACTAGCGAACAAACCAACAAGCCAACAAACCAACAAACCAACAAACCAAGTAACCAAAAAGCCAACAATTTAACAAACCAACAAGCCAACAAGCCAACAAACCAACCAACAAACAAAGCAACAAACCAACAAGCCAACAAACCAACAAACCAACAAGCCAACAAACCAACAAACCAACAAACCAACAATCAAACAAACCAACAAACCAACAAACCAACAAGCCAACAAACCAACAAACCAACAAACCAACAAGCCAACAAACCAACAAACCAACAAGCCAACAATCCAACAAACCAACAAACCAACAACCCAACAAACCTACAAACCAACAAACCATCAAACCAACAAACCAACAAACTAACAAGCCAACAAGCCAACAAACCAACAAACCAACAAACCAACAAACCAAGTAACCAAAAAGCCAACAAACTAACCAACCAACAAGCCAACAAGCCAACAAACCTACAAACCAACAAAGCAATAAGCCAACAAGCCAACAAACCAACAAACCAACAAGCCAACAAACCAACAAACCAACAAACCAACAAGCCAACAAGCCAACAAGCCAACAAACCAACAAACCAACAATCAAAGAAACCAACAAACCAACAAACCAACAAGCCAAGAAACCAACAAACAAATAAACCAACAAACCAAAAAACCAACAAACCAACAAACCAACAAACAAACAAACCAACAAACCAACAAACCAACGAGCCAACAAACCAACAAACCAACAAACCAACAAACCAACAAACCAACAAACCAACAAGCCAACAAGCCAACAAACCAATAAACCAACAAACCAACAAACTAAGTAACCAACAAGCCAACAAACCAACAAACCAACAAGACAACAAACCAACAAACTAACAAACCAACAAGCCAACAAACCAACAAACCAACAAGCCAACAAACCAACAAACCAACAAACCAACAAGCCAAAAAAACAACAAACCAACAAGCAAACAAGCCAACAAACCTACAAACTAACAAACCAACAAGCCAACAAACCAACAAACCAACAAGCCAACAAGCCAACAAACCAACAAACCAACAAACCAAAAAACCAAAAAACCAACAAACCATCAAACGAACAAAGCAACAAGCCAACAAGCCAACAAACCAACAAACCAACAAGCCAACAAACCAACAAACCAACAAGCCAACAATCCAACAAACCAATAAACCAACAAACCAACAAGCCAACAAACCAACAAACCAACAAACCTACAAACCAACAAACCAACACACAAATAAACCAACAAACCAACAAACCAACAAACCAACAAATTAAAAAACCAAAAAACCAACCAGCCAACAAGCCAACAAACCAATAAAGTAACAAACCAACAAGCCAACAAACCAACAAACCAACAAGCCAACAAGCCAACAAACCAACAAACTAAGTAACCAAGAAGCCAACAAACCAACAAACTAACAAGCCAACAAGCCAACAAACCAACAAACCAACAAGCCAACAAACCAACAAACCAACAAGCCAACAAACCAACAAACCACAAACCAACAAACCAACAAGCCAACAAGCCAACAAACCAACAAACCAACAAGCCAACAAACCAACAAACCAACAAACCAACATGCCAACAAACCAACAAATCAACAAATCAACCAACCAACAAACCAACAAACCAACAAACCAACAAACCAACAAACCAAAAAACCAACAAACCAACAAACCATCAAACGAACAAACCAACAAACCAACAAACCAACAAACCAACAAACCAACAAACCAACAAACCAACAAACCAACAAACCAACAAACCAAAAAACCAACAAACCAACAAGCCAACAAACCAACAAACCAACAAACTAACAAACCAACAAGCCAACAAACCAACAAACCAAGAAGCCAACAAGCCAACAAACCAACAAAACAATAAACCAAAAAACCAACAAACCAACAAACCATCAAACGAACAAAGCAACAAGCCAACAAGCCAACAAACCAACAAACCAACAAGCCAACAAACCAACAAACCAACAAGCCTACAATCCAACAAACCAACAAACCAACAAACCAACAAGCCAACAAACCAACAAACCAATAAGCCAACAAACCAACAAACCAACAAACCAACAAACCAACAAGCCAACAAGCCAACAAACCAACAAACCAACAAGCCAACAAACAAACAAACCAACAAACCAGCAAACCAACAAACCAACAAACCAACAAACCAACGAGCCAACAAGCCAACAAACCAACAAACCAACAAGCCAACAAACCAACAAACCAACAAACCATCAAACCAACAAACCAAGTAACCAAAAAGCCAACAAACTAACAAACCAACAAGCCAACAAGCCAACAAACCAACAAACCAACAAAGCAACAAGCCAACAAGCCAACAAACCAACAAACCAACAAGCCAACAAACCAACAAACCAACAAACCAACAAGCCACCAAACCAACAAACCAACAAACCAAGTAACCAAAAAGCCAACAAACTAACAAACCAACAAGCCAACAAGCCAACAAACCAACAAACCAACAAAGCAACAAACCAACAAACCATCAAACCAACAATACAACAAACCAACAAACTAACAAGCCAACAAGCCAACAAACCAACAAACCAACAAACCAACAAGCCAACAAACCAACAAGCCAACAAACCAATAAAACCAAGTAACCAAAAAGCCAACAAACTAACCAACCAACAAGCCAACAAGCCAACAAACCAACAAACCAACAAAGCAACAAGCCAACAAGCCAACAAACCAACAAACCAACAAGCCAACAAACCAACAAACCAACAAACCAACAAGCCAACAAGCCAACAAGCCAACAAACCAACAAACCAACAATCAAACAAACCAACAAACCAACAAACCAACAAGCCAACAAACCAACAAACCAACAAACCAACAAGCCAACAAGCCAACAAACCAACAAACCAACAAACCAACAAGCCAACAAACCAACAAGCCAACAAACCAACAAACCAAGTAACCAAAAAGCCAACAAACTAACCAACCAACAAGCCAACAAGCCAACAAACCAACAAACCAACAAAGCAATAAGCCAACAAGCCAACAAACCAACAAACCAACAAGCCAACAAACCAACAAACGAACAAACCAACAAGCCAACAAGCCAACAAGCCAACAAGCCAACAAACCAACAAACCAAGAATCAAACAAACCAACAAACCAACAAACCAACAAACCAAGAAACCAACAAACAAATAAACCAACAAACCAAAAAACCAACAAACCAACAAACCAACAAACAAACAAACCAACAAACCAACGAACCAACGAGCCAACAAACCAACAAACCAACAAACCAACAAACCAACAAACCAACAAACCAACAAGCCAACAAGCCAACAAACCAATAAACCAACAAACCAACAAACTAAGTAACCAACAAGCCAACAAACCAACAAACCAACAAGCCAACAAACCAACAAACTAACAAACCAACAAGCCAACAAACCAACAAACCACCAAGCCAACAAACCAACAAACCAACAAACCAACAAACCAACAAACCAACAAACCAACAAACCAACGAGCCAACAAGCCAACAAACCAACAAACCAACAAACAAATAAACCAACAAACCAAAAAACCAACAAGCCAACAAACCAACAAACCAACAAGCCAACAAACCAACAAGCCAACAAACCAACAAACCAACAAACCAAGTAATCACAAAGCCAACAAACTAACAAACCAACAAGCCAACAAGCCAACAAACCAACAAACCAACAAAGCAACAAGCCAACAAGCCAACAAACCAACAAACCAACAAGCAAGCAAACCAACAAACCAACAAGCCAACAAACCAACAAACCAACAAACCAACAAGCCAACAAACCAACAAACCAACAAGCCAACAAGCCAACAAGCCAACAAACCAACAAACCAACAAGCCAACAAACCAACAAACCAACAAACCAACAAACCAACAAACCAACAAACCAACAAACCAACAAGCCAACAAGCCAACAAACCAACAAACCAACAAACCAACTACCGAACAAACCAACAAGCCAACAAACCAACAAACCAAGTAACCAAAAAGCCAACAAACTAACAAACCAACAAGCCAACCAGCCAACAAACCAACAAACAAACAAACAAAGCAACAAACCAACAAGCCAACAAACCAACAAACCAACAAGCCAACAAACCAACAAACCAACAAACCAACTAGCCAACAAACCAACAAACAAATAAACCAACAAACCAACAAACCAAAAAACCAACAAACCAACAAACCAACAAGCCAACAAGCCAACAAACCAACAAACCAACAAGCAAACAAACCAACAAACCAACAAACCAACAAACCAACAAGCCAACAAACCAACAAACAAATAAACCAACAAACCAAAAAACCAACAAACCAACAAACCAACAAACCAACAAACTAACAAACCAACAAGCCAACAAACCAACAAACCAACAAACTAAGTAACCAACAAGCCAACAAAACAACAAACCAACAAGCCAACAAACCAACAAACTAACAAACCAACAAGCCAACAAACCAACAAACCAACAAGCCAACAAGCCAACAAACCAACAAACCAACAAACCAACAAGCCAACAAACCAACAAACCAACAAGCCAACAAACCAACAAACAACAAACCAACAAGCCAACAAGCCAACAAACCAACAAACCAACAAGCCAACTAACCAAAAAACCAACAAATCAACAAATCAACAAACCAACAAACCAAGAAACCAACAAACCAACAAACCAACAAACCAAAAAACCAACAAACCAACAAACCATCAAACGAACAAACCAACAAACCAACAAACCAACAAACCAACAAACCAACAAACCAACAAACCAACAAACCAACAAACCAAAAAACGAACAAACCAACAAGCCAACAAGCCAACAAACCTACAAACTAACAAACCAACAAGCCAACAAACCAACAAACCAACAAGCCAACAAGCCAACAAACCAACAAACCAACAAACCAAAAAACCAACAAACCAACAAACCATCAAACGAACAAAGCAACAAGCCAACAAGCCAACAAACCAACAAACCAACAAGCCAACAAACCAACAAACCAACAAGCCAACAATCCAACAAACCAAGAAACCAACAAACCAACAAACCAACAAACCAAAAAACGAACAAACCAACAAACCATCAAACGAACAAACCAACAAACCAACAAACCAACAAACCAACAAACCAAGTAACCAAAAAGCCAACAAACTAACAAACCAACAAGCCAACAAGCCAACAAACCAACAAACCAACAAAGCAACAAGCCAACAAGCCAACAAACCAACAAACCAACAGGCCAACAAACCAACAAACCAACAAGCCAACAAGCCAACAAACCAACAAACCAACAAACCAACAAACCAACAAACCAACAAACCAACAAGCCAACAAACCAACAAACCAACAAGCCAACAAGCCAACAAACCAACAAACCAACAACCCAACAAACCAACAAACTAACAAACCAACAAACCAACAAACCAACAAACCAACAAACTAACAAGCCAACAAGCCAACAAACCAACAAACCAACAAGCCAGCAAACCAACAAGCCAACAAACCAACAAACCAAGTAACCAAAAAGCCAACAAACTAACCAACAAACAAGCCAACAAGCCAACAAACCAACAAACCAACAAAGCAACAAGCCAACGAGCCAACAAACCAACAAACCAACAAGCCAACAAACCAACAAACCAACAAACCAACAAGCCAACTAACCAACAAGCCAACAAACCAACAAACCAACAAGCCAACAAGCCAACAAACCAACAAACCAACAACCCAACAAGCCAACAAGCCAACAAACCAACAAACCAACAAGCCAACAAACAAACAAACCAAAAAACCAGCAAACCAACAAACCAACAAACCAACAAACCAACAAACCAACGAGCCAACAAGCCAACAAACCAACAAACCAACAAGCCAACAAACCAACAACCAAAAAACCAACAAGCCAACAAACCAACAAACCAACAAACCAACAAGCCAACAAACCAACAAGCCAACAAACCAACAAACCAACAAACCAAGTAACCAAAAAGCCAACAAACTAGCAAACCAACAAGCCAACAAGCCAACAAACCAACAAACCAACAAAGCAACAAGCCAACAAGCCAACAAACCAACAAACCAACAGGCCAACAAACCAACAAACCAACAAACCAGCAAACCAACAAACCAACAAACCAACAAACCAACAAACCAACGAGCCAACAAGCCAACAAACCAACAAACCAACAAGCCAACAAACCAACAACCAAAAAACCAACAAGCCAACAAACCAACAAACCAACAAACCAACAAGCCAACAAACCAACAAGCCAACAAACCAACAAACCAACAAACCAAGTAACCAAAAAGCCAACAAACTAACAAACCAACAAGCCACCAAGCCAACAAACCAACAAACCAACAAACCAACAAGCCAACAAGCCAACAAACCAAGTAACCAAAAAGCCAACAAACTAACAAACCAACAAGCCAACAAACCAACAAACCAACAAACCAACAAACCAACAAACCAACAAACCAACAAACCAACAAGCCAACAAGCCAACAAACCAACAAACCAACAAGCCAACAAACAAACAAACCAACAAACCAGCAAACCAACAAACCAACAAACCAACAAACCAACAAACCAACGAGCCAACAAGCCAACAAACCAACAAACCAACAAGCCAACAAACCAACAACCAAAAAACCAACAAGCCAACAAACCAACAAACCAACAAACCAACAAGCCAACAAACCAACAAGCCAACAAACCAACAAACCAACAAACCAAGTAACCAAAAAGCCAACAAACTAACAAACCAACAAGCCAACAAGCAAACAAACCAACAAACCAACAAAGCAACAAGCCAACAAGTCAACAAACCAACAAACCAACAGGCAAACAAACCAACAAACCAACAAGCCAACAAGCCAACAAACCAACAAACCAACAAACCAACAAACCAACAAACCAACAAGCCAACAAACCAACAAACCAACAAGCCAACAAGCCAACAAACCAACAAACCAACAACCCAACAAACCAACAAACCAACAAACCAACAAACCAACAAACCAACAAACCAACAACCAACAAACTAACAATCCAACAAGCCAACAAACCAACAAACCAACAAGCCAGCAAACCAACAAGCCAACAAACCAACAAAGCAACAAGCCAACAAGCCAACAAACCAACAAACCAACAAGCCAACAAACCAACAAACCAACAAACCAACAAGCCAACTAACCAACAAGCCAACAAACCAACAAACCAACAAACCAACAAGCCAACAAGCCAACAAACCAACAAACCAACAACCCAACAAGCCAACAAGCCAACAAACCAACAAACCAACAAGCCAACAAACAAACAAACCAACAAACCAGCAAACCAACAAACCAACAAACCAACAAACCAACAAACCAACGAGCCAACAAGCCAACAAACCAACAAACCAACAAGCCAACAAACCAACAACCAAAAAACCAACAAGCCAACAAACCAACAAACCAACAAACCAACAAGCCAACAAACCAACAAGCCAACAAACCAACAAACCAACAAACCAAGTAACCAAAAAGCCAACAAACTAACAAACCAACAAGCCAACAAGCCAACAAACCAACAAACCAACAAAGCAACAAGCCAACAAGCCAACAAACCAACAAACCAACAGGCCAACAAACCAACAAACCAACAAACCAGCAAACCAACAAACCAACAAACCAACAAACCAACAAACCAACGAGCCAACAAGCCAACAAACCAACAAACCAACAAGCCAACAAACCAACAACCAAAAAACCAACAAGCTAACAAACCAACAAACCAACAAACCAACAAGCCAACAAACCAACAAGCCAACAAACCAACAAACCAACAAACCAAGTAACCAAAAAGCCAACAAACTAACAAACCAACAAGCCACCAATCCAACAAACCAACAAACCAACAAAGCAACAAGCCAACAAGCCAACAAACCAACAAACCAACAGGCCAACAAACCAACAAACCAACAAGCCAACAAGCCAACAAACCAACAAACCAACAAACCAACAAACCAACAAACCAACAAGCCAACAAACCAACAAACCAACAAACCAACAAGCCAACAAACCAACAAGCCAACAAACCAACAAACCAACAAACCAAGTAACCAAAAAGCCAACAAACTAACAAACCAACAAGCCAACAAGCCAACAAACCAACAAACCAACAAAGCAACAAGCCAACAAGCCAACAAACCAACAAACCAACAGGCCAACAAACCAACAACCCAACAAACCAACAAACCAACAAACCAACAAACCAACAAACCAACAAACCAACAAACTAACAAGCCAACAAGCCAACAAACCAACAAGCCAGCAAACCAACAAGCCAACAAACCAACAAACCAAGTAACCAAAAAGCCAACAAACTAACCAACAAACAAGCCAACAAGCCATCAAACCAACAAACCAACAAAGCAACAAGCCAACAAGCCAACAAACCAACAAACCAACAAACCAACAAGCCAACAAACCAACAAACCAACAAACCAACAAGCCAACTAACCAACAAGCCAACAAACCAACAAACCAACAAGCAAACAAACCAACAAACCAACAAACCAACAAGCCAACAAACCAACAAACAAATAAACCAACAAACCAAAAAACCAAAAAACCAACAAACCAACAAACCAACAAACCAACAAACCAACAAACCAACGCGCCAACTAACCAACAAACCAACAAACCAACAAACCAACAAACCAACAAACCAACAAGCCAACAAGCCAACAAACCAACAAACTAAGTAACCAACAAGCCAACAAACCAACAAACGAACAAACCAACAAACCAACAAACCAACAAACCAACAAACCAACAAACCAACAAGCCAACAAGCAAACAAACCAACAAACCAACAAGCCAACAAGCAAACAAACCAACAAACCAACAAGCCAACAAGCCAACAAACCAACAAACCAACAAACCAACAAGCCAACAAACCAACAAACAAATAAACCAACAAACCAAAAAACCAACAAATTAACAAACCAACAAACCAACCAACCAGCAAACCAACAAGCCAACAAGCAAACAAACCAACAAACCAACAAGCCAACAAGCAAACAAACCAACAAACCAACAAGCCAACAAGCCAACAAACCAACAAACCAACAAACCAACAAACCAACAAGCCAACAAACCAACAAACCAACAAACCAACAAGTCAACAAACCAACAAACCAACAAACCAACAAGCCAACAAACCAACAAACCAACAAACCAAAAAACCAACAAGCCAACAAGCCAACAAACCAACAAACCAACAAACCAAAAAGCCAACAAACCAACAAAAAAACAAGCCAACAAACCAACAAACCAACAAACTAACAAACCAACAAACCAACAAGTCAACAAACCAACAAACAAATAAACCAACAAACCAACAAACCAACAAGTCAACAAACCAACAAACAAATAAACCAACAAACCAAAAAACCAACAAACCAACAAACCAACAAACCAACAAACCAACAAACCAACAAGTCAACAAACCAACAAACAAATAAACCAACAAACCAAAAAACCAACAAACCAACAAACCAACAAACCAACAAACCAACAAACCAACAAGTCAACAAACTAACAAACCAACAAACCAACAAGTCAACAAACCAACAAACAAATAAACCAACAAGCCAACAATCCAACAAACCAACAAACCAACAAACCAACAAGCCAACAAACCAACAAACCAATAAGCCAACAAACCAACAAACCAACAAACCAACAAACCAACAAGCCCACAAACCAACAAACCAACAAGCCAACAAACAAACAAACCAACAAACCAGCAAACCAACAAACCAACAAACCAACAAACCAACAAACCAACGAGCCAACAAGCCAACAAACCAACAAACCAACAAGCCAACAAACCAACAACCAAAAAACCAACAAGCCAACAAACCAACAAACCAACAAACCAACAAGCCAGCAAACCAACAAGCCAACAAACCAACAAACCAACAAACCAAGTAACCAAAAAGCCAACAAACTAACAAACCAACAAGCCAACAAGCCAACAAACCAACAAACCAACAAAGCAACAAGCCAACAAACCAACAAACCAACAAGCCAACAACCCAACAAACCAACAAACCAACAAGCCAACAAACCAACAAACCAACAAACTAACAAACCAACAAACCAACAAACCAACAAACCAACAAGCAAACAAGCCAACAAGCCAACAAGCCAACAAGCCAACAAGCCAACAAACCAACAAACCAACAAGCCAACAAACCAACAAACCAACAAATCAACAAATCAACAAACCAACAAGCCAACAAACCAACAAACCAACAAACTAAGTAACCAACAAACCAACAAACCAACAAACCAACAAGCCAACAAGCCAACAAACCAACGAACCAACAAGCCTACAAACCAACAAACCAACAAACCAACAAACCAACAAACCAACAAACCAACAAACCAACGACCCAACAAGCCAACAAACCAACAAACCAACAAACCAACAAACCAACAAACCAACAAACCAACAAACCAACAAACTAACAAGCCAACAAGCCAACAAACCAACAAACCAACAAGCCAGCAAACCAACAAGCCAACAAACCAACAAACCAAGTAACCAAAAAGCCAACAAACTAACCAACAAACAAGCCAACAAGCCAACAAACCAACAAACCAATAAAGCAACAAGCCAACAAGCCAACAAACCAACAAACCAACAAGCCAACAAACCAACAAACCAACAAACCAACAAGCCAACTAAGCAACAAGCCAACAAACCAACAAACCAACAAGCAAACAAACCAACAAACCAACAAACCAACAAGCCAACAAACCAACAAACAAATAAACCAACAAACCAAAAAACCAACAAACCAACAAACCAACAAACCAACAAACCAACAAACCAACGAGCCAACAAACCAACAAACCAACAAACCAACAAACCAACAAACCAACAAACCAACAAACCAACAAACCAACAAGCCAACAAGCCAACAAACCAACAAACCAACAAACTAAGTAACCAACAAGCCAACAAACCAACAAACGAACAAACCAACAAACCAACAAACCAACAAACCAACAAACCAACAAACCAACAAGCCAACAAGCAAACAAACCAACAAATCAACAAGCCAACAAGCAAACAAACCAACAAACCAACAAGCCAACAAGCCAACAAACCAACAAACCAACAAACCAACAAGCCAACAAACCAACAAACAAATAAACCAACAAACCAAAAAACCAACAAACCAACAAACCAACAAACCAACCAACCAACAAACCAACAAGCCAACAAGCAAACAAACCAACAAACCAACAAGCCAACAAGCAAACAAACCAACAAACCAACAAGCCAACAAGCCAACAAACCAACAAACCAACAAACCAACAAGCCAACAAACCAACAAACCAACAAACCAACAAGCCAACAAACCAACAAACCAACAAACCAACAAGCCAACAAACCAACAAACCAACAAACCAAAAAACTAACAAGCCAACAAGCCAACAAACCAGCAAACCAACAAACCAAAAAGCCAACAAACCAACAAACAAACAAGCCAACAAACCAACAAACCAACAAACTAACAAACCAACAAACCAACAAGTCAACAAACCAACAAACAAATAAACCAACAAACCAACAAACCAACAAGTCAACAAACCAACAAACAAATAAACCAACAAACCAAAAAACCAACAAACCAACAAGGCAACAAACCAACAAACCAACAAGCCAACAAGCCAACAAACCAACAAACCAACAAGTCAACAAACCAACAAAAAAATAAACCAACAAACCAAAAAACCAACAAACCAACAAACCAACAAACCAACAAACCAACAAACCAACAAGTCAACAAACTAACAAACCAACAAGTCAACAAACCAACAAACAAATAAACCAACAAGCCAACAATCCAACAAACCAACAAACCAACAAACCAAAAAGCCAACAAACCAACAAACCAATAAGCCAACAAACCAAAAAACCAACAAACCAAAAAGCCAACAAACCAACAAACCAACAAGCCAACAAACAAACAAACCAACAAACCAGCAAACCAACAAACCAACAAACCAACAAACCAACAAACCAACGAGCCAACAAGCCAACAAACCAACAAACCAACAAGCCAACAAACCAACAATCAAAAAACCAACAAGCCAACAAACCAACAAACCAACAAACCAACAAGCCAACAAACCAACAAGCCAACAAACCAACAAACCAACAAACCAAGTAACCAAAAAGCCAACAAACTAACAAACCAACAAGCCAACAAGCCAACAAACCAACAAACCAACAAAGCAACAAGCCAACAAACCAACAAACCAACAAGCCAACAAACCAACAAACCAACAAACCAACAAGCCAACAAACCAACAAGCCAACAAACTAACAAACCAACAAACCAACAAACCAACAAACCAACAAGCCAACAAGCCAACAAGCCAACAAGCCAACAAGCCAACAAGCCAACAAACCAACAAACCAACAAGCCAACAAACCAACAAACCAACAAACCAACATGCCAACAAACCAACAAATCAACAAATCAACAAACCAACAAGCCAACAAACCAACAAACCAACAAACTAAGTAACCAACAAGCCAACAAACCAACAAACCAACAAGCCAACAAGCCAACAAACCAACGAACCAACAAGCCTACAAACCAACAAACCAACAAACCAACAAACCAACAAACCAACAAACCAACGACCCAACAAGCCAACAAACCAACAAACCAACAAGCCAACAAACCAACAAACAAATAAACCAACAAGCCCACAAACCAACAAACCAACAAGCCAACAAACAAACAAACCAACAAACCAGCAAACCAACAAACCAACAAACCAACAAACCAACGAGCACACAAGCCAACAAACCAACAAACCAACAAGCCAACAAACCAACAACCAAAAAACCAACAAGCCAACAAACCAACAAACCAACAAACCAACAAGCCAACAAACCAACAAGCCAACAAACCAACAAACCAACAAACCAAGTAACCAAAAAGCCAACAAACTAACAAACCAACAAGCCAACAAGCCAACAAACCAACAAACCAACAAAGCAACAAGCCAACAAACCAACAAACCAACAAGCCAACAAACCAACAAACCAACAAACCAACAAGCCAACAAACCAACAAGCCAACAAACTAACAAACCAACAAACCAACAAACCAACAAACCAACAAGCCAACAAGCCAACATGCCAACAAACCAACAAATCAACAAATCAACAAACCAACAAGCCAACAAACCAACAAACCAACAAACTAAGTAACCAACAAACCAACAAACCAACAAACCAACAAGCCAACAAGCCAACAAACCAACGAACCAACAAGCCTACAAACCAACAAACCAACAAACCAACAAACCAACAAACCAACAAACCAACGACCCAACAAGCCAACAAACCAACAAACCAACAAACCAACAAACCAACAAACCAACAAACTAACAAACCAACAAACTAACAAGCCAACAAGCCAACAAACCAACAAACCAACAAGCCAGCAAACCAACAAGCCAACAAACCAACAAACCAAGTAACCAAAAAGCCAACAAACTAACCAACAAACAAGCCAACAAGCCAACAAACCAACAAACCAACAAAGCAACAAGCCAACAAGCCAATAAACCAACAAACCAACAAGCCAACAAACCAACAAACCAACAAACCAACAAGCCAACTAACCAACAAGCCAACAAACCAACAAACCAACAAGCAAACAAACCAACAAACCAACAAACCAACAAGCCAACAAACCAACAAACAAATAAACCAACAAACCAAAAAACCAACAAACCAACAAACCAACAAACCAACAAACCAACAAACCAACGAGCCAACAAACCAACAAACCAACAAACCAACAAACCAACAAACCAACAAACCAACAAACCAACAAACCAACAAGCCAACAAGCCAACAAACCAACAAACCAACAAACTAAGTAACCAACAAGCCAACAAACCAACAAACGAACAAACCAACAAACCAACAAACCAACAAACCAACAAACCAACAAACCAACAAGCCAACAAGCAAACAAACCAACAAATCAACAAGCCAACAAGCAAACAAACCAACAAACCAACAAGCCAACAAGCCAACAAACCAACAAACCAACAAACCAACAAGCCAACAAACCAACAAACAAATAAACCAACAAACCAAAAAACCAACAAACCAACAAACCAACAAACCAACCAACCAACAAACCAACAAGCCAACAAGCAAACAAACCAACAAACCAACAAGCCAACAAGCAAACAAACCAACAAACCAACAAGCCAACAAGCCAACAAACCAACAAACCAACAAACCAACAAGCCAACAAACCAACAAACCAACAAACCAACAAGCCAACAAACCAACAAACCAACAAACCAACAAGCCAACAAACCAACAAACCAACAAACCAAAAAACTAACAAGCCAACAAGCCAACAAACCAGCAAACCAACAAACCAAAAAGCCAACAAACCAACAAACAAACAAGCCAACAAACCAACAAACCAACAAACTAACAAACCAACAAACCAACAAGTCAACAAACCAACAAACAAATAAACCAACAAACCAACAAACCAACAAGTCAACAAACCAACAAAAAAATAAACCAACAAACCAAAAAACCAACAAACCAACAAGGCAACAAACCAACAAACCAACAAGCCAACAAGCCAACAAACCAACAAACCAACAAGTCAACAAACCAACAAAAAAATAAACCAACAAACCAAAAAACCAACAAACCAACAAACCAACAAACCAACAAACCAACAAACCAACAAGTCAACAAACTAACAAACCAACAAGTCAACAAACCAACAAACAAATAAACCAACAAGCCAACAATCCAACAAACCAACAAACCAACAAACCAACAAGCCAACAAACCAACAAACCAATAAGCCAACAAACCAACAAACCAACAAACCAAAAAGCCAACAAACCAACAAACCAACAAGCCAACAAACAAACAAACCAACAAACCAGCAAACCAACAAACCAACAAACCAACAAACCAACAAACCAACGAGCCAACAAGCCAACAAACCAACAAACCAACAAGCCAACAAACCAACAATCAAAAAACCAACAAGCCAACAAACCAACAAACCAACAAACCAACAAGCCAACAAACCAACAAGCCAACAAACCAACAAACCAACAAACCAAGTAACCAAAAAGCCAACAAACTAACAAACCAACAAGCCAACACGCCAACAAACCAACAAACCAACAAAGCAACAAGCCAACAAACCAACAAACCAACAAGCCAACAAACCAACATACCAACAAACCAACAAGCCAACAAACCAACAAGCCAACAAACTAACAAACCAACAAACCAACAAACCAACAAACCAACAAGCCAACAAGCCAACAAGCCAACAAGCCAACAAGCCAACAAACCAACAAACCAACAAGCCAACAAACCAACAAACCAACAAACCAACATGCCAACAAACCAACAAATCAACAAATCAACAAACCAACAAGCCAACAAACCAACAAACCAACAAACTAAGTAACCAACAAGCCAACAAACCAACAAACCAACAAGCCAACAAGCCAACAAACCAACGAACCAACAAGCCTACAAACCAACAAACCAACAAACCAACAAACCAACAAACCAACAAACCAACAAACCAACAAACCAACGACCCAACAAGCCAACAAACCAACAAACCAACAAGCCAACAAACCAACAAACAAATAAACCAACAAACCAACAAACCAACAAACCAACAAACCAACAAACTAACAAACAAATAAACCAACAAACCAAAAAACCAACAAGCCAACAAACCAACAAACCAACAAGCTAACAAACCAAGAAGCCAACAAACCAACAAACCAACAAACCAAGTAACCAAAAAGCCAACAAACTAACAAACCAACAAGCCAACAAGCCAACAAACCAACAAACCAACAAAGCAACAAGCCAACAAGCCAACAAACCAACAAACCAACAAGCCAACAAACCAACAAACCAACAAGCCAACAAACCAACAAACCAAAAAACCAATAAACCAACAAACCAACAAGCCAACAAGTCACCAAACCAACAAACCAACAAGCAAACAAACCAACAAACCAACAAACCAACAAGCCAACAAACCAACAAACAAATAAACCAACAAACCAAAAAACCAACAAACCAACAAACCAACAAACCCACAAACCAACAAACCAACAAGCCAACAAACCAACAAGCCAACAAACCAACAAACAAATAAACCAACAAACCAAAAAACCAACAAACCAACAAACCAACAAACCAACAAACCAACAAACCAACAAACCAACAAACCAACAAGCCAACAAACCAACAAACCAACAAACTAAGTAACCAACAAGCCAACAAAACAACAAACCAACAAGCCAACAAACCAACAAACTAACAAACTAACAAACCAACAAGCCAACAAACCAACAAGCCAACAAGCCAACAAACCAACAAACTAACAAACCAACAAGCCAACAAACCAACAAACCAACAAACCAACAAGCCAACAACCCAACAAACCAACAAACCAAAAAACCAACAAACCAACAAACCATCAAACGAACAAAGCAACAAGCCAACAAGCCAACAAACCAACAAACCAACAAGCCAACAAACCAACAAACCAACAAGCCAACAATCCAACAAACCAACAAACCAACAAACCAACAAGCCAACAAACCAACAAACCAACAAGCCAACAAACCAACAAACCAACAAACCAACAAACCAACAAGCCAACAAGCCAACAAACCAACGAACCAACAAGCCTACAAACCAACAAACCAACAAACCAACAAACCAACAAACCAACAAACCAACAAACCAACGACCCAACAAGCCAACAAACCAACAAACCAACAAGTCAACAAACCAACAAACAAATAAACCAACAAACCAACAAACCAACAAACCAACAAACCAACAAACCAACAAACTAACAAACAAATAAACCAACAAACCAAAAAACCAACAAGCCAACAAACCAACAAACCAACAAGCCAACAAACCAACAAGCCAACAAACCAACAAACCAACAAACCAAGTAACCAAAAAGCCAACAAACTAACAAGCCAAAAAGCCAACAAGCCAACAAACCAACAAACCAACAAAGCAACAAGCCAACAAGCCAACAAACCAACAAACCAACAAACCAACAAACCAACAAGCCAACAAGCCAACAAACCAACAAACCAACAAACCAACAAGCCAACAAACCAACAAACCAACAAGCCAACAAGCCAACAAATCAACAAACCAACAAACCAACAAGCAAACAAATTAACAAACCAACAAACCAACAAACCAACAAACCAACAAACCAACAAACCAACAAGCCAACAAGCCAACAAACTAACAAACAAACAAACCAACAAGCCAACAAACCAACAAGCCGACAAACCAACAAACCAACAAAACAAGTAACCAAAAAGCCAACAAACTTACAAACCAACAAGCCAACAAGCCAACAAAAAAACAAACCAACAAAGCAACAAGCCAACAAGCCAACAAACCAACAAACCAACAAGCCAACAAACCAACAAACCAACAAACCAACAAGCCAACAAACCAACAAACAAATAAACCAACAAACCAACAAACCAACAAACCAACAAACCAACAAACCAACAACTCAACAAACCAAAAAACCAACAAACCAACAAACCAACAAGCCAACAAGCCAACAAACCAACAAACCAACAAGCCAAGAAGCCAACAAACCAACAAATCAAGAAGCAAACAAACCAACAAACCAACAAACCAACAAGCCAACAAACCAACAAACAAATAAACCAACAAACCAGAAAACCAACAAACCAACAAACCAACAAACCAACAAACCAACAAACCAACAAGCCAACAAGCCAACAAACCAACAAACCAACAAACCAACAAACTAAGTAACCAACAAGCCAACAAACCAACAAACCAATAAGCCAACAAACCAAAAAACTAACAAACCAACAAGCCAACAAACCAACAAACCAACAAACCAACAAGCCAACAAACCAACAAACCAACAAGCCAACAAGCCAACAAACCAACAAACTAACAAACCAACAAACGAACTAACCAACAAACCAACAAGCCAACAAGCAAACAAACCAACAAACCAACAAACCAACAAACCAACAAACCAACAAACCAACAAACTAAGTAACCAACAAGCCAACAAACCAACAAACCAACAAGCCAACAAGCCAACAAACCAACAAACCAACAAGCCAACAAACCAACAAACCAACAAACCAAAAAACCAACAAACCAACAAACCAACAAACCAACAAACCAACAATCCAACAAACCAACAAGCCAACAAACCAACAAACCAACAAACCAAGTAACCAAAAAGCCAACAAACTAACAAACCAACAAGCAAACAAGCCAACAAACCAACAAACCAACAAGCCAACAAACCAACAAACAAATAAACCAACAAACCAACAAACCAACAAACCAACAAACCAACAAACCAAAAAACCAACAAACCAACAAGCCAACAAGCCAACAAACCAACAAACTAACAAACCAACAAACGAACTAACCAACAAACCAACAAGCCAACAAGCAAACAAACCAACAAACCAACAAACCAACAAACCAACAAATCAACAAACCAACAAACTAAGTAACCAACAAGCCAACAAACCAACAAACCAACAAGCCAACAAGCCAACAAGCCAACAAACCAACAAACCAACAAGCCAACAAACCAACAAACCAACAAACCAAAAAACCAACAAACCAACAAACCAACAAACCAACAAACCAACAAACCAACAAGCTAACAAGCCAACAAACCAACAAACCAACAAACCAACAAGCCAACAAACCAACAAGCCAACAAACCAACAAACCAAGTAAGCCAAAAGCCAACAAACTAACAAACCAACAAGCCAACAAGCCAACAAACCAACAAACCAACAAAGCAACAAGCCAACAAGCCAAGAAACCAACAAACCAACAAGGCAACAAACCAACAAACCAACAAACCAACAAGCCAACAAGCCAACAAACCAACAAACCAACAAACCAACAAGCTAACAAACCAACAAACCAACAAGCCAACAAACCAACAATCCAACGAACCAACAAACCAACAAGCCAACAAGCCAACAAACCAACAAACCAACAAGCCAACAAACCAACAAACCAACAAACCAACAATCCAACAAACCAACAAACCAACAAACCAACAAACCAACAAACCAAGTAACCAAAAAGCCAACAAACTAACAAACCAACAAGTCAACAAGCCAACAAACCAACAAACCAACAAAGCAACAAGCCAACAAGCCAACAAACCAACAAACCAAGTAACCAAAAAGCCAACAAGCCAACAAACCAACAAACCAACAAGCCAACAAACCAACAAACCAACAAGCCAACAAACCAACAAACCAACAAACCAACAAACCAACAAGCCAACAAACCAATAAATCAAAAAACCAACAAACCAACAAACCAACAAGCCAACAAGCCAACAGCCCAACAAACCAACAAGCCAACAAACCAACAAACCAACAAACTAAGTAACCAACAAGCCAACAAACCAACAAACCAACAAGCCAACAAGCCAACAAACCAACAAACCAACAAGCCAACAAACCAACAAACCAACAAACCAAAAAACCAACAAACCAACAAACCAACAAACCAACAATCCAACAAACCAACAAGCCAACAAGCCAACGAACCAACAAACCAACAAACCAAAAAGCCAACAAACCAATAAATCAAAAAACCAACAAAATAACAAACCAACAAGCCAACAAGCCAACAACCCAACAAACCAACAAGCCAACAAACCAACAAACCAACAAACTAAGTAACCAACAAGCCAACAAACCAACAAACCAACAAGCCAACAAGCCAACAAACCAACAAACCAACAAGCCAACAAACCAACAAACCAACAAACCAAAAAACCAACAAACCAACAAACCAACAAACCAACAAACCAACAATCCAACAAACCAACAAACCAACAAACCAACAAACCAAGTAACCAAAAAGCCAACAAACTAACAAACCAACAAGCAAACAAGCCAACAAACCAACAAACCAACAAAGCAACAAGCCAGCAAGCCAACAAACCAACAAACCAACAAGCCAACAAACCAACAAACCAACAAGCCAACAAGCCAACAAACCAACAAACCAACAAACCAACAAGCCAACAACCCAACAAACCAACAAACCAACAAGCCAACAAACCATCAAACCAACAAACCAACAAACCAACAAACCAACAAACCAACAAACCAACAAACCAACAAACCAACAAACCAACAAACCAAGTAACCAAAAAGCCAACAAACTAACAAACCAACAAGTCAACAAGCCAACAAACCAACAAACCAACAAAGCAACAAGCCAACAAACCAACAAACCAACAAACCAACAAGCCAACAAACCAACAAACCAACAAACCAACATGCCAACAAATCAACAAATCAGCAAACCAACAAACCAACAAACCAACAAACCAACAAACCAACAAACCAACAATCCAACAAACCACCAAGCCAACAAGCCAACGAACCAACAAACCAACAAACCAACAAGCCAACAAACCAACAAGCCAACAAACCAACAAACCAACAAACCAAGTAACCAAAAAGCCAACAAACTAACAAACCAACAAGCAAACAAGCCAACAAACCAACAAACCAACAAAGCAACAAGCCAGCAAGCCAACAAACCAACAAACCAACAAACAAACAAACAAACAAACCAACAAACTAACAAACAAATAAATCAACAAACCAAAAAACCAACAAGCCAACAAACCAACAAACCAACAAACCAACAAGCCAACAAACCAACAAGCCAACAAACCAACAAACCAAGTAACCAAAAAGCCAACAAACTAACAAACCAACAAGCCAACAAGCCAACAAACCAAAAAACCAACAAAGCAACAAGCCAACAAGCAAAAAAACCAACAAACCAACAAGCCAACAAACCAACAAACCAACAAACAAGTAAACCAACAAACCAACAAACCAACAAACCAACAAACCAACAAACCAAAAAACCAACAAACAAACAAGCCAACAAGCCACCAAACCAACAAACAAATAAACCAACAAACCAAAAAAACAACAAACCAATAAACCAACAAACCAACAAACCAACAAACCAACGAACCAACAAGCCAACGAACCAACAAGCCAACAAACCAACAAACCAACAAACCAACAAACCAACAAACCAACAAACCAACAAACCAACAAACCAACAAACCAACAAACCAACAAACCATCAAACCAACGAGCCAACAAGCCAACAAACCAACAAACCAACAAGCCAACAAACAAATAAACCAACAAATCAACAAACCAACAAGCCAACAATCCAACAAACCAACAAACCAACAAACCAACAAGCCAACAAACCAACAAGCCAACAAACCAACAAACCAACAAGCCAACAAAGCAACAAACCAACAAGCCAACAAAGCAACAAACCAACAAACCAAGTAACCACAAAGCCAACAAACTAACAAACCAACAAGCCAACAAGCCAACAAACCAACAAAGCAACAAGCCAACAAGCCAACAAACCAACAAACCAACAAGCCAACAAACCAACAAACCAACAAGCCAACAAGCCAACAAACCAACAAACCAACAAACCAACAAGCCAACAAACCAACAAACCAGCAAGCCAACAAGCCAACAAACCAACAAACCAACAAGCCAACAAACCAACAAACCAACAAACCAACAAACCAACAAACCAACAAACCAACAAACCAACAAACAAACAAGTCAACAAGCCAACAAACCAACAAACCAACAAACCAACAAACCAACAAGCCAACAAACCAACAAGCCAACAAACCAACAAACCAAGTAACCAAAAAGCCAACAAACTAACAAACCAACAAGCCAACAAGCCAACAAACCAACAAACCAACAAAGCAACAAGCCAACAAGCCAACAAACCAACAAACCAACAAGCCAACAAACCAACAAACCAACAAACCAACTTGCCAACAAATCAACAAACAAATAAACCAACAAATCAACAAACCAACAAACCAACAAACCAACAAACCAAAAAACCAAAAAACCAACAAACCAACAAGCCAACAAGTCAACAAACCAACAAACCAACAAGCAAACAAACCAACAAACCAACAAACCAACAAGCCAACAAACCAACAAACAAATAAACCAAGTAACCAAAAAGCCAACAAACTAACAAACCAACAAATCAACAAACCAACAAACCAACAAACCAACAAACCAAAAAACCAAAAAACCAACAAACCAACAAGCAAACAAGCCAACAAACCAACAAACCAACAAAGCAACAAGCCAGCAAGCCAACAAACCAACAAACCAACAAGCCAACAAACCAACAAACCAACAAGCCAACAAGCCAACAAACCAACAAACCAACAAACCAACAAGCCAACAACCCAACAAACCAACAAACCAACAAGCCAACAAACCAACAAACCAACAAACCAACAAACCAACAAACCAACAAACCAACAAACCAACAAACCAACAAACCAACAAACCAACAAACCAACAAACCAACAAACCAAGTAACCAAAAAGCCAACAAACTAACAAACCAACAAGTCAACAAGCCAACAAACCAACAAACCAACAAAGCAACAAGCCAACAAGCCAACAAACCAACAAACCAACAAGCCAACAAACCAACAAACCAACAAACCAACATGCCAACAAATCAACAAATCAACAAATCAGCAAACCAACAAACCAAGAAACCAACAAACCACCAAACCAACAAACCAAAAAACCAACAAACCAACAAACCATCAAACGAACAAACCAACAAACCAACAAACCAACAAACCAACAAACCAACAAACTAACAAACCAACAAACCAACAAACCAACAAACCAAAAAACCAACAAACCAACAAGCCAACAAGCCAACAAACCAACAAACTAACAAACCAACAAGCCAACAAGCCAACAAACCAACAAACCAAGAAGCCAACAAGCCAACAAATCAACAAACCAACAAACCAAAAAACCAACAAACCAACAAACCAACAAACCAACAAGCCAACAAGCCAACAAACTAACAAACCAACAAGCCAACAAGCCAACAAACCAACAAACCAACAAGCCAACAAACCAACAAACAAAAAAACCAACAAACCAACAAACAAACAAACCAACAAACCAACAAACTAACAAACAAATAAATCAACAAACCAAAAACCAACAAGCCAACAAACCAACAAACCAACAAACCAACAAGCCAACAAACCAACAAGCCAACAAACCAACAAACCAAGTAACCAAAAAGCCAACAAACTAACAAACTAACAAGCCAACAAACCAACAAACCAAAAAACCAACAAAGCAACAAGCCAACAAGCCAACAAACCAACAAACCAACAAGCCAACAAACCAACAAACCAACAAACAAGTAAACAAACAAACCAACAAACCAACAAACCAACAAACCAACAAACCAAAAAACCAACAAACCAACAAACCAACAAGCCAACAAGCCACCAAACCAACAAACAAATAAACCAACAAACCAAAAAAACAACAAACCAACAAACCAACAAACCAACAAACCAACAAACCAACAAACCAACGAACCAACAAGCCAACGAACATACAAGCCAACAAACCAACAAACCAACAAACCAACAAACCAACAAACCAACAAACCAACAAACCAACAAACCAACAAACCAACAAACCAACAAACCATCAAACCAACGAGCCAACAAGCCAACAAACCAACAAACCAACAAGCCAACAAACAAATAAACCAACAAACCAACAAACCAACAAGCCAACAATCCAACAAACCAACAAGCCCACAAACCAACAAGCCAACAAACCAGCAAACCAACAAGCCAACAAACCAACAAACCAACAAGCCAACAAAGCAACAAACCAACAAACCAAGTAACCACAAAGCCAACAAACTAACAAACCAACAAGCCAACAAGCCAACAAACCAACAAACCAACAAAGCAACAAGCCAACAAGCCAACAAACCAACAAACCAACAAGCCAACAAACCAACAAACCAACAAGCCAACAAGCCAACAAACCAACAAACCAACAAACCAACAAGCCAACAAACCAACAAACCAGCAAGCCAACAAGCCAACAAACCAACAAACCAACAAGCCAACAAACCAACAAACCAACAAACCAACAAACCAACAAACCAACAAACCAACAAACCAACAAACCAACATGCCAACAAGCCAACAAACCAACAAACCAACAAACCAACAAACCAACAAGCCAACAAACCAACAAGCCAACAAAACAACAAACCAAGTAACCAAAAAGCCAACAAACTAACAAACCAACAAGCCAACAAGCCAACAAACCAACAAACCAACAAAGCAACAAGCCAACAAGCCAACAAACCAACAAACCAACAAGCCAACAAACCAACAAACCAACAAACCAACTTGCCAACAAACCAACAAACAAATAAACCAACAAATCAACAAACCAACAAACCAACAAACCAACAAACCAAAAAACCAAAAAACCAACAAACCAACAAGCCAACAAGTCAACAAACCAACAAACCAACAAGCAAACAAACCAACAAACCAACAAACCAACAAGCCAACAAACCAACAAACAAAAAAACCAACAAACCAAAAAACCAACAAACCAACAAACCAACAAACCAACAAACCAACAAACCAACAAGCCAACAAACCAACAAGCCAACACACCAACAAACAAATAAACCAAAAACCAAAAAACCAACAAACCAACAAACCAACAAATCAACAAACCAACAAACCAACAAGCCAACAAACCAACAAACCAACAAACTAAGTAACCAACAAGCCAACAAAACAACAAACCAACAAGCCAACAAACCAACAAACTAACAAACCAACAAGCCAACAAACCAACAAACCAACAAGCCAACAAGCCAACAAACCAACAAACCAACAAACTAACAAGCCAACAAACCAACAAACCAACAAGCCAACAAACGGACAAACCAACAAACCAACAAGCCAACAAGCCAACAAACCAACAAACCAACAAGCCAACAAACCAACAAACCAACAAGCCAACAAACCAACAAGCCAACAAACTAACAAACCAACAAACCAACAAACCAACAAACCAACAAGCCAACAAGCCAACAAGCCAACAAGCCAACAAACCAACAAACCAACAAGCCAACAAACCGACAAACCAACAAACCAACATGCCAACAAACCAACAAATCAACAAATCAACAAACCAACAAACCAAGAAACCAACAAACCAACAAACCATCAAACCATCAAACGAACAAACCAACAAACCAACAAACCAACAAACCAACAAACCAACAAACCAACAAACAAACAAACCAACAAACCAAAAAACCAACAAACCAACAAGCCAACAAGCCAACAAACTAACAAACTAACAAACCAACAAGCCAACAAATCAACAAACCAACAAACCAACAAACCAACAAGCCAACAAACCAACAAACCAACAAACCAAAATACCAACAAACCAACAAACCATCAAACGAACAAAGCAACAAGCCAACAAGCCAACAAACCAACAAACCAACAAGCCAACAAACCAACAAACCAACAAGCCAACAATCCAACAAACCAACAAACCAACAAACCAACAAGCCAACAAACCAACAAACCAACAAGCCAACAAACCAACAAACCAACAAACCAACAAACCAACAAGCCAACAAGCCAACAAGCCAACAAACCAACGAACCAACAAGCCAACAAACCAACAAACCAACAAACCAACAAACCAACAAACCAACAAACCAACAAACCAACGAGCCAACAAGCCAACAAACCAACAAACCAACAAGCCAACAAACCAACAAACAAATAAACCAACAAACCAACAAACCAACAAACCAACAAACCAACAAACTAACAAACAAATAAACTAACAAACCAAAAAACCAACAAGCCAACAAACCAACAAACCAACAAGGCAACAAACCAACAAGCCAACAAACCAACAAACCAACAAACCAAGTAACCAAAAAGCCAACAAACTAACAAACCAACAAGCCAACAAGCCAACAAACCAACAAACCAACAAAGCAACAAGCCAACAAGCCAACAAACCAACAAACCAACAAGCCAACAAACCAACAAACCAACAAGCCAACAAGCCAACAAACCAACAAACCAACAAACCAACAAGCCAACAAACCAACAAACCAACAAGCCAACAAGCCAACAAATCAACAAACCAACAAACCAACAAGCAAACAAACCAACAAACCAACAAGCCAACAAGCCAACAAACTAACAAACCAACAAACCAACAAGCCAACAAACCGACAAGCCGACAAACCAACAAACCAACAAAACAAGTAACCAAAAAGCCAACAAACTTACAAACCAACAAGCCAACAAGCCAACAAAAAAACAAACCAACAAAGCAACAAGCCAACAAGCCAACAAACCAACAAACCAACAAGCCAACAAACCAACAAACCAACAAACCAACAAGCTAACAAACCAACAAACAAATAAACCAACAAACCAACAAACCAACAAACCAACAAACCAACAAATCAACAAACCAAAAAACCAACAAACCAACAAACCAACAAGCCAACAAGCAAACAAACCAACAAACCAACAAGCCAACAAGCCAACAAACCAACAAACCAACAAGCAAACAAACCAAAAAACCAACAAACCAACAAGCCAACAAACCAACAAACAAATAAACCAACAAACCAGAAACCCAACAAACCAACAAACCAACAAACCAACAAACCAACAATCCAACAAGCCAACAAGCCAACAAACCAACAAACCAACAAACGAACAAACTAAGTAACCAACAAGCCAACAAACCAACAAACCAACAAGCCAACAAACCAACAAACTAACAAACCAACAAGCCAACAAACCAACAAACCAACAAGCCAACAAGCCAACAAACCAACAAACCAACAAACATACAGACCAACAAGCCAACAAACCAACAAATAAATAAACCAACAAACCAACAAGCCAACAAACCAACAAACCAACAAACCAACAAACCAAAAAACCAACAAACCAACAAGCCAACAAGCCAACAAACAAACAAGCCAACAAACCAACAAACCAACAAACCAACAAACCAACAAGCCAACAAACCAACAAACAAATAAACCAACAAACCAACAAACCAACAAACCAACAAACCAACAAACCAAAAAACCAACAAACCAACAAGCCAACAAGCCAACAAACCAACAAACTAACAAACCAACAAACGAACTAACCAACAAACCAACAAGCCAACAAGCAAACAAACCAACAAACCAACAAACCAACAAACCAACAAACCAACAAACCAACAAACCAACAAACTAAGTAACCAACAAGCCAACAAACCAACAAACCAATAAGCCAACAAACCAACAAACCAACAAGCCAACAAACCAACAAACCAACAAACCAACAAGCACACAAACCAACAAGCCAACAAACCAACAAACCAACAAACCAAGTAACCAACAAACCAACAAACCATCAAACGAACAAAGCAACAAACCAACAAGCCAACAAGCCAACAAACCAACAAACCAAGTAACCAAAAAGCCAACAAACTAACAAACCAACAAGCCAACAAACCAACAAGCCAACAAGCCAACAAACCAACAAACCAACAAAGCAACAAACCAAAAAACCAACAAACCAAAAAACCAACAAACCAACAAACCTTCAAACGAACAAAGCAACAAGCCAACAAGCCAACATACCAACAAACCAACAAGCCAACAAACCAACAAACCAACTAGCCAACAAGCCAACAAACCAACAAACCAACAAACCAACAAACCAACAAACCAACAAACCAACAAGCCAACAAACCAACAAACCAACAAACCAACAAACCAACAAACCAACAAACCAACAAGCCAACAAGCCAACAAACTAACAAACCAACAAGCCCACAAACCAACAAACCAACAAACCAACAAACCAACAAACCAACAAACCAACAAACCAACAAACCAAAAAACCAACAAACCAACAAGCCAACAAACAAATAAACCAACAAACCAAAAAACCAACAAACCAACAAACCAACAAACCAACAAACCAACAAACCAACAAGCCAACAAGCCAACAAACCAACATACCAACAACCAACAAGCCAACAAACCAACAAGCCAACAAACCAACAAACCAACAAACCAAGTAACCAACAAACCAACAAACCAGCAAACCAACAAACCAACAAACCAACAAACCAACAAACCAACAAGCCAACAAACCAACAAACAAATAAACCAACAAACCAAAAAACCAACAAACCAACAAACCAACAAACCAACAAACCAACAAGCCAACAAGCCAACAAACCAACAAACCAACAAACCAACAAGCCAACAAACCAACAAGCCAACAAACCAACAAGCCAACAAACCAACAAACCAACAAACCAAGTAACCAACAAACCAACAAACCATCAAACCAACAAGCCAACAAACCAACAAGCCAACAATCCAACAAACCAACAAACCAACAAAGCAACAAACCAAAAAACCAACAAACCAAAAAACCAACAAACCAACAAACCATCAAACGAAAAAAGCAACAAGCCAACAAGCCAACAAGCCAACAAACCAACAAACCAACAAGCCAACAAACCAACAAACCAACAAGCCAACCAGCCAGCAAACCAACAAACCAACAAGCCAACAAACCAACAAACCAACAAGCCAACAAACCAACAAACCAAAAAACCAACAAACCAACAAGCCAACAAGCCAACAAGACAACAAACCAACAAACCAACAAGCCAACAAACCAACAAACCAACAAACCAACAAACCAATAAACCAACAAACCAACAAACCAACAAACCAACAAACCAACAAGCCAACAAGCCAACAATCCAGCAAACCAACAAACCAATAAGCCAACAAACAAATAAACCAACAAACCAACAAACCAACAAACCAACAAACCAACAAGCCAACAAGCCAACAAACCAACAAACCAACAAGCCAACAAGCCAACAAACCAACAAGCCAACAAACCAACAAACCAACAAGCCAACAAGCCAACAAACCAACAAACCAACAAGCCAACAAACCAAGTAACCAACAAACCAACAAACCATCAAACGAACAAAGCGACAAACCAACAAACCAACAAACCAACAAACCAACAAACCAACAAGCCAACAAACCAACAAACAAATAAACTAACAAACCAAAAAAAAAACAAACCAACAAACCAACAAACCAACAAACCAACAAGCCAACAAACCAACAAGCCAACAAGCCAACAAACCAACAAACCAACAAACCAACAAGCCAACAAACCAACAAGCCAACAAACCAACAAACCAACAAACCAAGTAACCAACAAACCAACAAACCATCAAACGAGCAAAGCAACAAACCAACAAGCCAACAAGCAAACAAACCAACAAACCAAGTAACCAAAAAGCCAACAAACTAACAAACCAACAAGCCAACAAACCAACAAGCCAACAAGCCAACAAACCAACAAACCAACAAAGCAACAAACCAAAAACCAACAAACCAAAAAACCAACAAACCAACAAACCATCAAACGAACAAAGCAACAAGCCAACAAGCCAACAAGCCAACAAACCAACAAACCAACAAGCCAACAAACCAACAAACCAACAAGCCAACAAGCAAACAAACCAACAAACCAACTAACCAACAAGCCAACAAACCAACAAACCAACAAGCCAACAAACCAACAAACCAACAAACCAACAAACCAACAAACCAACAAGCCAACAAGCAAACAAACCAACAAACCAACAAGCCAACAAACCAACAAACCAACAAACCAACAAACCAAAAAACCAACAAACCAACAAACCAACAAACCAACAAGCCAACAAGCCAACAAACCAACAAACCAACAAGCCAACAAACCAACAAACAAATAAACCAACAAACCAACAAACCAACAAACCAACAAGCCAACAAGCCAACAAACCAACAAACCAACAAGCCAACAAGCCAACAAACCAACAAACCAACAAGCCAACAAACCAACAAACCAACAAGCCAACAAGCCAACAAACCAACAAGCCAACAAACCAAGTAACCAGCAAACCAACAAACCATCAAACGAACAAAGCAACAAACCAACAAGCCAACAAGCCAACAAACCAACAAACCAAGTAACCAAAAAGCCAACAAACTAACAAACCAACAAGCCAACAAACCAACAAGCCAACAAACCAACAAGCCAACAAACCAACAAACCAACAAACCAACAAACCACAAGCCAACAAACCAACAAACAAATAAACCAACAAACCAAAAAACCAACAAACCAACAAACCAACAAACCAACAAACCAACAAACCAACAAACCAACAAACAAATAAACCAACAAACCAACAAACCAACAAACCAAAAAACCAACAAGCCAACAAGCCAACAAACCAACAAACCAACAAGCCAACAAGCCAACAAACCAACAAACCAACAAACCAAGTAACCAAAAAGCCAACAAACTAACAAACCAACAAGCCAACAAACCAACAAGCCAACAAACCAACAAGCCAACAAACCAACAAACCAACAAACCAACAAACCACAAGCCAACAAACCAACAAACAAATAAACCAACAAACCAACAAACCAACAAACCAACAAACCAACAAACCAACAAACCAACAAACCAACAAACCAACAAGCCAACAAGGCAACAAACCAACAAACCAACAAACCAACGAGCCAACAAACCAACAAGCCAACAAACCAACAAACCAACAAACCAAGTAACCAAAAAGCCAACACACCAACAAGCCAACAAACCAACAAACCAACAAGCCAACAAACCAACAAACCAACAAACCAACAAGCCAACGAACCAACAAGCCAACAAACCAACAAGCCAACAAACCAACAAATGAACAAGCCAACAAGCCAACAAACTAACAAACCAAAAAACTAACAAACCAACAAACGAACTAACCAACAAACCAACAAGCCAACAAGCCAACAAACCAACAAACCAACAAGCCAACAAGCCAACAAACCAGCAAACCAACAAACCAAAAAGCCAACAAACCAACAAACCAACAAACCAACAAACCAACAAGCCAACAAACCAACAAACAAATAAACCAACAAACCAAAAAAACCAACAAACCAACAAGCCAACAAGCCAACAAACCAACAAGCCAACAAACAAACAAGCCAACAAACCAACAAACCAACAAACCAACAAACCAACAAGCCAACAAACCAACAAACAAATAAACCAACAAACCAAAAAACCAAAAAACCAACAAACCAACAAACCAACAAACCAACAAACCAACAAACCAACAAACCAACAAGCCAACAAGCCAACAAACCAACAAACCAACAAACCAACAAGCCAACAAACCAACAAACAAATAAACCAACAAACCAAAAAAACCAACAAACCAACAAGCCCACAAGCCAACAAACCAACAAGCCAACAAACAGACAAGCCAACAAACAAACAAACCAACAAACCAACAAACCAACAAGCCAACAAACCAACAAACAAATAAACCAACAAACCAAAAAACCAAAAAAACAACAAACCAACAAACCAACAAACCAACAAACCAACAAACCAACAAACCAACAAGCCAACAAGCCAACAAACCAACAAACCAACAAACCAACAAACCAACAAACCAACAAACCAACAAACCAACAAACCAACAAACCAACAAACCAACAAGCCAACAAGCCAACAAACCAACAAACCAACAAACCAACAAGCCAACAAACCAACAAGCCAACAAACAAACAAACCAACAAACCAAGTAACCAACAAGCCAACAAGCCAACAAACCAACAAACCAACAAACCAAGTAACCAAAAAGCCAACAAACCAACAAACCAACAAGCCAACAAGCCAACAAACCAACAAACCAACAAGCCAACAACCCAACAAACCAACAAACCAACAAACCAAGTATCCAAAAAGCCAACAAACTAACAAACCAACAAGCCAACAAACCAACAAGCCAACAAACCAACAAGCCAACAAACCAACAAACCAACAAACCAACAAACCACAAGCCAACAAACCAACAAACAAATAAACCAACAAACCAAAAAACCAACAAACCAACAAACCAACAAACCAACAAACCAACAAACCAACAAACCAACAAGCCAACAAGGCAACAAACCAACAAACCAACAAACCAACGAGCCAACAAACCAACAAGCCAACAAACCAACAAACCAACAAACCAAGTAACCAAAAAGCCAACACACAAACAAGCCAACAAACCAACAAACCAACAAGCCAACAAACCAACAAACCAACAAACCAACAAGCCAACGAACCAACAAGCCAACAAACCAACAAGCCAACAAACCAACAAACGAACAAGCCAACAAGCCAACAAACTAACAAACCAAAAAACTAACAAACCAACAAACGAACTAACCAACAAACCAACAAGCCAACAAGCCAACAAACCAACAAACCAACAAGCCAACAAGCCAACAAACCAGCAAACCAACAAACCAAAAAGCCAACAAACCAACACACCAACAAACCAACAAACCAACAAGCCAACAAACCAACAAACAAATAAACCAACAAACCAAAAAAACCAACAAACCAACAAGCCAACAAGCCAACAAACCAGCAATCCAACAAACAAACAAGCCAACAAACCAACAAACCAACAAACCAACAAACCAACAAGCCAACAAACCAACAAACAAATAAACCAACAAACCAAAAAACCAAAAAACCAACAAACCAACAAACCAACAAACCAACAAACCAACAAACCAACAAACCAACAAACCAACAAGCCAACAAGCCAACAAACCAACAAACCAACAAACCAACAAGCCAACAAACCAACAAACCAACAAACAAATAAACCAACAAACCAAAAAAAACCAACAAACCAACAAGCCAACAAGCCAACAAACCAACAAGCCAACAAACAAACAAGCCAACAAACAAACAAACCAACAAACCAACAAACCAACAAACCAACAAGCCAACAAACCAACAAACAAATAAACCAACAAACCAAAAAACCAAAAAACCAACAAACCAACAAACCAACAAACCAACAAACCAACAAACCAACAAACCAACAAACCAACAAGCCAACAAGCCAACAAACCAATAAACCAACAAACCAACAAACCAACAAACCAACAAACCAACAAACCAACAAACCAACAAACCAACAAACCAACAAGCCAACAAGCCAACAAACCAACAAACCAACAAACCAACAAGCCAACAAACCAACAAGCCAACAAACAAACAAACCAACAAACCAAGTAACCAACAAATCAACAAACCATCAAACGAACAAAGCAACAAACCAACAAGCCAACAAACCAACAAACCAAGTAACCAAAAAGGCAACAAACTAACAAATCAATAAGCCAACAAACCAACAAGCCAACAAGCCAACAAACCAACAAACCAACAAAGCAACAAACCAAAAATCCAACAAACCAAAAAACCAACAAACCAACAAACCATCAAACGAACAAAGCAACTAGCCAACAAGCCAACAAACCAACAAACCAACAAGCCAACAAACCAACAAACCAACAAGCCAACAAGCCAACAAGCCAACAAACCAACAAACCAACAAACCAACAAGCCAACAAACCAACAAGCCAACAAACCAACAAACCAACAAACCAACAAACCAACAAGCCAACAAGCCAACAAACCAACAAACCAACAAGCCAACAAACCAACAAACCAACAAACCAACAAACCAACAAACCAACAAACCAACAAACCAACAAACCAACAAACCAACAAGCCAACAAGCCAACAAGCCAACAAGCCAACAAACCAACAAACCAACGAGCCAACAAACCAACAAACAAATAAACCAACAAACCAACAAACCAACAAAACAACAAGCCAACAAGCCAACAAACCAACAAACCAACAAGCTAACAAGCCAACAAACCAACAAGCCAACAAACCAACAAACCAACAAGCCAACAAGCCAACAAACCAACAAACCAACAAGCCAACAAACCAAGTAACCAACAAACCAACAAACCATCAAACGAACAAAGCAACAAACCAACAAGCCAACAAGCCAACAAACCAACAAACCAAGTAACCAAAAAGCCAACAAACTAACAAACCAACAAGCCAACAAACCAACAAGCCAACAAGCCAACAAACCAACAAACCAACAAAGCAACAAACCAAAAAACCAACAAACCAAAAAACTAACAAACCAACAAACCATCAAACGAACAAAGCAACAAGCCAACAAGCCAACAAACCAACAAACCAACAAGCCAACAAACCAACAAACCAACAAGCCAACAAGCCAACAAACCAACAAACCAACAAACCAACAAACCAACAAGCCAACAAACCAAGAAACCGACAAGCCAACAAACCAACAAGCCAACAAGCCAACAAACCAACAAACCAACAAGCCAACAAGCCAACAAACCAACAAACCAACAAGCCAACAAACCAACAAACTAAGTAACAAACAAGCCAACAAACCAACAAACGAACAAGCCAACAAGCCAACAAACCAACAAACCAACAAGCCAACAAACCAACAAACCAACAAAGCAAAAAAGCAACAAACCAACAAACCAACAAATCAACAAACCAACAAGACAACAAACCAACAAACAAACAAACCAACAAGCCAACAAACCAACAAGCCAACAAACCAACAAACCAACAAACCAAGTAACCAAAAAGCCAACAAACTAACAAACCAACAAGCCAACAAGCCAACAAACCAAAAAACCAACAAAGCAACAAGCCAACAAGCCAACAAGCCAACAAGCCAACAAACCAACAAACCAACAAGCCAACAAAACAACAAACCAACAAGCCAACAAACCAACAAACAAATAAACCAACAAACCAACAAACCAACAAGCCAACAAGCCAACAAACCAACAAACTAACAAACCAACAAACGAACTAACCAACAAACCAACAATCCAACAACCCAACAAACCAACAAACCAACAAACCAACAAACTAAGTAACCAACAAGCCAACAAACCAACAAACCAACAAGCAAACAAACCTACAAACTAACAAACCAACAAGCCAATAAACCAACAAGCCAACAAGCCAACAAACCAACAAACCAACAAGCCAACAGACCAACAAACCAACAAACCAACAAGCCAACAAACCAACAAACAAATAAACCAAGAAACCAACAAACCAACAAACCAACAAACCAACAAACAAATAAACCAACAAACCAACAAACCAACAAACCAACAAACCAACAAACCAACAAACCAACAAACCAACAAACCAACAAACCAACAAACCAACAAACCAATTAACCAACAAACCAACAAACAAACAAACCAACAAACCAACAAACCAACAAACCAACAAACCAACAAACCAACAAACCAACAAACCTACAAACCAACAAACAAATAAACCAACAAACCAACAAACCAACAAACCAACAAACCAACAAACCAACAAACCAACAAGCCAACAAGCCAACAAACCGTCAAACCAACAAGCCAACATACCAACAAACCAACAAACCAACATGCCAACAAACCAACAAGCCAACAAACCAACAAACCAAGTAACCAACAAACCAACAAACCAAGAAGCCAACAAGCCAACAAACCAACAAACCAACAAACCAACAAACTAACAAGCCAACAAACAAACAAACCAACAAACCAACAAACCAACAAACCAACAAACCAACAAGCCAACAAACCAACAAACAAATAAACCAACAAACCAAAAAACCAACAAACCAACAAGCCAACAAGCCAACAAACGAACAAACTAACAAACCAACAAACGAACTAACCAACAAGCCAACAAGCCAATAAGCCAACAAACCAACAAACCAACAAACTAAGTAACCAACAAGCCAACAAGCCAACAAACCAACAAACCAACAAGCCAACAAGCCAACAAACCAACAAACCAACAAGCTTACAAACCAACAAACCAACAAGCCAACAAGCCAACAAGCCAACAAACCAACAAACCAACAAACCAACAAACCAACAAACCATCAAACGAACAAAGCAACTAGCCAACAAGCCAACAAACCAACAAACCAACAAGCCAACAAACCAACAAACCAACAAGCCAACAAGCCAACAAGCCAACAAACCAACAAACCAACAAACCAACAAGCCAACAAACCAACAAGCCAACAAACCAACAAACCAACAAACCAACAAACCAACAAGCCAACAAGCCAACAAACCAACAAACCAACAAGCCAACAAACCAACAAACCAACAAACCAACAAACCAACAAACCAACAAACCAACAAACCAACAAACCAACAAACCAACAAGCCAACAAGCCAACAAGCCAACAAACCAACAAACCAACGAGCCAACAAACCAACAAACAAATAAACCAACAAACCAACAAACCAACAAAACAACAAGCCAACAAGCCAACAAACCAACAAACCAACAAGCTAACAAGCCAACAAACCAACAAGCCAACAAACCAACAAACCAACAAGCCAACAAGCCAACAAACCAACAAACCAACAAGCCAACAAACCAAGTAACCAACAAACCAACAAACCATCAAACGAACAAAGCAACAAACCAACAAGCCAACAAGCCAACAAACCAACAAACCAAGTAACCAAAAAGCCAACAAACTAACAAACCAACAAGCCAACAAACCAACAAGCCAACAAGCCAACAAACCAACAAACCAACAAAGCAACAAACCAAAAAACCAACAAACCAAAAAACTAACAAACCAACAAACCATCAAACGAACAAAGCAACAAGCCAACAAGCCAACAAACCAACAAACCAACAAGCCAACAAACCAACAAACCAACAAGCCAACAAGCCAACAAACCAACAAACCAACAAACAAACAAACCAACAAGCCAACAAACCAAGAAACCGACAAGCCAACAAACCAACAAGCCAACAAGCCAACAAACCAACAAACCAACAAGCCAACAAGCCAACAAACCAACAAACCAACAAGCCAACAAACCAACAAACTAAGTAACAAACAAGCCAACAAACCAACAAACGAACAAGCCAACAAGCCAACAAACCAACAAACCAACAAGCCAACAAACCAACAAACCAACAAAGCAAAAAAGCAACAAACCAACAAACCAACAAATCAACAAACCAACAAGACAACAAACCAACAAACAAACAAACCAACAAGCCAACAAACCAACAAGCCAACAAACCAACAAACCAACAAACCAAGTAACCAAAAAGCCAACAAACTAACAAACCAACAAGCCAACAAGCCAACAAACCAAAAAACCAACAAAGCAACAAGCCAACAAGCCAACAAGCCAACAAGCCAACAAACCAACAAACCAACAAGCCAACAAAACAACAAACCAACAAGCCAACAAACCAACAAACAAATAAACCAACAAACCAACAAACCAACAAGCCAACAAGCCAACAAACCAACAAACTAACAAACCAACAAACGAACTAACCAACAAACCAACAATCCAACAACCCAACAAACCAACAAACCAACAAACCAACAAACTAAGTAACCAACAAGCCAACAAACCAACAAACCAACAAGCAAACAAACCTACAAACTAACAAACCAACAAGCCAATAAACCAACAAGCCAACAAGCCAACAAACCAACAAACCAACAAGCCAACAGACCAACAAACCAACAAACCAACAAGCCAACAAACCAACAAACAAATAAACCAAGAAACCAACAAACCAACAAACCAACAAACCAACAAACAAATAAACCAACAAACCAACAAACCAACAAACCAACAAACCAACAAACCAACAAACCAACAAACCAACAAACCAACAAACCAACAAACCAACAAACCAATTAACCAACAAACCAACAAACAAACAAACCAACAAACCAACAAACCAACAAACCAACAAACCAACAAACCAACAAACCAACAAACCTACAAACCAACAAACAAATAAACCAACAAACCAACAAACCAACAAACCAACAAACCAACAAACCAACAAACCAACAAGCCAACAAGCCAACAAACCAACAAACCAACAAGCCAACATACCAACAAACCAACAAACCAACATGCCAACAAACCAACAAGCCAACAAACCAACAAACCAACAAACCAAGTAACCAACAAACCAACAAACCAAGAAGCCAACAAGCCAACAAACCAACAAACCAACAAACCAACAAACTAACAAGCCAACAAACAAACAAACCAACAAACCAACAAACCAACAAACCAACAAACCAACAAGCCAACAAACCAACAAACAAATAAACCAACAAACCAAAAAACCAACAAACCAACAAGCCAACAAGCCAACAAACGAACAAACTAACAAACCAACAAACGAACTAACCAACAAGCCAACAAGCCAATAAGCCAACAAACCAACAAACCAACAAACTAAGTAACCAACAAGCCAACAAGCCAACAAACCAACAAACCAACAAGCCAACAAGCCAACAAACCAACAAACCAACAAGCTTACAAACCAACAAACCAACAAACCAAAAAACCAACAAACCAACAAACCAACAAACCAACAAACCAACAAACCAACAAACCAACAAGCCAACAAGCCAACAAACCAACAAACCAACAAACCAACAAGCCAACAAACCAACATGGCAACAAACCAACAAACCAACAAACCAAGTAACCAAAAAGCCAACAAACTAACAAACCAAAAAGCCAACAAGCGAACAAACCAACTAACAACAAAGCAGCAAGCCAACAAGCCAACAAACCAACAAACCAACAAGCCAACAAACCAACAAACCAACAAGCCAACAAGCCAACAAACCAACAAACCAACAAACCAACAAGCCAACAAACCAACAAACCAACAAGCCAACAAACCAACAAACCAACAAACCAACAAACCAACAAACCAACAAGCCAACAAACCAACAAACCAACAAGCGAACAAACCAACAAACCAACAAACCAACAAGCTAACAAACCAACAAGCCAACAAACCAACAAACCAACAAACCAACAAACCAAGTAACCAAAAAGCCAACAAACTAACAAAACAACAAGCCAACAAGCCAACAAACCTACAAACCAACAAAGCAACAAGCCAACAAGCCAACAAACCAACAAACCAACAAGCCAACAAACCAACAAACCAACAAGCCAACAAGCCAACAAACCAACAAACCAACAAACCAACAAGCCAACAAACCGAAAAACCAAAAAACCAACAAACCAACAAATCAACAAGCCAACAAGCCAACAAGCCAATAAGCCAACAAACCAACAAACCAACAAACCAACAAACTAAGTAACCAACAAGCCAACAAACCAACAAACCAACAAACCAACAAACCAACAAGCCAACGAACCAACAAGCCAACAAATCAACAAAACAACAAACCAACAAGCCAACAAACCAACAAACTAACAAGCCAACAAACCAACAAACAAATAAACCAACATACCAACAAACCAACAAGCCAACAAACCAACAAGCCAACAAACTAACAAACCAACAAACGAACTAACCAACAAACCAAGAAGCCAACAAGCCAACAAACCAACAAACCAACAAACCAACAAACCAACAAACTAAGTTACCAACAAGCCAACAAATCAACAAACCAACAAGCCAACAAGCCAACAAACCAACAAACCAACAAGCCAACAAACCAACAAACCAACAAACCAACAAACCAAGTAACCAAAAAGCCAACAAACTAACAAACCAACAAGCCAATAAGCCAACAAACCAACAAACCAACAAAGCAACAAGCCAACAAGCCAACAAACCAACAAACCAACAAACCAACAAGCCAACAAGGCAACAAGCCAACAAACCACCAAACCAACAAGCCAACAAGCCAACAAACCAACAAACCAAGAAACCAAGTAACCAACACGCCAACAAACTAACAAACCAACAAACCAACAAACCAACAAGCCAACAAACCAACAAACCAACAAAACAATAAGCCAACAAGCCAACAAGCCAACAAACCAACAAACCAACAAGCAAACAAACCAACAAACCAACAAGCCAACAAGCCAACAAACCAACAAACCAACAAACCAACAAGCCAACACACCAACAAACCAACAAACCAACAAACCAACCAGCCAACAAGCCAACAAACGAACAAACCAACAAACCAACAAACCAACACACCAACAAACAAACAAACAAACAAACCGACAAACCAAAAAACCAACAAACCGACAAACGAACATACCAACAAACCAACAAACCAACAAACCAACAAACCAAAAAACCAACAAACCAAAACACCAACAAGCCAACAAACCAATAAACCAACAAACCAACAAACCAACAAACCTACAAACCAAGAAACCAACAAACCAACAAACCAACAAACCAGCAAACCAACAAGCCAACAAACCAACAAACCAAGTAACCAACAAGCCCACAAACCAACAAACCAACAAGCCAACAAACCAACAAACCAACAAACCAACAAACCAACAAGCCAACAAGCCAACAAACGAACACACCAACAAACCAACAAACCAACAAACCAACAAACCAACAAACCAACAAACATAAAAACCAAGTAACCAACAAGCCTACAGACCAACAAACCAACAAGCCAACAAACCAACAAACCAACAAACCAACAAACCAACAAGCCAACAAGCCAACAAACGAACAAACCGACAAACCAACAAACCAACAAACCAACAAACAAATAAACCAACAAACCGACAAACCAAAAAACCAACAAACCAACAAACGAACAAACCAACAAACCAACAAACCAACAAACCAACAAAACAAAAAACCAACAAACCAAAACACCAACAAGCCAACAAACCAACAAACCAACAAACCAACAAACCAACAAACCAACAAACCTACAAACCAAGAAACCAACAAACCAACAAACCAACAAGCCAACTAACCAGCAAACCAACAAACCAACAAACCAGAAACCAAAAAACCAACAAACCAACAAGCCAACAAACCACAAACCAATTAACCAACAAACCAGCAAACCAAGTAACCAACAAACCAACAAACGCAACAAACAAACAAACCAACAAATCAACAAATTAACAAGCCAACAAGGCAACAAGCCAACAAACCACCAAACCAACAAGCCAACAAGCCAACAAACCAACAAACCAAGAAACCAAGTAACCAACACGCCAACAAACTAACAAACCAACAAACCAACAAACCAACAAGCCAACAAACCAACAAACCAACAAAACAATAAGCCAACAAGCCAACAAGCCAACAAACCAACAAACCAACAAACCAACAAACCAAGTAACCAAAAAGCCAACAAACTAACAAAACAACAAACCAACAAACCAACAAGCCAACAAACCAACAAACCAACAAAACAATAAGCCAACAAGCCAACAAACCAACAAGCCAACAAACCAACAAACTAACAAGCCAACAAACCAACAAACAAATAAACCAACATACCAACAAACCAACAAGCCAACAAACCAACAAGCCAACAAACTAACAAACCAACAAACGAACTAACCAACAAACCAAGAAGCCAACAAGCCAACAAACCAACAAACCAACAAACCAACAAACCAACAAACTAAGTTACCAACAAGCCAACAAATCAACAAACCAACAAGCCAACAAGCCAACAAACCAACAAACCAACAAGCCAACAAACCAACAAACCAACAAACCAACAAACCAAGTAACCAAAAAGCCAACAAACTAACAAAACAACAAGCCAACAAGCCAACAAACCTACAAACCAACAAAGCAACAAGCCAACAAGCCAACAAACCAACAAACCAACAAGCCAACAAACCAACAAACCAACAAGCCAACAAGCCAACAAACCAACAAACCAACAAACCAACAAGCCAACAAACCGAAAAACCAAAAAACCAACAAACCAACAAATCAACAAGCCAACAAGCCAACAAGCCAATAAGCCAACAAACCAACAAACCAACAAACCAACAAACTAAGTAACCAACAAGCCAACAAACCAACAAACCAACAAACCAACAAACCAACAAGCCAACGAACCAACAAGCCAACAAATCAACAAAACAACAAACCAACAAGCCAACAAACCAACAAACTAACAAGCCAACAAACCAACAAACAAATAAACCAACATACCAACAAACCAACAAGCCAACAAACCAACAAGCCAACAAACTAACAAACCAACAAACGAACTAACCAACAAACCAAGAAGCCAACAAGCCAACAAACCAACAAACCAACAAACCAACAAACCAACAAACTAAGTTACCAACAAGCCAACAAATCAACAAACCAACAAGCCAACAAGCCAACAAACCAACAAACCAACAAGCCAACAAACCAACAAACCAACAAACCAACAAACCAAGTAACCAAAAAGCCAACAAACTAACAAACCAACAAGCCAATAAGCCAACAAACCAACAAACCAACAAAGCAACAAGCCAACAAGCCAACAAACCAACAAACCAACAAACCAACAAGCCAACAAGGCAACAAGCCAACAAACCACCAAACCAACAAGCCAACAAGCCAACAAACCAACAAACCAAGAAACCAAGTAACCAACACGCCAACAAACTAACAAACCAACAAACCAACAAACCAACAAGCCAACAAACCAACAAACCAACAAAACAATAAGCCAACAAGCCAACAAGCCAACAAACCAACAAACCAACAAGCAAACAAACCAACAAACCAACAAGCCAACAAGCCAACAAACCAACAAACCAACAAACCAACAAGCCAACACACCAACAAACCAACAAACCAACAAACCAACCAGCCAACAAGCCAACAAACGAACAAACCAACAAACCAACAAACCAACACACCAACAAACAAACAAACAAACAAACCGACAAACCAAAAAACCAACAAACCGACAAACGAACATACCAACAAACCAACAAACCAACAAACCAACAAACCAAAAAACCAACAAACCAAAACACCAACAAGCCAACAAACCAATAAACCAACAAACCAACAAACCAACAAACCTACAAACCAAGAAACCAACAAACCAACAAACCAACAAACCAGCAAACCAACAAGCCAACAAACCAACAAACCAAGTAACCAACAAGCCCACAAACCAACAAACCAACAAGCCAACAAACCAACAAACCAACAAACCAACAAACCAACAAGCCAACAAGCCAACAAACGAACACACCAACAAACCAACAAACCAACAAACCAACAAACCAACAAACCAACAAACATAAAAACCAAGTAACCAACAAGCCTACAGACCAACAAACCAACAAGCCAACAAACCAACAAACCAACAAACCAACAAACCAACAAGCCAACAAGCCAACAAACGAACAAACCGACAAACCAACAAACCAACAAACCAACAAACAAATAAACCAACAAACCGACAAACCAAAAAACCAACAAACCAACAAACGAACAAACCAACAAACCAACAAACCAACAAACCAACAAAACAAAAAACCAACAAACCAAAACACCAACAAGCCAACAAACCAACAAACCAACAAACCAACAAACCAACAAACCAACAAACCTACAAACCAAGAAACCAACAAACCAACAAACCAACAAGCCAACTAACCAGCAAACCAACAAACCAACAAACCAGAAACCAAAAAACCAACAAACCAACAAGCCAACAAACCACAAACCAATTAACCAACAAACCAGCAAACCAAGTAACCAACAAACCAACAAACGCAACAAACAAACAAACCAACAAATCAACAAATTAACAAACCAACAAACCAACAAGCCAACAAGTCAACAAACCAACAACCCAACAAACGAACAAACCAACAAACCAACAAACCAACCAACAAACCAACAAACCACCAACTAACAAACCAACAAAACAACAAGCCAACAAGCCAACAAGCCAACAAACCAACAAACCAACAAGCAAACAAACCAACAAACCAACAAGCCAACAATCCAACAAACCAACAAACCAACAAACCAACAAGCCAACAAACCAACAAACCAACAAGCCACCAAACCAACAAACCAACAAACCAACAAACCAACAAGCCAACAAGCCAACAAACGAACAAACCAACAAACCAACAAACCAACACACCAACAAACAAATAAACCAACAAACCGACAAACCAAAAAACCAACAAACCAACAAACGAACATACCAACAAACCAACAAACCAACAAACCAACAAACCAAAAAACCAACACACCAAAACACCAACAAGCCAACAAACCAACAAACCAGCAAACCAACAAGCCAACAAACCAACAAACCAAGTAACCAACAAGCCCACAAACCAACAAACCAACAAGCCAACAAACCAACAAACCAACAAACCAACAAACCAACAAGCCAACAAGTCAATAAACCAACAAGCCAACAAACGAACAAACTAATAAACCAACAAACCAACAAACCAACAAACCAGGAAACCAACAAACAAACAAACCAACAAACCAACAAACCAACAAACCAACAAACCAACAAACCAACACACCAACAAACAAATAAACCAGCAAACCAACAAACCAACAAACCAAAAAACCAACAAACCAACAAACCTACAAGCCAACAAACCAACAAACCAACAAAGCAACAAGCCAACAAGCCAACAAACCAACAAACCAACAAGCAAACAAACCAACAAACCAACAAGCCAACAAGCCAACAAACCAACAAACCAACAAACCAACAAGCCAACAAACCAACAAACCAACAAGCCCACAAATCAACAAACCAACAAACCAACAAACCAACAAACCAACAAACCAACAAACCAACAAGCCAACAAGCCAACAAGCCAACAAACGAGCAAACCAACAAACCAACAAACAAATAAACCAACAAACCGGCAAACCAAAAAACCAACAAACCAACAAACGAACAAACCAAGAAACCAACAAACCAACAAACCAACAAACCAACAAACCAACAAACCTACAAGTTAAGAAACCAATAAACCAAAAAACCAACAAGCCAACAAACCAGCAAACCAACAAACCAACAAACCAGCAAACCAACAAACCAACAAACCAACAAACCAAGTAACCAACAAGCCAACAAACCAACAAACCAACAAGACAACAAACCAACAAACCAACAAACCAACAAACCAACAAGCCAACAAGCCAACAAACGAACAAACCAACAAACCAACAAACCAACAAACCAACAAACAAATAAACCAACAAACCGACAAACCAAAAAACCAACAAACAAACAAACGAACAAACCAACAAACTAACAAACCAACACACCAACAAACAAACAAACAAACAAACCGACAAACCAAAAAACCAACAAACCAAAACACCAACAAGCCAACAAACCAACAAACCAACAAACCTACAAACAAACAAACCTACAAACCAAGAAACCAACAAACCATCAAACCAACAAGCCAACAAATCAACAAACCAACAAGCCAACAAGCCAACAAACCAACAAACCAACAAGCCAACAAACCAACAAACCAACAAACCAACAAACCAAGTAACCAAAAAGCCAACAAACTAACAAACCAACAAGCCAATAAGCCAACAAACCAACAAACCAACAAAGCAACAAGCCAACAAGCCAACAAACCAACAAACCAACAAACCAACAAGCCAACAAGGCAACAAGCCAACAAACCACCAAACCAACAAGCCAACAAGCCAACAAACCAACAAACCAAGAAACCAAGTAACCAACAAGCCAACAAACTAACAAACCAACAAACCAACAAACCAACAAGCCAACAAACCAACAAACCAACAAAACAACAAGCCAACAAGCCAACAAGCCAACAAACCAACAAACCAACAAGCAAACAAACCAACAAACCAACAAGCCAACAAGCCAACAAACCAACAAACCAACAAACCAACAAGCCAACAAACCAACAAACCAACAAGCAACCAAACCAACAAACCAACAAACCAACAAACCAACAAGCCAACAAGCCATCAAACGAACAAACCAACAAACCAACAAACCAACACACCAACAAACAAACAAACAAACAAATCGACAAACCAAAAAACCAACAAACCAACAAACGAACATACCAACAAACCAACAAACCAACAAACCAACAAACCAAAAAACCAACAAACCAAAACACCTACAAGCCAACAAACCAACAAACCAACAAACCAACAAACCAACAAACCTACAAACCAAGAAACCAACAAACCAACAAACCAACAAACCAGCAAACCAACAAGCCAACAAACCAACAAACCAAGTAACCAACAAGCCCACAAACCAACAAACCAACAAGCCAACAAACCAACAAACCAACAAACCAACAAACCAACAAGCCAACAAGCCAACAAACGGACACACCAACAAACCAACAAACCAACAAACCAACAAACCAACAAACCAACAAACCAACAAACCAACAAACAAAAAAACCAAGTAACCAACAAGCCAACAGACCAACAAACCAACAAGCCAACAAACCAACAAACCAACAAACCAACAAACCAACAAGCCAACAAGCCAACAAACGAACAAACCGACAAACCAACAAACCAACAAACCAACAAACAAATAAACCAACAAACCGACAAACCAAAAAACCAACAAACCAACAAACGAACAAACCAACAAACCAACAAACCAACAAACCAACAAACCAAAAAACCAACAAACCAAAACACCAACAAGCCAACAAACCAACAAACCAACAAACCAACAAACCAACAAACCAACAAACCTACAAACCAAGAAACCAACAAACCAACAAACCAACAAGCCAACAAACCAGCAAACCAACAAACCAACAAACCAGAAACCAAAAAACCAACAAACCAACAAGCCAACAAACCACAAACCAATAAACCAACAAACCAGCAAACCAAGTAACCAACAAACCAACAAACGCAACAAACAAACAAACCAACTAATCAACAAATTAACAAACCAACAAACCAACAAGCCAACAAGTCAACAAACCAACAACCCAACAAACGAACAAACCAACAAACCAACAAACCAACCAACAAACCAACAAACCACCAACTAACAAACCAACAAAACAACAAGCCAACAAGCCAACAAGCCAACAAACCAACAAACCAACAAGCAAACAAACCAACAAACCAACAAGCCAACAAGCCAACAAACCAACAAACCAACAAACCAACAAACCAACAAGCAAACAAACCAACAAACCAACAAGCCAACAAGCCAACAAACCAACAAACCAACAAACCAACAAGCCAACAAACCAACAAACCAACAAGCCACCAAACCAACAAACCAACAAACCAACAAGCCAACAAACGAACAAACCAACAAACCAACAAACCAACAAACCAACAAACAAATAAACCAACAAACCGACAAACCAAAAAACCAACAAACAAACAAACGAACAAACCAACAAACTAACAAACCAACACACCAACAAACAAACAAACAAACAAACCGACAAACCAAAAAACCAACAAACCAAAACACCAACAAGCCAACAAACCAACAAACCAACAAACCTACAAACGAACAAACCTACAAACCAAGAAACCAACAAACCATCAAACCAACAAGCCAACAAATCAACAAACCAACAAGCCAACAAGCCAACAAACCAACAAACCAACAAGCCAACAAACCAACAAACCAACAAACCAACAAACCAAGTAACCAAAAAGCCAACAAACTAACAAACCAACAAGCCAATAAGCCAACAAACCAACAAACCAACAAAGCAACAAGCCAACAAGCCAACAAACCAACAAACCAACAAACCAACAAGCCAACAAGGCAACAAGCCAACAAACCACCAAACCAACAAGCCAACAAGCCAACAAACCAACAAACCAAGAAACCAAGTAACCAACAAGCCAACAAACTAACAAACCAACAAACCAACAAACCAACAAGCCAACAAACCAACAAACCAACAAAACAACAAGCCAACAAGCCAACAAGCCAACAAACCAACAAACCAACAAGCAAACAAACCAACAAACCAACAAGCCAACAAGCCAACAAACCAACAAACCAACAAACCAACAAGCCAACAAACCAACAAACCAACAAGCAACCAAACCAACAAACCAACAAACCAACAAACCAACAAGCCAACAAGCCATCAAACGAACAAACCAACAAACCAACAAACCAACACACCAACAAACAAACAAACAAACAAATCGACAAACCAAAAAACCAACAAACCAACAAACGAACATACCAACAAACCAACAAACCAACAAACCAACAAACCAAAAAACCAACAAACCAAAACACCTACAAGCCAACAAACCAACAAACCAACAAACCAACAAACCAACAAACCTACAAACCAAGAAACCAACAAACCAACAAACCAACAAACCAGCAAACCAACAAGCCAACAAACCAACAAACCAAGTAACCAACAAGCCCACAAACCAACAAACCAACAAGCCAACAAACCAACAAACCAACAAACCAACAAACCAACAAGCCAACAAGCCAACAAACGGACACACCAACAAACCAACAAACCAACAAACCAACAAACCAACAAACCAACAAACCAACAAACCAACAAACCAACAAGCCAACAAACCAACAAACCAACAAGCAACCAAACCAACAAACCAACAAACCAACAAACCAACAAGCCAACAAGCCATCAAACGAACAAACCAACAAACCAACAAACCAACACACCAACAAACAAACAAACAAACAAATCGACAAACCAAAAAACCAACAAACCAACAAACGAACATACCAACAAACCAACAAACCAACAAACCAACAAACCAAAAAACCAACAAACCAAAACACCTACAAGCCAACAAACCAACAAACCAACAAACCAACAAACCAACAAACCTACAAACCAAGAAACCAACAAACCAACAAACCAACAAACCAGCAAACCAACAAACCAACAAACCTACAAACCAAGAAACCAACAAACCAACAAACCAACAAGCCAACTAACCAGCAAACCAACAAACCAACAAACCAGAAACCAAAAAACCAACAAACCAACAAGCCAACAAACCACAAACCAATTAACCAACAAACCAGCAAACCAAGTAACCAACAAACCTACAAACGCAACAAACAAACAAACCAACAAATCAACAAATTAACAAACCAACAAACCAACAAGCCAACAAGTCAACAAACCAACAACCCAACAAACGAACAAACCAACAAACCAACAAACCAACCAACAAACCAACAAACCACCAACTAACAAACCAACAAAACAACAAGCCAACAAGCCAACAAGCCAACAAACCAACAAACCAACAAGCAAACAAACCAACAAACCAACAAGCCAACAATCCAACAAACCAACAAACCAACAAACCAACAAGCCAACAAACCAACAAACCAACAAGCCACCAAACCAACAAACCAACAAACCAACAAACCAACAAGCCAACAAGCCAACAAACGAACAAACCAACAAACCAACAAACCAACACACCAACAAACAAATAAACCAACAAACCGACAAACCAAAAAACCAACAAACCAACAAACGAACATACCAACAAACCAACAAACCAACAAACCAACAAACCAAAAAACCAACACACCAAAACACCAACAAGCCAACAAACCAACAAACCAGCAAACCAACAAGCCAACAAACCAACAAACCAAGTAACCAACAAGCCCACAAACCAACAAACCAACAAGCCAACAAACCAACAAACCAACAAACCAACAAACCAACAAGCCAACAAGTCAATAAACCAACAAGCCAACAAACGAACAAACTAACAAACCAACAAACCAACAAACCAACAAACCAGGAAACCAACAAACAAACAAACCAACAAACCAACAAACCAACAAACCAACAAACCAACAAACCAACACACCAACAAACAAATAAACCAGCAAACCAACAAACCAACAAACCAAAAAACCAACAAACCAACAAACCTACAAGCCAACAAACCAACAAACCAACAAAGCAACAAGCCAACAAACCAACAAACCAACAAACCAACAAGCAAACAAACCAACAAACCAACAAGCCAACAAGCCAACAAACCAACAAACCAACAAACCAACAAGCCAACAAACCAACAAACCAACAAGCCCACAAACCAACAAACCAACAAACCAACAAACCAACAAACCAACAAACCAACAAACCAACAAGCCAACAAGCCAACAAGCCAACAAACGAGCAAACCAACAAACCAACAAACAAATAAACCAACAAACCGGCAAACCAAAAAACCAACAAACCAACAAACGAACAAACCAAGAAACCAACAAACCAACAAACCAACAAACCAACAAACCAACAAACCTACAAGCCAAGAAACCAATAAACCAAAAAACCAACAAGCCAACAAACCAGCAAACCAACAAACCAACAAACCAGCAAACCAACAAACCAACAAACCAACAAACCAAGTAACCAACAAGCCAACAAACCAACAAACCAACAAGACAACAAACCAACAAACCAACAAACCAACAAACCAACAAGCCAACAAGCCAACAAACGAACAAACCAACAAACCAACAAACCAACAAACCAACAAACAAATAAACCAACAAACCGACAAACCAAAAAACCAACAAACAAACAAACGAACAAACCAACAAACTAACAAACCAACACACCAACAAACAAACAAACAAACAAACCGACAAACCAAAAAACCAACAAACCAAAACACCAACAAGCCAACAAACCAACAAACCAACAAACCTACAAACGAACAAACCTACAAACCAAGAAACCAACAAACCATCAAACCAACAAGCCAACAAATCAACAAACCAACAAGCCAACAAGCCAACAAACCAACAAACCAACAAGCCAACAAACCAACAAACCAACAAACCAACAAACCAAGTAACCAAAAAGCCAACAAACTAACAAACCAACAAGCCAATAAGCCAACAAACCAACAAACCAACAAAGCAACAAGCCAACAAGCCAACAAACCAACAAACCAACAAACCAACAAGCCAACAAGGCAACAAGCCAACAAACCACCAAACCAACAAGCCAACAAGCCAACAAACCAACAAACCAAGAAACCAAGTAACCAACAAGCCAACAAACTAACAAACCAACAAACCAACAAACCAACAAGCCAACAAACCAACAAACCAACAAAACAACAAGCCAACAAGCCAACAAGCCAACAAACCAACAAACCAACAAGCAAACAAACCAACAAACCAACAAGCCAACAAGCCAACAAACCAACAAACCAACAAACCAACAAGCCAACAAACCAACAAGCAACCAAACCAACAAACCAACAAACCAACAAACCAACAAGCCAACAAGCCATCAAACGAACAAACCAACAAACCAACAAACCAACACACCAACAAACAAACAAACAAACAAATCGACAAACCAAAAAACCAACAAACCAACAAACGAACATACCAACAAACCAACAAACCAACAAACCAACAAACCAAAAAACCAACAAACCAAAACACCTACAAGCCAACAAACCAACAAACCAACAAACCAACAAACCAACAAACCTACAAACCAAGAAACCAACAAACCAACAAACCAACAAACCAGCAAACCAACAAGCCAACGAACCAACAAACCAAGTAACCAACAAGCCCACAAACCAACAAACCAACAAGCCAACAAACCAACAAACCAACAAACCAACAAACCAACAAGCCAACAAGCCAACAAACGGACACACCAACAAACCAACAAACCAACAAACCAACAAACCAACAAACCAACAAACCAACAAACCAACAAACCAACAAACAAAAAAACCAAGTAACCAACAAGCCAACAGACCAACAAACCAACAAGCCAACAAACCAACAAACCAACAAACCAACAAACCAACAAGCCAACAAGCCAACAAACGAACAAACCGACAAACCAACAAACCAACAAACCAACAAACAAATAAACCAACAAACCGACAAACCAAAAAACCAACAAACCAACAAACGAACAAACCAACAAACCAACAAACCAACAAACCAACAAACCAAAAAACCAACAAACCAAAACACCAACAAGCCAACAAACCAACAAACCAACAAACCAACAAACCAACAAACCAACAAACCTACAAACCAAGAAACCAACAAACCAACAAACCAACAAGCCAACAAACCAGCAAACCAACAAACCAACAAACCAGAAACCAAAAAACCAACAAACCAACAAGCCAACAAACCACAAACCAATAAACCAACAAACCAGCAAACCAAGTAACCAACAAACCAACAAACGCAACAAACAAACAAACCAACAAATCAACAAATTAACAAACCAACAAACCAACAAGCCAACAAGTCAACAAACCAACAACCCAACAAACGAACAAACCAACAAACCAACAAACCAACCAACAAACCAACAAACCACCAACTAACAAACCAACAAAACAACAAGCCAACAAGCCAACAAGCCAACAAACCAACAAACCAACAAGCAAACAAACCAACAAACCAACAAGCCAACAAGCCAATAAACCAACAAACCAACAAACCAACAAGCCAACAAACCAACAAACCAACAAGCCACCAAACCAACAAACCAACAAACCAACAAACCAACAAGCCAACAAGCCAACAAACGAACAAACCAACAAACCAACAAACCAACACACCAACAAACAAATAAACCAACAAACCGACAAACCAAAAAACCAACAAACCAACAAACGAACATACCAACAAACCAACAAACCTAAAAGCCAAGAAACCAATAAACCAAAAAACCAACAAGCCAACAAACCAGCAAACCAACAAACCAACAAACCAGCAAACCAACAAACCAACAAACCAACAAACCAAGTAACCAACAAGCCAACAAACCAACAAACCAACAAGACAACAAACCAACAAACCAACAAACCAACAAACCAACAAGCCAACAAGCCAACAAACGAACAAACGAACAAACCAACAAACCAACAAACCAACAAACAAATAAACCAACAAACCGACAAACCAAAAAACCAACAAACAAACAAACGAACAAACCAACAAACTAACAAACCAACAAACCAACAAACCAAAAAACCAACAAACCAAAACACCAACAAGCCAACAAACCAACAAACCAACAAACCTACAAACGAACAAACCTACAAACCAAGAAACCAACAAACCAACAAACCAACAAGCCAACAAACCAGCAAACCAACAAACCAACAGACCAGCAAACCAAAAAACCAACAAACCAACAAACCAACAAACCAACAAACCCACAAACCAATAAACCAATAAACCAACAAACCAAGTAACTAACAAACGAACAAACCAACAAACCAACAAACCAACCAACAAACCAACAAACCAACAAACCAACAAACCAACAAACCAACAAACCAACAAACCAACAAACCAACAAACCAACAAACCAACAAATCAACAAACCAACAAACCAGGAAACCAACAAACCAACAAACCAACAAGCAAACAAACCAACAAACTAACAAACCAACAAGCCAATAAACCAACAAGCCAACAAGCCAACAAACCAACAAACCAACAAGCCAACAAACCAACAAACCAACAAACCAACAAGCCAACAAACCAACAAACAAATAAACCAAGAAACCAACAAACCAACAAACCAACAAACCAACAAACAAATAAACCAACAAACCAACAAACCAACAAACCAACAAACCAACAAACCAACAAACCAACAAACCAACAAACCAACAAACCAACAAACCAACAAACCAACAAACCAATTAACCAACAAACGAACAAACCAACAAACCAACAAACCAACAAACCAACAAACCAACAAACCAACAAACCTACAAACCAACAAACAAATAAACCAACAAACCAACAAACCAACAAATCAACAAACCAACAAACCAACAAACCAACAAACCAACAAACCAACAAACCAACAAGCCAACAAGCCAACAAACCAACAAACCGACAAGCCAACATACCAACAAACCAACAAACCAACATGCCAACAAACCAACCAGCCAACAAACCAACAAACCAACAAACCAAGTAACCAACAAACCAACAAACCAACAAACCAACAAGCCAACAAACCAACAAACAAATAAACCAACAAACCAAAAAACCAACAAACCAACAAGCCAACAAGCCAACAAACGAACAAACTAACAAACCAACAAACGAACTAACCAACAAACCAACAAGCCAACAAGCCAACAAACCAACAAACCAACAAACCAACAAACTAAGTAACCAACAAGCCCACAAACCAACAAACCAACCAGCCAACAAGCCAACAAACCAACAAACCAACAAGCCAACAAACCAACAAACCAACAAACCAAAAAACCAACAAACCAACAAACCAACAAACCAACAAACCAACAATCCAACAAACCAACAAGCCAACAAACCAACAAACCAACAAACCAAGTAACCAAAAAGCCAACAAACTAACAAACCAAAAAGCCAACAAGCCAACAAACCAACAAACCAACAAAGCAACAAGCCAACAAGCCAACAAACCAACAAACCAACAAGCCAACAAACCAACAAACCAACAAGCCAACAAGCCAACAAACCAACAAACCAACAAACCAACAAGCCAACAAACCAAAAAACCAACAAGCCAACAAACCAACAAACCAACAAACCAACAAACCAACAAGCCAACAAACCAACAAACCAACAAGCGAACAAACCAACAAACCAACAAACCAACAAGCCAACAAACCAACAAGCCAACAAACCAACAAACCAACAAACCAAGTAACCAAAAAGCCAACAAACTAACAAAACAACAAGCCAACAAGCCAACAAACCAACAAACCAACACAGCAACAAGCCAACAAGCCAACAAACCAACAAACCGACAAGCCAACAAACCAACAAACCAACAAGCCAACAAGCCAACAAACCAACAAACCAACAAACCAACAAGCCAACAAACCAAAAAACCAAAAAACCAACAAACCAACAAATCAACAAGCCAACAAGCCAACAAGCCAACAAACCAACAAACCAACAAACCAACAAACTAAGTAACCAACAAGCCGACAAACTAACAAACCACCAAACCAACAAACCAACAAGCCAACGAACCAACAAGCCAACAAATCAACAAACCAACAAACCAACAAGCCAACAAACCAACAAACTTACAAGCCAACAAACCAACAAACAAATAAACCAACATACCAACAAACCAACAAGCCAACAAACCAACAAGCCAACAAACTAACAAACCAACAAACGAACTAACCAACAAACCAAGAAACCAACAAGCCAACAAACCAACAAACCAACAAACCAACAAACCAACAAACTAAGTTACCAACAAGGCAACAAATCAACAAACCAACAAACCAACAAGCCAACAAACCAACAAACCAACAAGCCAACAAACCAACAAACCAACAAACCAACAAACCAAGTAACCAAAAAGCCAACAAACTAACAAACCAACAAGCCAATAAGCCAACAAACCAACAAACCAACAAACCAACAAACCAACAAACCAACAAACAAATAAACCAACAAACCAACAAACCAACAAACCAACAAACCAAAAAACCAACAAACCAACAAACCAACAAGCCAACAAACCAACAAACCAACAAAGCAACAAGCCAACGAGCCAACAAACCAACAAACCAACAAGCAAACAAACCAACAAACCAACAAGCCAACAACCCAACAAACCAACAAACCAACAAACCAACAAACCAACAAACAAATAAACCAACAAACCGACAAACCAAAAAACCAACAAACAAACAAACGAACAAACCAACAAACTAACAAACCAACAAACCAACAAACCAAAAAACCAACAAACCAAAACACCAACAAGCCAACAAACCAACAAACCAACAAACCTACAAACGAACAAACCTACAAACCAAGAAACCAACAAACCAACAAACCAACAAACCAACAAACCAACAAACAAATAAACCAACAAACCAACAAACCAACAAACCAACAAACCAACAAACCAACAAACCAACAAACCAACAAACCAACAAACCAACAAACCAACAAACCAACAAAGCAACAAACCAATTAACCAACAAACGAACAAACCAACAAACCAACAAACCAACAAACCAACAAACCAACAAACCAACAAACCTACAAACCAACAAACAAATAAACCAACAAACCAACAAACCAACAAATCAACAAACCAACAAACCAACAAACCAACAAACCAACAAACCAACAAACCAACAAGCCAACAAGCCAACAAACCAACAAACCGACAAGCCAACATACCAACAAACCAACAAACCAACATGCCAACAAACCAACCAGCCAACAAACCAACAAACCAACAAACCAAGTAACCAACAAACCAACAAACCAACAAACCAACAAGCCAACAAACCAACAAACAAATAAACCAACAAACCAAAAAACCAACAAACCAACAAGCCAACAAGCCAACAAACGAACAAACTAACAAACCAACAAACGAACTAACCAACAAACCAACAAGCCAACAAGCCAACAAACCAACAAACCAACAAACCAACAAACTAAGTAACCAACAAGCCCACAAACCAACAAACCAACCAGCCAACAAGTCAACAAACCAACAAACCAACAAACCAACAAACCAACAAGCCAACAAACCAACAAACCAACAAACCAAAAAACCAACAAACCAACAAACCAACAAACCAACAAACCAACAAACCAACAAGCCAACAAGCCAACAAACCAACAAACCAACAAACCAACAAACCAACAATCCAACAAACCAACAAGCCAACAAACCAACAAACCAACAAACCAAGTAACCAAAAAGCCAACAAACTAACAAACCAAAAAGCCAACAAGCCAACAAACCAACAAACCAACAAAGCAACAAGCCAACAAGCCAACAAACCAACAAACCAACAAGCCAACAAACCAACAAACCAACAAGCCAACAAGCCAACAAACCAACAAACCAACAAACCAACAAGCCAACAAACCAAAAAACCAACAAGCCAACAAACCAACAAACCAACAAACCAACAAACCAACAAGCCAACAAACCAACAAACCAACAAGCGAACAAACCAACAAACCAACAAACCAACAAGCCAACAAACCAACAAGCCAACAAACCAACAAACCAACAAAGCAAGTAACCAAAAAGCCAACAAACTAACAAAACAACAAGCCAACAAGCCAACAAACCAACAAACCAACACAGCAACAAGCCAACAAGCCAACAAACCAACAAACCGACAAGCCAACAAACCAACAAACCAACAAGCCAACAAGCCAACAAACCAACAAACCAACAAACCAACAAGCCAACAAACCAAAAAACCAAAAAACCAACAAACCAACAAATCAACAAGCCAACAAGCCAACAAGCCAACAAGCCAACAAACCAACAAACCAACAAACCAACAAACTAAGTAACCAACAAGCCGACAAACTAACAAACCAACAAACCAACAAACCAACAAGCCAACGAACCAACAAGCCAACAAATCAACAAACCAACAAACCAACAAGCCAACAAACCAACAAACTTACAAGCCAACAAACCAACAAACAAATAAACCAACATACCAACAAACCAACAAGCCAACAAACCAACAAGCCAACAAACTAACAAACCAACAAACCAAGAAACCAACAAGCCAACAAACCAACAAACCAACAAACCAACAAACCAACAAACTAAGTTACCAACAAGGCAACAAATCAACAAACCAACAAGCCAACAAGCCAACAAACCAACAAACCAACAAGCCAACAAACCAACAAACCAACAAACCAACAAACCAAGTAACCAAAAAGCCAACAAACTAACAAACCAACAAGCCAATAAGCCAACAAACCAACAAACCAACAAACCAACAAACCAACAAACCAACAAACCAACAAACAAATAAACCAACAAACCAACAAACCAACAAACCAACAAACCAAAAAACCAACAAACCAACAAACCAACAAACCAACAAGCCAACAAACCAACAAACCAACAAAGCAACAAGCCAACGACCCAACAAACCAACAAACCAACAAGCAAACAAACCAACAAACCAACAAGCCAACAACCCAACAAACCAACAAACCAACAAACCAACAAACCAACAAACAAATAAACCAACAAACCGACAAACCAAAAAACCAACAAACAAACAAACGAACAAACCAACAAACTAACAAACCAACAAACCAATAAACCAAAAAACCAACAAACCAAAACACCAACAAGCCAACAAACCAACAAACCAACAAACCTACAAACGAACAAACCTACAAACCAAGAAACCAACAAACCAACAAACCAACAAGCCAACAAACCAGCAAACCAACAAACCAACAAACCAGCAAACCAAAAAACCAACAAACCAACAAACCAACAAGCCAACAAACCAACAAACCAATAAACCAATAAACCAACAAACCAAGTAACCAACAAACCAACTAACGAACAAACCAACAAACAAACAAACCAACAAACCAACAAACCAACAAACCAACAAACCAACAAGCCAACAAGTCAACAAACCAACAAGCCAACAAGCCAACAAGCCAACAAACCAACAAACTAACAAGCCAACAAACCAACAAACAAATAAACCAACATACCAACAAACCAACAAGCCAACAAACCAACAAGCCAACAAACTAACAAACCAACAAACGAACTAACCAACAAACCAAGAAGCCAACAAGCCAACAAACCAACAAACCAACAAACCAACAAACCAACAAACCAACAAACCAACAAACTAAGTTACCAACAAGGCAACAAATCAACAAACCAACAAGCCAACAAGCCAACAAACCAACAAACCAACAAGCCAACAAACCAACAAACCAACAAACCAACAAACCAAGTAACCAAAAAGCCAACAAACTAACAAACCAACAAGCCAATAAGCCAACAAACCAACAAACCAACAAAGCAAAAAGCCAACAAGCCAACAAACCAACAAACCAACAAACCAACAAGCCAACAAGGCAACGAACCAACAAACCACCAAACCAACAAGCCAACAAGCCAACAAACCAACAAACCAACAGGCCAACAAACCAACAAAACAACAAGCCAACAAGCCAACAAACCAACAAACTAACAAACCAAGAAGCCAACAAACCAACAACCCAACAAGCCAACAAACCAACAAACCAAGTAACCAACAAGCCAACAAACTAACAAACCAACAAACCAACAAACCAACAAGCCAACAAACCAACAAACCAACAAAACAACAAGCCAACAAGCCAACAAGCCAACAAGTAAACAAACCACCAAACCAACAAGCCAACAAGCCAACAAACCAACAAACCAACAAACCAACAAGCCAACAAACCAACAAACGAACAAGCCACCAAACCAACAAACCAACAAACCAACAAACAAACAAGCCAACAAGCCAACAAACGAACAAACCAACAAACCAACAAACCAACACACCAACAAACATATAAACCAACAAACCGACAAACCAAAAAACCAACAAACCAAAACACCAACAAGCCAACAAACCAACAAAACAACAAACCAACAAACCAACAAACCAACAAACCTACAAACCAAGAAACCAACAAACCAACAAACCAACAAACCAGCAAACCAACAAGCCAACAAAACAACAAACCAAGTAACCAACAAGCCAACAAACCAACAAACCAACAAGCCAACAAACCAACAAACCAACAAACCAACAAACCAACAAGCCAACAAGCCAACAAACGAACACACCAACAAACCAACAAACCAACAAACCAACAAACCAACAAACCAACAAACCAACAAACCAACAAACCAACAAACCAACAAGCCAACAAACTAGCAAACCAACAAACCAACAAACCAGCAAACCAACAAACCAACCAACCAAAAAACCAAGTAACCAACAAGCCAACAAACCAACAAACCAAAGAGCCAACAAACCAACAAACCAACAAACCAACAAACCAACAAGCCAACAAGCCAACAAACGAACAAACCAACAAAACAACAAACCAACAAACCAACAAACAAATAAACCAACGAACCGACAAACCAAAAAACCGACAAACCAACAAACGAACAAACCAACAAACCAACAAACCAACAAACCAAAAAACCAACAAACCAAAACACCAACAAGCTAATAAACCAACAAACCAACAAACCAACAAACCAACAAACCAACAAACCTACAAACCAAGAAACCAACAAACCAACAAACCAACAATCCAACAAACCAGCAAACCAACAAACCAACAAACCAGCAAACCAAAAAACCAACAAACCAACAAACCACAAACCAATAAACCAACAAACCAGCAAACCAAGTAACCACCAAACCAACAAACGCAACAAACAAACAAACCAACAAATTCACAAACCAACAAACCGACAAGCCAACAAGTCAACAAACCAACAAGCCAACAAACGAACAAACCAACAAACCAACAAACCAACCAACAAACCAACAAACCACCAACTAACAAACCAACAAACCAACAAACCAACAAACCAGGAAACCAACAAACAAACAAACCAACAAACCAACAAACCAACAAACCAACAAACCAACAAACCAACAAACCAACAAACCAACAAACAAATAAACCAACAAACCAACAAACCAACAAACCAACAAACCAAAAAACCAACAAACCAACAAACCAACAAACTAACAAGCAAACAAACCAACAAACCAACAAGCCAACAACCCAACAAACCAACCAACCAACAAACCAACAAACAAATAAACCAACAAACCAACAAACCAAAAAACCAACAAACCAAAACACCAACAAGCCAACAAACCAACAAACCTACAAACGAACAAACCTACAAACCAAGAAACCAACAAACCAACAAACCAACAAGCCAACAAACCAGCAAACCAACAAACCAACAAACCAGCAAACCAAAAAACCAACAAACCAACAAACCAACAAGCCAACAAACCAACAAACCAATAAACCAATAAACCAACAAACCAAGTAACCAACAAACCAACAAACGAACAAACCAACAAACAAACAAACCAACAAACCAACAAACCAACAAACAAACAAACCAATAAGCCAACAAGTCAACAAACCAACAAGCCAACAAACATACAAACCAACAAACCAACAAACCAACCAACAAACCAACAAACCAACAAACCAACAAACCAACAAACCAACAAACCAATAAACCAACAAACCAACAAACCAGGAAACCAACAAACAAACAAAAAAACAAACCAACAAACCAACAAACCAACAAACAAACAAACCAACAAACCAACAAACCAACAAACCAATAAACTAACAAACCAACAAGCCAACAAACCAGCAAACCAACAAACCAACAAACCAGCAAACCAACAAACCAACAAACCAACAAACCAAGTAACCAACAAGCCAACAAACCAACAAACCAACAAGCCAACAAACCAACAAACCAACAAACCAACAAACCAACAAACCAGCAAACCAACAAACCAACAAACCAACAAACCAAGTAACCAACAAGCCAACAAACCAACAAACCAACAACCCAACAAACCAACAAACCAACAAACCAACAAACCAACAAGCCAACAAGCCAACAGACGAACAAACCAACAAACCCACAAACCAACAAACCAACAAACAAATAAACCAACAAACCGAGAAACCAAAAAACCAACAAACCAACAAACGAACAAACCAACAAACCAAAAAACCAACAAACCAACAAACCAAAAAACCAATAAACCAAAACACCAACAAGCCAACAAACCAACAAACCAACAAACCAACAAACCAACAAACCAACAAACCTACAAACCAAGAAACCAACAAACCAACAAACCAACAAGCCGACAAACAAGCAAACCAACAAACCAACAAACCAGCAAACCAAAAAACCAAAAAACCAACAAACCAACAAGCCAACAAACCAACAAACCAATAAACCAACAAACCAACAAACCAAGTAACCAACAAACCCACAAACGCAACAAACAAACAAACCAACAAACCAACAAATTAACAAACCAACAAACCAACAAGCCAACAAGTCAACAAACCAACGAGCCAACAAACGAACAAACCAACAAACCAACAAACCAACCAACAAACCAACAAACCAACAAACCAACAAACCAACAAACCAGGAAACCAACAAACAAACAAACCAACAAACCAACAAACCAACAAACCAACAAACCAACAAACAAATAAACCAACAAACCCACAAACCAACAAACCAACAAACCAACAAACCAAAAACCAACAAAACAACAAACCAACAAGCCAACAAACCAACAAACCAACAAAGCAACAAGCCAACAAGCCAACAAGCCAACAAACCAACAAGCAAACAAACCAACAAACCAACAAGCCAACAAGCCAACAAACCAACAAACCAAAAATCCAACAAGCCAACAAACCAACAAACCAACAAGCCAACAAGCCAACAAACGAACAAACCAACAAACCAACAAACCAAAAAACCAACAAACCAAAACACCAACAAGCCAACATACCAACAAACCAACAAACCAACAAACCAACAAACCTACAAGCCAAGAAACCAATAAACCAAAAAAAAAACAAGCCAACAAACCAGCAAACCAACAAACCAACAAACCAGCAAACCAACAAACCAACAAACCAACAAACTAAGTAACCAACAAGCCAACAAACCAACAAACCAACAAGACAACAAACCAACAAACCAACAAACCAACAAACCTACAAACCAAGTAACCAACAAGCAAACAAACCAACAAACCAACAAACCAACAGGCCAACAAGGCAACAAACCAACAAACCACCAAACCAACAAGCCAACAAGCCAACAAACCAACAAATTAACAGGCCAACAAACCAACAAACTAACAAGCCAACAAGCCAACAAACCAACAAACTAACAAACCAACAAGCCAACAAGCCAACAAACCAACAAACCAACAAAGAAACAAGCCAACAAGCCAACAAGCCAACAAACCAACAAACCAACAAGCCAACAAACCAACAAACCAACAAGCCAACAAGCCAACAAACCAGCAAACCAACAAACCAACAAGTTAAAAAAACCAACAAACCAACAAGCCAACAAACCAACAAACCAACAAACCAACAAACCAACAAACCAGCAAACCAACAAACCAACAAGCCAAAAAACCAACAAACCAACAAGCCAACAAACCAACTAACCAACAAACCAACAAACCAACAAACCAGAAAACCAACAAACCAACAAACCAACAAGCCAAACAAACCAACAAACAAACCAACAAGCCAACAAACCAACAAACCAACAAACCAACAAGCCAACAAACCAACAAACCAACAAACCAAAAAACCAACAAACCAAAAAGCCAACAAACCAATAAACCAACAAACCAACAAACCAGCAAACCAACAAACCAGCAAACCAACAAACCAATAAACTAACAAACCAACAAGCCAACAAACCAGCAAACCAACAAACCAACAAACCAGCAAACCAACAAACCAACAAACCAACAAACCAAGTAACCAACAAGCCAACAAACCAACAAACCAACAAGCCAACAAACCAACAAACCAACAAACCAACAAACCAACAAACCAGCAAACCAACAAACCAACAAACCAACAAACCAAGTAACCAACAAGCCAACAAACCAACAAACCAACAACCCAACAAACCAACAAACCAACAAACCAACAAACCAACAAGCCAACAAGCCAACAGACGAACAAACCAACAAACCCACAAACCAACAAACCAACAAACAAATAAACCAACAAACCGAGAAACCAAAAAACCAACAAACCAACAAACGAACAAACCAACAAACCAAAAAACCAACAAACCAACAAACCAAAAAACCAATAAACCAAAACACCAACAAGCCAACAAACCAACAAACCAACAAACCAACAAACCAACAAACCAACAAACCTACAAACCAAGAAACCAACAAACCAACAAACCAACAAGCCGACAAACCAGCAAACCAACAAACCAACAAACCAGCAAACCAAAAAACCAAAAAACCAACAAACCAACAAGCCAACAAACCAACAAACCAATAAACCAACAAACCAACAAACCAAGTAACCAACAAACCCACAAACGCAACAAACAAACAAACCAACAAACCAACAAATTAACAAAGCAACAAACCAACAAGCCAACAAGTCAACAAACCAACGAGCCAACAAACGAACAAACCAACAAACCAACAAACCAACCAACAAACCAACAAACCAACAAACCAACAAACCAACAAACCAGGAAACCAACAAACAAACAAACCAACAAACCAACAAACCAACAAACCAACAAACCAACAAACAAATAAACCAACAAACCCACAAACCAACAAACCAACAAACCAACAAACCAAAAACCAACAAAACAACAAACCAACAAGCCAACAAACCAACAAACCAACAAAGCAACAAGCCAACAAGCCAACAAGCCAACAAACCAACAAACCAACAAGCAAACAAACCAACAAACCAACAAGCCAACAAGCCAACAAACCAACAAACCAAAAATCCAACAAGCCAACAAACCAACAAACCAACAAGCCAACAAGCCAACAAACGAACAAACCAACAAACCAACAAACCAAAAAACCAACAAACCAAAACACCAACAAGCCAACATACCAACAAACCAACAAACCAACAAACCAACAAACCTACAAGCCAAGAAACCAATAAACCAAAAAAAAAACAAGCCAACAAACCAGCAAACCAACAAACCAACAAACCAGCAAACCAACAAACCAACAATCCAACAAACTAAGTAACCAACAAGCCAACAAACCAACAAACCAACAAGACAACAAACCAACAAACCAACAAACCAACAAACCTACAGACCAAGTAACCAACAAGCAAACAAACCAACAAACCAACAAACCAACAGGCCAACAAGGCAACAAACCAACAAACCACCAAACCAACAAGCCAACAAGCCAACAAACCAACAAATCAACAGGCCAACAAACCAACAAACTAACAAGCCAACAAGCCAACAAACCAACAAACTAACAAACCAACAAGCCAACAAGCCAACAAACCAACAAACCAACAAAGAAACAAGCCAACAAGCCAACAAGCCAACAAACCAACAAACCAACAAGCCAACAAACCAACAAACCAACAAGCCAACAAGCCAACAAACCAGCAAACCAACAAACCAACAAGCCAAAAAACCAACAAACCAACAAGCCAACAAACCAACAAACCAACAAACCAACAAACCAACAAACCAGCAAACCAACAAACCAACAAGCCAAAAAACCAACAAACCAACAAGCCAACACCCCAACTAACCAACAAACCAACAAACCAACAAACCAGAAAACCAACAAACCAACAAACCAACAAGCCAAACAAACCAACAAACAAACCAACAAGCCAACAAGCCAACAAACCAACAAACCAACAAACCAGCAAGCCAACAAACCAACAAACCAACAAGCCAAAAAACCAACAAACCAAAAAGCCAACAAACCAATAAACCAACAAACCAACAAACCAGCAAACCAACAAACCAGCAAACCAAAAAACCAACAAACCAACAAACCAACAAGCCAACAAACCAACAAATCAACAAACCAATTACGCAACAAACCAACAAACCAACAAACCAACAAGCCAACAAACCAAAAAAAGCAACAAGCCAACAAGCCAACAAACCAAGAAACTAACAAACCAACAAACGATCTAACCAACAAACCAACAAGCCAACAAGCCAACAAACCAACAAACCAACAACCCAACAAACCAAGTAACCAACAAGCCAACAAAACAACAAACCAACACACCAACAGGCCAACAAGGCAACAAGCCAACAAGCCAACAAACCAAAAAACCAACAAGCCAACAAACCAACAAACCAACAAGCCAACAAGCCAACAAACCAACAAATCAACAAACCAACAAGCCAACAAACCAACAAACCAACAAACCAACAAGCCAACAAACCAACAAACCAACAAACCAACAAACCAACAAACCAAAAAACCAACAAACCAACAAGCCAACAAACCAACAAACCAACAAGCCAACAAACCAATAAACCAACAAACCTACAAGCCAACAAACCAACAAACCAACAAACCAACAAACCAACAAACCAACAAACCAACAAACCAACAAACCAACAAACCAACAAACCAACAAGCCAACAAACCAACAAACCGACAAACCAACAAAACAACAAACCAACAAACCAACAAACTAACAAAACAACAAACCAACAAACCAACAAACCAACAAGCCAACAAACCAACAAACCAACAAACCAACAAACCAACAAACCAACAAACCAACAAACCAACAAACCAACAAACCAACAAACCAACAAACCAACAAGCCAACAAACAAACAAACCAACAAACGAACAAACAAACAAACCAACAAACCAACAAGCCAACAAGCCAACAAGCCAACAAACCAACAAACCAACAAACCAACAAACCAACAAACCAAGTAACCAACAAACCAACAAACGAACAAACCAACAAACAAACAAACGAACAAACCAACAAACCAACAAGCCAACAAGCCAACAAACCAACAAACCAACAAACCAAAAAACCAACAAACCAACAAACCAACAAACCAACAAACCAACAAACCAACAAACCTGGAAACTAACAAACAAACAAACCAACAAGCCAACAAACCAACAAACTAACAAACCAACAAATCAACAAACCAACAAACAAATAAACCAACAAACCAACAAACCAACAAACCAAGTAACCAACAAGCCAACAAACCAACAAACCAACAAACCTGGAAACTAACAAACAAACAAACCAACAAGCCAACAAACCAACAAACCACCAAACCAACAAGCCAACAAGCCAACAAACCAACAAACCAACAAGCCAACAAACGAACAAACCAATAAGCCAACAAGCCAACAAACCAACAAACTAACAACCCAACAAGCCAGCAAACCAACAAACCAACAAGCCAACAAACCAACAAACCAACCAACCAAGTAACCAACAAGCCAACAAAATAACAAACCAACAAAGCAACAAGCCAACAAGCCAACAAACCAACAAACCAACAAGCCAACAAACCAACAAACCAACAAGCCAACAAGCCAACAAACCAACAAACCAACAAGCCAACAAACCAACAAACCAACAAGCCAACAAACCAACAAATCAACAAACAACAAACCAACAAGCCAACAAGCCAACTAACCAACAAACTAACAAACCAACAAACCAAGAAACAAACAAACCAACAAACCGACAAACCAAAAAACCAAAAAACCAACAAACCAACAAACCAACAAACCAACAAACCAACAAACCAACAAACCAACAAACCAACAAAGCAAAAAACCAACAAACCAAAACACCAACAAGCCAACAAACCAACAAACCAACAAACCAACAAACAAACAAACCAACAAACCTACAAACCAAGAAACCAAAAAACCAACAAACCAACAAGCCAACAAGCCAACTAACCAACAAACTAACAAACCAACAAACCAAGAAACAAACAAACCAACAAGCCAACAAGCCAACAAACCAACAAACCAAAAATCCAACAAGCCAACAAACCAACAAACCAACAAGCCAACAAGCCAACAAACGAACAAACCAACAAACCAACAAACCAAAAAACCAACAAACCAAAACACCAACAAGCCAACATACCAACAAACCAACAAACCAACAAACCAACAAACCTACAAGCCAAGAAACCAATAAACCAAAAAAAAAACAAGCCAACAAACCAGCAAACCAACAAACCAACAAACCAGCAAACCAACAAACCAACAATCCAACAAACTAAGTAACCAACAAGCCAACAAACCAACAAACCAACAAGACAACAAACCAACAAACCAACAAACCAACAAACCTACAGACCAAGTAACCAACAAGCAAACAAACCAACAAACCAACAAACCAACAGGCCAACAAGGCAACAAACCAACAAACCACCAAACCAACAAGCCAACAAGCCAACAAACCAACAAATCAACAGGCCAACAAACCAACAAACTAACAAGCCAACAAGCCAACAAACCAACAAACTAACAAACCAACAAGCCAACAAGCCAACAAACCAACAAACCAACAAAGAAACAAGCCAACAAGCCAACAAGCCAACAAACCAACAAACCAACAAGCCAACAAACCAACAAACCAACAAGCCAACAAGCCAACAAACCAGCAAACCAACAAACCAACAAGCCAAAAAACCAACAAACCAACAAGCCAACAAACCAACAAACCAACAAACCAACAAACCAACAAACCAGCAAACCAACAAACCAACAAGCCAAAAAACCAACAAACCAACAAGCCAACACCCCAACTAACCAACAAACCAACAAACCAACAAACCAGAAAACCAACAAACCAACAAACCAACAAGCCAAACAAACCAACAAACAAACCAACAAGCCAACAAGCCAACAAACCAACAAACCAACAAACCAACAAGCCAACAAACCAACAAACCAACAAGCCAAAAAACCAACAAACCAAAAAGCCAACAAACCAATAAACCAACAAACCAACAAACCAGCAAACCAACAAACCAGCAAACCAAAAAACCAACAAACCAACAAACCAACAAGCCAACAAACCAACAAATCAACAAACCAATTACGCAACAAACCAACAAACCAACAAACCAACAAGCCAACAAACCAAAAAAGCAACAAGCCAACAAGCCAACAAACCAAGAAACTAACAAACCAACAAACGATCTAACCAACAAACCAACAAGCCAACAAGCCAACAAACCAACAAACCAACAACCCAACAAACCAAGTAACCAACAAGCCAACAAAACAACAAACCAACACACCAACAGGCCAACAAGGCAACAAGCCAACAAGCCAACAAACCAAAAAACCAACAAGCCAACAAACCAACAAACCAACAAGCCAACAAGCCAACAAACCAACAAATCAACAAACCAACAAGCCAACAAACCAACAAACCAACAAACCAACAAGCCAACAAACCAACAAACCAACAAACCAACAAACCAACAAACCAAAAAACCAACAAACCAACAAGCCAACAAACCAACAAACCAACAAGCCAACAAACCAATAAACCAACAAACCTACAAGCCAACAAACCAACAAACCAACAAACCAACAAACCAACAAACCAACAAACCAACAAACCAACAAACCAACAAACCAACAAACCAACAAGCCAACAAACCAACAAACCGACAAACCAACAAAACAACAAACCAACAAACCAACAAACTAACAAAACAACAAACCAACAAACCAACAAACCAACAAGCCAACAAACCAACAAACCAACAAACCAACAAACCAACAAACCAACAAACCAACAAACCAACAAACCAACAAACCAACAAACCAACAAACCAACAAGCCAACAAACAAACAAACCAACAAACGAACAAACAAACAAACCAACAAACCAACAAGCCAACAAGCCAACAAGCCAACAAACCAACAAACCAACAAACCAACAAACCAACAAACCAAGTAACCAACAAACCAACAAACGAACAAACCAACAAACAAACAAACGAACAAACCAACAAACCAACAAGCCAACAAGCCAACAAACCAACAAACCAACAAACCAAAAAACCAACAAACCAACAAACCAACAAACCAACAAACCAACAAACCTGGAAACTAACAAACAAACAAACCAACAAGCCAACAAACCAACAAACTAACAAACCAACAAATCAACAAACCAACAAACAAATAAACCAACAAACCAACAAACCAACAAACCAAGTAACCAACAAGCCAACAAACCAACAAACCAACAAACCTGGAAACTAACAAACAAACAAACCAACAAGCCAACAAACCAACAAACCACCAAACCAACAAGCCAACAAGCCAACAAACCAACAAACCAACAAGCCAACAAACGAACAAACCAATAAGCCAACAAGCCAACAAACCAACAAACTAACAACCCAACAAGCCAGCAAACCAACAAACCAACAAGCCAACAAACCAACAAACCAACCAACCAAGTAACCAACAAGCCAACAAACTAACAAACCAACAAAGCAACAAGCCAACAAGCCAACAAACCAACAAACCAACAAGCCAACAAGCCAACAAACCAACAAGCCAACAAGCCAACAAACCAACAAACCAACAAGCCAACAAACACACAAACCAACAAGCCAACAAACCAACAAATCAACAAACAACAAACCAACAAGCCAACAAGCCAACTAACCAACAAACTAACAAACCAACAAACCAAGAAACAAACAAACCAACAAACCGACAAACCAAAAAACCAAAAAACCAACAAACCAACAAACCAACAAACCAACAAACCAACAAACCAACAAACCAACAAACCAACAAAGCAAAAAACCAACAAACCAAAACACCAACAAGCCAACAAACCAACAAACCAACAAACCAACAAACAAACAAACCAACAAACCTACAAACCAAGAAACCAAAAAACCAACAAACCAACAAGCCAACAAACCAAAAAACCAACAAACCAACAAACCAGCAAACCAAAAAACCAAAAAACCAACAAACCAACAAACCAACAAACCAACAAACCAACAAACCAACAAACCAACAAACGAACAAACCAACAAACCAACAAACCAACAAACCAACAAACCAACAAACCAACAAACCAACAAACCAACAAACCAACAAGCCAACAAACCAACAAACCAACAAACCAACAAACCAACAAACCAACAAACCAACAAACAAATAAACCAACAAACCAACAAACCAACAAATCAACAAACCAACAAACCAACAAACCAACAAACCAACAAACCAACAAACCAACAAACCAACAAACCAACAAACCAACAAACCAACAAACCAACAAACCAACAAACCAAAAAACCAACAAACCAACAAACCAACAAACCAACAAGCCAACAAACCAACAAACCAACAAACCAACAAACCAACAAACCAAGTAACCAACAAACCAACAAACGAACAAACCAACCAACAAACAAACCAACAAACGAACAAACCAACAAACCAACAAACCAACAAACCAACAAGCTAACAAGCCAACAAACCAACAAGCCAACAAACGAACAAACTAACCAACCAACAAACCAACAAACCAACAAACCAACAAACTAACAAACCAAGAAACCAACAAACCAACAAACCAACAAGCCGACAAACCAACAAACCAACAAACCAACAAACCAACAAACCAACAAACAAATAAACCAACAAACCAACAAACCAACAAACCAACAAACCAACAAACCAAAAAACCTATAAATCAACAAACCAACAATCCAACAAACCAACAAACCAACAAACCAATTAACCAACAAACCAACAAACCAACAAACCAACAAGCCAACAAACCAACAAACCAACAAGCCAACAAGCCAACAAACCAACAAACTAACAAACCAACAAACGAACTAACCAACAAACCAACAAGCCAACAAGCCAAAAAACCAACAAACCAACAAAAAAACAAACCAACAAACCAAGTAACCAACAAGCCAACAAACCAACAAACCAAGAAGCCAACAAACTAACAAACCAACAAACCAACAAGCCAACAAGCCAACAAACCAACAAACCAACAAAGCAAAAAACCCACAAACCAACAAACCAACAAACCAACAAACCGACAAACCAAGAAACCAAGAAACCAAGAAACCAACAAGCCAACAAACTAACAAACCAACAAACCAACAAACCAACAAACCAACAAGCCAACAAACCAACAAACCAACAAACCAACAAACCAGCAAACCAGCAAACCAAAAAACCAACAAACCAACAAACCAACCAACAAACAAACCAACAAACGAACAAACCAACAAACCAACACACCAACAAGCTAACAAGCCAAAAAACCAACAAGCCAACAAACGAACAAACTAACAAACCAACAAACCAATAAACCAACAAACCAACAAACCAACAAACCAAGAAAACAACAAACCAAAAAACCAACAAACCAACAAACCAACAAGCCGACAAACCAACAAACCAACAAACCAACAAACCAACAAACCAACAAACAAATAAACCAACAAACCAACAAACCAACAAACCAACAAACCAACAATCCAACAAACCAACAAACCAATTAACCAACAAACCAACAAACCAACAAACCAATAAGCCAACAAACCAACAAACCAACAAGCCAACAAACCAACAAACCAACAAACTAACAAACCAACAAACGAACTAACCAACAAACCAACAAGCCAACAAGCCAAAAAACCAACAAACCAACAAACCAACAAACCAACAAACCAAGTAACCAACAAGCCAACAAACCAACAAACCAATAAACCAACAAACCAACAAACCACCAAAACAACAAGCCAACAAGCCAACAAACCAACAAACCAACAAACCACCAAACCAACAAGCCAACAAGCCAACAAACCAATAAACCAACAAACCAACAAGCCAACAAGCCAACAACATTACAAACCAACAAGCTAACAAACCAACAAACCAACAAGCCAACAAACCAACAAACCAACAAACCAAGTAACCAACAAGCCAACAAACTAACAAACCAACAAACCAACAAACCAACAAGCCAACAAGCCAACAAACCAACAAACCAACAAAGCAATAAGCCAACAAGCCAACAAACCAACAAACCAACAAACCAACAAACCAACAAGCCAACAAGCCAACAAACCAACAAACCAACAAACCAACAAGCCAACAAACCAACAAACCAACAAGCCAACAAACCTACAAACCAAAAAACTAACAAGCCAACAAACCAACAAACCAACAAGCCAACAAGCCAACAAACCAATAAACCAACAAACGAATTAAACCAACAAACCAACAAACCAACAAACCAACAAACCAACAAACCAACAAGCAAACAAGCCAACAAACCAACAAGGCAACAAGCAAACAAGCCAACAAACCAACAAGGCAACAAACGAACAAACCAACAAGCCAACAAGCCAACAAACCAACAAACCAACAAACCAACAAACGAACAAACCAACAAACTAACAAATTAACAAGCCAACAAGCCAACAAGCCAACAAACCAACAAGCCAACCAACCAACACGCCAACAAGCCAACAAACCAACAAACCAACGGACAAACAAACCAACAAACCAACAAACCAACAAACCAACAAGCCAACAAACCAACAAACCAACAAACCAACAAACCAACAAACCAACAACCCAACAAGCCAACAAACCAACAAACAAAAAACCAACAAACCAACAAAGCAACAAGCCAACAAGCCAACAAACCAACAAACCAACAAACCAACAAACCAACAAACCAACAAACCAACAAACCAACAAACCAACAAACCAACAAGCCAAGAAACCAACAAACCAACAAACCAACAAACCAACAAACCAACAAACCAACAAACCAACAAACCAACAAACCAATAAACCAACAAACCAACAAGCCAACAAACGAACAAACCAAAAAACTAACAATCCAACAAACCAACAAACCAACAAGCCAACAAGCCAACAAGCCAACAAACCAACAAACAAACAAACGAATAAACCAACAAACCAACAAACCAACAAACCAACAAACCAACAAACTAACAAACCAACAAACCAACAAGCCAAACAAACCAACAAACAAACCAACAAGCCAACAAGCCAACAAACCAACAAACCATAAAACCAACAAGCCAACAAACCAACAAACCAACAAGTCAACAAACCAACAAACCAACAAACCAACAAACCAACAAGCCAACAAGCCAACAAACCAACAAACCAACAAGCCAACAAACCAATAAACCAACAAACCTACAAGCCAACAAACCAACAAACCAACAAACCAACAAACCAACAAACCAAGAAACCAAGAAACCAACAAACCAACAAACCAACAAACCAACAAACCAACAAACCAACAAACCAACAAACCAACAAGCCAACAAACCAACAAACCTACAAACCAACAAACCCACAAAACAACAAACCAACAAGCCAATAAACCAACAAGCCAACAAACCAACAAACCAACAAACCAACAAACCAACAAACCAACAAACCAACAAACCAACAAACCAACAAACCAAGTAACCAACAAGCCAACAAACCAACAAACCAAGAAGCCAACAAACTAACAAACCAACAAACCAACAAGCCAACAAGCCAACACCCCAACTAACCAACAAACCAACAAACCAACAAACCAGAAAACCAACAAACCAACAAACCAACAAGCCAAACAAACCAACAAACAAACCAACAAGCCAACAAGCCAACAAACCAACAAACCAACAAACCAACAAGCCAACAAACCAACAAACCAACAAGCCAAAAAACCAACAAACCAAAAAGCCAACAAACCAATAAACCAACAAACCAACAAACCAGCAAACCAACAAACCAGCAAACCAAAAAACCAACAAACCAACAAACCAACAAGCCAACAAACCAACAAATCAACAAACCAATTACGCAACAAACCAACAAACCAACAAACCAACAAGCCAACAAACCAAAAAAGCAACAAGCCAACAAGCCAACAAACCAAGAAACTAACAAACCAACAAACGATCTAACCAACAAACCAACAAGCCAACAAGCCAACAAACCAACAAACCAACAACCCAACAAACCAAGTAACCAACAAGCCAACAAAACAACAAACCAACACACCAACAGGCCAACAAGGCAACAAGCCAACAAGCCAACAAACCAAAAAACCAACAAGCCAACAAACCAACAAACCAACAAGCCAACAAGCCAACAAACCAACAAATCAACAAACCAACAAGCCAACAAACCAACAAACCAACAAACCAACAAGCCAACAAACCAACAAACCAACAAACCAACAAACCAACAAACCAAAAAACCAACAAACCAACAAGCCAACAAACCAACAAACCAACAAGCCAACAAACCAATAAACCAACAAACCTACAAGCCAACAAACCAACAAACCAACAAACCAACAAACCAACAAACCAACAAACCAACAAACCAACAAACCAACAAACCAACAAACCAACAAGCCAACAAACCAACAAACCGACAAACCAACAAAACAACAAACCAACAAACCAACAAACTAACAAAACAACAAACCAACAAACCAACAAACCAACAAGCCAACAAACCAACAAACCAACAAACCAACAAACCAACAAACCAACAAACCAACAAACCAACAAACCAACAAACCAACAAACCAACAAACCAACAAGCCAACAAACAAACAAACCAACAAACGAACAAACAAACAAACCAACAAACCAACAAGCCAACAAGCCAACAAGCCAACAAACCAACAAACCAACAAACCAACAAACCAACAAACCAAGTAACCAACAAACCAACAAACGAACAAACCAACAAACAAACAAACGAACAAACCAACAAACCAACAAGCCAACAAGCCAACAAACCAACAAACCAACAAACCAAAAAACCAACAAACCAACAAACCAACAAACCAACAAACCAACAAACCTGGAAACTAACAAACAAACAAACCAACAAGCCAACAAACCAACAAACTAACAAACCAACAAATCAACAAACCAACAAACAAATAAACCAACAAACCAACAAACCAACAAACCAAGTAACCAACAAGCCAACAAACCAACAAACCAACAAACCTGGAAACTAACAAACAAACAAACCAACAAGCCAACAAACCAACAAACCACCAAACCAACAAGCCAACAAGCCAACAAACCAACAAACCAACAAGCCAACAAACGAACAAACCAATAAGCCAACAAGCCAACAAACCAACAAACTAACAACCCAACAAGCCAGCAAACCAACAAACCAACAAGCCAACAAACCAACAAACCAACCAACCAAGTAACCAACAAGCCAACAAACTAACAAACCAACAAAGCAACAAGCCAACAAGCCAACAAACCAACAAACCAACAAGCCAACAAGCCAACAAACCAACAAGCCAACAAGCCAACAAACCAACAAACCAACAAGCCAACAAACACACAAACCAACAAGCCAACAAACCAACAAATCAACAAACAACAAACCAACAAGCCAACAAGCCAACTAACCAACAAACTAACAAACCAACAAACCAAGAAACAAACAAACCAACAAACCGACAAACCAAAAAACCAAAAAACCAACAAACCAACAAACCAACAAACCAACAAACCAACAAACCAACAAACCAACAAACCAACAAAGCAAAAAACCAACAAACCAAAACACCAACAAGCCAACAAACCAACAAACCAACAAACCAACAAACAAACAAACCAACAAACCTACAAACCAAGAAACCAAAAAACCAACAAACCAACAAGCCAACAAACCAAAAAACCAACAAACCAACAAACCAGCAAACCAAAAAACCAAAAAACCAACAAACCAACAAACCAACAAACCAACAAACCAACAAACCAACAAACCAACAAACGAACAAACCAACAAACCAACAAACCAACAAACCAACAAACCAACAAACCAACAAACCAACAAACCAACAAACCAACAAACCAACAAGCCAACAAACCAACAAACCAACAAACCAACAAACCAACAAACCAACAAACCAACAAACAAATAAACCAACAAACCAACAAACCAACAAATCAACAAACCAACAAACCAACAAACCAACAAACCAACAAACCAACAAACCAACAAACCAACAAACCAACAAACCAACAAACCAACAAACCAACAAACCAACAAACCAAAAAACCAACAAACCAACAAACCAACAAACCAACAAGCCAACAAACCAACAAACCAACAAACCAACAAACCAACAAACCAAGTAACCAACAAACCAACAAACGAACAAACCAACCAACAAACAAACCAACAAACGAACAAACCAACAAACCAACAAACCAACAAACCAACAAGCTAACAAGCCAACAAACCAACAAGCCAACAAACGAACAAACTAACCAACCAACAAACCAACAAACCAACAAACCAACAAACTAACAAACCAAGAAACCAACAAACCAACAAACCAACAAGCCGACAAACCAACAAACCAACAAACCAACAAACCAACAAACCAACAAACAAATAAACCAACAAACCAACAAACCAACAAACCAACAAACCAAAAAACCTATAAATCAACAAACCAACAATCCAACAAACCAACAAACCAACAAACCAATTAACCAACAAACCAACAAACCAACAAACCAACAAGCCAACAAACCAACAAACCAACAAGCCAACAAGCCAACAAACCAACAAACTAACAAACCAACAAACGAACTAACCAACAAACCAACAAGCCAACAAGCCAAAAAACCAACAAACCAACAAAAAAACAAACCAACAAACCAAGTAACCAACAAGCCAACAAACCAACAAACCAAGAAGCCAACAAACTAACAAACCAACAAACCAACAAGCCAACAAGCCAACAAACCAACAAACCAACAAAGCAAAAAACCCACAAACCAACAAACCAACAAACCAACAAACCGACAAACCAAGAAACCAAGAAACCAAGAAACCAACAAGCCAACAAACTAACAAACCAACAAACCAACAAACCAACAAACCAACAAGCCAACAAACCAACAAACCAACAAACCAACAAACCAGCAAACCAGCAAACCAAAAAACCAACAAACCAACAAACCAACCAACAAACAAACCAACAAACGAACAAACCAACAAACCAACACACCAACAAGCTAACAAGCCAAAAAACCAACAAGCCAACAAACGAACAAACTAACAAACCAACAAACCAATAAACCAACAAACCAACAAACCAACAAACCAAGAAAACAACAAACCAAAAAACCAACAAACCAACAAACCAACAAGCCGACAAACCAACAAACCAACAAACCAACAAACCAACAAACCAACAAACAAATAAACCAACAAACCAACAAACCAACAAACCAACAAACCAACAATCCAACAAACCAACAAACCAATTAACCAACAAACCAACAAACCAACAAACCAATAAGCCAACAAACCAACAAACCAACAAGCCAACAAACCAACAAACCAACAAACTAACAAACCAACAAACGAACTAACCAACAAACCAACAAGCCAACAAGCCAAAAAACCAACAAACCAACAAACCAACAAACCAACAAACCAAGTAACCAACAAGCCAACAAACCAACAAACCAATAAACCAACAAACCAACAAACCACCAAAACAACAAGCCAACAAGCCAACAAACCAACAAACCAACAAACCACCAAACCAACAAGCCAACAAGCCAACAAACCAATAAACCAACAAACCAACAAGCCAACAAGCCAACAACATTACAAACCAACAAGCTAACAAACCAACAAACCAACAAGCCAACAAACCAACAAACCAACAAACCAAGTAACCAACAAGCCAACAAACTAACAAACCAACAAACCAACAAACCAACAAGCCAACAAGCCAACAAACCAACAAACCAACAAAGCAATAAGCCAACAAGCCAACAAACCAACAAACCAACAAACCAACAAACCAACAAGCCAACAAGCCAACAAACCAACAAACCAACAAACCAACAAGCCAACAAACCAACAAACCAACAAGCCAACAAACCTACAAACCAAAAAACTAACAAGCCAACAAACCAACAAACCAACAAGCCAACAAGCCAACAAACCAATAAACCAACAAACGAATTAAACCAACAAACCAACAAACCAACAAACCAACAAACCAACAAACCAACAAGCAAACAAGCCAACAAACCAACAAGGCAACAAGCAAACAAGCCAACAAACCAACAAGGCAACAAACGAACAAACCAACAAGCCAACAAGCCAACAAACCAACAAACCAACAAACCAACAAACGAACAAACCAACAAACTAACAAATTAACAAGCCAACAAGCCAACAAGCCAACAAACCAACAAGCCAACCAACCAACACGCCAACAAGCCAACAAACCAACAAACCAACGGACAAACAAACCAACAAACCAACAAACCAACAAACCAACAAGCCAACAAACCAACAAACCAACAAACCAACAAACCAACAAACCAACAAACCAACAACCCAACAAGCCAACAAACCAACAAACAAAAAACCAACAAACCAACAAAGCAACAAGCCAACAAGCCAACAAACCAACAAACCAACAAACCAACAAACCAACAAACCAACAAACCAACAAACCAACAAACCAACAAACCAACAAACCAACAAGCCAAGAAACCAACAAACCAACAAACCAACAAACCAACAAACCAACAAACCAACAAACCAACAAACCAACAAACCAATAAACCAACAAACCAACAAGCCAACAAACGAACAAACCAAAAAACTAACAATCCAACAAACCAACAAACCAACAAGCCAACAAGCCAACAAGCCAACAAACCAACAAACAAACAAACGAATAAACCAACAAACCAACAAACCAACAAACCAACAAACCAACAAACTAACAAACCAACAAACCAACAAGCCAAACAAACCAACAAACAAACCAACAAGCCAACAAGCCAACAAACCAACAAACCATAAAACCAACAAGCCAACAAACCAACAAACCAACAAGTCAACAAACCAACAAACCAACAAACCAACAAACCAACAAGCCAACAAGCCAACAAACCAACAAACCAACAAGCCAACAAACCAATAAACCAACAAACCTACAAGCCAACAAACCAACAAACCAACAAACCAACAAACCAACAAACCAAGAAACCAAGAAACCAACAAACCAACAAACCAACAAACCAACAAACCAACAAACCAACAAACCAACAAACCAACAAGCCAACAAACCAACAAACCTACAAACCAACAAACCCACAAAACAACAAACCAACAAGCCAATAAACCAACAAGCCAACAAACCAACAAACCAACAAACCAACAAACCAACAAACCAACAAACCAACAAACCAACAAACCAACAAACCAAGTAACCAACAAGCCAACAAACCAACAAACCAAGAAGCCAACAAACTAACAAACCAACAAACCAACAAGCCAACAAGCCAACAAACCAACAAACCAACAAAGCAAAAAACCCACAAACCAACAAACCAACAAACCGACAAACCAAGAAACCAAGAAACCAAGAAACCAACAAGCCAACAAACTAACAAACCAACAAACCAACAAACCAACAAGCCAACAAACCAACAAACCAACAAACCAACAAACCAGCAAACCAGCAAACCAAAAAACCAACAAACCAACAAACCAACCAACAAACAAACCAACAAACGAACAAACCAACAAACGAACACACCAACAAGCTAACAAGCCAAAAAACCACCAAGCCAACAAACGAACAAACTAACAAACCAACAAACCAATAAACCAACAAACCAACAAACCAACAAACCAACAAACCAAGAAAACAACAAACCAAAAAACCAACAAACCAACAAACCAACAAGCCGACAAACCAACAAACCAACAAACCAACAAACCAACAAACCAACAAACAAATAAACCAACAAACCAACAAACCAACAAACCGACAAACAAACAAACCAAAAAACCAACAAACCAACAAACCAACAATCCAACAAACCAACAAACCAATTAACCAACAAACCAACAAACCAACAAACCAATAAGCCAACAAACCAACAAACCAACAAGCCAACAAACCAACAAACCAACAAACTAACAAACCAACAAACGAACTAACCAACAAACCAACAAGCCAACAAGCCAAAAAACCAACAAACCAACAAACCAACAAACCAACAAACCAAGTAACCAACAAGCCAACAAACCAACAAACCAATAAACCAACAAACCAACAAACCACCAAATCAACAAGCCAACAAGCCAACAAACCAACAAACCAACAAACCACCAAACCAACAAGCCAACAAGCCAACAAACCAATAAACCAACAAACCAACAAGCCAACAAGCCAACAACCTTACAAACCAACAAGCCAACAAACCAACAAACCAACAAGCCAACAAACCAACAAACCAACAAACCAAGTAACCAACAAGCCAACAAACTAACAAACCAACAAACCAACAAACCAACAAGCCAACAAGCCAACAAACCAACAAACCAACAAAGCAATAAGCCAACAAGCCAACAAACCAACAAACCAACAAACCAACAAACCAACAAGCCAACAGGCCAACAAAACAACAAACCAACAAACCAACAAGCCAACAAACCAACAAACCAACAAGCCAACAAACCTACAAACCAAAAAACTAACAAGCCAACAAACCAACAAACCAACAAGCCAACAAGCCAACAAACCAATAAACCAACAAACGAATTAAACCAACAAACCAACAAACTAACAAACCAACAAACCAACAAACCAACAAGCAAACAAGCCAACAAACCAACAAGGCAACAAGCAAACAAGCCAACAAACCAACAAGGCAACAAACGAACAAAATAACAAGCCAACAAGCCAACAAACCAACAAACGAACAAACCAACAAACTAACAAATTAACAAGCCAACAAGCCAACAAGCCAACAAACCAACAAGCCAACCAATCAACACGCCAACAAGCCAACAAACCAACAAACCAACGAACAAACAAACCAACAAACCAACAAACCAACAAACCAACAAGCCAACAAACCAACAAACCAACAAACCAACAAACCAACAAACCAACAACCCAACAACCCAACAAACCAACAAACAAAAAACCAACAAACCAAAAAAGCAACAAACCAACAAGCCAAGAAACCAACAAACCAACAAACCAACAAACCAACAAACCAACAAACCAACAAACCAACAAACCAACAAACCAATAAACCAACAAACCAACAAGCCAACAAACGAACAAACCAAAAAACTAACAATCCAACAAACCAACAAACCAACAAGCCAACAAGCCAACAAGCCAACAAACCAACAAACAAACAAACGAATAAACCAACAAACCAACAAACCAACAAACCAACAAACCAACAAACTAACAAACCAACAAACCAACAAGCCAAACAAACCAACAAACAAACCAACAAGCCAACAAGCCAACAAACTAACAAACCATAAAACCAACAAGCCAACAAACCAACAAACCAACAAGTCAACAAACCAACAAACCAACAAACCAACAAACCAACAAGCCAACAAGCCAACAAACCAACAAACCAACAAGCCAACAAACCAATAAACCAACAAACCTACAAGCCAACAAACCAACAAACCAACAAACCAACAAACCAACAAACCAACAAACCAACAAACCAACAAACCAACAAGCCAACAAATCAACAAACCAACAAACCAACAAACCAACAAATCAACAAACCAACAAGCCAATAAACCAACAAGCCAACAAACCAACAAACCAACAAACCAACAAACCAACAAACCAACAAACCAACAAACCAACAAACCAACAAACCAAGTAACCAACAAGCCAACAAACCAACAAACCAAGAAGCCAACAAACTAACAAACCATCAAACCAACAAGCCAACAAGCCAACAAACCAACAAACCAACAAAGCAAAAAACCCACAAACCAACAAACCAACAAACCAACAAACCAACAAAACGACAAACCAAGAAACCAAGAAACCAAGAAACCAACAAGCCAACAAACTAGCAAACCAATAAACCAACAAACCAACAAGCCAACAAACCAACAAACCAACAAACCAACAAACCAGCAAACCAGCAAACCAAAAAACCAACAAACCAACAAACCAACCAACAAACAAACCAACAAACGAACAAACCAACAAACCAACACACCAACAAGCTAACAAGCCAAAAAACCAACAAGCCAACAAACGAACAAACTAACAAACCAACAAACCAATAAACCAACAAACCAACAAACCAACAAACCAACAAACCAAGAAAACAACAAACCAAAAAACCAACAAACCAACAAACCAACAAGCCGACAAACCAACAAACCAACAAACCAACAAACCAACAAACCAACAAACAAATAAACCAACAAACCAACAAACCAACAAACCGACAAACAAACAAACCAAAAAACCAACAAACCAACAAACCAACAATCCAACAAACCAACAAACCAATTAACCAACAAACCAACAAACCAACAAACCAATAAGCCAACAAACCAACAAACCAACAAGCCAACAAACCAACAAACCAACAAACTAACAAACCAACAAACGAACTAACCAACAAACCAACAAGCCAACAAGCCAAAAAACCAACAAACCAACAAACCAACAAACCAACAAACCAAGTAACCAACAAGCCAACAAACCAACAAACCAATAAACCAACAAACCAACAAACCACCAAACCAACAAGCCAACAAGCCAACAAACCAACAAACCAACAAACCACCAAACCAACAAGCCAACAAGCCAACAAACCAATAAACCAACAAACCAACAAGCCAACAAGCCAACAACCTTACAAACCAACAAGCCAACAAACCAACAAACCAACAAGCCAACAAACCAACAAACCAACAAACCAAGTAACCAACAAGCCAACAAACTAACAAACCAACAAACCAACAAACCAACAAGCCAACAAGCCAACAAACCAACAAACCAACAAAGCAATAAGCCAACAAGCCAACAAACCAACAAACCAACAAACCAACAAACCAACAAGCCAACAAGCCAACAAACCAACAAACCAACAAACCAACAAGCCAACAAACCAACAAACCAACAAGCCAACAAACCTACAAACCAAAAAACTAACAAGCCAACAAACCAACAAACCAACAAGCCAACAAGCCAACAAACCAATAAACCAACAAACGAATTAAACCAACAAACCAACAAACTAACAAACCAACAAACCAACAAACCAACAAGCAAACAAGCCAACAAACCAACAAGGCAACAAGCAAACAAGCCAACAAACCAACAAGGCAATAAACGAACAAACCAACAAGCCAACAAGCCAACAAACCAACAAACCAACAAACCAACAAACGAACAAACCAACAAACTAACAAATTAACAAGCCAACAAGCCAACAAGCCAACAAACCAACAAGCCAACCAACCAACACGCCAACAAGCCAACAAACCAACAAACCAAGGAACAAACAAACCAACAAACCAACAAACCAACAAACCAACAAGCCAACAAACCAACAAACCAACAAACCAACAAACCAACAAACCAACAACCCAACAAGCCAACAAACCAACAAACAAAAAACCAACAAACCAACAAAGCAACAAGCCAACAAGCCAACAAACCAACAAACCAACAAACCAACAAACCAACAAACCAACAAACCAACAAACCAACAAACCAACAAGCCAAGAAACCAACAAACCAACAAACCAACAAACCAACAAACCAACAAACCAACAAACCAACAAACCAACAAACCAACAAACCAACAAACCAATAAACCAACAAACCAACAAGCCAACAAACGAACAAACCAAAAAACTAACAATCCAACAAACCAACAAACCAACAAGCCAACAAGCCAACAAGCCAACAAACCAACAAACAAACAAACGAATAAACCAACAAACCAACAAACCAACAAACCAACAAACCAACAAACTAACAAACCAACAAACCAACAAGCCAAACAAACCAACAAACAAACCAACAAGCCAACAAGCCAACAAACCAACAAACCATAAAACCAACAAGCCAACAAACCAACAAACCAACAAGTCAACAAACCAACAAACCAACAAACCAACAAACCAACAAGCCAACAAGCCAACAAACCAATAAACCAACAAACCTACAAGCCAACAAACCAACAAACCAACAAACCAACAAACCAACAAACCAAGAAACCAAGAAACCAACAAACCAACAAACCAACAAACCAACAAACCAACAAACCAACAAACCAACAAACCAACAAGCCAACAAACCAACAAACCAACAAACCAACAAACCAACAAACCAACAAACCAACAAAACAACAAACCAACAAGCCAATAAACCAACAAGCCAACAAACCAACAAACCAACAAACCAACAAACCAACAAACCAACAAACCAACAAACCAACAAACCAACAAACCAACAAACCAACAAACCAACAAGCCAACAAACAAACAAACCAACAAACGAACAAACAAACAAACCAACAAACCAAAAAGCCAACAAGCCAACAAACCAACAAACCAACAAACCAACAAACCAACAAACCAAGTAACCAACATACCAACAAACGAACAAACCAACAAACAAACAAACCAACAAACGAACAAACCAACAAACCAACAAACCAACAAGCCAACAAGCCAACAAACCAACAAGCAAACAAACGAACAAACCAACAAACCAACAAACCAACAAACCAACAAACCAACAAACCAACAAGCCAACAAACCAACAAACCAACAAGCCAACAAGCCAACAAACCAACAAACCAACAAACCAACAAACCAACAAACCAAGTAACCAACAAACCAACAAACCAACAAGCCAACAAACCAACAAACCAACAAACCAAGTAACCAACAAGCCAACAAACTAACAAACCAACAAACCAACAAACCAACAAGCCAACAAGCCAACAAACCAAAAAACCAACAAAGCAATAAGCCAACAAGCCAACAAACCAACAAACCAACAAGCCAACAAACCAACAAACCAACAAGCCAACAAGCCAACAAACCAACAAACCAACAAACCAACAAGCCAAAAAACCAACAAACCAACAAGCCAACAAACCGACAAACCAAAAAACTAACAAGCCAACAAACCAACAAACCAACAAGCCAACAAGCCAACAAACCAACAAACCAACAAACGAATTAAACCAACAAACCAACAAACCAACAAACCAACAAACCAACAAACCAACAAACCAACAAACCAACAAACCAACAAGCCAAAAAACCAACAAACCAACAAGCAAACAAGCCAACAAACCAACAAGGCAACAAACGAACAAACCAACAAACCAACAAATTAACAACCCAACAAGCCAACAAACCAACAAGCCAACCAACCAACACGCCAACAAGCCAACAAACCAACAAACCAACAAACAAACAAACCAACAAACCAACAAACCAACAAACCAACAAACCAACAAGCCAACAAACCAACAAACCAACAAACCAACAAACCAACAAACCAACAAACCAAGTAACCAACATACCAACAAACGAACAAACCAACAAACAAACAAACCAACAAACGAACAAACCAACAAACCAACAAACCAACAAGCCAACAAGCCAACAAACCAACAAGCAAACAAACGAACAAACCAACAAACCAACAAACCAACAAGCCTATAAACCAACAAACCAACAAGCCAACAAGCCAACAAACCAACAAACCAACAAACCAACAAACCAACAAACCAAGTAACCAACAAACCAACAAACCAACAAGCCAACAAACCAACAAACCAACAAACCAAGTAACCAACAAGCCAACAAACTAACAAACCAACAAACCAACAAACCAACAAGCCAACAAGCCAACAAACCAAAAAACCAACAAAGCAATAAGCCAACAAGCCAACAAACCAACAAACCAACAAGCCAACAAACCAACAAACCAACAAGCCAACAAGCCAACAAACCAACAAACCAACAAACCAACAAGCCAACAAACCAACAAACCAACAAGCCAACAAACCGACAAACCAAAAAACTAACAAGCCAACAAACCAACAAACCAACAAGCCAACAAGCCAACAAACCAACAAACCAACAAACGAATTAAACCAACAAACCAACAAACCAACAAACCAACAAACCAACAAACCAACAAACCAACAAACCAACAAGCCAAAAAACCAACAAACCATCAAGCAAACAAGCCAACAAACCAACAAGGCAACAAACGAACAAACCAACAAGCCAACAAGCCAACAAACCAACAAACCAACAAACCAACAAACGAACAAACCAACAAACCAACAAATTAACAAGCCAACAAGCCAACAAACCAACAAGCCAACCAACCAACACGCCAACAAGCCAACAAACCAACAAACCAACAAACAAACAAACCAACAAACCAACAAACCAACAAACCAACAAGCCAACAAACCAACAAACCAACAAACCAACAAACCAACAAACCAACAAACCAACAAACCAACAACCCAACAAGCCAACAAACCAACAAACAAAAAACCAACAAACCAACAAAGCAACAAGCCAACAAGCCAACAAACCAACAAACCAACAAACAAACAAACCAACACACCAACAAACCAACAAACCAACAAACCAAGAAACCAACAAGCCAACAAGCCAAGAAACCAACAAACCAACAAACCAACAAACCAACAAACCAACAAACCAACAAACCAACAAACCAACAAACCAACAAGCCAACGAACTAACAAACCAACAAGCCAACAAACCAACAAACCAAAAAACTAACAATCCAACAAACCAACAAACCAACAAGCCAACAAACCAACAAACCAACAAACAAACAAACGAATAAACCAACAAAACAAACAAACCAACAAACTAACAAACCAACAAACCAACAAGCCAAACAAACCAACAAACAAACCAACAAGCCAACAAGCCAACAAACCAACAAACCATAAAACCAACAAGCCAACAAACCAACAAACCAACAAGTCAACAAACCAACAAACCAACAAACCAACAAACCAACAAGCCAACAAGCCAACAAACCAACAAACCAACAAACCACCAAACCAACAAGCCAACAAGCCAACAAACCAACAAACCAACAAACCAACAAGCCAACAAGCCAACACACCAACAAACTTACAAACCAACAACCCAACAAACCAACAAACCAACAAGCCAACAAACCAACAAACCAACAAACCAAGTAACCAACAAGCCAACAAACTAACAAACCAACAAACCAACAAGCCAACAAGCCAACAAACCAACAAACCAACAAAGCAATCAGACAACAAGCCAACAAACCAACAAACCAACAAGCCAACAAACCAACAAACCAACAAGCCAACAAGCCAACAAACCAACAAACCAACAAACCAACAAGCCAACAAACCAACAAACCAACAAGCCAACAAACCTACAAACCAAAAAACTAACAAGCCAACAAACCAAAAAACCAACAAGCCAACAACCCAACAAACCAACAAACCAACAAACGAATTAAACCAACAAACCAACAAACCAACAAACCAACAAACCAACAAACCAACAAGCCAAAAAACCAACAAACCAACAAGCAAACAAGCCAACAAACCAACAAGGCAACAAACGAACAAACCAACAAGCCAACAAGCCAACAAACCAACAAACCAACAAACCAACAAACGAACAAACCAACAAACCAACAAATTAACAAGGCAACAAGCCAACAAGCCAACAAACCAACAAGCCAACCAACCAACACGCCAACAAGCCAACAAACCAACAAACCTACAAACAAACAAACCAACAAACCAACAAACCAACAAACCAACAAGCCAACAAACCAACAAACCAACAAACCAACAAACCAACAAACCAACAACCCAACAAGCCAACAAACCAACAAACAAAAAACCAACAAACCAACAAAGCAACAAGCCAACAAGCCAACAAACCAACAAACCAACAAACCAACAAACCAACAAACCAACAAACCAACAAACCAACAAACCAACAAGCCAACAAGCCAAGAAACCAACAAACCAACAAACCAACAAACCAACAAACCAACAAGCCAACAAACCAACAAACCAACAAGCCAACAAACGAACAAACCAAAAAACTAACAATCCAACAAACCAACAAACCAACAAGCCAACAAGCCAACAAACCAACAAACAAACAAACAAATAAACCAACAAGCCAACAAGCCAACAAACCAACAAACCAACAAGCCAACAAACCAATAAACCAACAAACCTACAAACCAACAAACCAACAAACCAACAAACCAAGAAACCAAGAAACCAACAAACCAACAAACCAACAAACCAACAAACCAACAAACCAACAAACCAACAAGCCAACAAACCAACAAACCAACAAACCAACAAACCAACAAACCAACAAAACAACAAACCAACAAGCCAATAAACCAACAAGCCAACAAACTAACAAACCAACAAACCAACAAACCAACAAACCAACAAACCAACAAACCAACAAACCAACAAACCAACAAGCCAACAAACAAACAAACCAACAAACGAACAAACAAACAAACCAACATAACCAACAAGCCAACAAGCCAACAAACCAACAAACCAACAAACCAACAAACCAAGTGACCAACAAACCAACAAACGAACAAACCAACAAACAAACAAACCAACAAACAAACAAACTAACAAACCAACAAACCAACAAGCCAACAAGCCAACAAACCAACAAGCAAACAAACGAACAAACCAACAAACCAACAAACCAACAAACCAACAAACCAACAAGCCAACAAACCAACAAACCAACAAGCCAACAAGCCAACAAACCAACAAACCAACAAACCAACAAACCAACAAACCAACAAACCAACAAACCAAGTAACCAACAAACAAACAAACCATCAAGCCAATAAACCAACAAACCAACAAACCAAGTAACCAACAAGCCAACAAACTAACAAACCAACAAACCAACAAGCCAACAAGCCAACAAACCAAAAAACCAACAAAGCAATAAGCCAACAAGCCAACAAACCAACAAACCAACAAGCCAACAAACCAAGAAACCAACAAGCCAACAAGCCAACAAACCAACAAACCAACAAACCAACAAGCCAACAAACCAACAAACCAACAAGCCAACAAACCTACAAACCAAAAAACTAAAAAGCCAACAAACCAACAAACCAACAAGCCAACAAGCCAACAAACCAACAAACCAACAAACGAATTAAACCAACAAACCAACAAACGAACAAACCAACAAACCAACAAACCAACAAGCCAAAAAACCAACAAACCAACAAGTAAACAAGCCAACAAACCAACAAGGCAACAAACGAACAAACCAACAAGCCAACAAGCCAACAAACCAACAAACCAACAAACCAACAAACGAACAAACCAACAAATTAACAAGCCAACAAGCCAACAAACCAACAAGCCAACCAACCAACACAAACACAAGCCAACAAACCAACAAACCAACAAACAAACAAACCAACAAACCAACAAACCAACAAACCAACAAGCCAATAAACCAACAAACCAACAAACCAACAAACCAACAAACCAACAACCCAACAAGCCAACAAACCAACAAACAAAAAAACCAACAAACCAACAAAGCAAAAAGCCAACAAGCCAACAAACCAACAAACCAACAAACCAACAAACCAACAAACCAACAAACCAACAAACCAAGAAACCAACAAGCCAACAAGCCAAGAAACCAACAAACCAACAAACCAACAAACCAACAAACCAACAAACCAACAAGCCAACGAACCAACAAACCAACAAGCCAACAAACCAACAAACCAAAAAACTAACAATCCAACAAACCAACAAACCAACAAGCCAACAAGCCAACAAACCAACAAACAAACAAACGAATAAACCAACAAACCAACAAACCAACAAACCAACAAACCAACAAACTAACAAACCAACAAACCAACAAGCCAAACAAACCAACAAACAAACCAACAAACCAACAAGCCAACAAGCCAACAAACCAACAAACCATAAAACCAACAAGCCAACAAACCAACAAACCAACAAGTCAACAAACCAACAAGCCAACAAACCAACAAACCAACAAGCCAACAAACCTACAAACCAAAAAACTAACAAGCCAACAAACCAAAAAACCAACAAGCCAACAACCCAACAAACCAACAAACCAACAAACGAATTAAACCAACAAACCAACAAACCAACAAACCAACAAACCAACAAACCAACAAGCCAAAAAACCAACAAACCAACAAGCAAACAAGCCAACAAACCAACAAGGCAACAAACGAACAAACCAACAAGCCAACAAGCCAACAAACCAACAAACCAACAAACCAACAAACGAACAAACCAACAAACCAACAAATTAACAAGGCAACAAGCCAACAAGCCAACAAACCAACAAGCCAACCAACCAACACGCCAACAAGCCAACAAACCAACAAACCTACAAACAAACAAACCAACAAACCAACAAACCAACAAACCAACAAGCCAACAAACCAACAAACCAACAAACCAACAAACCAACAAACCAACAACCCAACAAGCCAACAAACCAACAAACAAAAAACCAACAAACCAACAAAGCAACAAGCCAACAAGCCAACAAACCAACAAACCAACAAACCAACAAACCAACAAACCAACAAACCAACAAACCAACAAACCAACAAGCCAACAAGCCAAGAAACCAACAAACCAACAAACCAACAAACCAACAAACCAACAAGCCAACAAACCAACAAACCAACAAGCCAACAAACGAACAAACCAAAAAACTAACAATCCAACAAACCAACAAACCAACAAGCCAACAAGCCAACAAACCAACAAACAAACAAACAAATAAACCAACAAGCCAACAAGCCAACAAACCAACAAACCAACAAGCCAACAAACCAATAAACCAACAAACCTACAAACCAACAAACCAACAAACCAACAAACCAAGAAACCAAGAAACCAACAAACCAACAAACCAACAAACCAACAAACCAACAAACCAACAAACCAACAAGCCAACAAACCAACAAACCAACAAACCAACAAACCAACAAACCAACAAAACAACAAACCAACAAGCCAATAAACCAACAAGCCAACAAACTAACAAACCAACAAACCAACAAACCAACAAACCAACAAACCAACAAACCAACAAACCAACAAACCAACAAGCCAACAAACAAACAAACCAACAAACGAACAAACAAACAAACCAACATAACCAACAAGCCAACAAGCCAACAAACCAACAAACCAACAAACCAACAAACCAAGTGACCAACAAACCAACAAACGAACAAACCAACAAACAAACAAACCAACAAACAAACAAACTAACAAACCAACAAACCAACAAGCCAACAAGCCAACAAACCAACAAGCAAACAAACGAACAAACCAACAAACCAACAAACCAACAAACCAACAAACCAACAAGCCAACAAACCAACAAACCAACAAGCCAACAAGCCAACAAACCAACAAACCAACAAACCAACAAACCAACAAACCAACAAACCAACAAACCAAGTAACCAACAAACAAACAAACCATCAAGCCAATAAACCAACAAACCAACAAACCAAGTAACCAACAAGCCAACAAACTAACAAACCAACAAACCAACAAGCCAACAAGCCAACAAACCAAAAAACCAACAAAGCAATAAGCCAACAAGCCAACAAACCAACAAACCAACAAGCCAACAAACCAAGAAACCAACAAGCCAACAAGCCAACAAACCAACAAACCAACAAACCAACAAGCCAACAAACCAACAAACCAACAAGCCAACAAACCTACAAACCAAAAAACTAACAAGCCAACAAACCAACAAACCAACAAGCCAACAAGCCAACAAACCAACAAACCAACAAACGAATTAAACCAACAAACCAACAAACGAACAAACCAACAAACCAACAAACCAACAAGCCAAAAAACCAACAAACCAACAAGTAAACAAGCCAACAAACCAACAAGGCAACAAACGAACAAACCAACAAGCCAACAAGCCAACAAACCAACAAACCAACAAACCAACAAACGAACAAACCAACAAATTAACAAGCCAACAAGCCAACAAACCAACAAGCCAACCAACCAACACAAACACAAGCCAACAAACCAACAAACCAACAAACAAACAAACCAACAAACCAACAAACCAACAAACCAACAAGCCAATAAACCAACAAACCAACAAACCAACAAACCAACAAACCAACAACCCAACAAGCCAACAAACCAACAAACAAAAAACCAACAAACCAACAAAGCAAAAAGCCAACAAGCCAACAAACCAACAAACCAACAAACCAACAAACCAACAAACCAACAAACCAACAAACCAAGAAACCAACAAGCCAACAAGCCAAGAAACCAACAAACCAACAAACCAACAAACCAACAAACCAACAAACCAACAAGCCAACGAACCAACAAACCAACAAGCCAACAAACCAACAAACCAAAAAACTAACAATCCAACAAACCAACAAACCAACAAGCCAACAAGCCAACAAACCAACAAACAAACAAACGAATAAACCAACAAACCAACAAACCAACAAACCAACAAACCAACAAACTAACAAACCAACAAACCAACAAGCCAAACAAACCAACAAACAAACCAACAAACCAACAAGCCAACAAGCCAACAAACCAACAAACCATAAAACCAACAAGCCAACAAACCAACAAACCAACAAGTCAACAAACCAACAAACCAACAAACCAACAAACCAACAAGCCAACAAGCCAACAAACCAACAAACCAACAAGCCAACAAACCAATTAACCAACAAACCTACAAGCCAACAAACCAACAAACCAACAAACCAAGAAACCAACAAACCAACAAACCAACAAACCAACAAACCAACAAACCAACAAACCAACAAACCAACAAGCCAACAAACCAACAAACCAACAAACCAACAAGCCAACAAGCCAAACAAACCAACAAACAAACCAACAAACCAACAAGCCAACAAGCCAACAAACCAACAAACCATAAAACCAACAAGCCAACAAACCAACAAACCAACAAGTCAACAAACCAACAAACCAACAAACCAACAAACCAACAAGCCAACAAGCCAACAAACCAACAAACCATAAAACCAACAAGCCAACAAACCAACAAACCAACAAGTCAACAAACCAACAAACCAACAAACCAACAAACCAACAAGCCAACAAGCCAACAAACCAACAAACCAACAAGCCAACAAACCAATAAACCAACAAACCTACAAGCCAACAAACCAACAAACCATAAAACCAACAAGCCAACAAACCAACAAACCAACAAGTCAACAAACCAACCAACCAACAAACCAACAAACCAACAAGCCAACAAGCCAACAAACCAACAAACCAACAAGCCAACAAACCAATAAACCAACAAACCTACAAGCCAACAAACCAACAAACCAACAAACCAAGAAACCAACAAACCAACAAACCAACAAACCAACAAACCAACAAACCAACAAACCAACAAACCAACAAACCAACAAACCAACAAGCCAACAAACCAACAAACCAACAAACCAACAAACCAACAAACCAACAAACCAACAAAACAACAAACCAACAAGCCAATAAACCAACAAGCCAACAACCCAACAAACCAACAAACCAACAAACCAACAAACCAACAAACAAACAAACCAACAAACCAACAAGCCAACAAACAAACAAACCAACAAACGAATAAAAAAACAAACCAACAAACCAACAAGCCAACAAGCCAACAAACCAACAAACCAACAAACCAACAAACCAAGTAACCAACAAACCAACAAACGAACAAACCAACAAACAAACAAACCAACAAACGTACAAACGAACAAACCAACAAACCAACAAGCCAACAAGCCAACAAACCAACAAGCAAACAAACGAACAAACCAACAAACCAACAAACCCACAAACCAACAAACCAACAAACCAACAAACCAACAAACCAACAAACCAACAAACCAACAAGCCAACAAACCAGGAAACTAACAAACAAACAAACCAACAAGCCAACAAACCAACAAACTAACAAACCAACAAACCAACAAACCAACAAACAAATGAACCAACAAACCAACAAACCAACAAACCAACAAACCAACAAACCAAAAAACCAACAAACCAACAAACCAACAAGCCAACAAACCAACAAACCAACAAACCAATTAACCAACAAACCAACAAACCAACAAACCATCAAGCCAACAAACCATCATACCAACAAGCCAACAAGCCAACAAACCAAGAAACTAACAAACCAACAAACGATCAAACCACCAAACCAACAAGCCAAGAAGCCAACAAACCAACAAACCAACAAACCAACAAACCAACAAACCAAGTAACCAACAAGCCAACAAACCAACAAACCAACAAACCAACAAGCCAACAAGGCAACAAACCAACAAACCACCAAACCAACAAGCCAACAAGCCAACAAACCAACAAACCATTAAGCCAACAAACCAACAAACCAATAAGCCAACAAGCCAACAAACCAACAAACTAACAAACCAACAAGCCAACAAATTAACAAGGCAACAAGCCAACAAGCCAACAAACCAACAAGCCAACCAACCAACACGCCAACAAGCCAACAAACCAACAAACCTACAAACAAACAAACCAACAAACCAACAAACCAACAAACCAACAAGCCAACAAACCAACAAACCAACAAACCAACAAACCAACAAACCAACAACCCAACAAGCCAACAAACCAACAAACAAAAAACCAACAAACCAACAAAGCAACAAGCCAACAAGCCAACAAACCAACAAACCAACAAACCAACAAACCAACAAACCAACAAACCAACAAACCAACAAACCAACAAGCCAACAAGCCAAGAAACCAACAAACCAACAAACCAACAAACCAACAAACCAACAAGCCAACAAACCAACAAACCAACAAGCCAACAAACGAACAAACCAAAAAACTAACAATCCAACAAACCAACAAACCAACAAGCCAACAAGCCAACAAACCAACAAACAAACAAACAAATAAACCAACAAGCCAACAAGCCAACAAACCAACAAACCAACAAGCCAACAAACCAATAAACCAACAAACCTACAAACCAACAAACCAACAAACCAACAAACCAAGAAACCAAGAAACCAACAAACCAACAAACCAACAAACCAACAAACCAACAAACCAACAAACCAACAAGCCAACAAACCAACAAACCAACAAACCAACAAACCAACAAAACAACAAACCAACAAGCCAATAAACCAACAAGCCAACAAACCAACAAACCAACAAACCAACAAACCAACAAACCAACAAACCAACAAACCAACAAACCAACAAACCAACAAACCAACAAGCCAACAAACAAACAAACCAACAAACGAACAAACAAACAAACCAACATAACCAACAAGCCAACAAGCCAACAAACCAACAAACCAACAAACCAACAAACCAAGTGACCAACAAACCAACAAACGAACAAACCAACAAACAAACAAACCAACAAACAAACAAACTAACAAACCAACAAACCAACAAGCCAACAAGCCAACAAACCAACAAGCAAACAAACGAACAAACCAACAAACCAACAAACCAACAAACCAACAAACCAACAAGCCAACAAACCAACAAACCAACAAGCCATCAAGCCAACAAACCAACAAACCAACAAACCAACAAACCAACAAACCAACAAACCAACAAACCAAGTAACCAACAAACAAACAAACCATCAAGCCAATAAACCAACAAACCAACAAACCAAGTAACCAACAAGCCAACAAACTAACAAACCAACAAACCAACAAGCCAACAAGCCAACAAACCAAAAAACCAACAAAGCAATAAGCCAACAAGCCAACAAACCAACAAACCAACAAGCCAACAAACCAACAAACCAACAAGCCCACAAGCCAACAAACCAACAAACCAACAAACCAACAAGCCAACAAACCAACAAACCAACAAGCCAACAAACCTACAAACCAAAAAACTAACAAGCCAACAAACCAACAAACCAACAAGCCAACAAGCCAACAAACCAACAAACCAACAAACGAATTAAACCAACAAACCAACAAACCAACAAACCAACAAACCAACAAACCAACAAGCCAAAAAACCAACAAACCAACAAGTAAACAAGCCAACAAACCAACAAGGCAACAAACGAACAAACCAACAAGCCAACAAGCCAACAAACCAACAAACCAACAAACCAACAAACGAACAAACCAACAAATTAACAAGCCAACAAGCCAACAAACCAACAAGCCAACCAACCAACACAAACACAAGCCAACAAACCAACAAACCAACAAACAAACAAACCAACAAACCAACAAACCAACAAACCAACAAGCCAATAAACCGACAAACCAACAAACCAACAAACCAACAAACCAACAACCCAACAAGCCAACAAACCAACAAACAAAAAACCAACAAACCAACAAAGCAAAAAACCAACAAGCCAACAAACCAACAAACCAACAAACCAACAAACCAAGAAACCAACAAACCAACAAACCAAGAAACCAACAAGGCAACAAGCCAAGAAACCAACAAACCAACAAACCAACAAACCAACAAACCAACAAACCAACAAGCCAACGAACCAACAAACCAACAAGCCAACAAACCAACAAACCAACAAACCAACAAGCCAACGAACCAACAAACCAACAAGCCAACAAACCAACAAACCAAAAAACTAACAATCCAACAAACCAACAAACCAACAAGACAACAAGCCAACAAACCAACAAACAAACAAACGAATAAACCAACAAACCAACAAACCAACAAACCAACAAACCAACAAACTAACAAACCAACAAACCAACAAGCCAAACAAACCAACAAACAAACCAACAAACCAACAAGCCAATAAGCCAACAAACCAACAAACCATAAAACCAACAAGCCAACAAACCAACAAACCAACAAGTCAACAAACCAACAAACCAACAAACCAACAAACCAACAAGCCAACAAGCAAACAAACCAACAAACCAACAAGCCAACAAACCAATTAACCAACAAACCTACAAGCCAACAAACCAACAAACCAACAAACCAAGAAACCAACAAACCAACAAACCAACAAACCAACAAACCAACAAACCAACAAACCAACAAACCAACAAACCAACAAGCCAACAAACCAACAAACCAACAAACCAACAAACCAACAAGCCAAACAAACCAACAAACAAACCAACAAACCAACAAGCCAACAAGCCAACAAACCAACAAACCATAAAACCAACAAGCCAACAAACCAACAAACCAACAAGTCAACAAACCAACAAACCAACAAACCAACAAACCAACAAGCCAACAAGCCAACAAACAAACAAACCATAAAACCAACAAGCCAACAAACCAACAAACCAACAAGTCAACAAACCAACAAACCAACAAACCAACAAACCAACAAGCCAACAAGCCAACAAACCAACAAACCAACAAGCCAACAAACCAATAAACCAACAAACCTACAAGCCAACAAACCAACAAACCATAAAACCAACAAGCCAACAAACCAACAAACCAACAAGTCAACAAACCAACAAACCAACAAACCAACAAACCAACAAGCCAACAAGCCAACAAACCAACAAACCAACAAGCCAACAAACCAATAAACCAACAAACCTACAAGCCAACAAACCAACAAACCAACAAACCAAGAAACCAACAAACCAACAAACCAACAAACCAACAAACCAACAAACCAACAAACCAACAAACCAACAAACCAACAAACCAACAAACCAACAAGCCAACAAACCAACAAACCAACAAACCAACAAACCAACAAACCAACAAACCAACAAAACAACAAATCAACAAGCCAATAAACCAACAAGCCAACAACCCAACAAACCAACAAACCAACAAACCAACAAACCAACAAACTAACAAACCAACAAACCAACAAGCCAACAAACAAACAAACCAACAAACGAATAAAAAAACAAACCAACAAACCAACAAGCCAACAAGCCAACAAACCAACAAACCAACAAACCAACAAACCAAGTAACCAACAAACCAACAAACGAACAAACCAACAAACAAACAAACCAACAAACGTACAAACGAACAAACCAACAAACCAACAAGCCAACAAGCCAACAAACCAACAAGCAAACAAACGAACAAACCAACAAACCAACAAACCCACAAACCAACAAACCAACAAACCAACAAACCAACAAACCAACAAACCAACAAACCAACAAGCCAACAAACCAGGAAACTAACAAACAAACAAACCAACAAGCCAACAAACCAACAAACTAACAAACCAACAAACCAACAAACCAACAAAAAAATGAACCAACAAACCAACAAACCAACAAACCAACAAACCAACAAACCAAAAAACCAACAAACCAACAAACCAACAAGCCAACAAACCAACAAACCAACAAACCAATTAACCAACAAACCAACAAACCAACAAACCATCAAGCCAACAAACCATCATACCAACAAGCCAACAAGCCAACAAACCAAGAAACTAACAAACCAACAAACGATCAAACCACCAAACCAACAAGCCAAGAAGCCAACAAACCAACAAACCAACAAACCAACAAACCAACAAACCAAGTAACCAACAAGCCAACAAACCAACAAACCAACAAACCAACAAGCCAACAAGGCAACAAACCAACAAACCACCAAACCAACAAGCCAACAAGCCAACAAACCAACAAACCAACAAGCCAACAAACCAACAAACCAATAAGCCAACAAGCCAACAAACCAACAAACTAACAAACCAACAAGCCAACAAACCAACAAACCAACAAGCCAACAAACCAACAAACCAACAAACCAAGTAACCAACAAGCCAACAAACTAACAAACCAATAAGCCAACAAGCCAACAAACCAACAAACTAACAAACCAACAAGCCAACAAACCAACAAACCAACAAGCCAACAAACCAACAAACCAACTAACCAAGTAACCAACAAACCAACAAACCAACAAGCCAACAAACCAACAAACCAACAAACAACAAACCAACAAGCCAACAAGCCAACAAACCAACAAACCAACAAACACATAAACCAACAAACCGACAAACCAAAAAACCAACAAACCAACAAACCAAGAAACCAACAAACCAACAAACCAACAAACCAACAAACCAACAAAGCAAAAAACCAACAAACCAAAACACCAACAAGCCAACAAACCAACAAACCAACAAACCAACAAACCAACAAACCAACAAACCAACAAACCAACAAACCACAAACCAACAAACCAACAAACCAACAAACCAACAAGCCAACAAACCAACAAACCAACAAACCAACAAACAAATAAACCAACAAACCAACAAACCAACAAATCAACAAACCAACAAACCAACAAACCAACAAACCAACTAACCAACAAACCAAGTAACCAACAAACTAACAAATGAACAAACCAACCAACAAACAAACCAACAAACGAACAAACCAACAAACCAACAAACCAACAAGCTAACAAGCCAACAAACCAACAAACTAACAAACCAACAAACCAAGAAACCAACAAACCAATAAACCAACAAACCAAGAAACCAACAAACCAACAAACCAACAAGCCAACAAGCCAACAAACCAACAAACCAACAAACCAACAAACCAACAAACCAACAAACCAACAAACCAACAAACCAACAAACCAACAAACCAACAAGCCAGCAAACCAACAAGCCAACAAACCAACAAACCAACAAACCAACAAACCAACAAACCAACAAACCAACAAACCAACAAACCAACAAACCAACAAACCAAAAAACCAACAAACCAACAAACCAACAAGCCAAAAAACAAACAAACCAACAAACGAACAAACAAACAAACCAATAAACCAACAAGCCAACAAGCCAATAAACCAACAAACCAACAAACCAACAAACCAACAAACCAACAAACCAACAAACCAACAAATCAATGAACCAACAAGCCAACAAGCCAACAAAACAACAAACCAACAAACCAACAAACCAACAAACCAACAAGCCAACAAACCAACAAGCCAACAAACCAACAAACCAACAAGCCAACAAACCTACAAACCAAAAAACAAACAAACTAACAAACGAACAAACCAACAAACGAACCAACCAACAAACCAACAAACCAACAAGCCAACAAGCCAACAAACCAACAAACCAACAAACGAATAAACCAACAAACCAACAAACCAACAAACCAACAAGCCAAAAAAACCAACAAACCAACAAGCAAACAAGCCAAAAAACCAACAAGCCAACAAACGAACAAACCAACAAGCCAACAAGCCAACAAACCAACAAACCAACAAACCAACAAACCAACAAACCAACAAACCAACAAACCAACAAACCAACAAACAAACAAACTAACAAACGAACAAACCAACAAACCAACAAACCAACAAACCAACAAACCAACAAGCCAACAAGCCAACAAACCAACAAGCCAACAAATCAATAAGCCAACAAGCCAACAAGCCAACAAAGCAACAAACCAACAAAACAACAAACGAATAAACCAATAAACCAATAAACCAATAAGCCAACAAACCAACACACCAACAATCCAGCAAACCAACAAACCAACAAACAAACAAACCAACAAACCAGCAAGACAACAAGCCAACAAACCAACAAACCAACAAACCAACAAACGAACAAACCAACAAACCTACAAATTAACAAGCCAACAAGCCAACAAACCAACAAGCCAACAAACCAATACGCCAACAAGCCAACAAGCCAACAAACCAACAAGCCAACAAACCAACACGCCAACAATTCAACAAACCAACAAACCAACAAACCAACAAACAAACAAACCAACAAACCAACAAACCAACAAGCCAACAAACCAACAAACCAACAAATCAACAAACCAACAAACCAACAAGCCAACAAGCCAACAAACCAACAAACCAAAAACCCACAAACCAACAAAGCAACAAGCCAACAAGCCAACAAACCAACAAACCAATAAGCCAACAAACCAACAAACCAACAAACCAACAAACCAACAAACCAACAAGCCAACAAGCCAACAAACCAACAAACCAACAAACCAACAAACCAACAAACCAACAAACCAACAAACCAACAAGCCAACAAACCAACAAACCGACAAGCCAACAAACCTACAAACAAAAAAACTAACAATCCAACAAACCAACAAACCAACAAGCCAACAAGCCAACAAACCAACAAACCAACAAACCAACAAACGAATAAACCAACAAACCAACAAACCAACAAACCAACAAACCAACAAACCAACAAACCAAAAAACCAACAAACTAACAAACTAACAAACCAACAAGCCAAACAAACCAACAAACAAACCAACAAACTAACAAACCAACAAGCCAAACAAACCAACAAACAAACCAACAAGCCAACAAGCCAAAAAACCAACAAACCAACAAACCAACAAGCCAACAAACCAACAAACAAAAAAACTAACAATCCAACAAAATAACAAACCAACAATCCAAACAAACCAACAAACAAACCAACAAGCCAACAAGCCAAAAAACCAACAAGCCAACAAACCAACAAGCCAACAAACCAACAAACCAACAAGCCAACAAACCAACAAACCAACAAACCAACAAGCCAACAAGCCAACAAATCAAGAAACCAACAAGCCAACAAACCAATAAACAAACAAACCAACAAGCCAACAAACCAACAAACCAGCAAACGAAGAAACCAACAAACCAACAAACCAACAAACCAAGAAACCAACAAACCAACAAGCCAACAAACCAACAAACCAACAAACCAACAAATCAACAAACCAACAAACCAATAAACCAACAAACCAACAAACCAACAAGCCAACAAATGAACAAAAAAACAAACCAACAAACCAACAAGCCAACAAGCCAACAAACCAACAAACCAACAAACCAACAAACCAACAAACCAACAAACCATCAAACCAACGAACCAACGAACCAACAAGCCAACCAACAAACCAACAAACCAACAAACCAACAAATCAACAAACCAACAAGCCAACAAGCCAACAATCCAACAAACCTACAAGCCAACAAACCTACACAACAAAAAACTAACAAGCCAACAAACCAACAAACCAACAAGCCAACAAGCCAACAAACCAACAAACCAACAAACGAATAAACCAACAAACCAACAAACCAGCAAATCAAGAAACCAACAAACCAACAAGCCAACAAACCAACAAACCAACAAGCAAACAAGCCAACAAACCGACAAGCCAACAAACGAATAAACCAACAAGCCAACAAGCCAACAAACCAACAAACCAACAAAGCAACAAACCAACAAACTAACAAACAAACAAACCAACAAACGAACAAACCAACAAACGAACAAACTAACAAACCAACTAACCAACAAGCCAACACGCCAACAAACCAACAGGCCAACAAACCAATAAGCTAACAAGCCAACAAGCCAACAAACCAATAAACCAACAAAACAACAAACCAACAAATGACTAAACCAACAAACCAACAAGCCAAAAAGCCAACAAACCAACAAACCAACAAACCAACAAACCAACAAACCAACAAACCAACAAACCAACAAACCAACAAACCAACAAGCCAACAAACCAACAAACCAACAAGCCACCAAGCCAACAAACCAACAAGCCAACAAAACAACAAACCAACAAACCAACAAACCAAAAAGCCAACAAACCAACAAACCAACAAGCCAACAAACCAACAAACCAAAAAACTAACAATCAGACAAACCAACAAACCAACAAGCCAGCAAGCCAATAAACCAAAAAACCAACAAACAAATAAACCAACAAACCAACAAACCAACAAACCAACAAACCAACAAACCAACAAACCAACAAGCCAAACAAACCAGCAAACAAATAAAACAACAAACCAACAAACCTATAAACTAACAAACCAACAAACCAACAAACCTACAAACCAACAAACCAACAAACCAACAAACCAACAAACCAACAAGCCAACAAACCAACAAACCAACAAGCCAACAAACCAACAAACCAAAAAACTAACAAGCCAACAAGCCAACAAACCAACAAACCAAAAACCAACACACCAACAAACCAACAAGCCAACAAACCAACAAGCCAACAAACCAACAAACCAACAAACCAACAAACCAACAAACCAGCAAGCCAACAAGCCAACAAACCAACAAACCAACAAACCAACAAACCAACAAACCAACAAACCAACAAACCAACAAACCAACAAACCAACAAACCAACAAGCCAACAAACCAACAAACCAACAAGCCAACAAACCAACAAACCAAAAAACTAACAATCAGACAAACCAACAAACCAACAAGCCAGCAAGCCAATAAACCAAAAAACCAACAAACAAATAAACCAACAAACCAACAAACCAACAAACCAACAAACCAACAAACCAACAAACCAAAAAACCAACAAACCAACAAACCAACAAGCCAAACAAACCAGCAAACAAATAAAACAACAAACCAACAAACCTATAAACCAACAAACCAACAAACCAACAAACCTACAAACCAACAAACCAACAAACCAACAAGCCAACAAACCAACAAACCAACAAACCAATTAACCAACAAACCAACAAACGAACAAACCAACAAACAAACAAACCAACAAACCAACAAACCTACAAAGCAACAAACCAACAAACAAATAAACCAACAAACCAACAAACCAGCAAACCAAAAAACCAACAAACCAACAATTCAACAAGCCAACAAACCAACAAACCAACAAACAAACAAACCAACAAACCAACAAACCTACAAAGCAACAAACCAACAAACAAATAAACCAACAAACCAACAAACCAGCAAACCAAAAAACCAACAAACCAATAAACCAACAAGCCAACAAACCAACAAACCAACAAACCAACAAACCAACAAAGCAACAAAGCAACAAGCCAACAAACCAACAAACCAACAAGCCAACAAACCAACAATGCAAAAAATTAACAATCCAACAAACGAACAAACCAACCAGCCAACAAGCCAACAAACCAACAAACCAACAAACCAACAAACCAACAAACCAATAAAACAACAAACGAATAAACCAACAAGCCAACAAACCAACAAACCAACAAACCAACAAACCAAAAAACCAACAAACCAACAAACCAACAAGCCAAACAAACCAACAAACAAACCAACAAGCCATCAAGCCAACAAACCAACAACCCAACAAACCAACAAGCCAACAAGCCAACAAACCAACAAACCAACAAGCCAACAAACCAACAAACCAACAAACCAACAAACCAACAAGCCAACAAGCCAACAAGCCAACAAACCAACAAACCAACAAGCCAACAAACCAATAAACCAACAAACCAACAAGCCAACAAACCAACAAACCAACAAACCAACAAACCAACAAACCAACAAACCAACAAACCAACAAACCAACAAACCAACAAACTAACAAGCCAACAAGCCAACAAACCAACAAACCAACAAACCAACAAACCAACAAACCAACAAACCAACAAACCAACAAACCAACAACCCAACTAACCAACAAGCCAACAAATCAATAAACCAACAAACCAACAAACCAACAAACCAACAAACCAACAAACCAACAAACCAACAAACCAACAAACCAACAAACCAACAAACCAGCAAACCAACAAAGCAACAAGCCAACAAGCCAACAAACCAACAAACCAACAAACCAACAAACTAACAAACCAACGAACCAACAAGCCAACAAACCAACAAACCAACAAGCCAACAAACCAACAAACCAACAAACCAACAAAACAACAAACCAACAAACGAACAAACCAACAAACCAACAAGCCAAAAAGCCAACAAACCAACAAACCAACAAACCAACAAACCATCAAACCAACAAACCAACAAACCAACAAACAAACAAACCAACAAACCAACAAGCCAACAAGCCATCAAACCAACAAACCAACAAACCAACAAACGAACCAACCAACAAACCAACAAACCAACAAGCCACCAAGCCAACAAACCAACAAGCCAACAAACCAACAAACCAACAAACCAACAAACAAACATGCCAACAAACCAACAAACCAACAAACCAACAAACCAACAAAAAAACAAACCAACAAGCCAACAAACCAACAAACCAAAAACCAACAAACCAACAAACCAACAAGCCAACAAGCCAACAAGCCAACAAACCAACAAACCAACAAACCAACAAACCAACTAGCCAACAAGCCAACAAACCAACAAACCAACAAACCAACAAACCAACAAACCAACAAGCCAACAAACCAACAAACCAACAAGCCAACAAACCAACAAACCAAAAAACCAACAATCCAACAAACCAACAAACCAACAAGCCAACAAGCCAACAAACCAACAAACCAACAAACGAATAAACAAACAAACCAACAAACCAAAAAACCAAAAAACCAACAAACCAACAAACCAACAAGCCAAACAAAACAACAAACAAATAAAACAACAAACCAACAAACCAACAAACCAACAAACCAACAAAACAACAAACCAAAAAACCAACAAACCAAAAAAGCAACAAGCCAACAAACCAACAAACCAATTAACCAACAAACCAACAAACGTACAAACCAACAAACAAACAAACCAACAAACCAACAAACCTACAAACCAACAAACCAACAAACAAATAAACCAACAACCCAACAAACCAACAAACCAAAAAACCAACAAGCCAAAAAACCAACAAGCCAACAAGCCAACAAACCAACAAACCAACAAACCAACAAACGAACAAACCAACAAACCTACAAATCAAGAAACCAACAAACCAACAAACCAACAAGCCAACAAACCAACAAACCAACAAACCAACAAACCAGCAAACCAAAAAACCAACAAACCAACAAACCAACAAACCAACAAACCAACAAACCAACAAACCAACAAACCAATAAACCAACAAACCAACAAACCAACAAACCACCGAACCAACAAACCAACAAACCACCGAACCAACAAACCAACAAACCAACAAACCAACAAACCACCAAACCAACAAACCAACAAACCAACAAACCAACAAACCAACAAACCAACAAACCAACAAGCCAACAAACCAACAACCCAACAAACCAACAAACCAACAAACAAATAAACCACTAAACCAACAAACCAACAAACCAACAAACCAACAAACCAACAAACCAAAAAACCAACAAACCAACAACCCAAAAAACCAACAAACCAACAAACCAACAAACTAACAAACCAACAAACCAACAAACCAAGTAACCAACGAACCAACAAACGAACAAAGCAACAAACAAACAAACCAACAAACAAACAAACCAACAAACCAAAAAACCAACAAACCAACAAGCCAACAAGCCAACAAACCAACAAACCAACAAACCAACAAACCAACAAACGCACAAACCAACAAACCAACAAGTCAATAAGCCAACAAACCAACAAACCAACAAACCAACAAACCATTCAAACCAACAAACCAACAAACCAACAAACAAACAAACAAACAAACCAACAAACCAATAAGCCAACAAGCCAACAAACCAACAAACCCACAAACCAACAAACGAACAAACGAACAAACCAACAAACAACAAACCAACAAGCCAACAAGCCAACGAACCAACAAGCCAACAAACCAACAAGCCAACAAGCCAACAAACCAACAAACCAACAAACCAACAAATGAACAAACCAACAAACCAACAAGCCAACAAGCCAACAAACCAACAAACTAAAAACCAACAAACCAACAAACCAACAAGCCAACAAGTCAACAAACCAACAAACCAACAAACCAACAAACAAATAAACCAACAAACCAACAAACCAACAAACCACCAAACCAACAAACCAACAAATCAACAAACCAACAAACCAACAAACCAACAAGCCAACAAACCAACAAACCAACAAACAAATAAACCAACAAACCAACAAACCAACAAACCAAAAAACCAACAAACCAACAAACCAAAAAACCAACAAACCAACAAACCAACAAGCCAACAAACCAACAAACCAACAAACCAACAAACCAAGTAACCAACAAACCAACAAACGAACAAACCAACAAACCAACAAGCCAATAAGCCAACAAACCAACAAACCAACAAACCAACAAACCAACAAACCAACAAACCAACATACCAACAAGCCAACAAGCCAACAAACCAACAAACCAACAAACCAACAAACCAACAAACCAACAAACCAACAAACCAACAAACCAACAAACCAACAAACAAACAAACAAACAAACCAACAAACCAACAAGCCAACAAGCCAACAAACCAACAAACCAACAAACGAACAAACCAACAAACCAAAAAACCAACAAGCCAACAAGCCAACAAACCAACAAGCCAACAAGCCAACAAACCAAAAAGCCAACAAGCCAACAAACTAACAAACCAACAAACCAACAAACCAACAAACGAACAAACCAACAAACAAACAAACAAACTAACAAACCAACAAACCAACAAGCCAACAAACCAACAAACCAACAGACCAACAAACCAACAAACCAACAAACCAACAAGCCAACAAGCCAACAAACCAACAAACCAAAAACCAACAAACCAACAAACCAACAAGCCAACAAGCCAACAAACCAAAAAACCAACAAACCAACAAACCAACAAACCAACAAGCCAACAAGCCAACAAACCAACAAACAAACATACCAACAAACTAACAAACCAACAAACCAACAAGCCAACAAACCAACAAACCAACAAGCCAACAAACCAAAAAACTAACAATCCAACAAACCAACAAGCCAACAAGCCAACAAACCAACAAACCAACAAACCAACAAACGAATAAACCAACAAGCCAACAAACCAACAAACCAACAAACCAACAAACCAACAAACCAAAAAACCAACAAACCAACAAACCAACAAGCCAAACAAACCAGCAAACAAACCAACAAGCCATCAAGCCAACAAACCAACAAACCAACAAACCAACAAGCCAACAAGCCAACAAACCAACAAACCAACAAGCCAACAAACCAACAAACCAACAAACCAACAAACCAACAAGCCAACAAGCCAACAAACCAACAAACCAACAAGCCAACAAACCAATAAACCAACAAACCAACAAGCCAACAAACCAACAAACCAACAAACCAAGAAACCAACAAACCAACAAACCAACAAACCAACAAACCAACAAACCAACAAGCCAACAAGCCAACAAACCAACAAACCAACAAACCAACAAACCAGCAAACCAACAAACCAACAAACCAACAAACCAACAACCCAACTAACCAACAAGCCAACAAATCAATAAACCAACAAACCAACAAACCAACAAACCAACAAACCAACAAACCAACAAACCAACAAACCAACAAACCAACAAACCAACAAACCAACAAACAAACAAACCAACAAGCCAACAAACAAACAAACCAACAAATGAGCAAACAAACAAACCAACAAAGCAACAAGCCAACAAGCCAACAAACCAACAAATCAACAAACCAACAAACTAACAAACCAACGAACCAACAAGCCAACAAACCAACAAACCAACAAGCCAACAAACCGACAAACCAACAAACCAACAAAACAACAAACCAACAAACGAACAAACCAACAAACCAACAAGCCAAAAAGCCGACAAACCAACAAATAAACAAACCAACAAACCATCAAACCAGCAAACCAACAAACCAACAAACAAACAAACCAACAAACCAACAAGCCAACAAGCCAACAAACCAACAAACCAACAAACCAACAAACGAACCAACCAACAAACCAACAAACCAACAAGCCACCAAGCCAACAAACCAACAAGCCAACAAACCAACAAACCAACAAACCAACAAACCAACAAACCAACAAGCCAACTAACCAACAAACCAACAAACCAACAAACCAACAAACCAACAAACCAACAAACCAACAAACCAAAAACCAACAAACCAACAAACCAACAAGCCAACAAGCCAACAAGCCAACAAACCAACAAACCAACAAACCAACAAACGAACCAACCAACAAACCAACAAACCAACAAGCCACCAAGCCAACAAACCAACAAGCCAACAAACCAACAAACCAACAAACCAACAAACCAACAAACCAACAAACCAACAAGCCAACAAGCCAACAAACCAACAAACCAACAAGCCAACAAAACAATAAACCAACAAACCAACAAGCCAACAAACCAACAAACCAACAACCCAAGAAACCAACAAACCAACAAACCAACAAACCTACAAACCAACAAACCAACAAGCCAACAAGCCAACAAACCAACAAACCAACAAACCAACAAACCAGCAAACCAACAAACCAACAAACCAACAAACCAACAAACCAACAACCCAACTAACCAACAAGCCAACAAATCAATAAACCAACAAACCAACAAACCAACAAACCAACAAACCAACAAACCAACAAACCAACAAACCAACAAACCAACAAACCAACAAACAAACAAACCAACAAGCCAACAAACAAACAAACCAACAAATGAGCAAACTAACAAACCAACGAACCAACAAGCCAACAAACCAACAAACCAACAAGCCAACAAACCAACAAACCAACAAACCAACAAAACAACAAACCAACAAACCAAGAAACCAACAAACAAACAAACCAACAAGCCAACAAACAAACAAACCAACAAATGAGCAAACAAACAAACCAACAAAGCAACAAGCCACCAAGCCAACAAACCAACAAATCAACAAACCAACAAACAAACAAACCAACGAACCAACAAGCCAACAAACCAACAAACCAACAAGCCAACAAACCAACAAACCAACAAACCAACAAAACAACAAACCAACAAACGAACAAACCAACAAACCAACAAGCCAACAAAACAATAAACCAACAAACCAACAAGCCAACAAACCAACAAACCAACAACCCAAGAAACCAACAAACCAACAAACCAACAAACCTACAAACCAACAAACCAACAAGCCAACAAGCCAACAAACCAACAAACCAACAAACCAACAAACCAGCAAACCAACAAACCAACAAACCAACAAACCAACAAACCAACAACCCAACTAACCAACAAGCCAACAAATCAATAAACCAACAAACCAACAAACCAACAAACCAACAAACCAACAAACCAACAAACCAACAAACCAACAAACCAACAAACCAACAAACAAACAAACCAACAAGCCAACAAACAAACAAACCAACAAATGAGCAAACTAACAAACCAACGAACCAACAAGCCAACAAACCAACAAACCAACAAGCCAACAAACCAACAAACCAACAAACCAACAAAACAACAAACCAACAAACCAAGAAACCAACAAACAAACAAACCAACAAGCCAACAAACAAACAAACCAACAAATGAGCAAACAAACAAACCAACAAAGCAACAAGCCACCAAGCCAACAAACCAACAAATCAACAAACCAACAAACAAACAAACCAACGAACCAACAAGCCAACAAACCAACAAACCAACAAGCCAACAAACCAACAAACCAACAAACCAACAAAACAACAAACCAACAAACGAACAAACCAACAAACCAACAAGCCAAAAAGCCGACAAACCAACAAACCAACAAACCAACAAACCATCAAACCAGCAAACCAACAAACCAACAAACAAACAAACCAACAAACCAACAAGCCAACAAGCCAACAAACCAACAAACCAACAAACCAACAAACGAACCAACCAACAAACCAACAAACCAACAAGCCACCAAGCCAACAAACCAACAAGCCAACAAACCAACAAACCAACAAACCAACAAACCAACAAACCAACAAACCAACAAGCCAACAAACCAACAAACCAACAAACCAACAAACCAACAAACCAACAAACCAACAAACCAACAAACCAAAAACCAACTAACCAACAAACCAACAAGCCAACAAGCCAACAAGCCAACAAACCAACAAACCAACAAACCAACAAACGAACCAACCAACAAACCAACAAACCAACAAGCCACCAAGCCAACAAACCAACAAGCCAACAAACCAACAAACCAACAAACCAACAAACCAACAAACCAACAAACCAACAAACCAACAAGCCAACAAACCAACAAACCAACAAACTAACAAACCAACAAACCAACAAACCAACAAACCAACAAACCAAAAACCAACAAACCAACAAACCAACAAACCAACAAACCAACAAACCAACAAACCAACAAACCAACAAACCAACAAACCAACAAACCAACAAACCAACAAACCAACAAGCCAACAAGCCAACAAACCAACAAACCAACAAACCAACAAACCAGCAAACCAACAAACCAACAAACCAACAAACCAACAACCCAACTAACCAACAAGCCAACAAATCAATAAACCAACAAACCAACAAACCAACAAACCAACAAACCAACAAACCAACAAACCAACAAACCAACAAACCAACAAACCAACAAACCAACAAACCAACAAACAAACAAACCAACAAGCCAACAAACAAACAAACCAACAAATGAGCAAACAAACAAACCAACAAAGCAACAAGCCAACAAGCCAACAAACCAACAAATCAACAAACCAACAAACTAACAAACCAACGAACCAACAAGCCAACAAACCAACAAACCAACAAGCCAACACACCAACAAACCAACAAACCAACAAAACAACAAACCAACAAACGAACAAACCAACAAACCAACAAGCCAAAAAGCCGACAAACCAACAAACCAACAAACCAACAAACCATCAAACCAGCAAACCAACAAACCAACAAACAAACAAACCAACAAACCAACAAACCAACAAACCAACAAACGAACCAACCAACAAACCAACAAACCAACAAGCCACCAAGCCAACAAACCAACAAGCCAACAAACCAACAAACCAACAAACCAACAAACCAACAAACCAACAAACCAACAAGCCAACAAACCAACAAACCAACAAACCAACAAACCAACAAACCAACAAACCAACAAACCAACAAACCAAAAACCAACAAACCAACAAACCAACAAGCCAACAAGCCAACAAGCCAACAAGCCAACAAACCAACAAACCAACAAACCAACAAACGAATAAACCAACAAGCCAACAAACCAACAAACCAACAAACCAACAAACCAAGAAACCAAAAAACCAACAAACCAACAAACCAACAAGCCAAACAAACCAACAAACAAACCAACAAGCCATCAAGCCAACAAACCAACAAACCAACAAACCAACAAACCAACAAGCCAACAAGCCAACAAACCAACAAACCAACAAGCCAACAAACCAACAAACCAACAAACCAACAAACCAACAAGCCAACAAGCCAACAAACCAACAAACCAACAAGCCAACAAACCAATAAACCAACAAACCAACAAGCCAACAAACCAACAAACCAACAAACCAAGAAACCAACAAACCAACAAACCAACAAACCAACAAACCAACAAACCAACAAACCAACAAACCAACAAACCAACAAACCAACAAGCCAAGAAGCCAACAAACCAACAAACCAACAAACCAACAAACCAACAAACCAACAAACCAACAAACCAACAAACCAACAAACCAACAAACCAACAACCCAACTAACCAACAAGCCAACAAATCAATAAACCAACAAACCAACAAACCAACAAACCAACAAACCAACAAACCAACAAACCAACAAACCAACAAACCAACAAACCAACAAACCAACAAGCCAACAAACAAACAAACCAACAAATGAGCAAACAAACAAACCAACAAAGCAACAAGCCAACAAGCCAACAAACCAACAAACCAACAAACCAACAAACCAACAAACTAACAAACCAACGAACCAACAAGCCAACAAACCAACAAACCAACAAGCCAACAAACCAACAAACCAACAAACCAATAAAACAACAAACCAACAAACCAACAAACCAAGAAACCAACAAACCAACAAACCAACAAACCAACAAACCAACAAACCAACAAACCAACAAACCAACAAACCAACAAGCCAAGAAGCCAACAAACCAACAAACCAACAAACCAACAAACCAACAAACCAACAAACCAACAAACCAACAAACCAACAAACCAACAAACCAACAACCCAACTAACCAACAAGCCAACAAATCAATAAACCAACAAACCAACAAACCAACAAACCAACAAACCAACAAACCAACAAACCAACAAACCAACAAACCAACAAACCAACAAACCAACAAACCAACAAGCCAACAAACAAACAAACCAACAAATGAGCAAACAAACAAACCAACAAAGCAACAAGCCAACAAGCCAACAAACCAACAAACCAACAAACCAACAAACCAACAAACTAACAAACCAACGAACCAACAAGCCAACAAACCAACAAACCAACAAGCCAACAAACCAACAAACCAACAAACCAACAAAACAACAAACCAACAAACGAACAAACCAACAAACCAACAAGCCAAAAAGCCAACAAACCAACAAACCAACAAACCAACAAACCATCAAACCAACAAACCAACAAACCAACAAACAAACAAACCAACAAACCAACAAGCCAACAAGCCAACAAACCAACAAACGAACCAACCAACAAACCAACAAATCAACAAGCCACCAAGCCAACAAACCAACAAGCCAACAAACCAACAAACCAACAAACCAACAAACCAACAAACCAACAAGCCAACAAACCAACAAACCAACAAACCAACAAATCAACAAACCAACAAACCAACAAGCCAACAAACCAACAAACCAAAAACCAACAAACCAACAAACCAACAAGCCAACAAGCCAACAAGCCAACAAACCAACAAACCAACAAACCAACAAACCAACAAGCCAACAAGCCAACAAACCAACAAACCAACAAACCAACAAACCAACAAACCAACAAACCAACAAGCCAACAAACCAACAAACCAACAAGCCAACAAACCAACAAACCAAAAAACTAACAATCCAACAAACCAACAAACCAACAAGCCAACAAGCCAACAAACCAACAAACCAACAAACGAATAAACCAACAAACCAACAAACCAAAAAACCAAAAAACCAACAAACCAACAAACCAACAAGCCAAACAAAACAACAAACAAATAAAACAACAAACCAACAAACCAACAAACCAACAAACCAACAAACCAAAAAACCAACAAACCAAAAAAGCAACAAGCCAACAAACCAACAAACAAATTAACCAACAAACCAACAAACGTACAAACCAAAAAAAAAAAAACAAACCAACAAACCAACCAACCTACAAAACAACAAACCAACAAACAAATAAACCAACAACCTAACAAACCAACAAACCAAAAAACCAACAAGCCAACAAACCAACAAACCAACAAACCAACAAACCAGCAAACCAAAAAACCAACAAACCAACAAACCAACAAACCAACAAACCAACAAACCAACAAACCAACAAACCAACAAACCAATAAACCAACAAACCAACAAACCACCGAACCAACAAACCAACAAACCACCGAACCAACAAAGCAACAAACCAACAAACCAACAAACTAACAAACCAACAAGCCAACAAACCAACAAACCAACAAACCAACAAACAAATAAACCAACAAACCAACAAACCAACAAACCACCAAACCAACAAACCAACAAACCAACAAACCAACAAACCAACAAACCAACAAGACAACAAACCAACAACCCAACAAACCAACAAACCAACAAACCAACAAACCAACAAACAAATAAACCACTAAACCAACAAACCAACAAACCAACAAACCAACAAACCAACAAACCAAAAAACCAACAAACCAACAAACCAAAAAACCAACAAACCAAGTAACCAACGAACCAACAAACGAACAAAGCAACAAAGAAACAAACCAACAAACGAACAAACCAACAAACCAAAAAACCAACAAACCAACAAACCAACAAGCCAACAAGCCAACAAGCCAACAAACCAACAAACCAACAAACCAACAAACAAACAAACAAACAAACCAACAAACCAATAAGCCAACAAGCCAACAAACCAACAGACCAACAAACCAACAAACGAACAAATCAACAACCAACAAACCAACAAGCCAACAAGCCAACGAACCAACAAGCCAACAAACCAACAAGCCAACAAACCAACAAACCAAAAAACCAACAAACCAACAAGCCAACAAGCCAACAAACCAACAAACCAACAAACCAACAAACAAACAAACGAACAAACCAACAAACCAATAAGCCAACAAGCCAACAAACCAACAAACCAACAAACCAACAAACGAACAAATCAACAACCAACAAACCAACAAACCAAAAAACCAACAAACCAAGTAACCAACGAACCAACAAACCAACAAACGCACAAACCAACAAACCAACAAGTCAATAAAACAACAAACCAACAAACCAACAAACCAACAAACCATTCAAACCAACAAACCAACAAACCAACAAACAAACAAACAAACAAACCAACAAACCAATAAGCCAACAAGCCAACAAACTAACAAACCAACAAACCAACAAACGAACAAATCAACAACCAACAAACCAACAAGCCAACAAGCCAACGAACCAACAAGCCAACAAACCAACAAGCCAACAAGCCAACAAACCAACAAACCGACAAACCAACAAATGAACAAACCAACAAACAAACAAACCAACAAACCAACAAACCAACAAACCAACAAGCCCACAAACCAACAAACCAACAAACCAACAAACCAACAAACCAACAAACCAACAAACCAACAAACCAACAAGCCAACAAACCAACAAACCAACAAACCAACAAACCAACAAACAAATAAACCACTAAACCAACAAACCAACAAACCAACAAACCAACAAACCAACAAACCAAAAAACCAACAAACCAACAAACCAAAAAACCAACAAACCAAGTAACCAACGAACCAACAAACGAACAAAGCAACAAACAAACAAACCAACAAACGAACAAACCAACAAACCAAAATTCAACAAACCAACAAACCAACAAGCCAACAAGCCAACAAACCAACAAACCAACAAACCAACAAACAAATAAACTAACAAACCAACAAACCAACAAACCACCAAACCAACAAACCACCAAACCAACAAACCAACAAACCAACAAACCAACAAGCCAACAAACCAACATGCCAACAAACCAACAAACCAACAAACCAACAAACCAACAAACCAACAAGCCAACAAACCAACAAACCAAAAACCAACAAACCAACACACCAACAAGCCAACAAGCCAACAAGCCAACAAACCAATAAACCAACAAACCAACAAACCAACAAGCCAACAAGCCAACAAACCAACAAACCAACAAACCAACAAACCAACAAACCAACAAGCCAACAAACCAACAAACCAACAAGCCAACAAACCAACAAACCAAAAAACTAACAATCCAACAAACCAACAAACCAACAAGCCAACAAGCCAACAAACCAACAAACCAACAAACCAACAAACGAATAAACCAACAAACCAACAAACCAAAAAACCAAAAAACCAACAAACCAACAAACCAACAAGCCAAACAAAACAACAAACAAATAAAACAACAAACCAACAAACCAACAAACCAACAAACCAACAAACCAACAAAACAACAAACCAAAAAACCAACAAACCAAAAAAGCAACAAGCCAACAAACCAACAAATCAATTAAACAACAAACCAACAAACGTACAAACCAACAAACAAACAAACCAACAAACCTACAAACCTACAAACCAACAAACCAACAAACAAATAAACCAACAACCCAACAAACCAACAAACCAAAAAACCAACAAGCCAAAAAACCAACAAGCCAACAAGCCAACAAACCAACAAACCAACAAACCAACAAACGAACAAACCAACAAACCTACAAATCAAGAAACCAACAAACCAACAAACCAACAAGCCAACAAACCAACAAACCAACAAACCAACAAACCAGCAAACCAAAAAACCAACAAACCCACAAACCAACAAACCAACAAACCAACAAACCAACAAACCAATAAACCAACAAACCAACAAACCAACAAACCACCGAACCAACAAACCAACAAACCACCGAACCAACAAACCAACAAACCAACAAACCAACAAACCACCAAACCAACAAACCAACAAACCAACAAACCAACAAACCAACAAACCAACAAACCAACAAGCCAACAAACCAACAACCCAACAAACCAACAAACCAACAAACAAATAAACCACTAAACCAACAAACCAACAAACCAACAAACCAACAAACCAACAAACCAAAAAACCAACAAACCAACAACCCAAAAAACTAACAAACCAACAAACCAACAAACTAACAAACCAACAAACCAACAAACCAAGTAACCAACGAACCAACAAACGAACAAAGCAACAAACAAACAAACCAACAAACAAACAAACCAACAAACCAAACAACCAACAAACCAACAAGCCAACAAGCCAACAAACCAACAAACCAACAAACCAACAAACCAACAAACGCACAAACCAACAAACCAACAAGTCAATAAGCCAACAAACCAACAAACCAACAAACCAACAAACCATTCAAACCAACAAACCAACAAACCAACAAACAAACAAACAAACAAACCAACAAACCAATAAGCCAACAAGCCAACAAACCAACAAACCCACAAACCAACAACCGAACAAACGAACAAACCAACAAACAACAAACCAACAAGCCAACAAGCCAACGAACCAACAAGCCAACAAACCAACAAGCCAACAAGCCAACAAACCAACAAACCAACAAACCAACAAATGAACAAACCAACAAACAAACAAACCAACAAACCAACAAACCAACAAACCAACAAGCCAACAAACCAACAAACCAACAAACTAACAAACCAACAAACCAACAAACCAACAAGCCAACAAGCCAACAAACCAACAAACTAAAAACCAACAAACCAACAAACCAACAAGCCAACAAGCCAACAAACCAACAAACCAACAAACCAACAAACCAACAAACCAACAAACCAACAAACCAACAAACCAACAAACCAACAAACCAACAAGCCAACAAACCAATTAACCAACAAACCTACAAGCCAACAAACCAACAAACCAACAAACCAACAAACCAACAAACCAACAAACCACCAAACTAACAAACCAACAAATCAACAAACCAACAAACCAACAAACCAACAAGCCAACAAACCAACAAACCAACAAACCAACAAACAAATAAACCAACAAACCAACAAACCAACAAACCAACAAACCAAAAAACCAACAAACCAACAAACCAACAAACCAACAACCCAACTAACCAACAAGCCAACAAATCAATAAACCAACAAACCAACAAACCAACAAACCAACAAACCAACAAACCAACAAACCAACAAACCAACAAACCAACAAACCAACAAACCAACAAACCAACAAACAAACAAACCAACAAGCCAACAAACAAACAAACCAACAAATGAGCAAACAAACAAACCAACAAAGCGACAAGCCAACAAGCCAACAAACCAACAAATCAACAAACCAACAAACTAACAAACCAACGAACCAACAAGCCAACAAACCAACAAACCAACAAACCAACAAGCCAACAAACCAATTAACCAACAAACCTACAAGCCAACAAACCAACAAACCAACAAACCAACAAACCAACAAACCAACAAACCACCAAACTAACAAACCAACAAATCAACAAACCAACAAACCAACAAACCAACAAGCCAACAAACCAACAAACCAACAAACCAACAAACAAATAAACCAACAAACCAACAAACCAACAAACCAACAAACCAAAAAACCAACAAACCAACAAACCAAAAAACCAACAAACCAACAAACCAACAAGCCAATAAACCAACAAACCAACAAACCAACAAACCAAGTAACCAACGAACCAACAAATGAACAAACTAACAAACAACCAAACCAAAAAACGCGCAAACCAACAAACCAACAAATCAACAAACCAACGAGCCAACAAGCCAACAAACCAACAAGCCAACAAACGAACAAACCAACAAACCAACAAACGAACAAACCAACAAACCCACAAATCAACAAGCCAATAAGCCAACAAACCAACAAACCAACAAACCAACAAACCAACAAACCAACATACCAACAAGCCAACAAGCCAACAAACCAAAAAACCAACAAACCAACAAACCAACAAACCAACAAACCAACAAACCACAAACCAACAAACCAACAAACCAACAAACCAACAAACCAACAAACAAACAAACCAACAAGCCAACAAACAAACAAACCAACAAATGAGCAAACAAACAAACCAACAAAGCGACAAGCCAACAAGCCAACAAACCAACAAATCAACAAACCAACAAACTAACAAACCAACGAACCAACAAGCCAACAAACCAACAAACCAACAAGCCAACAAACCAACAAACCAACAAACCAACAAACCAACAAACCAACAAACCAGCAAACCAACAAACCAACAAACCAACAAACCAACAACCCAACTAACCAACAAGCCAACAAATCAATAAACCAACAAACCAACAAACCAACAAACCAACAAACCAACAAACCAACAAACCAACAAACCAACAAACCAACAAACCAACAAACCAACAAACCAACAAACAAACAAACCAACAAGCCAACAAACAAACAAACCAACAAATGAGCAAACAAACAAACCAACAAAGCGACAAGCCAACAAGCCAACAAACCAACAAATCAACAAACCAACAAACTAACAAACCAACGAACCAACAAGCCAACAAACCAACAAACCAACAAACCAACAAGCCAACAAACCAATTAACCAACAAACCTACAAGCCAACAAACCAACAAACCAACAAACCAAGAAACCAACAAACCAACAAACCAACAAACGAACAAACCAACAAACCAACAAGCCAAAAAGCCGACAAACCAACAAACCAACAAACCAACAAACCATCAAACCAGCAAACCAACAAACCAACAAACAAACAAACCAACAAACCAACATGCCAACAAGCCAACAAACCAACAAACCAACAAACCAACAAACGAACCAACCAACAAACCAACAAACCAACAAGCCACCAAGCCAACAAACCAACAAGCCAACAAACCAACAAACCAACAAACCAACAAACCAACAAACCAACAAACCAACAAGCCAACAAACCAACAAACCAACAAACCAACAAACCAACAAACCAACAAACCAACAAACCAACAAACCAACAAACCAAAAACCAACAAACCAACAAACCGACAAGCCAACAAGCCAACAAGCCAACAAACCAACAAACCAACAAGCCAACAAGCCAACAAACCAACAAACCAACAAACCAACAAACGAATAAACCAACAAGCCAACAAACCAACAAACCAAGAAACCAACAAACCAACAGACCAACAAGCCAAACAAACCAACAAACAAACAAACCAACAAACCAACAAGCCAACAAGCCAACAAACCAACAAACCAACAAGCCAACAAACCAACAAACCAACAAACCAACAAACCAACAAGCCAACAAGCCAACAAACCAACAAACCAACAAGCCAACAAACCAATAAACCAACAAACCAACAAGCCAACAAACCAACAAACCAACAAACCAAGAAACCAACAAACCAACAAACCAACAAACCAACAAACCAACAAACCAACAAACCAACAAACCAACAAACCAACAAGCCAAGAAGCCAACAAACCAACAAACCAACAAACCAACAAACCAACAAACCCACAAACCAACAAACCAACAAACCAACAAACCAACAAACCAACAAACCAACAAACCAACAAACCAACAAGCCAACAAACCAACAAACCAACAAACCAACAAACCAACAAGCCAACAAGCAAACAAACCAACAAACCAACAAGCCAACAAACCAATAAACCAACAAACCAACAAGCCAACAAACCAACAAACCAACAAACCAAGAAACCAACAAACCAACAAACCAACAAACCAACAAACCAACAAACCAACAAACCAACAAACCAACAAGCCAAGAAGCCAACAAACCAACAAACCAACAAACCAACAAACCAACAAACCAACAAACCAACAAACCAACAAACCAACAAACCAACAAACCAACAAACCAACAACCCAACTAACCAACAAGCCAACAAATCAATAAACCAACAAACCAACAAACCAACAAACCAACAAACCAACAAACCAACAAACCAACAAACCAACAAACCAACAAACCAACAAACCAACAAGCCAACAAACAAACAAACCAACAAATGAGCAAACAAACAAACCAACAAAGCAACAAGCCAACAAACCATCATACCAACAAGCCAACAAGCCAACAAACCAAGAAACTAACAAGGCAACAAACCAACTAACCACCAAACCAACAAGCCAACAAGCCAACAAACCAACAAACCAACAAGCCAACAAACCAACAAACCAATTAACCAACAAGCCAACAAACTAACAAACCAATAAGCCAACAAACCAACAAACCAACAAACCAACAAACCAACAAACCAACAACCCAACTAACCAACAAGCCAACAAATCAATAAACCAACAAACCAACAAACCAACAAACCAACAAACCAACAAACCAACAAACCAACAAACCAACAAACCAACAAACCAACAAACCAACAAACCAACAAGCCAACAAACAAACAAACCAACAAATGAGCAAACAAACAAACCAACAAAGCAACAAGCCAACAAGCCAACTAACCAACAAACCAACAAACCAAAAAACTAACAAACCAACGAACCAACAAGCCAACAAACCAACAAACCAACAAGCCAACAAACCAACAAACCAACAAACCAACAAAACAACAAACCAACAAACGAACAAACCAACAAACCAACAAGCCAACAAGCCAAAAAGCCAACAAACCAACAAACCAACAAACCAACAAACCATCAAACCAACAAACCAACAAACCAACAAACAAACAAACCAACAAACCAACAAGCCAACAAGCCAACAAACCAACAAACCAACAAACCAACAAACGAACCAACCAACAAACCAACAAATCAACAAGCCACCAAGCCAACAAACCAACCAGCCAACAAACCAACAAACCAACAAACCAACAAACCAACAAACCAACAAGCCAACAAACCAACAAACCAACAAACCAACAAACCAACAAACCAACAAACCAACAAGCCAACAAACCAACAAACCAAAAACCAACAAACCAACAAACCAACAAGCCAACAAGCCAACAAGCCAACAAACCAACAACCCAACAAACCAACAAACCAACAAGCCAACAAGCCAACAAACCAACAAATAAACAAACCAACAAACCAACAAACCAACAAACCAACAAGCCAACAAACCAACAAACCAACAAGCCAACAAACCAACAAACCAAAAAACTAACAATCCAACAAACCAACAAACCAACAAGCCAACAAGCCAACAAACCAACAAACCAACAAACGAATAAACCAACAAACCAACAAACCAACAAACCAAAAAACCAAAAAACCAACAAACCAACAAACCAACAAGCCAAACAAAACAACAAACAAATAAAACAACAAACCAACAAACCAACAAACCAACAAACCAACAAACCAAAAAACCAACAAACCAAAAAAGCAACAAGCCAACAAACCAACAAACCAATTAACCAACAAACCAACAAACGTACAAACCAAAAAAAAAAAAAAAACCAACAAACCAACCAACCTACAAAACAACAAACCAACAAACAAATAAACCAACAACCTAACAAACCAACAAACCAAAAAACCAACAAGCCAACAAACCAACAAACCAACAAACCAACAAACCAGCAAACCAAAAAACCAACAAACCAACAAACCAACAAACCAACAAACCAACAAACCAACAAACCAACAAACCAACAAACCAATAAACCAACAAACCAACAAACCAACAAACCACCGAACCAACAAACCAACAAACCACCGAACCAACAAAGCAACAAACCAACAAATCAACAAACTAACAAACCAACAAGCCAACAAACCAACAAACCAACAAACAAATAAACCAACAAACCAACAAACCAACAAACCACCAAACCAACAAACCAACAAACCAACAAACCAACAAACCAACAAACCAACAAGACAACAAACCAACAACCCAACAAACCAACAAACCAACAAACCAACAAACCAACAAACAAATAAACCACTAAACCAACAAACCAACAAACCAACAAACCAACAAACCAACAAACCAAAAAACCAACAAACCAACAAACCAAAAAACCAACAAACCAAGTAACCAACGAACCAACAAACGAACAAAGCAACAAACAAACAAACCAACAAACGAACAAACCAACAAACCAAAAAACCAACAAACCAACAAGCCAACAAGCCAACAAACCAACAAACCAACAAACCAACAAACAAACAAACAAACAAACCAACAAACCAATAAGCCAACAAGCCAACAAACCAACAAACCAACAAACCAACAAACGAACAAATCAACAACCAACAAACCAACAAGCCAACAAGCCAACGAACCAACAAGCCAACAAACCAACAAGCCAACAAACCAACAAACCAAAAAATCAACAAACCAACAAGCTAACAAGCCAACAAACCAACAAACCAACAAACCAACAAACAAACAAACAAACAAACCAACAAACCAATAAGCCAACAAGCCAACAAACCAACAAACCAACAAACCAACAAACGAACAAATCAACAACCAACAAACCAACAAACCAAAAAACCAACAAACCAAGTAACCAACGAACCAACAAACCAACAAACGCACAAACCAACAAACCAACAAGTCAATAAGCCAACAAACCAACAAACCAACAAACCAACAAACCAACAAACCATTCAAACCAACAAACCAACAAACAAACAAACAAACAAACAAACCAACAAACCAATAAGCCAACAAGCCAACAAACCAACAAACCAACAAACCAACAAACGAACAAATCAACAACCAACAAACCAACAAGCCAACAAGCCAACGAACCAACAAGCCAACAAACCAACAAGCCAACAAGCCAACAAACCAACAAACCAACAAACCAACAAATGAACAAACCAACAAACAAACAAACCAACAAACCAACAAACCAACAAACCAACAAGCCCACAAACCAACAAACCAACAAACCAACAAACCAACAAACCAACAAACCAACAAACCAACAAACTAACAAGCCAACAAACCAACAAACCAAAATTCAACAAACCAACAAATCAACAAGCCAACAAGCCAAAAAACCAACAAACCAACAAACCAACAAACAAATAAACCAACAAACCAACAAACCAACAAACCACCAAACCAACAAACCACCAAACCAACAAACCAACAAACCAACAAACCAACAAGCCAACAAACCAACAAACCAACAAACCAACAAACCAACAAACCAACAAACCAAGAAACCAACAAGCCAACAAGCCAAGAAACCAACAAACCAACAAACCAACAAACCAACAAACCAACAAACCAACAAACCAACAAGCCAACGAACCAACAAACCCACAAGCCAACAAACCAACAAACCAAAAAACTAACAATCCAACAAACCATCAAACCAACAAGCCAACAAGCCAACAAACAAACAAACGAATAAACCAACAAACCAACAAACCAACAAACCAACAAACTAACAAACCAACAAACCAACAAGCCAAACAAACCAACAAACAAACCAAAAAACCAACAAGCCAACAAGCCAACAAACCAACAAACCATAAAACCAACAAGCCAACAAACCAACAAAACAACAAGTCAACAAACCAACAAACCAACAAACCAACAAACCAACCAGCCAACAAGCCAACAAACCAACAAACCAACAAGCCAACAAACCAATAAACCAACAAACCTACAAGCCAACAAACCAACAAACCAACAAACCAAGAAACCAACAAACCAACAAACCAACAAACCAACAAACCAACAAACCAACAAACCAACAAACCAACAAACCAACAAGCCAACAAACCAACAAACCAACAAACCAACAAACCAACAAACCAACAAACCAACAAAACAACAAACCAACAAGCCAATAAACCAACAAGCCAACAACCCAACAAACCAACAAACCAACAAACCAACAAACCAACAAGCTAACAAACCAACAAACCAACAAGCCAACAAACAAATAAACCAACAAACGAATAAAAAAACAAACCAACAAACCAACAAGCCAACAAGCCAACAAACCAACAAACCAACAAACCAACAAACCAACAAACCAAGTAACCAACAAACCAACAAACGAACAAACCAACAAACAAACAAACCAACAAACGTACAAACGAACAAACCAACAAACCAACAAGCCAACAAGCCAACAAACCAACAAGCAAACAAACGAACAAACCAACAAACCAACAAACCCACAAACCAACAAACCAACAAACCAACAAACCAACAAACCAACAAACCAACAAACCAACAAACCAGGAAACTAACAAACAAACAAACCAACAAGCCAACAAACCAACAAACTAACAAACCAACAAACCAACAAACAAATGAACCAACAAACCAACAAACCAACAAACCAACAAACCAACAAACCAAAAAACCAACAAACCAACAAACCAACAAGCCAACAAACCAACAAACCAACAAACCAATTAACCAACAAACCAACAAACCAACAAACCATCAAGCCAACAAACCATCATACCAACAAGCCAACAAGCCAACAAACCAAGAAACTAACAAGGCAACAAACCAACAAACCACCAAACCAACAAACCAACAAGCCAACAAACCAACAAACCAACAAGCCAACAAACCAACAAACCAATTAACCAACAAGCCAACAAACTAACAAACCAATAAGCCAACAAGCCACCAAACCAACAAACTAACAAACCAACAAGCCAACAAACCAACAAACCAACAAACCATAAAACCAACAAGCCAACAAACCAACAAAACAACAAGTCAACAAACCAACAAACCAACAAACCAACAAACCAACCAGCCAACAAGCCAACAAACCAACAAACCAACAAGCCAACAAACCAATAAACCAACAAACCTACAAGCCAACAAACCAACAAACCAACAAACCAAGAAACCAACAAACCAACAAACCAACAAACCAACAAACCAACAAACCAACAAACCAACAAACCAACAAACCAACAAGCCAACAAACCAACAAACCAACAAACCAACAAACCAACAAACCAACAAACCAACAAAACAACAAACCAACAAGCCAATAAACCAACAAGCCAACAACCCAACAAACCAACAAACCAACAAACCAACAAACCAACAAGCTAACAAACCAACAAACCAACAAGCCAACAAACAAATAAACCAACAAACGAATAAAAAAACAAACCAACAAACCAACAAGCCAACAAGCCAACAAACCAACAAACCAACAAACCAACAAACCAACAAACCAAGTAACCAACAAACCAACAAACGAACAAACCAACAAACAAACAAACCAACAAACGTACAAACGAACAAACCAACAAACCAACAAGCCAACAAGCCAACAAACCAACAAGCAAACAAACGAACAAACCAACAAACCAACAAACCCACAAACCAACAAACCAACAAACCAACAAACCAACAAACCAACAAACCAACAAACCAACAAACCAGGAAACTAACAAACAAACAAACCAACAAGCCAACAAACCAACAAACTAACAAACCAACAAACCAACAAACAAATGAACCAACAAACCAACAAACCAACAAACCAACAAACCAACAAACCAAAAAACCAACAAACCAACAAACCAACAAGCCAACAAACCAACAAACCAACAAACCAATTAACCAACAAACCAACAAACCAACAAACCATCAAGCCAACAAACCATCATACCAACAAGCCAACAAGCCAACAAACCAAGAAACTAACAAGGCAACAAACCAACAAACCACCAAACCAACAAGCCAACAAGCCAACAAACCAACAAACCAACAAGCCAACAAACCAACAAACCAATTAACCAACAAGCCAACAAACTAACAAACCAATAAGCCAACAAGCCAACAAACCAACAAACTAACAAACCAACAAGCCAACAAACCAACAAACCAACAAGCCAACAAACCAACAAACCAACTAACCAACAAACCAAGTAACCAACAAGCCAACAAACCAACAAACCAACAAACCAACAAGCCAACAAGGCAACAAACCAACAAACCACCAAACCAACAAGCCAACAAACCAACAAATCAACAAACCAACAAACCAACAAACCAACAAACCAACAAACCAACTAACCAACAAACCAAGTAACCAACAAACTAACAAACGAACAAACCAACCAACAAACAAACCAACAAACGAACAAACCAACAAACCAACAAACCAACAAGCTAACAAGCCAACAAACCAACAAACTAACAAACCAACAAACCAAGAAACCAACAAACCAATAAACCAACAAACCAAGAAACCAACAAACCAACAAACCAACAAACCAACAAGCCAACAAGCCAACAAACCAACAAACCAACAAACCAACAAACCAACAAACCAACAAACCAACAAACCAACAAACCAACAAGCCAACAAACCAACAAGCCAACAAGCCAACAAACCAACAAACCAACAAACCAACAAACCAACAAACCAACAAACCAACAAACCAACAAACCAACAAACCAACAAACCAACAAACCAACAAGCCAACAAACAAACAAACCAACAAACGAACAAACAAACAAACCAACAAACCAACAAGCCAACAAGCCAATAAACCAACAAACCAACAAACCAACAAACCAACAAACCAACAAACCAACAAACCAACAAACCAATGAACCAACAAGCCAACAAGCCAACAAAACAACAAACCAACAAACCAACAAACCAACAAACCAACAAGCCAACAAACCAACAAGCCAACAAACCAACAAACCAACAAGCCAACAAACCTACAAACCAAAAAACAAACAAACTAACAAACGAACAAACTAACAAACGAACCAACCAACAAACCAACAAACCAACAAGCCAACAAGCCAACAAACCAACAAACCAACAAACGAATAAACCAACAAACCAACAAACCAACAAACCAACAAACCAACAAGCCAACAAATCAATAAGCCAACAAGCCAACAAGCCAAAAAAGCAACAAACCAACAAAACAACAAACGAATAAACCAATAAACCAATAAGCCAACAAACCAACAAACCAACAATCCAGCAAACCAACAAACCAACAAACAAACAAACCAACAAACCAGCAAGCCAACAAGCCAACAAACCAACAAACCAACAAACCAACAAACGAACAAACCAACAAGCCAACAAATCAATAAGCCAACAAGCCAACAAGCCAAAAAAGCAACAAGCCAACAAATCAATAAGCCAACAAGCCAACAAGCCAAAAAAGCAACAAACCAACAAGCCAACACACCAACAAACCAGCAAACGAAGAAACCAACAAACCAACAAACCAACAAACCAACAAACCAACAAACCAACAAGCCAACAAACCAACAAACCAACAAACCAACAAACCAACAAACCAACAAACCAACAAACCAACAAACAAACAAACCAACAAGCCAACAAATGAACGAAAAAACAAACCAACAAACCAACAAGCCAACAAGCCAACAAACCAACAAACCAACAAACCAACAAACCAACAAACCAACAAACCAACAAACCATCAAACCAACGAACCAACAAGCCAACGAACCAACAAACCAACAAACCAACAAACCAACAAACCAACAAACCAACAAGCCAACAAGCCAACAAACCAACAAACCAACAAACCTACACAACAAAAAACTAACAAGCCAACAAACCAACAAACCAACAAGCCAACAAGCCAACAAACCAACAAACCAACAAACGAATAAACCAACAAACCAACAAACCAGCAAACCAAGAAACCAACAAACCAACAAGCCAACAAACCAACAAACCAACAAGCAAACAAGCCAACAAACCGACAAGCCAACAAACGAATAAACCAACAAGCCAACAAGCCAACAAACCAGCAAACCAACAAAGCAACAAACCAACAAACCAACAAACAAACAAACCAACAAAAGAACAAACCAACAAACGAACAAACCAACAAACCAACTAACCAACAAGCCAACACGCCAACAAACCAACAGTCCAACAAACCAATAAGCTAACAAGCCAACAAGCCAACAAACCAATAAACCAACAAAACAACAAACCAACAAATGACTAAACCAACAAACCAACAAGCCAAAAAGCCAACAAACCAATAAACCAACAAACCAACAAACCAACAAACCAACAAACCAACAAACCAACAAACCAACAAACCAACAAACCAACAAACCAACAAACCAACAAGCCACCAAGCCAACAAACCAACAAGCCAACAAAACAACAAACCAACAAACCAACAAACCAAAAAGCCAACAAACCAACAAACCAACAAACCAACAAACCAACAAACCAACAAGCCAACAAGCCAACAAACCAACAAACCAAAAACCAACACACCAACAAACCAACAAGCCAACAAACCAACAAGCCAACAAACCAACAAACCAACAAACCAACAAACCAACAAGCCAACAAGCCAACAAACCAACAAACCAACAAACCAACAAACCAACAAACCAACAAACCAACAAACCAACAAACCAACAAACCAACAAACCAACAAACCAACAAACCAACAAGCCAACAAACCAACAAACCAAAAAACTAACAATCAGACAAACCAACAAACCAACAAGCCAGCAAGCCAATAAACCAACAAACCAACAAACAAATAAACCAACAAACCAACAAACCAACAAACCAACAAACCAACAAACCAAAAAACCAACAAACCAACAAACCAACAAGCCAAACAAACGAGCAAACAAATAAAACAACAAACCAACAAACCTACAAACCAACAAACCAACAAACCAACAAACCTACAAACCAACAAACCAACAAACCAACAAACCAACAAGCCAACAAACCAACAAACCAACAAACCAATTAACCAACAAACCAACAAACGAACAAACCAATAAACAAACAAACCAACAAACCAACAAACCTACAAAGCAACAAACCAACAAACAAATAAACCAACAAACCAACAAACCAGCAAACCAAAAAACCAACAAACCAACAAACCAACAAGCCAACAAACCAACAAACCAACAAACAAACAAACCAACAAACCAACAAACCTACAAAGCAACAAACCAACAAACAAATAAACCAACAAACCAACAAACCATCAAACCAAAAACCCAAAACAAACCAATAAACCAACAAGCCAACAAACCAACAAACCAACAAACCAACAAACCAACAAACCAACAAACCAACAAACCAACAAGCCAACAAACCAACAACGCAAAAAACTAACAATCCAACAAACCAACAAACCAACAAGCCAACAAGCCAACAAACCAACAAACCAACAAACCAACAAACGAATAAACCAACAAGCCAACAAACCAACAAACCAACAAACCAACAAACCAAAAAACCAACAAACCAACAAACCAACAAGACAAACAAACCAACAAACAAACCAACAAGCCATCAAGCCAACAAACCAACAACCCAACAAACCAACAAGCCAACAAGCCAACAAACCAACAAACCAACAAACCAACAAGCCAACAAACCAACAAACCAACAAACCAACAAACCAACAAGCCAACAAGCCAACAAGCCAACAAACCAACAAACCAACAAGCCAACAAACCAATAAACCAACAAACCAACAAGCCAACAAACCAACAAACCAACAAACCAACAAACCAAGAAACCAACAAACTAACAAACCAACAAACCAACAAACCAACAAACCAACAAACTAACAAGCCAACAAGCCAACAAACCAACAAACCAACAAACCAACAAACCAACAAACCAACAAACCAACAAACCAACAAACCAACAAACCAACAAACCAACAAACCAACAAACCAACAAACCAACAACCCAACTAACCAACAAGCCAACAAACCAACAAACCAACAAACCTACAAAGCAACAAACCAACAAACAAATAAACCAACAAACCAACAAACCATCAAACCAAAAACCCAAAACAAACCAATAAACCAACAAGCCAACAAACCAACAAACCAACAAACCAACAAACCAACAAACCAACAAACCAACAAACCAACAAGCCAACAAACCAACAACGCAAAAAACTAACAATCCAACAAACCAACAAACCAACAAGCCAACAAGCCAACAAACCAACAAACCAACAAACCAACAAACGAATAAACCAACAAGCCAACAAACCAACAAACCAACAAACCAACAAACCAAAAAACCAACAAACCAACAAACCAACAAGACAAACAAACCAACAAACAAACCAACAAGCCATCAAGCCAACAAACCAACAACCCAACAAACCAACAAGCCAACAAGCCAACAAACCAACAAACCAACAAACCAACAAGCCAACAAACCAACAAACCAACAAACCAACAAACCAACAAGCCAACAAGCCAACAAGCCAACAAACCAACAAACCAACAAGCCAACAAACCAATAAACCAACAAACCAACAAGCCAACAAACCAACAAACCAACAAACCAAGAAACCAACAAACTAACAAACCAACAAACCAACAAACCAACAAACCAACAAACTAACAAGCCAACAAGCCAACAAACCAACAAACCAACAAACCAACAAACCAACAAACCAACAAACCAACAAACCAACAAACCAACAAACCAACAAACCAACAAACCAACAACCCAACTAACCAACAAGCCAACAAATCAATAAACCAACAAACCAACAAACCAACAAACCAACAAACCAACAAACCAACAAACCAACAAACCAACAAACCAACAAACCAGCAAACCAACAAAGCAACAAGCCAACAAGCCAACAAACCAACAAACCAACAAACCAACAAACTAACAAACCAACGAACCAACAAGCCAACAAACCAACAAACCAGCAAGCCAACAAACCAACAAACCAACAAACCAACAAAACAACAAACCAACAAACGAACAAACCAACAAACCAACAAGCCAAAATGCCAACAAACCAACAAACGAACAAACCAACAAACCATCAAACCAACAAACCAACAAACCAACAAACAAACAAACCAACAAACCAACAAGCCAACAAGCCAACAAACCAACAAACCAACAAACCAACAAACGAACCAACCAACAAACCAACAAACCAACAAGCCACCAAGCCAACAAACCAACAAGCCAACAAACCAACAAACCAACAAACCAACAAACCAACAAGCCAACAAACCAACAAACCAACAAACCAACAAACCAACAAACCAACAAGCCAACAAACAAACAAAGCAAAAACCAACAAACCAACAAACCAACAAGCCAACAAGCCAACAAGCCAACAAACCAACAAACCAACAAACCAACAAACCAACAAGCCAACAAGCCAACAAACCAACAAACCAACAAACCAACAAACCAACAAACCAACAAGCCAACAAACCAACAAACCAACAAGCCAACAAACCAACAAACCAAAAAACTAACAATCCAACAAACCAACAAACCAACAAGCCAACAAGCCAACAAACCAACAAACCAACAAACGAATAAACCAACAAACCAACAAACCAACAAACCAAAAAACCAACAAGCCAACAAGCCAACAAACCAACAAACCAACAAACCAACAAACGAACAAACCAACAAACCTACAAATCAAGAAACCAACAAACCAACAAACCAACAAGCCAACAAACCAACAAACCAACAAACCAGCAAACCAAAAAACCAACAAACCAACAAACCAACAAACCAACAAACCAACAAACCAACAAACCAACAAACCAACAAACCAATAAACCAACAAACCAACAAACCAACAAACCACCGAACCAACAAACCAACAAATCACCGAACCAACAAACCGACAAACCAACAAACCAACAAACCACCAAACCAACAAACCAACAAACCAACAAACCAACAAACCAACAAACCAACAAACCAACAAGCCAACAAACCAACAACCCAACAAACCAACAAACCAACAAACCAACAAACAAATAAACCACTAAACCAACAAACCAACAAACCAACAAACCAACAAACCAACAAACCAAAAAACCAACAAACCAACAAACCAAAAAACCAACAAACCAACAAACCAACAAACCAACAAACCAACAAACCAACAAACCAAGTAACCAACGAACCAACAAACGAACAAAGCAACAAACAAACAAACCAACAAACAAACAAACCAACAAACCAAAAAACCAACAAACCAACAAGCCAACAAGCCAACAAACCAACAAACCAACAAACCAACAAACGCACAAACCAACAAACCAACAAGTCAATAAGCACACAAACCAACAAACCAACAAACCATTCAAACCAACAAACCAACAAACCAACAAACAAACAAACCAATAAGCCAACAAGCCAACAAACCAACAAACCCACAAACCAACAAACGAACAAACGAACAAACCAACAAACAACAAACCAACAAGCCAACAACCCAACGAACCAACAAGCCAACAAGCCAACAAGCCAACAAGCCAACAAACCAACAAACCAACAAACCAACAAGCGAACAAACCAACAAACAAACAAACCAACAAACCAACAAACCTACAAAGCAACAAACCAACAAACAAATAAACCAACAAACCAACAAACCAGCAAACCAAAAAACCAACAAACCAACAAACCAACAAGCCAACAAACCAACAAACCAACAAACAAACAAACCAACAAACCAACAAACCTACAAAGCAACAAACCAACAAACAAATAAACCAACAAACCAACAAACCATCAAACCAAAAACCCAAAACAAACCAATAAACCAACAAGCCAACAAACCAACAAACCAACAAACCAACAAAGCAACAAGCCAACAAACCAACAAACCAACAAGCCAACAAACCAACAACGCAAAAAACTAACAATCCCACAAACCAACAAACCAACAAGCCAACAAGCCAACAAACCAACAAACCAACAAACCAACAAACGAATAAACCAACAAGCCAACAAACCAACAAACCAACAAACCAACAAACCAACAAACCAAAAAACCAACAAACCAACAAACCAACAAGACAAACAAACCAACAAACAAACCAACAAGCCATCAAGCCAACAAACCAACAACCCAACAAACCAACAAGCCAACAAGCCAACAAACCAACAAACCAACAAACCAACAAGCCAACAAACCAACAAACCAACAAACCAACAAACCAACAAGCCAACAAGCCAACAAGCCAACAAACCAACAAACCAACAAGCCAACAAACCAATAAACCAACAAACCAACAAGCCAACAAACCAACAAACCAACAAACCAAGAAACCAACAAACCAACAAACCAACAAACCAACAAACCAACAAACCAACAAACCAACAAGCCACCAAGCCAACAAACCAACAAGCCAACAAAACAACAAACCAACAAACCAACAAACCAAAAAGCCAACAAACCAACAAACCAACAAACCAACAAACCAACAAACCAACAAGCCAACAAGCCAACAAACCAACAAACCAAAAACCAACACACCAACAAACCAACAAGCCAACAAACCAACAAGCCAACAAACCAACAAACCAACAAACCAACAAACCAACAAGCCAACAAGCCAACAAACCAACAAACCAACAAACCAACAAACCAACAAACCAACAAACCAACAAACCAACAAACCAACAAACCAACAAACCAACAAACCAACAAGCCAACAAACCAACAAACCAAAAAACTAACAATCAGACAAACCAACAAACCAACAAGCCAGCAAGCCAATAAACCAACAAACCAACAAACAAATAAACCAACAAACCAACAAACCAACAAACCAACAAACCAACAAACCAAAAAACCAACAAACCAACAAACCAACAAGCCAAACAAACGAGCAAACAAATAAAACAACAAACCAACAAACCTACAAACCAACAAACCAACAAACCAACAAACCTACAAACCAACAAACCAACAAACCAACAAACCAACAAACCAACAAGCCAACAAACCAACAAACCAACAAACCAATTAACCAACAAACCAACAAACGAACAAACCAATAAACAAACAAACCAACAAACCAACAAACCTACAAAGCAACAAACCAACAAACAAATAAACCAACAAACCAACAAACCAGCAAACCAAAAAACCAACAAACCAACAAACCAACAAGCCAACAAACCAACAAACCAACAAACAAACAAACCAACAAACCAACAAACCTACAAAGCAACAAACCAACAAACAAATAAACCAACAAACCAACAAACCATCAAACCAAAAACCCAAAACAAACCAATAAACCAACAAGCCAACAAACCAACAAACCAACAAACCAACAAACCAACAAACCAACAAACCAACAAACCAACAAGCCAACAAACCAACAACGCAAAAAACTAACAATCCAACAAACCAACAAACCAACAAGCCAACAAGCCAACAAACCAACAAACCAACAAACCAACAAACGAATAAACCAACAAGCCAACAAACCAACAAACCAACAAACCAACAAACCAAAAAACCAACAAACCAACAAACCAACAAGACAAACAAACCAACAAACAAACCAACAAGCCATCAAGCCAACAAACCAACAACCCAACAAACCAACAAGCCAACAAGCCAACAAACCAACAAACCAACAAACCAACAAGCCAACAAACCAACAAACCAACAAACCAACAAACCAACAAGCCAACAAGCCAACAAGCCAACAAACCAACAAACCAACAAGCCAACAAACCAATAAACCAACAAACCAACAAGCCAACAAACCAACAAACCAACAAACCAACAAACCAAGAAACCAACAAACTAACAAACCAACAAACCAACAAACCAACAAACCAACAAACTAACAAGCCAACAAGCCAACAAACCAACAAACCAACAAACCAACAAACCAACAAACCAACAAACCAACAAACCAACAAACCAACAAACCAACAAACCAACAAACCAACAAACCAACAACCCAACTAACCAACAAGCCAACAAACCAACAAACCAACAAACCTACAAAGCAACAAACCAACAAACAAATAAACCAACAAACCAACAAACCATCAAACCAAAAACCCAAAACAAACCAATAAACCAACAAGCCAACAAACCAACAAACCAACAAACCAACAAACCAACAAACCAACAAACCAACAAACCAACAAGCCAACAAACCAACAACGCAAAAAACTAACAATCCAACAAACCAACAAACCAACAAGCCAACAAGCCAACAAACCAACAAACCAATAAACCAACAAACGAATAAACCAACAAGCCAACAAACCAACAAACCAACAAACCAACAAACCAAAAAACCAACAAACCAACAAACCAACAAGACAAACAAACCAACAAACAAACCAACAAGCCATCAAGCCAACAAACCAACAACCCAACAAACCAACAAGCCAACAAGCCAACAAACCAACAAACCAACAAACCAACAAGCCAACAAACCAACAAACCAACAAACCAACAAACCAACAAGCCAACAAGCCAACAAGCCAACAAACCAACAAACCAACAAGCCAACAAACCAATAAACCAACAAACCAACAAGCCAACAAACCAACAAACCAACAAACCAAGAAACCAACAAACTAACAAACCAACAAACCAACAAACCAACAAACCAACAAACTAACAAGCCAACAAGCCAACAAGCCAACAAACCAACAAACCAACAAACCAACAAACCAACAAACCAACAAACCAACAAACCAACAAACCAACAAACCAACAAACCAACAAACCAACAACCCAACTAACCAACAAGCCAACAAATCAATAAACCAACAAACCAACAAACCAACAAACCAACAAACCAACAAACCAACAAACCAACAAACCAACAAACCAACAAACCAGCAAACCAACAAAGCAACAAGCCAACAAGCCAACAAACCAACAAACCAACAAACCAACAAACTAACAAACCAACGAACCAACAAGCCAACAAACCAACAAACCAGCAAGCCAACAAACCAACAAACCAACAAACCAACAAAACAACAAACCAACAAACGAACAAACCAACAAACCAACAAGCCAAAATGCCAACAAACCAACAAACGAACAAACCAACAAACCATCAAACCAACAAACCAACAAACCAACAAACAAACAAACCAACAAACCAACAAGCCAACAAGCCAACAAACCAACAAACCAACAAACCAACAAACGAACCAACCAACAAACCAACAAACCAACAAGCCACCAAGCCAACAAACCAACAAGCCAACAAACCAACAAACCAACAAACCAACAAACCAACAAGCCAACAAACCAACAAACCAACAAACCAACAAACCAACAAGCCAACAAACAAACAAAGCAAAAACCAACAAACCAACAAACCAACAAGCCAACAAGCCAACAAGCCAACAAACCAACAAACCAACAAACCAACAAACCAACAAGCCAACAAGCCAACAAACCAACAAACCAACAAACCAACAAACCAACAAACCAACAAGCCAACAAACCAACAAACCAACAAGCCAACAAACCAACAAACCAAAAAACTAACAATCCAACAAACCAACAAACCAACAAGCCAACAAGCCAACAAACCAACAAACCAACAAACGAATAAACCAACAAACCAACAAACCAACAAACCAAAAAACCAACAAGCCAACAAGCCAACAAACCAACAAACCAACAAACCAACAAACGAACAAACCAACAAACCTACAAATCAAGAAACCAACAAACCAACAAACCAACAAGCCAACAAACCAACAAACCAACAAACCAACAAACCAGCAAACCAAAAAACCAACAAACCAACAAACCAACAAACCAACAAACCAACAAACCAACAAACCAACAAACCAACAAACCAATAAACCAACAAACCAACAAACCAACAAACCACCGAACCAACAAACCAACAAACCACCGAACCAACAAACCGACAAACCAACAAACCAACAAACCACCAAACCAACAAACCAACAAACCAACAAACCAACAAACCAACAAACCAACAAACTAACAAGCCAACAAACCAACAACCCAACAAACCAACAAACCAACAAACCAACAAACAAATAAACCACTAAACCAACAAACCAACAAACCAACAAACCAACAAACCAACAAACCAAAAAACCAACAAACCAACAAACCAAAAAACCAACAAACCAACAAACCAACAAACCAACAAACCAACAAACCAACAAACCAAGTAACCAACGAACCAACAAACGAACAAAGCAACAAACAAACAAACCAACAAACAAACAAACCAACAAACCAAAAAACCAACAAACCAACAAGCCAACAAGCCAACAAACCAACAAACCAACAAACCAACAAACCAACAAACGCACAAACCAACAAACCAACAAGTCAATAAGCACACAAACCAACAAACCAACAAACCATTCAAACCAACAAACCAACAAACCAACAAACAAACAAACCAATAAGCCAACAAGCCAACAAACCAACAAACCCACAAACCAACAAACGAACAAACGAACAAACCAACAAGCAACAAACCAACAAGCCAACAAGCCAACGAACCAACAAGCCAACAAGCCAACAAGCCAACAAGCCAACAAACCAACAAACCAACAAACCAACAAGCGAACAAACCAACAAACAAACAAACCAACAAACCAACAAACCTACAAAGCAACAAACCAACAAACAAATAAACCAACAAACCAACAAACCAGCAAACCAAAAAACCAACAAACCAACAAACCAACAAGCCAACAAACCAACAAACCAACAAACAAACAAACCAACAAACCAACAAACCTACAAAGCAACAAACCAACAAACAAATAAACCAACAAACCAACAAACCATCAAACCAAAAACCCAAAACAAACCAATAAACCAACAAGCCAACAAACCAACAAACCAACAAACCAACAAAGCAACAAGCCAACAAACCAACAAACCAACAAGCCAACAAACCAACAACGCAAAAAACTAACAATCCCACAAACCAACAAACCAACAAGCCAACAAGCCAACAAACCAACAAACCAACAAACCAACAAACGAATAAACCAACAAGCCAACAAACCAACAAACCAACAAACCAACAAACCAAAAAACCAACAAACCAACAAACCAACAAGACAAACAAACCAACAAACAAACCAACAAGCCATCAAGCCAACAAACCAACAACCCAACAAACCAACAAGCCAACAAGCCAACAAACCAACAAACCAACAAACCAACAAGCCAACAAACCAACAAACCAACAAACCAACAAACCAACAAGCCAACAAGCCAACAAGCCAACAAACCAACAAACCAACAAGCCAACAAACCAATAAACCAACAAACCAACAAGCCAACAAACCAACAAACCAACAAACCAAGAAACCAACAAACTAACAAACCAACAAACCAACAAACCAACAAACCAACAAACTAACAAGCCAACAAGCCAACAAACCAACAAACCAACAAACCAACAAACCAACAAACCAACAAACCAACAAACCAACAAACCAACAAACCAACAAACCAACAACCCAACTAACCAACAAGCCAACAAATCAATAAACCAACAAACCAACAAACCAACAAACAAACAAACCAACAAACCAACAAACCAACAAACCAACAAACCAGCAAACCAACAAAGCAACAAGCCAACAAGCCAACAAACCAACAAACCAACAAACCAACAAACTAACAAACCAACGAACCAACAAGCCAACAAACCAACAAACCAGCAAGCCAACAAACCAACAAACCAACAAACCAACAAAACAACAAACCAACAAACGAACAAACCAACAAACCAACAAGCCAAAATACCAACAAACCAACAAACGAACAAACCAACAAACCATCAAACCAACAAACCAACAAACCAACAAACAAACAAACCAACAAACCAACAAGCCAACAAGCCAACAAACCAACAAACCAACAAACCAACAAACGAACCAACCAACAAACCAACAAACCAACAAGCCACCAAGCCAACAAACCAACAAGCCAACAAACCAACAAACCAACAAACCAACAAACCAACAAGCCAACAAACCAACAAACCAACAAACCAACAAACCAACAAACCAACAAGCCAACAAACAAACAAAGCAAAAACCAACAAACCAACAAACCAACAAGCCAACAAGCCAACAAGCCAACAAACCAACAAACCAACAAACCAACAAACCAACAAGCCAACAAGCCAACAAACCAACAAACCAACAAACCAACAAACCAACAAACCAACAAGCCAACAAACCAACAAACCAACAAGCCAACAAACCAACAAACCAAAAAACTAACAATCCAACAAACCAACAAACCAACAAGCCAACAAGCCAACAAACCAACAAACCAACAAACGAATAAGCCAACAAACCGACAAACCAAAAAACCGAAAAACCAACAAACCAACAAACCAACAAGCCAAACAAAACAACAAACAAATAAAACAACAAACCAACAAACCAACAAACCAACAAACCAACAAAACAACAAACCAAAAAACCAACAAACCAAAAAAGCAACAAGCCAACAAACCAACAAACCAATTAACCAACAAACCAACAAACGTACAAACCAACAAACAAACAAACCAACAAACCAACAAACCTACAAACCAACAAACCAACAAACAAATAAACCAACAACCCAACAAACCAACAAACCAAAAAACCAACAAGCCAAAAAACCAACAAGCCAACAAGCCAACAAACCAACAAACCAACAAACCAACAAACGAACAAACCAACAAACCTACAAATCAAGAAACCAACAAACCAACAAACCAACAAGCCAACAAACCAACAAACCAACAAACCAACAAACCAACAAACCAACAAACCAGCAAACCAAAAAACCAACAAACCAACAAACCAACAAACCAACAAACCAACAAACCAACAAACCAACAAACCAACAAACCAATAAACCAACAAACCAACAAACCAACAAACCACCGAACCAACAAACCGACAAACCAACAAACCAACAAACCACCAAACCAACAAACCAACAAACCAACAAACCAACAAACCAACAAACCAACAAGCCAACAAACCAACAACCCAACAAACCAACAAACCAACAAACCAACAAACAAATAAACCACTAAACCAACAAACCAACAAACCAACAAACCAACAAACCAACAAACCAAAAAACCAACAAACCAACAAACCAAAAAACCAACAAACCAACAAACCAACAAACCAACAAACCAACAAACCAACAAACCAAGTAACCAACGAACCAACAAACGAACAAAGCAACAAACAAACAAACCAACAAACAAACAAACCAACAAACCAAAAAACCAACAAACCAACAAGCCAACAAGCCAACAAACCAACAAACCAACAAACCAACAAACCAACAAACGCACAAACCAACAAACCAACAAGTCAATAAGCACACAAACCAACAAACCAACAAACCATTCAAACCAACAAACCAACAAACCAACAAACAAACAAACAAACAAACCAACAAACCAATAAGCCAACAAGCCAACAAACCAACAAACCCACGAACCAACAAACGAACAAACGAACAAACCAACAAACAACAAACCAACAAGCCAACAAGCCAACGAACCAACAAGCCAACAAACCAACAAGCCAACAAGCCAACAAACCAACAAACCAACAAACCAACAAGCCAACAAACAAACAAGCCAACAAGCCAACAAACCAACAAACCAACAAACCAACAAACCAACAAACCAACAAACCAACAAACCAACAAACCAACAAACCAACAAGCCAACAAACAAACAAACCAACAAACGAACAAACAAACAAACCAACAAACCAACAAGCCAACAAGCCAATAAACCAACAAACCAACAAACCAACAAACCAACAAACCAACAAACCAACAAACCAACAAACCAATGAACCAACAAGCCAACAAGCCAACAAAACAACAAACCAAAAAACCAACAAACCAACAAACCAACAAGCCAACAAACCAACAAGCCAACAAACCAACAAACCAACAAGCCAACAAGCCAACAAACCAACAAACCAACAAACCAACAAACGAATAAACCAACAAGCCAACAAACCAACAAACCAACAAACCAACAAACCAAAAAACCAACAAACCAACAAACGAATAAACCAACAAGCCAACAAACCAACAAACCAACAAACCAACAAACCAAAAAACCAACAAACCAACAAACCAACAAGACAAACAAACCAACAAACAAACCAACAAGCCATCAAGCCAACAAACCAACAACCCAACAAACCAACAAGCCAACAAGCCAACAAACCAACAAACCAACAAACCAACAAGCCAACAAACCAACAAACCAACAAACCAACAAACCAACAAGCCAACAAGCCAACAAGCCAACAAACCAACAAACCAACAAGCCAACAAACCAATAAACCAACAAACCAACAAGCCAACAAACCAACAAACCAACAAACCAAGAAACCGACAAACTAACAAACCAACAAACCAACAAACCAACAAACTAACAAGCCAACAAGCCAACAAACCAACAAACCAACAAACCAACAAACTAACAAACCAATAAACCAACAAACCAACAAACCAACAAACCAACAAACCAACAAACCAACAACCCAACTAACCAACAAGCCAACAAATCAATAAACCAACAAACCAACAAACCAACAAACCAACAAACCAACAAACCAACAAACCAACAAACCAACAAACCAACAAACCAGCAAACCAACAAAGCAACAAGCCAACAAGCCAACAAACCAACAAACCAACAAACCAACAAACTAACAAACCAACGAACCAACAAGCCAACAAACCAACAAACCAGCAAGCCAACAAACCAACAAACCAACAAACCAACAAAACAACAAACCAACAAACGAACAAACCAACAAACCAACAAGCCAAAATGCCAACAAACCAACAAACGAACAAACCAACAAACCATCAAACCAACAAACCAACAAACCAACAAACAAACAAACCAACAAACCAACAAGCCAACAAGCCAACAAACCAACAAACCAACAAACCAACAAACGAACCAACCAACAAACCAACAAACCAACAAGCCACCAAGCCAACAAACCAACAAGCCAACAAACCAACAAACCAACAAACCAACAAACCAACAAGCCAACAAACCAACAAACCAACAAACCAACAAACCAACAAACCAACAAGCCAACAAACAAACAAAGCAAAAACCAACAAACCAACAAACCAACAAGCCAACAAGCCAACAAGCCAACAAACCAACAAACCAACAAACCAACAAACCAACAAGCCAACAAGCCAACAAACCAACAAACCAACAAACCAACAAACCAACAAACCAACAAGCCAACAAACCAACAAACCAACAAGCCAACAAACCAACAAACCAAAAAACTAACAATCCAACAAACCAACAAACCAACAAGCCAACAAGCCAACAAACCAACAAACGAATAAACCAACAAACCAACAAACCAAAAAACCAAAAAACCAACAAACCAACAAACCAACAAGCCAAACAAAACAACAAACAAATAAAACAACAAACCAACAAACCTACAAACCAACAAACCAACAAAACAACAAACCAAAAAACCAAAAAACCAACAAACCAAAAAAGCAACAAGCCAACAAACCAACAAACCAATTAACCAACAAACCAACAAACGTACAAACCAACAAACAAACAAACCAACAAACCAACAAACCTACAAACCAACAAACCAACAAACAAATAAACCAACAACCCAACAAACCAACAAACCAAAAAACCAACAAGCCAAAAAACCAACAAGCCAACAAGCCAACAAACCAACAAACCAACAAACCAACAAACCAACAAACCAACAAACCTACAAATCAAGAAACCAACAAACCAACAAACCAACAAGCCAACAAACCAACAAACCAACAAACCAACAAACCAGCAAACCAAAAAACCAACAAACCAACAAACCAACAAACCAACAAACCAACAAACCAACAAACCAACAAACCAACAAACCAACAAACCAACAAACCAATAAACCAACAAACCAACAAACCAACAAACCACCGAACCAACAAACCAACAAACCACCGAACCAACAAACCGACAAACCAACAAACCAACAAACCACCAAACCAACAAACCAACAAACCAACAAACCAACAAACCAACAAGCCAACAAGCAAACAAACCAACAACCCAACAAACCAACAAACCAACAAACCAACAAACAAATAAACCACTAAACCAACAAACCAACAAACCAACAAACCAACAAACCAACAAATCAAAAAACCAACAAACCAACAAACCAAAAAACCAACAAACCAACAAACCAACAAACCAACAAACCAACAAACCAACAAACCAAGTAACCAACGAACCAACAAACGAACAAAGCAACAAACAAACAAACCAACAAACAAACAAACCAACAAACCAAAAAACCAACAAACCAACAAGCCAACAAGCCAACAAACCAACAAACCAACAAACCAACAAACCAACAAACGCACAAACCAACAAACCAACAAGTCAATAAGCACACAAACCAACAAACCAACAAACCATTCAAACCAACAAACCAACAAACCAACAAACAAACAAACAAACAAACCAACAAACCAATAAGCCAACAAGCCAACAAACCAACAAACCCACAAACCAACAAACGAACAAACGAACAAACCAACAAACAACAAACCAACAAGCCAACAAGCCAACGAACCAACAAGCCAACAAACCAACAAGCCAACAAGCCAACAAACCAACAAACCAACAAACCAACAAGCCAACAAACCAACAAGCCAACAAGCCAACAAACCAACAAACCAACAAACCAACAAACCAACAAACCAACAAACCAACAAACCAACAAACCAACAAACCAACAAACCAACAAACCAACAAACCAACAAACCAACAAACCAACAAGCCAACAAACAAACAAACCAACAAACGAACAAACAAACAAACCAACAAACCAACAAGCCAACAAGCCAATAAACCAACAAACCAACAAACCAACAAACCAACAAACCAACAAACCAACAAACCAACAAACCAATGAACCAACAAGCCAACAAGCCAACAAAACAACAAACCAACAAACCAACAAACCAACAAACCAACAAACCAACAAGCCAACAAACCAACAAGCCAACAAACCAACAAACCAACAAGCCAACAAACCTACAAACCAAAAAACAAACAAACTAACAAACCAACAAACCAACAAACCAACAAACCAATGAACCAACAAGCCAACAAGCCAACAAACCAACAAGCCAACAAGCCAACAAACCAACAAACCAACAAACCAACAAACCAACAAACCAACAAACCAACAAACCAATGAACCAACAAGCCAACAAGCCAACAAAACAACAAACCAACAAACCAACAAACCAACAAACCAACAAACCAACTAACCAACAAGCCAACACGCCAACAAACCAACAGGCCAACAAACCAATAAGCTAACAAGCCAACAAGCCAACAAACCAATAAACCAACAAAACAACAAACCAACAAATGAATAAACCAACAAACCAACAAGCCAAAAAGCCAACAAACCAATAAACCAACAAACCAACAAACCAACAAACCAACAAACCAACAAACCAACAAACCAACAAACCAACAAACCAACAAACCAACAAACCAACAAGCCACCAAGCCAACAAACCAACAAGCCAACAAAACAACAAACCAACAAACCAACAAACCAAAAAGCCAACAAACCAACAAACCAACAAACCAACAAACCAACAAACCAACAAGCCAACAAGCCAACAAACCAACAAACCAAAAACCAACACACCAACAAACCAACACACCAACAAACCAACAAGCCAACAAACCAACAAGCCAACAAACCAACAAACCAACAAACCAACAAACCAACAAGCCAACAAGCCAACAAACCAACAAACCAACAAACCAACAAACCAACAAACCAACAAACCAACAAACCAACAAGCCAACAAACCAACAAACCAACAAGCCAACAAACCAACAAACCAAACAACTAACAATCAGACAAACCAACAAACCAACAAGCCAGCAAGCCAATAAACCAACAAACCAACAAACAAATAAACCAACAAACCAACAAACCAACAAACCAACAAACCAACAAACCAACAAACCAAAAAACCAACAAACCAACAAACCAACAAGCCAAACAAACGAGCAAACAAATAAAACAACAAACCAACAAACCTACAAACCAACAAACCAACAAACCAACAAACCTACAAACCAACAAACCAACAAACCAACAAGCCAACAAACCAACAAACCAACAAACCAATTAACCAACAAACCAACAAACGAACAAACCAACAAACAAACAAACCAACAAACCTACAAAGCAACAAACCAACAAACAAATAAACCAACAAACCAACAAACCATCAAACCAAAAACCCAAAACAAACCAATAAACCAACAACCCAACAAACCAACAAACCAAAAAACCAACAAGCCAAAAAACCAACAAGCCAACAAGCCAACAAACCAACAAACCAACAAACCAACAAACCAACAAACCAACAAACCTACAAATCAAGAAACCAACAAACCAACAAACCAACAAGCCAACAAACCAACAAACCAACAAACCAACAAACCAGCAAACCAAAAAACCAACAAACCAACAAACCAACAAACCAACAAACCAACAAACCAACAAACCAACAAACCAACAAACCAACAAACCAACAAACCAATAAACCAACAAACCAACAAACCAACAAACCACCGAACCAACAAACCAACAAACCACCGAACCAACAAACCGACAAACCAACAAACCAACAAACCACCAAACCAACAAACCAACAAACCAACAAACCAACAAACCAACAAGCCAACAAGCAAACAAACCAACAACCCAACAAACCAACAAACCAACAAACCAACAAACAAATAAACCACTAAACCAACAAACCAACAAACCAACAAACCAACAAACCAACAAATCAAAAAACCAACAAACCAACAAACCAAAAAACCAACAAACCAACAAACCAACAAACCAACAAACCAACAAACCAACAAACCAAGTAACCAACGAACCAACAAACGAACAAAGCAACAAACAAACAAACCAACAAACAAACAAACCAACAAACCAAAAAACCAACAAACCAACAAGCCAACAAGCCAACAAACCAACAAACCAACAAACCAACAAACCAACAAACGCACAAACCAACAAACCAACAAGTCAATAAGCACACAAACCAACAAACCAACAAACCATTCAAACCAACAAACCAACAAACCAACAAACAAACAAACAAACAAACCAACAAACCAATAAGCCAACAAGCCAACAAACCAACAAACCCACAAACCAACAAACGAACAAACGAACAAACCAACAAACAACAAACCAACAAGCCAACAAGCCAACGAACCAACAAGCCAACAAACCAACAAGCCAACAAGCCAACAAACCAACAAACCAACAAACCAACAAGCCAACAAACCAACAAGCCAACAAGCCAACAAACCAACAAACCAACAAACCAACAAACCAACAAACCAACAAACCAACAAACCAACAAACCAACAAACCAACAAACCAACAAACCAACAAACCAACAAACCAACAAACCAACAAGCCAACAAACAAACAAACCAACAAACGAACAAACAAACAAACCAACAAACCAACAAGCCAACAAGCCAATAAACCAACAAACCAACAAACCAACAAACCAACAAACCAACAAACCAACAAACCAATGAACCAACAAGCCAACAAGCCAACAAAACAACAAACCAACAAACCAACAAACCAACAAACCAACAAGCCAACAAACCAACAAGCCAACAAACCAACAAACCAACAAGCCAACAAACCTACAAACCAAAAAACAAACAAACTAACAAACGAACAAACTAACAAACGAACCAACCAACAAACCAACAAACCAACAAGCCAACAAGCCAACAAACCAACAAACCAACAAACGAATAAACCAACAAACCAACAAACCAACAAACCAACAAGCCAACAAATCAATAAGCCAACAAGCCAACAAGCCAAAAAAGCAACAAACCAACAAAACAACAAACGAATAAACCAATAAACCAATAAGCCAACAAACCAACAAACCAACAATCCAGCAAACCAACAAACCAACAAACAAACAAACCAACAAACCAGCAAGCCAACAAGCCAACAAACCAACAAACCAACAAACCAACAAACGAACAAACCAACAAGCCAACAAATCAATAAGCCAACAAGCCAACAAGCCAAAAAAGCAACAAGCCAACAAATCAATAAGCCAACAAGCCAACAAGCCAAAAAAGCAACAAACCAACAAGCCAACAAACCAACAAACCAGCAAACGAAGAAACCAACAAACCAACAAACCAACAAACCAACAAACCAACAAACCAACAAGCCAACAAACCAACAAACCAACAAACCAACAAACCAACAAACCAACAAACCAACAAACCAACAAACCAACAAACCAACAAACCAACAAGCCAACAAATGAACGAAAAAACAAACCAACAAACCAACAAGCCAACAAGCCAACAAACCAACAAACCAACAAACCAACAAACCAACAAATCAACAAACCAACAAACCATCAAACCAACGAACCAACAAGCCAACCAACCAACAAACCAACAAACCAACAAACCAACAAACCAACAAACCAACAAGCCAACAAGCCAACAAACCAACAAACCTACAAGCCAACAAACCTACACAACAAAAAACTAACAAGCCAACAAACCAACAAACCAACAAGCCAACAAGCCAACAAACCAACAAACCAACAAACGAATAAACCAACAAACCAACAAACCAGCAAACCAAGAAACCAACAAACCAACAAGCCAACAAACCAACAAACCAACAAGCAAACAAGCCAACAAACCGACAAGCCAACAAACGAATAAACCAACAAGCCAACAAGCCAACAAACCAACAAAGCAACAAACCAACAAACCAACAAACAAACAAACCAACAAACGAACAAACCAACAAACGAACAAACCAACAAACCAACTAACCAACAAGCCAACACGCCAACAAACCAACAGGCCAACAAACCAATAAGCTAACAAGCCAACAAGCCAACAAACCAATAAACCAACAAAACAACAAACCAACAAATGAATAAACCAACAAACCAACAAGCCAAAAAGCCAACAAACCAATAAACCAACAAACCAACAAACCAACAAACCAACAAACCAACAAACCAACAAACCAACAAACCAACAAACCAACAAACCAACAAACCAACAAGCCACCAAGCCAACAAACCAACAAGCCAACAAAACAACAAACCAACAAACCAACAAACCAAAAAGCCAACAAACCAACAAACCAACAAACCAACAAACCAACAAACCAACAAGCCAACAAGCCAACAAACCAACAAACCAAAAACCAACACACCAACAAACCAACACACCAACAAACCAACAAGCCAACAAACCAACAAGCCAACAAACCAACAAACCAACAAACCAACAAACCAACAAGCCAACAAGCCAACAAACCAACAAACCAACAAACCAACAAACCAACAAACCAACAAACCAACAAACCAACAAGCCAACAAACCAACAAACCAACAAGCCAACAAACCAACAAACCAAACAACTAACAATCAGACAAACCAACAAACCAACAAGCCAGCAAGCCAATAAACCAACAAACCAACAAACAAATAAACCAACAAACCAACAAACCAACAAACCAACAAACCAACAAACCAACAAACCAAAAAACCAACAAACCAACAAACCAACAAGCCAAACAAACGAGCAAACAAATAAAACAACAAACCAACAAACCTACAAACCAACAAACCAACAAACCAACAAACCTACAAACCAACAAATCAACAAACCAACAAGCCAACAAACCAACAAACCAACAAACCAATTAACCAACAAACCAACAAACGAACAAACCAACAAACAAACAAACCAACAAACCTACAAAGCAACAAACCAACAAACAAATAAACCAACAAACCAACAAACCATCAAACCAAAAACCCAAAACAAACCAATAAACCAACAAGCCAACAAACCAACAAACCAACAAACCAACAAAGCAACAAGCCAACAAACCAACAAACCAACAAGCCAACAAACCAACAACGCAAAAAACTAACAATCCAACAAACCAACAAACCAACAAGCCAACAAGCCAACAAACCAACAAACCAACAAACCAACAAACGAATAAACCAACAAGCCAACAAACCAACAAACCAACAAACCAACAAACCAAAAAACCAACAAACCAACAAACCAACAAGACAAACAAACCGACAAACAAACCAACAAGCCATCAAGCCAACAAACCAACAAACCAACAAACCAACAAGCCAACAAGCCAACAAACCAACAAACCAACAAATCAACAAGCCAACAAACCAACAAACCAACAAACCAACAAACCAACAAGCCAACAAGCCAACAAGCCAACAAACCAACAAACCAACAAGCCAACAAACCAATAAACCAACAAACCAACAAGCCAACAAACCAACAAACCAACAAACCAAGAAACCAACAAACTAACAAACCAACAAACCAACAAACCAACAAACTAACAAGCCAACAAGCCAACAAACCAACAAACCAACAAACTAACAAGCCAACAAACCAACAAACCAACAAACCAACAAACCAACAAACCAACAACCCAACTAACCAACAAGCCAACAAATCAATAAACCAACAAACCAACAAACCAACAAACCAACAAACCAACAAACCAACAAACCAACAAACCAACAAACCAACAAACCAGCAAACCAACAAAGCAACAAGCCAACAAGCCAACAAACCAACAAACCAACAAACCAACAAACTAACAAACCAACGAACCAACAAGCCAACAAACCAACAAACCAGCAAGCCAACAAACCAACAAACCAACAAAACAACAAACCAACAAACGAACAAATCAACAAACCAACAAACAAACAAACCAACAAACCAACAAGCCAACAAGCCAACAAACCAACAAACCAACGAACCAACAAACGAACCAACCAACAAACCAACAAACCAACAAGCCACCAAGCCAACAAACCAACAAGCCTACAAACCAACAAACCAACAAACCAACAAACCAACAAGCCAACAAACCAACAAACCAACAAACCAACAAACCAACAAACCAACAAGCCAACAAACAAACAAAGCAAAAACCAACAAACCAACAAACCAACAAGCCAACAAGCCAACAAGCCAACAAACCAACAAACCAACAAACCAACAAACCAACAAGCCAACAAGCCAACAAACCAACAAACCAACAAACCAACAAACCAACAAACCAACAAGCCAACAAACCAACAAACCAACAAGCCAACAAACCAACAAACCAAAAAACTAACAATCCAACAAACCAACAAACCAACAAGCCAACAAGCCAACAAACCAACAAACCAACAAACGAATAAACCAACAAACCAACAAACCAAAAAACCAAAAAACCAACAAACCAACAAACCAACAAGCCAAACAAAACAACAAACAAATAAAACAACAAACCAACAAACCAACAAACCAACAAACCAACAAACCAAAAAACCAACAAACCAAAAAAGCAACAAGCCAACAAACCAACAAACCAATTAACCAACAAACCAACAAACGTACAAACCAACAAACAAACAAACCAACAAACCAACAAACCTACAAACCAACAAACCAACAAACAAATAAACCAACAACCCAACAAACCAACAAACCAAAAAACCAACAAGCCAAAAAACCAACAAGCCAACAAGCCAACAAACCAACAAACCAACAAACCAACAAACGAACAAACCAACAAACCTACAAATCAAGAAACCAACAAACCAACAAACCAACAAGCCAACAAACCAACAAACCAACAAACCAACAAACCAGCAAACCAAAAAACCAACAAACCAACAAACCAACAAACCAACAAACCAACAAACCAACAAACCAACAAACCAATAAACCAACAAACCAACAAGCCAACAAACCACCGAACCAACAAACCAACAAACCACCGAACCAACAAACCGACAAACCAACAAACCAACAAACCACCAAACCAACAAACCAACAAACCAACAAACCAACAAACCAGCAAACCAACAAGCCTACAAACCAACAACCCAACAAACCAACAAACCAACAAACCAACAAACAAATAAACCACTAAACCAACAAACCAACAAACCAACAAACCAACAAACCAACAAACCAAAAAACCAACAAACCAACAAACCAAAAAACCAACAAACCAACAAACCAACAAACCAACAAACCAACAAACCAACAAACCAACAAACCAAGTAACCAACGAACCAACAAACGAACAAAGCAACAAACAAACAAACCAACAAACAAACAAACCAACAAACCAAAAAACCAACAAACCAACAAGCCAACAAGCCAACAAACCAACAAACCAACAAACCAACAAACCAACAAACGCACAAACCAACAAACCAACAAGTCAATAAGCACACAAACCAACAAACCAACAAACCAACAAACCAACAAACCATTCAAACCAACAAACCAACAAACCAACAAACAAACAAACAAACCAACAAACCAATAAGCCAACAAGCCAACAAACCAACAAACCCACAAACCAACAAACGAACAAACGAACAAACCAACAAACAACAAACCAACAAGCCAACAAGCCAACGAACCAACAAGCCAACAAACCAACAAGCCAACAAGCCAACAAACCAACAAACCAACAAACCAACAAATGAACAAACCAACAAACAAACAAACCAACAAACCAACAAACCAACAAACCAACAAGCCAACAAACCAACAAACCAACAAACTAACAAACCAACAAACCAACAAACCAACAAGCCAACAAGCCAACAAAACAATAAACCAAAAACCACCAAGCCAACAAACCAACAAGCCTACAAACAAACAAACCAACAAACCAACAAACCAACAAACCAACAAGCCAACAAACCAACAAACCAACAAACCAACAAACCAACAAACCAACAAGCCAACAAACAAACAAAGCAAAAACCAACAAACCAACAAACCAACAAGCCAACAAGCCAACAAGCCAACAAGCCAACAAACCAACAAACCAACAAACCAACAAACCAACAAGCCAACAAGCCAACAAACCAACAAACCAACAAACCAACAAACCAACAAACCAACAAGCCAACAAACCAACAAACCAACAAGCCAACAAACCAACAAACCAAAAAACTAACAATCCAACAAACCAACAAACCAACAAGCCAACAAGCCAACAAACCAACAAACCAACAAACGAATAAACCAACAAACCAACAAACCAAAAAACCAAAAAACCAACAAACCAACAAACCAACAAGCCAAACAAAACAACAAACAAATAAAACAACAAACCAACAAACCAACAAACCAACAAACCAACAAACCAAAAAACCAACAAACCAAAAAAGCAACAAGCCAACAAACCAACAAACCAATTAACCAACAAACCAACAAACGTACAAACCAACAAACAAACAAACCAACAAACCAACAAACCTACAAACCAACAAACCAACAAACAAATAAACCAACAACCCAACAAACCAACAAACCAAAAAACCAACAAGCCAAAAAACCAACAAGCCAACAAGCCAACAAACCAACAAACCAACAAACCAACAAACGAACAAACCAACAAACCTACAAATCAAGAAACCAACAAACCAACAAACCAACAAGCCAACAAACCAACAAACCAACAAACCAACAAACCAGCAAACCAAAAAACCAACAAACCAACAAACCAACAAACCAACAAACCAACAAACCAACAAACCAATAAACCAACAAACCAACAAACCACCGAACCAACAAACCAACAAACCACCGAACCAACAAACCGACAAACCAACAAACCAACAAACCACTAAACCAACAAACCAACAAACCAACAAACCAACAAACCAACAAACCAACAAGCCTACAAACCAACAACCCAACAAACCAACAAACCAACAAACCAACAAACAAATAAACCACTAAACCAACAAACCAACAAACCAACAAACCAACAAACCAACAAACCAAAAAACCAACAAACCAACAAACCAAAAAACCAACAAACCAACAAACCAACAAACCAACAAACCAACAAACCAACAAACCAAGTAACCAACGAACCAACAAACGAACAAAGCAACAAACAAACAAACCAACAAACAAACAAACCAACAAACCAAAAAACCAATAAACCAACAAGCCAACAAGCCAACAAACCAACAAACCAACAAACCACAAAACAACAAACGCACAAACCAACAAACCAACAAGTCAATAAGCACACAAACCAACAAACCAACAAACCAACAAACCAACAAACCATTCAAACCAACAAACCAACAAACCAACAAACAAACAAACAAACAAACCAACAAACCAATAAGCCAACAAGCCCACAAACCAACAAACCCACAAACCAACAAACGAACAAACGAACAAACCAACAAACAACAAACCAACAAGCCAACAAGCCAACGAACCAACAAGCCAACAAACCAACAAGCCAACAAGCCAACAAACCAACAAACCAACAAACCAACAAATAAACAAACCAACAAACAAACAAACCAACAAACCAACAAACCAACAAACCAACAAGCCAACAAACCAACAAACCAACAAACTAACAAACCAACAAACCAACAAACCAACAAGCCAACAAGCCAACAAAACAATAAACCAAAAACCAACAAACCAACAAACCAACAAGCCAACAAACCAACAAACCAACAAACCAACAAACCAACAAACAAATAAACCAACAAACCAACAAACCAACAAACCACCAAACCAAAAAACCAACAAACCAACAAACCAACAAACCAACAAACCAACAAGCCAACAAACCAACAAAACAACAAACCAACAAACAAATAAACCAACAAACCAACAAACCAACAAACCAACAAACCAAAAAACCAACAAACCAACAAACCAAAAAACCAACAAACCAACAAACCAACAAGCCAAAAAACCAACAAACCAACAAACCAACAAACCAAGTAACCAACGAACCAACAAATGAACAAACTAACAAACAACCAAACCAAAAAACGAACAAACCAACAAACCAACAAATCAACAAACCAACAAGCCAACAAGCCAACAAACCAACAAGCCAACAAACGAACAAACCAACAAACCAACATACCAACAAGCCAACAAGCCAACAAACCAACAAACCAACAAACCAACAAACCAACAAACCAACAAACCAACAAACCAACAAACCAACAAACCAACAAACCAACAAACCAACAAACCAACAAACCAACAAACCAACAAACCAACAAACAAACAAACAAACAAACCAACAAACCAACAAGCCAACAAACCAACAAACCAACAAACGAACAAAGCAACAAACCAAAAAACCAACAAGCCAACAAGCCAACAAGCCAACAAACCAAAAAGCCAACAAGCCAACAAACTAACAAACCAACAAACCAACAAACCAACAAACGAACAAACCAACAAACAAACAAACAAACTAACAAACCAACAAACCAACAAGCCAACAAACCAACAAACCAACAGACCAACAAACCAACAAACCAACAAACCAACAAGCCAACAAGCCAACAAACCAACAAACCAAAAACCAACAAACCAACAAACCAACAAGCCAACAAGCCAACAAGCCAACAAACCAAAAAACCAACAAACCAACAAACCAACAAACCAACAAGCCAACAAGCCAACAAACCAACAAACAAACATACCAACAAACTAACAAACCAACAAACCAACAAGCCAACAAACCAACAAACCAACAAGCCAACAAACCAAAAAACTAATAATCCAACAAACCAACAAGTCAACAAGCCAACAAACCAACAAACCAACAAACCAACAAACGAATAAACCAACAAGCCAACAAACCAACAAACCAACAAACCAACAAACCAACAAACCAACAAACCAAAAAACCAACAAACCAACAAACCAACAAGCCAAACAAACCAACAAACAAACCAACAAGCCATCAAGCCAACAAACCAACAAACCAACAAACCAACAAGCCAACAAGCCAACAAACCAACAAACCAACAAGCCAACAAACCAACAAACCAACAAACCAACAAACCAACAAGCCAACAAGCCAACAAACCAACAAACCAACAAGCCAACAAACCAATAAATCAACAAACCAACAAGCCAACAAATCAACAAACCAAGAAACCAACAAACCAACAAACCAACAAACCAACAAACCAACAAACCAACAAGCCAACAAGCCAACAAACCAACAAACCAACAAACCAACAAACCAGCAAACCAACAAACCAACAAACCAACAAACCAACAACCCAACTAACCAACAAGCCAACAAATCAATAAACCAACAAACCAACAAACCAACAAACCAACAAACCAACAAACCAACAAACCAACAAACCAACAAACCAACAAACCAACAAACAAACAAACCAACAAATGAGCAAACAAACAAACCAACAAAGCAACAAGCCAACAAGCCAACAAACCAACAAATCAACAAACCAACAAACTAACAAACCAACGAACCAACAAGCCAACAAACCAACAAACCAACAAGCCAACAAACCAACAAACCAACAAACCAACAAAACAACAAACCAACAAACGAACAAACCAACAAACCAACAAGCCAAAAAGCCAACAAACCTACAAACCAACAAACCAACAAACCATCAAACCAGCAAACCAACAAACCAACAAACAAACAAACCAACAAACCAACAAGCCAACAAGCCAACAAACCAACAAACCAACAAACCAACAAACGAACCAACCAACAAACCAACAAACCAACAAGCCACCAAGCCAACAAACCAACAAGCCAACAAACCAACAAACCAACAAACCAACAAACCAACAAACCAACAAACCAACAAGCCAACAAACCAACAAACCAACAAACCAACAAACCAACAAACCAACAAACCAACAAACCAACAAACCAAAAACCAACAAACCAACAAACCAACAAGCCAACAAGCCAACAAGCCAACAAACCAACAAACCAACAAACCAACAAACCAACAAGCCAACAAACCAACAACGCAAAAAACTAACAATCCAACAAACCAACAAACCAACAAGCCAACAAGCCAACAATACCAACAAACCAACAAACCAACAAACCAACAAACGAATAAACCAACAAGCCAACAAACCAACAAACCAACAAACCAACAAACCAACAAACCAAGAAACCAAAAAACCAACAAACCAACAAACCAACAAGCCAAACAAACCAACAAACAAACCAACAAGCCATCAAGCCAACAAACCAACAAACCAACAAACCAACAAGCCAACAAGCCAACAAACCAACAAACCAACAAGCCAACAAACCAACAAACCAACAAACCAACAAACCAACAAGCCAACAAGCCAACAAACCAACAAACCAACAAGCCAACAAACCAATAAACCAACAAACCAACAAGCCAACAAACCAACAAACCAACAAACCAAGAAACCAACAAACCAACAAACCAACAAACCAACAAACCAACAAACCAACAAACCAACAAGCCAACAAGCCAACAAACCAACAAACCAACAAACCAACAAACCAACAAACCAACAAACCAACAAACCAACAAACCAACAAACCAACAAACCAACAAACCAACAACCCAACTAACCAACAAGCCAACAAATCAATAAACCAACAAACCAACAAACCAACAAACCAACAAACCAACAAACCAACAAACCAACAAACCAACAAACCAACAAACCAACAAACCAACAAGCCAACAAACAAACAAACCAACAAATGAGCAAACAAACAAACCAACAAAGCAACAAGCCAACAAGCCAACAAACCAACAAACGAACAAACCAACAAACTAACAAACCAACGAACCAACAAGCCAACAAACCAACAAACCAAGAAGCCAACAAACCAACAAACCAACAAACCAACAAAACAACAAACCAACAAACGAACAAACCAACAAACCAACAAGCCAAAAAGCCAACAAACCAACAAACCAACAAACCAACAAACCATCAAACCAACAAACCAACAAACCAACAAACAAACAAACCAACAAACCAACAAGCCAACAAGCCAACAAGCCAACAAACCAACAAACCAACAAATGAACCAACCAACAAACCAACAAATCAACAAGCCAACAAGCCAACAAACCAACAAACCAACAAACCAACAAACCAACAAGCCAACAAGCCAACAAACCAACAAACCAACAAACCAACAAACCAACAAACCAACAAACCAACAAGCCAACAAACCAACAAACCAACAAGCCAACAAACCAACAAACCAAAAAACTAACAATCCAACAAACCAACAAACCAACAAGCCAACAAGCCAACAAACCAACAAACCACCAAACGAATAAACCAACAAACCAACAAACCAAAAAACCAAAAAACCAACAAACCAACAAACCAACAAGCCAAACAAAACAACAAACAAATAAAACAACAAACCAACAAACCAACAAATCAACAAACCAACAAACCAAAAAACCAACAAACCAAAAAAGCAACAAGCCAACAAACCAACAAACCAATTAACCAACAAACCAACAAACGTACAAACCAACAAACAAAAAAACTAACAAACCAATAAACCTACAAAACAACAAACCAACAAACAAATAAACCAACAACCCAACAAACCAACAAACCAAAAAACCAACAAGCCAAAAAACCAACAAGCCAACAAGCCAACAAACCAACAAACCAACAAACCAACAAACGAACAAACCAACAAACCTACAAACCAAGAAACCAACAAACCAACAAACCAACAAGCCAACAAACCAACAAACCAACAAACCAACAAACCAGCAAACCAAAAAACCAACAAACCAACAAACCAACAAACCAACAAACCAACAAACCAACAAACCAACAAACCAACAAACCAATCAACCTACAAACCAACAAACCAACAAACCACCGAACCAACAAACCAACAAACCACCGCACCAACAAAGCAACAAACCAACAAACCAACAAACTAACAAACCAACAAGCCAACAAACCAACAAACCAACAAACCAACAAACAAATAAACCAACAAACCAACAAACCAACAAACCACCAAACCAACAAACCAACAAACCAACAAACCAACAAACCAACAAGTCAACAAACCAACAACCCAACAAACCAACAAACCAACAAACCAACAAACCAACAAACAAATTAACCACTAAACCAACAAACCAACAAACCAACAAACCAACAAACCAACAAACCAAAAAACCAACAAACCAACAAACCAAAAAACCAACAAACCAAGTAACCAACGAACCAACAAACGAACAAAGCAACAAACAAACAAACCAACAAACGAACAAACCAACAAACCAACAAACGCACAAACCAACAAACCAACAAGTCAATAAGCCAACAAACCAACAAACCAACAAACCAACAAACCATTCAAACCAACAAACCAACAAACCAACAAACAAACAAACAAACAAACCAACAAACCAATAAGCCAACAAGCCAACAAACCAACAAACCAACAAACCAACAAACGAACAAATCAACAACCAACAAACCAACAAGCCAACAAGCCAACGAACCAACAAGCCAACAAACCAACAAGCCAACAAGCCAACAAACCAACAAACCAACAAACCAACAAATGAACAAACCAACAAACAAACAAACCAACAAACCAACAAACCAACAAGCCAACAAACCAACAAACCAAAGTTCAACAAACCAACAAACCAACAAGCCAACAAGCCAACAAACCAACAAACCAACAAACCAACAAACAAATAAACCAACAAACCAACAAACCAACAAACCACCAAACCAACAAACCAACAAACCAACGAACCAACAAACCAACAAACCAACAAGCCAACAAACCAACAAACCAACAAACCAACAAACAAATAAACCAACAAACCAACAAACCAACAAACCAACAAACCAAAAAACCAACAAACCAACAAACCAAAAAACCAACAAACCAACAAACCAACAAGCCAACAAACCAACAAGCCAACAAGCCAACAAACCAACAAGCCAACAAACGAACAAACCAACAAACCAACAAACCAACAAACCAACAAGCCAATAAGCCAACAAACCAACAAACCAACAAACCAACAAACCAACAAACGAACAAACCAACATACCAACAAGCCGACAAGCCGACAAGCCAACAAACCAACAAACCAACAAACAAATTAACCACTAAACCAACAAACCAACAAACCAACAAACCAACAAACCAACAAACCAAAAAACCAACAAACCAACAAACCAAAAAACCAACAAACCAAGTAACCAACGAACCAACAAACGAACAAAGCAACAAACAAACAAACCAACAAACGAACAAACCAACAAACCAACAAACGCACAAACCAACAAACCAACAAGTCAATAAGCCAACAAACCAACAAACCAACAAACCAACAAACCATTCAAACCAACAAACCAACAAACCAACAAACAAACAAACAAACAAACCAACAAACCAATAAGCCAACAAGCCAACAAACCAACAAACCAACAAACCAACAAACGAACAAATCAACAACCAACAAACCAACAAGCCAACAAGCCAACGAACCAACAAGCCAACAAACCAACAAGCCAACAAGCCAACAAACCAACAAACCAACAAACCAACAAATGAACAAACCAACAAACAAACAAACCAACAAACCAACAAACCAACAAGCCAACAAACCAACAAACCAAAATTCAACAAACCAACAAACCAACAAGCCAACAAGCCAACAAACCAACAAACCAACAAACCAACAAACAAATAAACCAACAAACCAACAAACCAACAAACCACCAAACCAACAAACCAACAAACCAACGAACCAACAAACCAACAAACCAACAAGCCAACAAACCAACAAACCAACAAACCAACAAACAAATAAACCAACAAACCAACAAACCAACAAACCAACAAACCAAAAAACCAACAAACCAACAAACCAAAAAACCAACAAACCAACAAACCAACAAGCCAACAAACCAACAAGCCAACAAGCCAACAAACCAACAAGCCAACAAACGAACAAACCAACAAACCAACAAACCAACAAACCAACAAGCCAATAAGCCAACAAACCAACAAACCAACAAACCAACAAACCAACAAACGAACAAACCAACATACCAACAAGCCGACAAGCCGACAAGCCAACAAACCAACAAACCAACAAACCAACAAACCAACAAACCAACAAACCAACAAACCAACAAACCAACAAACCAACAAACCAACAAACAAACAAACAAACAAACCAACAAACCAACAAGCCAACAAACCAAAAAACCAACAAACGAACAAACCAACAAACCAAAAAACCAACAAGCCAACAAGCCAACAAACCAACAAGCCAACAAGCCAACAAACCACAAAGCCAACAAGCCAACAAACTAACAAACCAACAAACCAACAAACCAACAAACGAACAAACCAACAAACAAACAAACAAACTAACAAACCAACAAACCAACAAGCCAACAAACCAACAAACCAACAAACCAACAAACCAACAAACCAACAAACCAACAAACCAACAAGCCAACAAGCCAACAAACCAACAAACCAAAAACCAACAAATCAACAAACCAACAGGCCAACAAGCCAACAAACCAAAAAACCAACAAACCAACAAACCAACAAACCAACAAGCCAACAAGCCAACAAACCAACAAACAAACATACCAACAAACTAACAAACCAACAAACCAACAAGCCAACAAACCAACAAACCAACAAGCCAACAAACAAAAAAACTAACAATCCAACAAACCAACAAACCAACAAGCCAACAAGCCAACAAACCAACAAACCAACAAACGAATAAACCAACAAACCAACAAACCAACATGCCAACAAACCATCAAACTAAGTAACCAACAAGCCAACAAACCAACAAACCAACAAGCCAACAAGCCAACAAACCAACAAACCAACAAGCCAACAAACCAACAAACCAACAAACCAACAAGCCAACAAACCAACAAACAAATAAACCAACAAACCAACAAACCAACAAACCAACAAACGAACTAACCAACAAACCAACAAGCCAACAAGCCAACAAACCAACTAACCAACAAACTAAGTAACCAACAAGCCAACAAACCAACAAACCAACAAGCCAACAAGCCAACAAACCAACAAACCAACAAGCCAACAAACCAACAAACCAACAAACCAAAAAACCAACAAACCAACAAACCAACAAACCAACAAACCAACAAACCAACAAGCCAACAAGCCAACAAACCAACAAACCAACAAACCAACAAGCCAACAAACCAACAAGCCAACAAACCAACAAACCAAGTAACCAACAAACCAACAAGCCAACAAACCAACAAACCAACAAGCCAACAAGCCAACAAACCAACAAACCAACAAGCCAACAAACCAACAAACCAACAAACCAATTAACCAACAAACCAACAAACGAACAGACCAACAAACCAACAAACCAACAAACCAACAAACCTACAAACCAACAAACCAACAAACAAATAAACCAACAAACCAACAAACCAACAAACCAACAAACCAAAAACCAGCAAACCAACAAACCAAAAAACCAACAAACCAACAAACCAACAAGCCAACAAACCAACAAACCAACAAACCAACAAACCAACAAACCAAAAAACCAACAAACCAACAAACCAACAAGCCAACAAACCAACAAACCAACAAACCAACAAACCAACAAACCAACAAGCCAACAAACGAACAAACCAACAAACCAACAAACCAACAAACCAACAAACCAACAAACCAACAGACCAACAAACCAACAAACCAACAAACCAAGAAATCAACAAACCAACAAACCAACAAGCCAACAAACCAACAAACCAACAAACCAACAAACCAACAAACCAACAAACAAATAAACCAATAAACCAACAAACCAACAAACCAACAAACAAAAAAACCAACAAACCAACAAATCAACAAGCGAACAAACCAACAAACCAATTAACGAACAAACCAACAAACCAACAAACCAACAAGCCAACAAACCAATAAACCAACAAGCCAACAAGCCAACAAACTAACAAACCAACAAACGAACTATCCAACAAACCAACAAGCCAGCAAACCAACAAACCAACAAACGAAAAATCCAACAAACCTACAAACCAAGTAACCAACAAGCCAACAAACTAATAAACCAACAAACCAACAAGCCAACAAGGCAACAAGGCAACAAACCAACGAACAACCAAACCAACAAGCCAATAAGCCAACAAACCAACAAACCAACAAGCCAACAAGCCAACAAACCAACAAACCAACAATCCAACAAACCAACAAGCCAACAAGCCAACAAACCAACAAACCAACAAACCAACAAGCCAACAAACCAACAAGCCAACAAACCAACAAACCAACAAACCAAGTAACCAACAAGCCAACAAACTAACAAACCAACAAACCAACAAGCCAACAAGCCAACAAACCAACAAACCAACAAAGCAACAAGCCAACAAGCAAATAAACCAACAAACCAACTAACCAACAAGCCAACAAACCAACAAACCAACAAGCCAACAAGCCAACAAACCAACAAACCAACAAACCAACAAGCCAACAAACCAACAAACCAACAAGCCAACAAACCAACAAACCAACAAACCAACAAACTAACTAACCAACAAGCCAGCAAGCCAACAAACCAACAAACCAACAAGCCAACAAGCCAACAAACCAACAAACCAACAAACCAACAAGCCAACAAACCAACAAATCAACAAACCAACAAACCAAGAAACCAACAAACCAACAAAGCAAAAAACCAACAAACCAACAAACCAACAAACGAACAAACAAAAAACCAACAAACCAACAAACCAACAAACCAACAAACCAACAAACCAACAAACCAACAAACGAACAAACCAACAAAACAAGAAGCCAACAAGGCAACAAACCAACAAACCACCAAACCAACAAACCACCAAGCCAACAAACCAACAGACCAACAAACCAACAAACCAACAAGCCAACAAGCCAACAAGACAGCAAACCAACAAATCTACAAACCAACAAAACAACAAGCCAACAAACCAACAAACCAACAAGCCAACAAACCAAGTAACCGACAAACCTACAAGCCAACAAGCCAACAAGCCAACAAGCCAACATACCAACAAACCAACAAACCAACAAACCAGCAAACCAACAAACCAACAAGCCAACAAACCAACAAGCCAACAAACGAACAAACCAACAAGCCAACAAGCCAACAAACCAACAAACCAACAAACCAACAAGCCAACAAACCAACAAATCAACAAACCAACAAACCAAGAAACCAACAAACCAACAAACCAACAAAGCAAAAAACCAACAAACCAACAAACCAACAAACGAACAAACCAAAAAACCAACAAACCAACAAACCAACAAACCAACAAACCAACAAGCCAACAAACCAACAAACCAACAAGCCAACAAGCCAACAAACCAACAAACCAACAAACCAACAAACCAACAAACCAATAAACCAACAAACCAACAAGCCAACAAGACAACAAACCAACAAACCTACAAACCAACAAACCAACAAGTCAACAAACCAACAAACCAACAAGCTAACAAACCAAGTAACCAACAAACCTACAAGCCAACAAGCCAACAAGCCAACAAACCAACAAACCAACAAACCAACAAACCAGCAAACCAACAAACCAACAAGCCAACAAACCAACAAGCCAACAAACGAACAAACAAACAAGCCAACAAGCCAACAAACCAACAAACCAACAAACGAACAAACCAACAAGCCAACAAACCATGTAACCATCAAGCCAACAAACCAACAAACCAACAAACCAACAAACCAACAAGCCAACAAGCCAACAAACCAACAAACCAACAAACCAACAAGCCAACAAGCCAACAAACCAACAAACCAACAAATCAACAAACCAACAAACCAACAAGCCAACAAGCCAACAAACCAAAAAACCAACAAACCAAAAAACTAACAAACAAATAAACCAACACACCAACAAACCAAGAAACCAACAAACCAATAAACGAACAAACCAACAAACCAACAAACCAAGTAACCAACAAACCAACAAACGAACAAACCAAAAAACCAACAAACAAACAAACAAACAAACCAACAAACCAACAAACACACAAACCAACAAACAAATAAACCAACAAACCAACAAACTAACAAACCAACAAACCAACAAACCAACAAACCAACAAACCAACAAACCAACAAACCAACAAACCAACAAACCAACAAACCAACAAACCAACAAACCAACAAACCAACAAACCAACAAACCAACAAGCCAGCAAGCCAACAAACCAACAAACCAACAAACCAACAAATAAATAAACCAACAAACCAACAAACCAACAACCCTACAAACCAACAAAAAAACAAACCAACAAAGCAACAAACCAAAAAACCAACAAACCAACAAACCAACAAGCCAACAAACCAACAAACCAACAAACCAACAAACCAACAAACCAAGTAACCAACAAACCAACAAACGAACAAACCAACAAACAAACAAACCAACAAACGAACAAACCAACAAACCAACAAACCAACAAGCCAAAAACCAACAAGCCAACAAACGAACAAACCAACAAACAAATAAACCAACAAACCAACAAACCAACAACCCACCAAACCAACAAACCAACAAACCAACAAACCAACAAACCAACAAACCAACAAACCAACAAACCAAAAAACCAACAAACCAACAAACCAACAAGCCAACAAACCAACAAACCAACAAATCAACAAACCAACAAACCAACAAACCAAGTAACCAACAAACCAACAAACGAACAAACGAACAAACCAACAAACAAAAAAACCAACAAACGAAGAAACCAACAAACTAACAAACAAACAAGCTAACAAGCCAACAAACCAACAAGCCAACAAACGAACAAACCAACAAACCAACAAACCAACAAACCAACAAACCAAGAAACCAACAAACCAACAAACCAACAAACCAACAAACCAACAAACCAACAAACCAACAAACCAACAAGCCAACAAGCCAACAAGCCAACAAACCAACAAACCAACAAACCAACAAACCAACAAGCCAACAAACCAACAAATCAACAAATCAACAAACCAAGAAACAAACAAACCAACAAACCAACAAACCAAAAAACCAACAAACCAACAAACGAACAAACCAAAAAACCAACAAACCAACAAACCAACAAACCAACAAACCAACAAACCAACAAGCCAACAAACCAACAAACCAACAAGCCAACAAACCAACAAACGAACAAACCAACAAACCAACAAGCCAACAAGCCAACAAACCAACAAGCCAACAAACCAACAAACCAACAAACTAACAAACCAACAAACCAACAAACCAACAAATCAACAAACGAACAAACCAACAAAACAAAAAGCCATCAAGGCAACAAACCAACAAACCAACAAACCAACAAACCACCAAGCCAACAAACCAACAAACCAACAAACCAACAAACCAACAAGCCAACAAGACAACAAACCAACAAACCTACAAACCAACAAACCACCAAGCCAACAAACCAACAAACCAACAAGCCAACAAACCAAGTAACCAACAAACCTACAAGCCAACAAGCCAACAAGCCAACAAACCAACAAACCAACAAACAAACAAACCAGCAAACCAGCAAACCAACAAACCAACAAGCCAACAAACCAACAAGCCAACAAACGAACAAACCAACAAGCCAACAAACCAACAAACCAACAAACCAACAAACCAACAAACCAAAAAACCAACAAACCAACAAACCAACAAGCCAACAAGCCAACAAACCAACAAACCAAGTAACCAACAAACCAACAAAATAACAAACCAACAAACAAACAAACCAACAAACGAACAAACCAACATACCAACAAATTAACAAGCTAACAAGCCAACAAACCAACAAGCCAACAAACGAACAAACCAACAAACCAACACACCAACAAACCAACAAGCCAACAAACCAACAAACAAATAAACCAACAAACCAACAAACCAACAACCCAACAAACCAACAAACCAAGAAACCAACAAACGAACAAACCAACAAACAAACAAACCAACAAACGAACAAACCAACAAACCAACAAGCCAACAAACCAACAAACCAACAAACTAACAAACCAACAAACCAGCAAACCAACAAATCAACAAACGAACAAACCAACAAAACAAAAAGCCATCAAGGCAACAAACCAACAAACCAACAAACCAACAAACCACCAAGCCAACAAACCAACAAACCAACAAACCAACAAACCAACAAGCCAACAAGACAACAAACCAACAAACCTACAAACCAACAAACCACCAAGCCAACAAACCAACAAACCAACAAGCCAACAAACCAAGTAACCAACAAACCTACAAGCCAACAAGCCAACAAGCCAACAAACCAACAAACCAACAAACAAACAAACCAGCAAACCAGCAAACCAACAAACCAACAACCCAACAAGCCAACAAACCAACAAGCCAACAAACGAACAAACCAACAAGCCAACAAACCAACAAACCAACAAACCAACAAACCAACAAACCAACAAAACAAAAAACCAACAAACCAACAAACCAACAAGCCAACAAGCCAACAAACCAACAAACCAAGTAACCAACAAACCAACAAAATAACAAACCAACAAACAAACAAACCAACAAACGAACAAACCAACAAACCAACAAATTAACAAGCTAACAAGCCAACAAACCAACAAGCCAACAAACGAACAAACCAACAAACCAACACACCAACAAACCAACAAGCCAACAAACCAACAAACAAATAAACCAACAAACCAACAAACCAACAACCCACCAAACCAACAAACCAAGAAACCAACAAACGAACAAACCAACAAACAAACAAACCACCAAACGAACAAACCAACAAACCAACAAACCAACAAGCTAACAAGCCAACAAACCAACAAGCCAACAAACGAACAAACCAACAAACCAACAAACCAACAAGCCAATAAACCAACAAACCAACAAACCAACAAGCCAACAAACCAACAAATCAACAAACCAACAAAAAAGAAACCAACAAACCAACAAACCAAAAAACCAACAAACCAACAAACCAACAAACCAACAAGCCAACAAACCAACAAACCAAAAAGTCAACAAGCCAACAAACGAACAAACGAACAAACCAACAAACCAACAAGCCAACAAGCCAACAAACCAACAAGCCAACAAACCAACAAACCAACAAACGAACAAACCAACAAACCAGCAAACCAACAAACCAACAAGCCAACAAACCAACAAACCAACAAACCAACAAACCACCAAGCCAACAAACCAACAAACCAACAAACCAACAAACCAACAAACCAACAAACCACCAAGCCAACAAACCATCAAACCAACAAACCAACAAACCAACAAGACAACAAACCAACAAACCTACAAACCAACAAACCAACAAGCCAACAAACCAACAAACCAACAAGCCAACAAACCAAGTAACCAACAAACCTACAAGCCAACATGCCAACAAGCCAACAAACCGACAAAGCCAACAAACCAACAAACCCACAAGCCAACAAACCAACAAACCAACAAGCAAACAAGCCAACAAACCAACAAACCAACATACCAACAAGCCAACAAACCAACAAAAAAGAAACCAACAAACCAACAAACCAAAAAACCAACAAACCAACAAACGAACAAACCAAAAAACCAAAAAACCAACAAACCAACAAACCAACAAACCAACAAACCAACAAACCAACAAGCCAACAAACCAACAAACCAACAAGCCAACAAATCAACAAACCAACAAACGAACAAACCAACAAACCAGCAAACCAACAAACCAACAAGCCAACAAACCAACAAGCCAACAAACCAACAAACGAACAAACCAACAAAACAAGAAGCCAACAAGGCAACAAACCAACAAACCAACAAACCAACAAACCACCAAGCCAACAAACCAACAAACCAACAAACCAACAAACCAACAAACCAACAAACCACCAAGCCAACAAACCATCAAACCAACAAACCAACAAACCAACAAGCCAACAAGACAATAAACCAACAAACCTACAAACCAACAAACCAACAAGCCAACAAACCAACAAACCAACAAGCCAACAAACCAAGTAACCAACAAACCTACAAGCCAACAAGCCAACAAGCCAACAAACCAACAAACCAACAAACCAACAAACCAACAAACCAGCAAACCAACACACCAAGAAGCCACTAAACCAACAAGCCAACAAACGAACAAACCAACAAGCCAACAAGCCAACAAACCAACAAACCAACAAACGAACTAACCAACAAGCCAACAAACCAACAAACCAACAAACCAAGTAAACAACAAGCCAACAAACCAACAAACCAACAAGCCAACAAGCCAACAAGCCAACATACCAACAAACCAACAAACCAACAAGCCAACAAGCCAACAAACCAACAAACCAACAAACCAACAAGCCAACAAGCCAACAAACCAACAAACCAACAAGCCAACAAGCCAACAAACCAACAAACCAACAAATCAACAAACCAACAAGCCAACAAACCAACAAAAAAGAAACCAACAAACCAACAAACCAAAAAACCAACAAACCAACAAACGAACAAACCAAAAAACCAACAAACCAACAAACCAACAAACCAACAAACCAACAAACCAACAAGCCAACAAACCAACAAACCAACAAGTCAACAAGCCAACAAACGAACAAACGAACAAACCAACAAACCAGCAAACCAACAAACCAACAAGCCAACAAACCAACAAGCCAACAAACCAACAAACGAACAAACCAACAAAACAAGAAGCCAACAAGGCAACAAACCAACAAACCAACAAAGCAACAAACCACCAAGCCAACAAACTAACAAACCAACAAACCAACAAACCAGCAAACCAACAAACCACCAAGCCAACAAACCATCAAACCAACAAACCAACAAACCAACAAGCCAACAAGACAACAAACCAACAAACCTACAAACCAACAAACCAACAAGCCAACAAACCAACAAATCAACAAGCCAACAAACCAAGTAACCAACAAACCTACAAACCTACAAGCCAACAAGCCAACAAGCCAACAAACCAACAAACCAACAAACCAACAAACCAGCAAATCAACACACCAACAAGCCAATAAACCAACAAGCCAACAAACGAACAAACCAACAGCCAACAAGCCAACAAACCAACAAACCAAAAAACGAACTAACCAAAAAGCCAACAATTCAACAAACCAACAAACCAAGTAAACAACAAGCCAACAAACCAACAAACCAACAAACCAACAAGCCAACAAGCCAACAAACCAACAAACCAACAAACCAACAAGCCAACAAGCCAACAAACCAACAAACCAACAAATCAACAAACCAACAAACCAACAAGCCAATAAGCCAACAAACCAAAAAACCAACAAACCAAAAAACCAACAAACCAACAAACCAAGAAACAAACAAACCAACAAACGAACAAACCAACAAACCAAGAAACCAAGTAACCAACAAACCAACAAACGAACAAACCAACAAACAAACAAACCAACAAACCAACAAACCAACAAACAAATAAACTAATAAACCAACAAACCAACAAACCACCAAACCAACAAACCAACAAACCAACAAACCAACAAACCAACAAACCAACAAACCAACAAACCAACAAACCAACAAACCAACAAACCAACAAACCAACAAACCAACAAACCAACAAACAAATAAACCAACAAACCAACAAACCAACAACCCAACAAACCAACAAACCAAGAAACCAACAAACCAACAAACCAACAAACCAAGTAACCAACAAACCAACAAACGAACAAAACAACAAACAAACAAACCAACAAACGAACAAACCAACAAACCAACAAACCAACAAGCTAACAAGCCAAAAAACCAACAAGCCAACAAACGAACAAACCAACAAACCAACAAACCAACAAACCAACAAACCAACAAACCAACAAACCAACAAACCAACAAACCAACAAACCAACAAGCCAACAAGCCAACAAACCAACAAACCAACAAACCAACAAGCCAACAAACCAACAAATCAACAAACCAACAAAAAAAAAAACCAACAAACCAACAAACCAAAAAACCAACAAACCAACAAACGAACAAACCAAAAAACCAACAAACCAACAAACCAACAAACCAACAAACCAACAAACCAACAAACCAACAAGCCAACAAACCAACAAACCAACAAGTCAACAAGCCAACAAACGAACAAACGAACAAACCAACAAACCAACAAGCCAACAAGCCAACAAACCAACAAGCCAACAAACCAACAAACCAACAAACGAACAAACCAACAAACCAGCAAACCAACAAACCAACAAGCCAACAAACCAACAAAAAAGAAACCAACAAACCAACAAGCCAATAAACCAACAAGCCAACAAACGAACAAACCAACAAGCCAACAAACCAACAAACCAACAAACTAACAAGCCAACAAGCCAACAAACCAACAAACCAACAAGCCAACAAGCCAACAAACCAACAAACCAACAAACCAACAAGCCAACAAACCAACAAAAAAGAAACCAACAAACCAACAAACCAAAAAACCAACAAACCAACAAACGAACAAACCAAAAAACCAACAAACCAACAAACCAACAAACCAACAAACCAACAAACCAACAAGCCAACAAGCCAACAAACCAACAAACCAACAAACCAACAAACGAACAAACCAACAAACCAGCAAACCAACATACCAACAAGCCAACAAACCAACAAGCCAACAAACCAACAAACGAACAAACCAACAAAACAAGAAGCCAACAAGGCAACAAACCAACAAACCAACAAACCAACAAACCACCAAACCAACAAACCACCAAGCCAACAAACCAACAAACCAACAAACCAACAAACCAACAAACCAACAAACCACCAAGCCAACAAACCATCAAACCAACAAACCAACAAACCAACAAGCCAACAAGACAACAAACCAACAAACCTACAAACCAACAAACCAACAAGCCAACAAACCAACAAACCAACAAGCCAACAAACCAAGTAACCAACAAACCTACAAGCCAACAAGCCAAAAAGCCAACAAACCAACAAACCAACAAACCAACAAACCAGCAAACCAACACACCAAGAAGCCAATAAACCAACAAGCCAACAAACGAACAAACCAACAAGCCAACAAGCCAACAAACCAACAAACCAATAAACGAACTAACCAACAAGCCAACAAACCAACAAACCAACAAACCAAGTAAACAACAAGCCAACAAACCAACAAACCAACAAGCCAACAAGCCAACAAACCAACAAACTAACAAACCAACAAGCCAACAAGCCAACAAACCAACAAACCAACAAACCAACAAGCCAACAAACCAACAAACCAACAAACCAACAAGCCAACAAGCCAACAAACCAACAAACCAACAAACAGACAAACCAACAAGCCAACAAACCAACAAAAAAGAAACCAACAAACCAACAAACCAAAAAACCAACAAACCAACAAACGAACAAACCAAAAAACTAACAAACCAACAAACCAACAAACCAACAAACCAACAAACCAACAAACCAACAAGCCAACAAACCAACAAACCAACAAGTCAACAAGCCAACAAACGAACAAACGAACAAACCAACAAACCAACAAGCCAACAAGCCAACAAACCAACAAGCCAACAAACCAACAAACCAACAAACCAACAAACGAACAAACCAACAAACCAGCAAACCAACAAACCAACAAGCCAACAAACCAACAAGCCAACAAACCAACAAACGAACAAACCAACAAAACAAGAAGCCAACAAGGCAACAAACCAACAAACCAACAAAACAACAAACCACCAAGCCAACAAACTAACAAACCAACAAACCAACAAACCAACAAACCAACAAACCACCAAGCCAACAAACCATCAAACCAACAAACCAACAAACCAACAAGCCAACAAGACAACAAACCAACAAACCTACAAACCAACAAACCAACAAGCCAACAAGCCAACAAACTAACAAATCAACAAGCCAACAAACCAAGTAACCAACAAACCTACAAACCTACAAGCCAACAAGCCAACAAGTCAACAAACCAACAAACCAACAAACCAACAAACCAGCAAATAAACACACCAACAAGCCAATAAACCAACAAGCCAACAAACGAACAAACCAACAGCCAACAAGCCAACAAACCAACAAACCAACAAACGAACTAACCAACAAGCCAACAAACCAACAAACCAACAAACCAAGTAAACAACAAGCCAACAAACCAACAAACCAACAAACCAACAAACCAACAAGCCAACAAGCCAACAAACCAACAAACCAACAAACCAACAAGCCAACAAGCCAACAAACCAACAAACCAACAAATCAACAAACCAACAAACCAACAAGCCAATAAGCCAACAAACCAAAAAACCAACAAACCAAAAAACCAACAAACCAACAAACCAAGAAACAAACAACCCAACAAACGAACAAACCAACAAACCAAGAAACCAAGTAACCAACAAACCAACAAACGAACAAACCAACAAACAAACAAACCAACAAACCAACAAACCAACAAACAAATAAACCAATAAACCAACAAACCAACAAACCACCAAACCAACAAACCAACAAACCAACAAACCAACAAACCAACAAACCAACAAACCAACAAACCAACAAACCAACAAACCAACAAGCCAACAAACCAACAAGCCAACAAACCAACAAACGAACAAACCGACAAAACAAGAAGCCAACAAGGCAACAAACCAACAAACCAACAAACCAACAAACCAGCAAACCAACACACCAACAAGCCAATAAACCAACAAGCCAACAAACGAACAAACCAACAAATCAACAAGCCAACAAACCAACAAACCAACAAACTAACAAGCCAACAAGCCAACAAACCAACAAACCAACAAGCCAACAAGCCAACAAACCAACAAACCAACAAGCCAACAAGCCAACAAACCAACAAAAAAGAAACCAACAAACCAACAAACCAAAAAACCAACAAACCAACAAACGAACAAACCAAAAAACCAACAAACCAACAAACCAACAAACCAACAAACCAACAAACCAACAAGCCAACAAACCAACAAACCAACAAGCCAACAAACCAACAAACCAACAAACGAACAAACCAACAAACCAGCAAACCAACAAACCAACAAGCCAACAAACCAACAAGCCAACAAACCAACAAACGAACAAACCAACAAAACAAGAAGCCAACAAGGCGACAAACCAACAAACCAACAAACCAACAAACCACCAAGCCAACAAACCAACAAACCAACAAACCAACAAACCAACAAACCAACAAACCACCAAGCCAACAAACCATCAAACCAACAAACCAACAAACCAACAAGCCAACAAGACAACAAACCAACAAACCTACAAACCAACAAACCAACAAGCCAACAAACCAACAAACCAACAAGCCAACAAACCAAGTAACCAACAAACCTACATGCCAACAAGCCAAAAAGCCAACAAACCAACAAACCAACAAACCAACAAACCAGCAAACCAACACACCAAGAAGCCAATAAACCAACAAGCCAACAAACGAACAAACCAACAAGCCAACAAGCCAACAAACCAACAAGCCAATAAACGAACTAACCAACAAGCCAACAAACCAACAAACCAACAAACCAAGTAAACAACAAGCCAACAAACCAACAAACCAACAAGCCAACAAGCCAACAAACCAACAAACTAACAAACCAACAAGCCAACAAGCCAACAAACCAGCAAACCAACAAACCAACAAGCCAACAAGCCAACAAACCAACAAACCAACAAGCCAACAAGCCAACAAACCAACAAACCAACAAACCAACAAACCAACAAGCCAAAAAACCAACAAAAAGAAACCAACAAACGAACAAACCAAAAAACTAACAAACCAACAAACCAACAAACTAACAAACCAACAAACCAACAAGCCAACAAACCAACAAACCAACAATTCAACAAGCCAACAAACGAACAAACGAACAAACCAACAAACCAACAAGCCAACAAGCCAACAAACCAACAAGCCAACAAACCAACAAACCAACAAACCAACAAACGAACAAACCAACAAACCAGCAAACCAACAAACCAACAAGCCAACAAACCAACAAGCCAACAAACCAACAAACGAACATACCAACAAAACAAGAAGCCAACAAGGCAACAAACCAACAAACCAACAAACCACCAAGCCAACAAACTAACAAACCAACAAACCAACAAACCAACAAACCAACAAACCACCAAGCCAACAAACCATTAAACCAACAAACCAACAAGCCAACAAGACTACAAACCAACAAACCTACAAACCAACAAACCAACAAGCCAACAAGCCAACAAACCAACAAATCAACAAGCCAACAAACCAAGTAACCAACAAACCTACAAACCTACAAGCCAACAAGCCAACAAGCCAACAAACCAACAAACCAACAAACCAACAAACCAGCAAATAAACACACCAACAAGCCAATAAACCAACAAGCCAACAAACGAACAAACCAACAGCCAACAAGCCAACAAACCAACAAACCAACAAACGAACTAACCAACAAGCCAACAAACCAACAAACTAACAAACCAAGTAAACAACAAGCCAACAAACCAACAAACCAACAAACCAACAAGCCAACAAGCCAACAAACCAACAAACCAACAAACCAACAAGCCAACAAGCCAACAAACCAACAAACCAACAAATCAACAAACCAACAAACCAACAAGCCAATAAGCCAACAAACCAAAAAACCAACAAACCAAAAAACCAACAAACCAACAAACCAAGAAACAAACAAACCAACAAACGAACAAACCAACAAACCAAGAAACCAAGTAACCAACAAACCAACAAACGAACAAACCAACAAACAAACAAACCAACAAACCAACAAACCAACAAACAAATAAACCAATAAACCAACAAACCAACAAACCACCAAACCAACAAACCAACAAACCAACAAACCAACAAACCAACAAACCAACAAACCAACAAACCAACAAACCAACGAACCAACAAACCAACTAACCAACAAACCAACAAACCAACAAACCAACAAACCAACAAACCAACAAACAAATAAACCAACAAACCAACAAACCAACAACCCAACAAACCAACAAACCAACAAGCCAACAAACCAACAAGTCAACAAGCCAACAAACGAACAAACGAACAAACCAACAAACCAACAAGCCAACAAGCCAACAAACCAACAAGCCAACAAACCAACAAACCAACAAACGAACAAACCAACAAACCAGCAAACCAACAAACCAACAAGCCAACAAACCAACAAACCAACAAACGAACAAACCAACAAACCAGCAAACCAACAAACCAACAAACCAACAAACCAACAAACTAGCAAACCAACACACCAACAAGCCAATAAACCAACAAGCCAACAAACGAACAAACCAACAAGCCAACAAGCCAACAAACCAACAAACCAACAAACGAACTAACCAACAAGCCAACAAACCAACAAACCAACAAACCAAGTAAACAACAAGCCAACAAACCGACAAACCAACAAACCAACAAGCCAAAAATCCAACAAACCAACAAACCAACAAACCAGCAAGCCAACAAGCCAACAAACCAACAAACCAACAAATCAACAAACCAACAAACCAACAAGCCAATAAGCCAACAAACCAAAAAACCAACAAACCAAGAAACCAACAAACCAAGAAACAAACAAACCAACAAACGAACAAACCAACAAACCAAGAAACCAAGTAACCAACAAACCAACAAACCAACAAGCCAACAAGACAACAAACCAACAAACCTACAAACCAACAAACCAACAAGCCAACAAACCAACAAACCAACAAGCCAACAAACCAAGTAACCAACAAACCTACAAGCCAACAAGCCAACAAGCCAACAAACCAACAAACCAACAAACCAACAAACCAGCAAACCAACACACCAACAAGCCAATAAACCAACAAGCCAACAAACGAACAAACCAACAAACCAACAAGCCAACAAACCAACAAACCAACAAACGAACTAACCAACAAGCCAACAAACCAACAAACCAACAAACCAAGTAAACAACAAGCCAACAAACCGACAAACCAACAAACCAACAAGCCAAAAATCCAACAAACCAACAAACCAACAAACCAACAAGCCAACAAGCCAACAAACCATCAAACCAACAAACCAACAAGCCAACAAGCCAACAAACCAACAAACCAACAAACCAACAAGCCAACAAACCAACAAATCAACAAACCAACAAAAAAGAAACCAACAAACCAACAAACCAAAAAACCAACAAACCAACAAACGAACAAACCAAAAAACCAACAAACCAACAAACCAACAAACCAACAAACCAACAAACCAACAAGCCAACAAACCAACATGTCAACAAGCCAACAAACGAACAAACGAACAAACCAACAAACCAACAAGCCAACAAGCCAACAAACCAACAAGCCAACAAACCAACAAACCAATAAACGAACAAACCAAAAAACCAGCAAACCAACAAAAAAACAAGCCAACAAACAAACAAACCAACAAACCAGCAAACCAACAAACCAACAAGCCAACAAACCAACAAACCAACAAACCAACAAACCAACAAACCAACAAGCCAAAAAACCAACAAACCAACAAGTCAACAAGCCAACAAACGAACAAACGAACAAACCAACAAACAAATAAACCAATAAGCCAACAAACCAACAAACCACCAAACCACCAAACCAACAAACCAACAAACCAACAAACCAACAAACTAACAAACCAACAAACCAACAAACCAACAAACCAACAAACCAACAAACCAACAAACCAACAAACCAACAAACCAACAAACCAACAAACCAACAAGCCAACAAGCCAACAAACCAACAAACCAACAAACCAACAAACAAGTAAACCAACAAACCAACAAACCAACAACCCAACAAACCAACAAACCAACAAACCAACAAACCAACAAACCAAAAAACCAACAAACCAACAAACCAACAAACCAACAAGCCAACAAACCAACAAACCAACAAACCAACAAACCAAGTAACCAACAAACCAACAAACGAACAAACCAACAAACAAACAAACCAACAAACGAACAAACCAACAAACCAACAAACCAACAAGCTAACAAGCCAACAAACCAACAAGCCAACAAACGAACAAACCAACAATTCAACAAACCAACAAACCAACAAACCAACAAACCAACAAACCAACAAACCAACAAACCAAGAAACCAACAAACCAAGAAACCAACAAACCAAGAAACCAACAAACCAACAAACCAATAAGCCGACAAACCAACAAACCAACAAAACAACAAACCAACAAACAAATAAACCAACAAACCAACAAACCAACAAACCAACTAACCAACAAACCAAAAAACCAACAAACCAACAAACCAACAATCCAACAAACCAAGAAACCAACAAACCAATTAACCAACAAACCAAAAAACCAACAAACCAACAAGCCAACAAACCAACAAACCAACAAGCCAACAAGCCAACAAACCAACAAACTAACAAACCAACAAACGAACTAACCAACAAACAACAAGCCAACAAGCCAACAAACCAACAACCAACAAACTAACAAACCAACAAACCAAGTAACCAACAAGCCAACAAACCAACAAACCAACAAACCAACAAACCAACAAACCAACAAACCAACAAACCACCAAACCAAGAAGCCAACAGGCCAACAAACCAACAAACCAACAAACCAACAAGCCAACAAACCAACAAACCAACAAGCCAACAAGCCAACAAACCAACAAACTTACAAACCAACAAGCCAACAAACCAACAAACCAAGAAGCCAACAAACCAACAAACCAACAAACCAAGTAACCAACAAGCCAACAAACTAACAAACCAACAAACCAAGAAGCCAAAAAGCAAACAAACCAACAAACCAACAAAGCAACAAGCCAACAAGCCAACAAACCAATAAACCAACAAGCCAACAAACCAACAAACCAACAATCCAACAAGCCAACAAACCAACAAACCAACAAATCAACAAGTCAACAAACCAACAAACCAATAAGCCAACAAACTAACAAACCAACAAGCCAACAAACCAACAAACCAACAAACCAACAAGCCAACAAACCAACAAACCAATAAGCCAACAAACTAACAAACCAACAAGCCAACAAACCAACAAGCCAACAAACCAACAAACCAACAAACCAAGTAACCAAAGAACCAACAAACGAACAAACCAACAAACAAACAAACCAACAAACGAACAAACCAACAAACCAACAAACCAACAAGCCAGCAAGCTAACAAACCAACAAGCCAACAAACCAACAAACCAACAAACCAACAAACCAACAAACCAACAAACAAATAAACCAACAAACCAACAAACCAACAAACCAACAAACCAACAAGCCAACAAACTAACAAACCAACAAGCCAGCAAGCCAACAAACCAATAAACTAACAAACCAACAAACGAACTAACCAACAAACCAACAAGCCAGCAAGCCAACAAATCAACAAACCAAAAAAACCAACAAACCAACAAACCAATTAACCAACAAGCCAACAAACCAATAAACCAACAAACCAACAAGCCAACAAGGCAACAAACCAACAAACCACCAAACTAGCAAGCCAACAAGCCAACAAACCAACAAACTAACAAGCCAACAAACCAACAAACCAACAAACCAACAAGCCAACAAGCCAACAAACCAACAAACCAACAAACCAACAAGCCAACAAACCAACAAGCCAACAAACCAACAAACCAACAAACCAAGTAACCAACAAGCCAACAAACTAACAAACCAACAAGCCAACAAGCCAATAAGCCAACAAACTAACAAACCAACAAAGCAACAAGCCAACAAGCCAACAAACTAACAAACCAACAAGCCAACAAACCAACAAACCAACAAGCCAACAAACCAACAAACCAACAAACCAACAAGCCAACAAAACAACAAACCAACAAGCCAACAAACCAACAAACCAACAAACCAAAAAACCAACAAGCCAACAAGCCAACAAACCAAAAAACCAACAAGCCAACAAGCCAACAAACCAACAAACCAACAAACCAACAAGCCAACAAACCAACAAACCAACAAACGAACAAACCAAAAAACCAACAAACCAACAAACCAACAAGCCAACAAAACAACAAACCAACAAGCCAACAAACCAACAAACCAACAAGCCAACAAGCCAACACCCCAACAAACGAACAAACCAACAAACCAACAAACCAACAAGCCAACAAGCCAACAAACCAACAAGCCAACAAACCAACAAACAAACAAACTAATAAACCAACAAACCAACAAACCAACAAACCAACAAACTAACAAACGAACAAACCAAAAAAACAAAAAGCCAACAAGGCAACAAACCAACAAACCAACAAACCAACAAACCACCAAGCCAACAAATTAACAAACAAACAAACCAACAAACCAACAAGCCAACAAGATAACAAACCACCAAACCTACAAACCAACAAACCAACAAGCCAACAAACCAACAAACCAACAAGCCAACAAACCAAGTAACCAACAAACCTACTAGCCAACAAGCCAACAAGCCAACAAACCAACAAACGAACAAACCAGCAAACCAAAAAACCAACAAGCTAACAAACCAACAAGCCAACAAACGAACAAACCAACAAGTCAACAAGCCAACAAACCAACAAACCAACAAACGAACAAACCAACAAGCCAACAAACCAACAAACCAACAAACCAATTAACCAACAACCCAACAAACCAATAAACCAACAAACCAACAAGCCAACAAGCCAACAAACCAACAAACCAATAAAACCAACAAGCCAACAAGCCACCAAACCAACAAACCAACAAATCAACAAACCAACAAGCCAACAAGCCAACAAACCAAAAAAGCAACAAATCAAAAAACCAACAAACAAATAAACCAACAAACCAACAAACCAACAAACCAAGAAACCAACAAACCAACAAACAAACAAACCAACAAACCAATAAACCAAGTAACCAACAAACCAACAAACGAATAAACCAACAAACAAACAAACCAACAAACCAACAAACCAACAAACAAATAAACCAACAAACCAACAAACCAACAAACCACCAAACCAATAAACCAACAAACCAACAAACCAACAAACCAACAAACCAACAAACCAACAAACCAACAAACCAACAAACCAACAAACCAACAAGCCAACAAACCAACAAACCAACAAACCAACAAACCAACAAACCAACAAACAAATAAACCAACAAACCAACAAACCAACAAACCAACAAGCCAACAAACCAACAAACCAATAAGCCAACAAACTAACAAACCAACAAGCCAACAAACCAACAAGCCAACAAACCAACAAACCAACAAACCAACAAACCAAGTAACCAAAGAACCAACAAACGAACAAACCAACAAACAAACAAACCAACAAACGAACAAACCAACAAACCAACAAACCAACAAGCCAACAAGCTAACAAACCAACAAGCCAACAAACCAACAAACCAACAAACCAACAAACCAACAAACCAACAAACCAAGAAACCAACAAACGAACAAACCAACAAGCCAACAAGCCAACAAACCAACAAACCAACAAACCAACAAACCAACAAACCAACAAACAAATAAACCAACAAACCAACAAACCAACAAACCAACAAACCAACAAACCAACAAACCAACAAACCAAAAAACCAACAAACCAACAAATCAACAAGCCAACAAACCAACAAACCAATTAACCAACAAACCAACAAACCAACAAACCAACAAACCAACAAACCAACAAGCCAACAAACTAACAAACCAACAAGCCAACAAGCCAACAAACCAATAAACTAACAAACCAACAAACGAACTAACCAACAAACCAACAAGCCAGCAAGCCAACAAACCAACAAACCAAAAAAACCAACAAACCAACAAACCAATTAACCAACAAGCCAACAAACCAATAAACCAACAAACCAACAAGCCAACAAGGCAACAAACCAACAAACCACCAAACTAGCAAGCCAACAAGCCAACAAACCAACAAACCAACAAGCCAACAAACCAACAAACCAACAAACCAACAAACCAACAAACCAATAAGCCAACAAACTAACAAACCAACAAGCCAACAAACCAACAAGCCAACAAACCAACAAACCAACAAACCAAGTAACCAAAGAACCAACAAACGAACAAACCAACAAGCAAACAAACCAACAAACGAACAAACCAACAAACCAACAAACCAACAAGCCAACAAGCTAACAAACCAACAAGCCAACAAACCAACAAACCAACAAACCAACAAACCCACAAACCAACAAACCAAGAAACCAACAAACGAACAAACCAACAAGCCAACAAGCCAACAAACCAACAAACCAACAAACCAACAAACCAACAAACCAACAAACAAATAAACCAACAAACCAACAAACCAACAAACCAACAAACCAACAAACCAACAAACCAAAAAACCAACAAACCAACAAATCAACAAGCCAACAAACCAACAAACCAATTAACCAACAAACCAACAAACCAACAAACCAACAAACCAACAAACCAACAAACGAACTAACCAACAAGCCAACAAACCAACAAACCAACAAATCAAGTAAACAACAAGCCAACAAACCGACAAACCAACAAACCAACAAGCCAAAAATCCAACAAACCAACAAACCAACAAACCAACAAGCCAACAAGCCAACAAACCATCAAACCAACAAACCAACAAGCCAACAAGCCAACAAACCAACAAACCAACAAACCAACAAGCCAACAAACCAACAAATCAACAAACCAACAAAAAAGAAACCAACAAACCAACAAACCAAAAAACCAACAAACCAACAAACGAACAAACCAAAAAACCAACAAACCAACAAACCAACAAACCAACAAACCAACAAACCAACAAGCCAACAAACCAACATGTCAACAAGCCAACAAACGAACAAACGAACAAACCAACAAACCAACAAGCCGACAAGCCAACAAACCAACAAGCCAACAAACCAACAAACCAATAAACGAACAAACCAACAAACCAGCAAACCAACAAAAAAACAAGCCAACAAACCAACAAACCAACAAACCAACAAACCAACAAACCAACAAACGAACAAACCAACAAACCAACAAGCCAACAAGCTAACAAACCAACAAGCCAACAAACCAACAAACCAACAAACCAACAAACCAACAAACCAACAAACCAAGAAACCAACAAACGAACAAACCAACAAGCCAACAAGCCAACAAACCAACAAACCAACAAACCAACAAACCAACAAACAAATAAACCAACAAACCAACAAACCAACAAACCAACAAACCAACAAACCAACAAACCAAAAAACCAACAAACCAACAAATCAACAAGCCAACAAACCAACAAACCAATTAACCAACAAACCAACAAACCAACAAACCAACAAACCAACAAACGAACAAACCAGCAAACCAACAAGCCAACAAGCTAACAAACCAACAAGCCAACAAACCAACAAACCAACAAACCAACAAACCAACAAACCAACAAACCAAAAAACCAACAAACGAACAAACCAACAAGCCAACAAGCCAACAAACCAACAAACCAAAAAACCAACAAACGAACAAACCAACAAGCCAACAAACGAACAAACCAAAAAACCAACAAACCAACAAACCAACAAACCAACAAACCAACAAACCAACAAGCCAACAAACCAACATGTCAACAAGCCAACAAACGAACAAACGAACAAACCAACAAACCAACAAGCCGACAAGCCAACAAACCAACAAGCCAACAAACCAACAAACCAATAAACGAACAAACCAACAAACCAGCAAACCAACAAAAAAACAAGCCAACAAACCAACAAACCAACAAACCAACAAACCAACAAACCAACAAACGAACAAACCAACAAACCAACAAGCCAACAAGCTAACAAACCAACAAGCCAACAAACCAACAAACCAACAAACCAACAAACCAACAAACCAACAAACCAAGAAACCAACAAACGAACAAACCAACAAGCCAACAAGCCAACAAACCAACAAACCAACAAACCAACAAACCAACAAACAAATAAACCAACAAACCAACAAACCAACAAACCAACAAACCAACAAACCAACAAACCAAAAAACCAACAAACCAACAAATCAACAAGCCAACAAACCAACAAACCAATTAACCAACAAACCAACAAACCAACAAACCAACAAACCAACAAACGAACAAACCAACAAACCAACAAGCCAACAAGCTAACAAACCAACAAGCCAACAAACCAACAAACCAACAAACCAACAAACCAACAAACCAACAAACCAAAAAACCAACAAACGAACAAACCAACAAGCCAACAAGCCAACAAACCAACAAACCAACAAACCAACAAACCAACAAACCAACAAACCAACAAACAAATAAACCAACAAACCAACAAACCAACAAACCAACAAACCAACAAACCAACAAGCCAACAAACCAACAAACCAACAAATCAAGTAAACAACAAGCCAACAAACCGACAAACCAACAAACCAACAAGCCAAAAATCCAACAAACCAACAAACCAACAAACCAACAAGCCAACAAGCCAACAAACCATCAAACCAACAAACCAACAAGCCAACAAGCCAACAAACCAACAAACCAACAAACCAACAAGCCAACAAACCAACAAATCAACAAACCAACAAAAAAGAAACCAACAAACCAACAAACCAAAAAACCAACAAACCAAGAAACGAACAAACCAAAAAACCAACAAACCAACAAACCAACAAACCAACAAACCAACAAGCCAACAAACGAACAAACCAAAAAACCAACAAACCAACAAACCAACAAACCAACAAACCAACAAACCAACAAGCCAACAAACCAACATGTCAACAAGCCAACAAACGAACAAACGAACAAACCAACAAACCAACAAGCCGACAAGCCAACAAACCAACAAGCCAACAAACCAACAAACCAATAAACGAACAAACCAACAAACCAGCAAACCAACAAAAAAACAAGCCAACAAACCAACAAACCAACAAACCAACAAACCAACAAACCAACAAACGAACAAACCAACAAACCAACAAGCCAACAAGCTAACAAACCAACAAGCCAACAAACCAACAAACCAACAAACCAACAAACCAACAAACCAACAAACCAAGAAACCAACAAACGAACAAACCAACAAGCCAACAAACCAACAAACCAACAAACCAACAAACAAATAAACCAACAAACCAACAAACCAACAAACCAACAAACCAACAAACCAACAAGCCAACAAACCAACAAACCAACAAATCAAGTAAACAACAAGCCAACAAACCGACAAACCAACAAACCAACAAGCCAAAAATCCAACAAACCAACAAACCAACAAACCAACAAGCCAACAAGCCAACAAACCATCAAACCAACAAACCAACAAGCCAACAAGCCAACAAACCAACAAACCAACAAACCAACAAGCCAACAAACCAACAAATCAACAAACCAACAAAAAAGAAACCAACAAACCAACAAACCAAAAAACCAACAAACCAAGAAACGAACAAACCAAAAAACCAACAAACCAACAAACCAACAAACCAACAAACCAACAAGCCAACAAACGAACAAACCAAAAAACCAACAAACCAACAAACCAACAAACCAACAAACCAACAAACCAACAAGCCAACAAACCAACATGTCAACAAGCCAACAAACGAACAAACGAACAAACCAACAAACCAACAAGCCGACAAGCCAACAAACCAACAAGCCAACAAACCAACAAACCAATAAACGAACAAACCAACAAACCAGCAAACCAACAAAAAAACAAGCCAACAAACCAACAAACCAACAAACCAACAAACCAACAAACCAACAAACGAACAAACCAACAAACCAACAAGCCAACAAGCTAACAAACCAACAAGCCAACAAACCAACAAACCAACAAACCAACAAACCAACAAACCAACAAACCAAGAAACCAACAAACGAACAAACCAACAAGCCAACAAGCCAACAAACCAACAAACCAACAAACCAACAAACCAACAAACAAATAAACCAACAAACCAACAAACCAACAAACCAACAAACCAACAAACCAACAAACCAAAAAACCAACAAACCAACAAATCAACAAGCCAACAAACCAACAAACCAATTAACCAACAAACCAACAAACCAACAAACCAACAAACCAACAAACGAACAAACCAACAAACCAACAAGCCAACAAGCTAACAAACCAACAAGCCAACAAACCAACAAACCAACAAACCAACAAACCAACAAACCAACAAACCAAAAAACCAACAAACGAACAAACCAACAAGCCAACAAGCCAACAAACCAACAAACCAACAAACCAACAAACCAACAAACCAACAAACCAACAAACAAATAAACCAACAAACCAACAAACCAACAAACCAACAAACCAACAAACCAACAAGCCAACAAACCAACAAACCAACAAATCAAGTAAACAACAAGCCAACAAACCGACAAACCAACAAACCAACAAGCCAAAAATCCAACAAACCAACAAACCAACAAACCAACAAGCCAACAAGCCAACAAACCATCAAACCAACAAACCAACAAGCCAACAAGCCAACAAACCAACAAACCAACAAACCAACAAGCCAACAAACCAACAAATCAACAAACCAACAAAAAAGAAACCAACAAACCAACAAACCAAAAAACCAACAAACCAAGAAACGAACAAACCAAAAAACCAACAAACCAACAAACCAACAAACCAACAAACCAACAAACCAACAAGCCAACAAACCAACATGTCAACAAGCCAACAAACGAACAAACGAACAAACCAACAAACCAACAAGCCAACAAGCCAACAAACCAACAAGCCAACAAACCAACAAACCAATAAACGAACAAACCAACAAACCAGCAAACCAACAAAAAAACAAGCCAACAAACCAACAAACCAACAAACCAGCAAACCAACAAACCAACAAGCCAACAAACCAACAAACCAACAAACCAACAAACCAACAAACCAACAAGCCAAAAAACCAACAAACCAACAAGTCAACAAGCCAACAAACGAACAAACGAACAAACCACCAAACCAACAAACCAACAAACCAACAAACCAACAAACTAACAAACCAACAAACCAACAAACCAACAAACCAACAAACCAACAAACCAACAAACCAACAAACCAACAAACCAACAAACCAACAAACCAACAAGCCAACAAGCCAACAAACCAACAAACCAACAAACCAACAAACAAGTAAACCAACAAACCAACAAACCAACAACCCAACAAACCAACAAACCAACAAACCAACAAACCAACAAACCAAAAAACCAACAAACCAACAAACCAACAAACCAACAAGCCAACAAACCAACAAACCAACAAACCAAGTAACCAACAAACCAACAAACGAACAAACCAACAAACAAACAAACCAACAAACGAACAAACCAACAAACCAACAAACCAACAAGCTAACAAGCCAACAAACCAACAAGCCAACAAACGAACAAACCAACAATTCAACAAACCAACAAACCAACAAACCAACAAACCAACAAACCAACAAACCAAGAAACCAACAAACCAAGAAACCAACAAACCAAGAAACCAACAAACCAACAAACCAATAAGCCGACAAACCAACAAACCAACAAAACAACAAACCAACAAACAAATAAACCAACAAACCAACAAACCAACAAACCAACAAACCAACTAACCAACAAACCAAAAAACCAACAAACCAACAAACCAACAATCCAACAAACCAAGAAACCAACAAACCAATTAACCAACAAACCAAAAAACCAACAAACCAACAAGCCAACAAACCAACAAACCAACAAGCCAACAAGCCAACAAACCAACAAACTAACAAACCAACAAACGAACTAACCAACAAACAACAAGCCAACAAGCCAACAAACCAACAACCAACAAACTAACAAACCAACAAACCAAGTAACCAACAAGCCAACAAACCAACAAACCAACAAACCAACAAACCAACAAACCAACAAACCAACAAACCATCAAACCACCAAACCAAGAAGCCAACAGGCCAACAAACCAACAAACCAACAAACCAACAAGCCAACAAACCAACAAACCAACAAGCCAACAAGCCAACAAACCAACAAACTTACAAACCAACAAGCCAACAAACCAACAAACCAAGAAGCCAACAAACCAACAAACCAACAAACCAAGTAACCAACAAGCCAACAAACTAACAAACCAACAAACCAAGAAGCCAAAAAGCAAACAAACCAACAAACCAACAAAGCAACAAGCCAACAAGCCAACAAACCAACAAACCAACAAGCCAACAAACCAACAAACCAACAAGCCAACAAGCCAACAAACCAACAAACCAACAAATCAACAAGTCAACAAACCAACAAACCAATAAGCCAACAAACTAACAAACCAACAAGCCAACAAACCAACAAACCAACAAACCAACAAGCCAACAAACCAACAAACCAATAAGCCAACAAACTAACAAACCAACAAGCCAACAAACCAACAAGCCAACAAACCAACAAACCAACAAACCAAGTAACCAAAGAACCAACAAACGAACAAACCAACAAACAAACAAACCAACAAACGAACAAACCAACAAACCAACAAACCAACAAGCCAACAAGCTAACAAACCAACAAGCCAACAAACCAACAAACCAACAAACCAACAAACCAACAAACCAACAAACCAACAAACAAATAAACCAACAAACCAACAAACCAACAAACCAACAAACCAACAAACCAACAAACCAACAAACCAAAAAACCAACAAACCAACAAATCAACAAGCCAACAAACCAACAAACCAATTAACCAACAAACCAACAAACCAACAAACCAACAAACCAACAAACCAACAAGCCAACAAACTAACAAACCAACAAGCCAACAAGCCAACAAACCAATAAACTAACAAACCAACAAACGAACTAACCAACAAACCAACAAGCCAGCAAGCCAACAAACCAACAAACCAAAAAAACCAACAAACCAACAAACCAATTAACCAACAAGCCAACAAACCAATAAACCAACAAACCAACAAGCCAACAAGGCAACAAACCAACAAACCACCAAACTAGCAAGCCAACAAGCCAACAAACCAACAAACCAACAAGCCAACAAACCAACAAACCAACAAACCAACAAGCCAACAAGCCAACAAACCAACAAACCAACAAACCAACAAGCCAACAAACCAACAAGCCAACAAACCAACAAACCAACAAACCAAGTAACCAACAAGCCAACAAACTAACAAACCAACAAACATACAAGCCAATAAGCCAACAAACCAACAAACCAACAAAGCAACAAGCCAACAAGCCAACAAACTAACAAACCAACAAGCCAACAAACCAACAAACCAACAAGCCAACAAACCAACAAACCAACAAACCAACAAGCCAACAAAACAACAAACCAACAAGCCAACAAACCAACAAACCAACAAACCAAAAAACCAACAAGCCAACAAGCCAACAAACCAAAAAACCAACAAGCCAACAAGCCAACAAACCAACAAACCAACAAACCAACAAGCCAACAAACCAACAAACCAACAAACGAACAAACCAAAAAACCAACAAACCAACAAACCAACAAGCCAACAAAACAACAAACCAACAAGCCAACAAACCAACAAACCAACAAGCCAACAAGCCAACACCCCAACAAACGAACAAACCAACAAACCAACAAACCAACAAGCCAACAAGCCAACAAACCAACAAGCCAACAAACCAACAAACAAACAAACTAATAAACCAACAAACCAACAAACCAACAAACCAACAAACCAACAAACTAACAAACGAACAAACCAAAAAAAACAAAAAGCCAACAAGGCAACAAACCAACAAACCAACAAACCAACAAACCACCAAGCCAACAAATTAACAAACAAACAAACCAACAAACCAACAAGCCAACAAGATAACAAACCACCAAACCTACAAACCAACAAACCAACAAGCCAACAAACCAACAAACCAACAAGCCAACAAACCAAGTAACCAACAAACCTACTAGCCAACAAGCCAACAAGCCAACAAACCAACAAACGAACAAACGAACAAACCAGCAAACCAAAAAACCAACAAGCTAACAAACCAACAAGCCAACAAACGAACAAACCAACAAGTCAACAAGCCAACAAACCAACAAACCAACAAACGAACAAACCAACAAGCCAACAAACCAACAAACCAACAAACCAATTAACCAACAACCCAACAAACCAATAAACCAACAAACCAACAAGCCAACAAGCCAACAAACCAACAAACCAATAAAACCAACAAGCCAACAAGCCACCAAACCAACAAACCAACAAATCAACAAACCAACAAGCCAACAAGCCAACAAACCAAAAAAGCAACAAATCAAAAAACCAACAAACAAATAAACCAACAAACCAACAAACCAACAAACCAAGAAACCAACAAACCAACAAACGAACAAACCAACAAACCAATAAACCAAGTAACCAACAAACCAACAAACGAATAAACCAACAAACAAACAAACCAACAAACCAACAAACCAACAAACAAATAAACCAACAAACCAACAAACCAACAAACCAACAAACCACCAAACCAATAAACCAACAAACCAACAAACCAACAAACCAACAAACCAACAAACCAACAAACCAACAAACCAACAAACCAACAAACCAACAAGCCAACAAACCAACAAACCAACAAACCAACAAACCAACAAACAAATAAACCAACAAACCAACAAACCAACAAACCAACAAGCCAACAAACCAACAAACCAATAAGCCAACAAACTAACAAACCAACAAGCCAACAAACCAACAAGCCAACAAACCAACAAACCAACAAACCAACAAACCAAGTAACCAAAGAACCAACAAACGAACAAACCAACAAACAAACAAACCAACAAACGAACAAACCAACAAACCAACAAACCAACAAGCCAACAAGCTAACAAACCAACAAGCCAACAAACCAACAAACCAACAAACCAACAAACCAACAAACCAACAAACCAAGAAACCAACAAACGAACAAACCAACAAGCCAACAAGCCAACAAACCAACAAACCAACAAACCAACAAACCAACAAACCAACAAACAAATAAACCAACAAACCAACAAACCAACAAACCAACAAACCAACAAACCAACAAACCAACAAACCAACAAACCAAAAAACCAACAAACCAACAAATCAACAAGCCAACAAACCAACAAACCAATTAACCAACAAACCAACAAACCAACAAACCAACAAACCAACAAACCAACAAGCCAACAAACTAACAAACCAACAAGCCAACAAGCCAACAAACCAATAAACTAACAAACCAACAAACGAACTAACCAACAAACCAACAAGCCAGCAAGCCAACAAACCAACAAACCAAAAAAACCAACAAACCAACAAACCAATTAACCAACAAGCCAACAAACCAATAAACCAACAAACCAACAAGCCAACAAGGCAACAAACCAACAAACCACCAAACTAGCAAGCCAACAAGCCAACAAACCAACAAACCAACAAGCCAACAAACCAACAAACCAACAAACCAACAAACCAACAAACCAATAAGCCAACAAACTAACAAACCAACAAGCCAACAAACCAACAAGCCAACAAACCAACAAACCAACAAACCAAGTAACCAAAGAACCAACAAACGAACAAACCAACAAGCAAACAAACCAACAAACGAACAAACCAACAAACCAACAAACCAACAAGCCAACAAGCTAACAAACCAACAAGCCAACAAACCAACAAACCAACAAACCAACAAACCAACAAACCAACAAACCAACAAACCAAGAAACCAACAAACGAACAAACCAACAAGCCAACAAGCCAACAAACCAACAAACCAACAAACCAACAAACCAACAAACCAACAAACAAATAAACCAACAAACCAACAAACCAACAAACCAACAAACCAACAAACCAACAAACCAAAAAACCAACAAACCAACAAATCAACAAGCCAACAAACCAACAAACCAATTAACCAACAAACCAACAAACCAACAAACCAACAAACCAACAAACCAACAAACCAACAAACCAACAAGCCAACAAACTAACAAACCAACAAGCCAACAAGCCAACAAACCAATAAACTAACAAACCAACAAACGAACTAACCAACAAACCAACAAGCCAGCAAGCCAACAAACCAACAAACCAAAAAAACCAACAAACCAACAAACCAATTAACCAACAAGCCAACAAACCAATAAACCAACAAACCAACAAGCCAACAAGGCAACAAACCAACAAACCACCAAACTAGCAAGCCAACAAGCCAACAAACCAACAAACTAACAAGCCAACAAACCAACAAACCAACAAACCAACAAGCCAACAAGCCAACAAACCAACAAACCAACAAACCAACAAGCCAACAAACCAACAAGCCAACAAACCAACAAACCAACAAACCAAGTAACCAACAAGCCAACAACCTAACAAACCAACAAACCAACAAGCCAATAAGCCAACAAACCAACAAACCAACAAAGCAACAAGCCAACAAGCCAACAAACCAACAAACCAACAAGCCAACAAACCAACAAACCAACAAGCCAACAAACCAACAAACCAACAAACCAACAAGCCAACAAAACAACAAACCAACAAGCCAACAAACCAACAAACCAACAAACCAAAAAACCAACAAGCCAACAATCAAAAAACCAACAAGCCAACAAGCCAACAAACCAACAAACCAACAAACCAACAAGCCAACAAACCAACAAACCAACAAACGAACAAACCAAAAAACCAACAAACCAACAAACCAACAAGCCAACAAAACAACAAACCAACAAGCCAACAAACCAACAAACCAACAAGCCAACAAGCCAACACCCCAACAAACGAACAAACCAACAAACCAACAAGCCAACAAGCCAACAAACCAACAAGCCAACAAACCAACAAACCAATAAACTAATAAACCAACAAACCAACAAACCAACAAACCAACAAACTAACAAACGAACAAACCAAAAAAACAAAAAGCCAACAAGGCAACAAACCAACAAACCAACAAACCAACAAACCAAGAAGCCAACAAATTAACAAACAAACAAACCAACAAACCAACAAGCCAACAAGATAACAAACCACCAAACCTACAAACCAACAAACCAACAAGCCAACAAACCAACAAACCAACAAGCCAACAAACCAAGTAACCAACAAACCTACTAGCCAACAAGCCAACAAGCCAACAAACCAACAAACGAACAAACGAACAAACCAGCAAACCAAAAAACCAACAAGCTAACAAACCAACAAGCCAACAAACGAACAAACCAACAAGTCAACAAGCCAACAAACCAACAAACCAACAAACGAACAAACCAACAAGCCAACAAACCAACAAACCAACAAACCAATTAACCAACAACCCAACAAACCAACAAACCAACAAACCAACAAGCCAACAAGCCAACAAACTAACAAACCAATAAAACCAACAAGCCAATAAGCCACCAAACCAACAAACCAACAAATCAACAAACCAACAAGCCAACAAGCCAACAAACCAAAAAAGCAACAAATCAAAAAACCAACAAACAAATAAACCAACAAACCAACAAACCAACAAACCAACAAACCAAGAAACCAACAAACCAACAAACGAACAAACCAACAAAACAACAAGCCAACAAGCCAAAAACCAACAAACCAACAAACCAACAAACAAACAAACCAACAAACCAACAAACCAACAAACAAATAAACCAACAAACCAACAAACCAACAAACCACCAAACCAATAAACCAACAAACCAACAAACCAACAAACCAACAAACCAATAAGCCAACAAACTAACAAACCAACAAGCCAACAAACCAACAAGCCAACAAACCAACAAACCAACAAACCAACAAACCAAGTAACCAAAGAACCAACAAACGAACAAACCAACAAACAAACAAACCAACAAACGAACGAACCAACAAACCAACAAACCAACAAGCCAACAAGCTAACAAACCAACAAGCCAACAAACCAACAAACCAACAAACCAACAAACCAACAAACCAACAAACCAAGAAACCAACAAACGAACAAACCAACAAGCCAACAAGCCAACAAACCAACAAACCAACAAACCAACAAACCAACAAACCAACAAACAAATAAACCAACAAACCAACAAACCAACAAACCAACAAACCAACAAACCAACAAACCAAAAAACCAACAAACCAACAAATCAACAAGCCAACAAACCAACAAACCAATTAACCAACAAACCAACAAACCAACAAACCAACAAACCAACAAACCAACAAGCCAACAAACTAACAAACCAACAAGCCAACAAGCCAACAAACCAATAAACTAACAAACCAACAAACGAACTAACCAACAAACCAACAAGCCAGCAAGCCAACAAACCAACAAACCAAAAAAAACAACAAACCAACAAACCAATTAACCAACAAACCAACAAACCAAGTAACCAAAGAACCAACAAACGAACAAACCAACAAACAAACAAACCAACAAACCAACAAACCAACAAGCCAACAAACCAACAAACCAACAAACGAACAAACCAAAAAACCAACAAACCAACAAACCAACAAGCCAACAAAACAACAAACCAACAAGCCAACAAACCAACAAACCAACAAGCCAACAAGCCAACACCCCAACAAACGAACAAACCAACAAACCAACAAGCCAACAAGCCAACAAACCAACAAGCCAACAAACCAACAAACCAATAAACTAATAAACCAACAAACCAACAAACCAACAAACCAACAAACTAACAAACGAACAAACCAAAAAAACAAAAAGCCAACAAGGCAACAAACCAACAAACCAACAAACCAACAAACCAAGAAGCCAACAAATTAACAAACAAACAAACCAACAAACCAACAAGCCAACAAGATAACAAACCACCAAACCTACAAACCAACAAACCAACAAGCCAACAAACCAACAAACCAACAAGCCAACAAACCAAGTAACCAACAAACCTACTAGCCAACAAGCCAACAAGCCAACAAACCAACAAACGAACAAACGAACAAACCAGCAAACCAAAAAACCAACAAGCTAACAAACCAACAAGCCAACAAACGAACAAACCAACAAGTCAACAAGCCAACAAACCAACAAACCAACAAACGAACAAACCAACAAGCCAACAAACCAACAAACCAACAAACCAATTAACCAACAACCCAACAAACCAACAAACCAACAAACCAACAAGCCAACAAGCCAACAAACTAACAAACCAATAAAACCAACAAGCCAATAAGCCACCAAACCAACAAACCAACAAATCAACAAACCAACAAGCCAACAAGCCAACAAACCAAAAAAGCAACAAATCAAAAAACCAACAAACAAATAAACCAACAAACCAACAAACCAACAAACCAACAAACCAAGAAACCAACAAACCAACAAACGAACAAACCAACAAAACAACAAGCCAACAAGCCAAAAACCAACAAACCAACAAACCAACAAACAAACAAACCAACAAACCAACAAACCAACAAACAAATAAACCAACAAACCAACAAACCAACAAACCACCAAACCAATAAACCAACAAACCAACAAACCAACAAACCAACAAACCAATAAGCCAACAAACTAACAAACCAACAAGCCAACAAACCAACAAGCCAACAAACCAACAAACCAACAAACCAACAAACCAAGTAACCAAAGAACCAACAAACGAACAAACCAACAAACAAACAAACCAACAAACGAACGAACCAACAAACCAACAAACCAACAAGCCAACAAGCTAACAAACCAACAAGCCAACAAACCAACAAACCAACAAACCAACAAACCAACAAACCAACAAACCAAGAAACCAACAAACGAACAAACCAACAAGCCAACAAGCCAACAAACCAACAAACCAACAAACCAACAAACCAACAAACCAACAAACAAATAAACCAACAAACCAACAAACCAACAAACCAACAAACCAACAAACCAACAAACCAAAAAACCAACAAACCAACAAATCAACAAGCCAACAAACCAACAAACCAATTAACCAACAAACCAACAAACCAACAAACCAACAAACCAACAAACCAACAAGCCAACAAACTAACAAACCAACAAGCCAACAAGCCAACAAACCAATAAACTAACAAACCAACAAACGAACTAACCAACAAACCAACAAGCCAGCAAGCCAACAAACCAACAAACCAAAAAAAACAACAAACCAACAAACCAATTAACCAACAAGCCAACAAACCAATAAACCAACAAACCAACAAGCCAACAAGGCAACAAACCAACAAACCACCAAACTAGCAAGCCAACAAGCCAACAAACCAACAAACCAACAAGCCAACAAACCAACAAACCAACAAACCAACAAACCAACAAACCAACAAGCCAACAAGCCAACAAACCAACAAACCAACAAACCAACAAGCCAACAAACCAACAAGCCAACAAACCAACAAACCAACAAACCAAGTAACCAACAAGCCAACAAACTAACAAACCAACAAACCAACAAGCCAATAAGCCAACAAACCAACAAACCAACAAAGCAACAAGCCAACAAGCCAACAAACCAACAAAGCAACAAGCCAACAAACCAACAAACCAACAAGCCAACAAACCAACAAACCAACAAACCAACAAGCCAACAAAACAACAAACCAACAAGCCAACAAACCAACAAACCAACAAACCAAAAAACCAACAAGCCAACAAGCCAACAAACCAAAAAACCAACAAGCCAGCAAGCCAACAAACCAACAAACCAACAAACCAACAAGCCAACAAACCAACAAACCAACAAACCAACAAGCCAACAAGCCAACACCCCAACAAACGAACAAACCAACAAACCAACAAGCCAACAAGCCAACAAGCCAACAAACCAACAAGCCAACAAACCAACAAGCCAACAAACCAACAAACCAACAAACCAACAAACCAACAAGCCAACACCCCAACAAACGAACAAACCAACAAACCAACAAGCCAACAAGCCAACAAACCAACAAGCCAACAAACCAACAAACCAACAAACTAATAAACCAACAAACCAACAAACCAACAAACCAACAAACTAACAAACGAACAAACCAAAAAAACAAGAAGCCAACAAGGCAACAAACCAACAAACCAACAAACCAACAAACCACCAAGCCAACAAATTAACAAACAAACAAACCAACAAGCCAACAAGATAACAAACCACCAAACCTACAAACCAACAAACCAACAAGCCAACAAACCAACAAACCAACAAGCCAACAAACCAAGTAACCAACAAACCTACTAGCCAACAAGCCAACAAGCCAACAAACCAACAAACGAACAAACGAACAAACCAGCAAACCAAAAAACCAACAAGCTAACAAACCAACAAGCCAACAAACGAACAAACCAACAAGTCAACAAGCCAACAAACCAACAAACCAACAAACAAACAAACCAACAAGCCAACAAACCAACAAACCAACAAACCAAGTAACCAACAACCCAACAAACCAACAAACCAACAAGCCAACAAGCCAACAAACCAAAAAAGCAACAAAGCAAAAAACCAACAAACAAATAAACCAACAAACCAACAAACCAACAAACCAAGAAACCAACAAATCAACAAACCAACAAGCCAACAAGCCACCAAACCAAAAAAGCAACAAATCAAAAAACCAACAAACAAATAAACCAACAAACCAACAAACCAACAAACCAAGAAACCAACAAACCAACAAACGAACAAACCAACAAACCAATAAACCAAGTAACCAACAAACCAACAAACGAATAAACCAACAAACAAACAAACCAACAAACCAACAAACCAACAAACAAATAAACCAACAAACCAACAAACCAACAAACCACCAAACCAATAAACCAACAAACCAACAAACCAACAAACCAACAAACCAACAAACCAACAAACCAACAAACCAACAAACCAACAAACCAACAAACCAACAAACCAACAAACCAACAAGCCAACAAACCAACAAACCAACAAACCAACAAACCAAAAAACCAACAAACCAACAAACCAACAAACCAACAAGCCAACAAAACAACAAACCAACAAGCCAACAAACCAACAAACCAACAAGCCAACAAGCCAACACCCCAACAAACGAACAAACCAACAAACCAACAAGCCAACAAGCCAACAAACCAACAAGCCAACAAACCAACAAACCAACAAACTAATAAACCAACAAACCAACAAACTAACAAACGAACAAACCAAAAAAACAAAAAGCCAACAAGGCAACAAACCAACAAACCAACAAACCAACAAACCACCAAGCCAACAAATTAACAAACAAACAAACCAACAACCCAACAAGCCAACAAGATAACAAACCACCAAACCTACAAACCAACAAACCAACAAGCCAACAAACCAACAAACCAACAAGCCAACAAACCAAGTAACCAACAAACCTACTAGCCAACAAGCCAACAAGCCAACAAACCAACAAACGAACAAACGAACAAACCAGCAAACCAAAAAACCAACAAGCTAACAAACCAACAAGCCAACAAACGAACAAACCAACAAGTCAACAAGCCAACAAACCAACAAACCAACAAACGAACAAACCAACAAGCCAACAAACCAACAAACCAACAAACCAATTAACCAACAACCCAACAAACCAACAAACCAACAAACCAACAAGCCAACAAGCCAACAAACCAACAAACCAATAAAACCAACAAGCCAACAAGCCACCAAACCAACAAACCAACAAATCAACAAACCAACAAGCCAACAAGCCAACAAACCAAAAAAGCAACAAATCAAAAAACCAACAAACAAATAAACCAACAAACCAACAAACTAACAAACCAAGAAACCAACAAACCAACAAACGAACAAACCAACAAACCAATAAACCAAGTAACCAACAAACCAACAAACGAATAAACCAACAAACAAACAAACCAACAAACCAACAAACCAACAAACAAATAAACCAACAAACCAACAAACCAACAAACCACCAAACCAATAAACCAACAAACCAACAAACCAACAAACCAACAAACCAATAAGCCAACAAACTAACAAACCAACAAGCCAACAAACCAACAAGCCAACAAACCAACAAACCAACAAACCAACAAACCAAGTAACCAAAGAACCAACAAACGAACAAACCAACAAACAAACAAACCAACAAACGAACAAACCAACAAACCAACAAACCAACAAGCCAACAAGCTAACAAACCAACAAGCCAACAAACCAACAAACCAACAAACCAACAAACCAACAAACCAACAAACCAAGAAACCAACAAACGAACAAACCAACAAGCCAACAAGCCAACAAACCAACAAACCAACAAACCAACAAACCAACAAACCAACAAACAAATAAACCAACAAACCAACAAACCAACAAACCAACAAACCAACAAACCAACAAACCAACAAACCAACAAACCAACAAACCAAAAAACCAACAAACCAACAAATCAACAAGCCAACAAACCAACAAGCCAACAAGCCAACAAACCAATAAACTAACAAACCAACAAACGAACTAACCAACAAACCAACAAGCCAGCAAGCCAACAAACCAACAAACCAAAAAAACCAACAAACCAACAAACCAATTAACCAACAAGCTAACAAACCAATAAACCAACAAACCAATAAGCCAACAAGGCAACAAACCAACAAACCACCAAACTAGCAAGCCAACAAGCCAAAAACCAACAAACCAAGAAGCCAACAAACCAACAAACCAACAAACCAACAAACCAACAAGCCAACAAGCCAACAAACCAACAAACCAACAAACCAACAAGCCAACAAACCAACAAGCCAACAAACCAACAAACCAACAAACCAAGTAACCAACAAGCCAACAAACTAACAAACCAACAAACCAACAAGCCAATAAGCCAACAAACCAACAAACCAACAAAGCAACAAGCCAACAAGCCAACAAACCAACAAACCAACAAGCCAACAAACCAACAAACCAACAAGCCAACAAACCAACAAACCAACAAACCAACAAGCCAACAAAACAACAAACCAACAAGCCAACAAACCAACAAACCAACAAACCAAAAAACCAACAAGCCAACAAGCCAACAAACCAAAAAACCAACAAGCCAGCAAGCCAACAAACCAACAAACCAACAAACCAACAAGCCAACAAACCAACAAACCAACAAACGAACAAACCAAAAAACCAACAAACCAACAAACCAACAAGCCAACAAAACAACAAACCAACAAGCCAACAAACAAACAAACCAACAAGCCAACAAGCCAACACCCCAACAAACGAACAAACCAACAAACCAACAAGCCAACAAGCCAACAAACCAACAAGCCAACAAACCAACAAACCAACAAACTAATAAACCAACAAACCAACAAACCAACAAACCAACAAACTAACAAACCAAAAAAACAAGAAGCCAACAAGGCAACAAACCAACAAACCAACAAACCAACAAACCACCAAGCCAACAAATTAACAAACAAACAAACCAACAAGATAACAAACCACCAAACCTACAAACCAACAAACCAACAAGCCAACAAACCAACAAACCAACAAGCCAACAAACCAAGTAACCAACAAACCTACTAGCCAACAAGCCAACAAGCCAACAAACCAACAAAACGAACAAACGAACAAACCAGCAAACCAAAAAACCAACAAGCTAACAAACCAACAAGCCAACAAACGAACAAACCAACAAGTCAACAAGCCAACAAACCAACAAACCAACAAACAAACAAACCAACAAGCCAACAAACCAACAAACCAACAAACCAAGTAACCAACAACCCAACAAACCAACAAACCAACAAACCAACAAGCCAACAAGCCAACAAACCAACAAACCAATAAAACCAACAAGCCAACAAGCCACCAAACCAACAAACCAACAAATCAACAAACCAACAAGCCAACAAGCCAACAAACCAAAAAAGCAACAAATCAACAAACCAACAAACAAACAAACCAACAAACCAAGAAACCAACAAACCAACAAACGAACAAACCAACAAACCAATAAACCAAGTAACCAACAAACCAACAAACGAATAAACCAACAAACAAACAAACCAACAAACCAACAAACCAACAAACCAACAAACAAATAAACCAACAAACCAACAAACCACCAAACCAATAAACCAACAAACCAACAAACCAACAAACCAACAAACCAACAAACCAACAAACCAACAAACCAACAAACCAACAAACCAAGAAACCAACAAGCCAACAAACCAACAAACCAACAAACCAACAAACCAACAAACCAACAAACAAATAAACCAACAAACCAACAAACCAACAAACCAGCAAACCAACAAACCAACAAACCAACAAACCAACAAACCAACAAACCAAAAATCCAACAAACAAACAAACCAACAACCCAACAAACAAATAAACCAACAAACCAACAAACCAACAAACCAAGAAATTAACAAACCAACAAACAAACAAACCAACAAACCAATAAACCAAGTAACCAACAAACCAACAAACGAATAAACCAACAAACAAACAAACCAACAAACCAACAAACCAACAAACAAATAAACCAACAAACCAACAAACCAACAAACCACCAAACCAATAAACCAACAAACCAACAAACCAACAAACCAACAAACCAACAAACCAACAAACCAACAAACCAACAAACCAACAAACCAACAAACCAACAAGCCAACAAACCAACAAACCAACAAACCAACAAACCAACAAACAAATAAACCAACAAACCAACAAACCAGCAAACCAACAAGCCAACAAACCAACAAACCAATAAGCCAACAAACTAACAAACCAACAAGCCAACAAACCAACAAGCCAACAAACCAACAAACCAACAAACCAAGTAACCAAAGAACCAACAAACGAACAAACCAACAAACAAACAAACCAACAAACGAACAAACCAACAAACCAACAAACCAACAAGCCAACAAGCTAACAAACCAACAAGCCAACAAACCAACAAACCAACAAACCAACAAACCAACAAACCAACAAACCAAGAAACCAACAAACGAACAAACCAACAAGCCAACAAGCCAACAAACCAACAAACCAACAAACCAACAAACCAACAAACCAACAAACCAACAAACAAATAAACCAACAAACCAACAAACCAACAAACCAACAAACCAACAAACCAAAAAACCAACAAACCAACAAATCAACAAGCCAACAAACCAACAAACCAATTAACCCACAAACCAACAAACCAACAAACCAACAAACCACCAAACCAACAAGCCAACAAACTAACAAACCAACAAGCCAACAAGCCAACAAACCAATAAACTAACAAACCAACAAACGAACTAACCAACAAACCAACAAGCCAGCAAGCCAACAAACCAACAAACCAAAAAAACCAACAAACCAACAAACCAATTAACCAACAAGCCAACAAACCAATAAACCAACAAACCAACAAGCCAACAAGGGAACAAACCAACAAACCACCAAACTAGCAAGCCAACAAGCCAACAAACCAACAAACCAACAAGCCAACAAACCAACAAACCAACAAACCAACAAGCCAACAAGCCAACAAACCAACAAACCAACAAACCAACAAGCCAACAAACCAACAAGCCAACAAATCAACAAACCAACAAACCAAGTAACCAACAAGCCAACAAACTAACAAACCAACAAACCAACAAGCCAATAAGCCAACAAACCAACAAACCAACAAAGCAACAAGCCAACAAGCCAACAAACCAACAAACCAACAAGCCAACAAACCAACAAACCAACAAGCCAACAAACCAACAAACCAACAAACCAACAACCCAACAAAACAACAAACCAACAAGCCAACAAACCAACAAACCAACAAACCAAAAAACCAACAAGCCAACAAGCCAACAAACCAAAAAACCAACAAGCCAGCAAGCCAACAAACCAACAAACCAACAAACCAACAAGCCAACAAACCAACAAACCAACAAACGAACAAACCAAAAAACCAACAAACCAACAAACCAACAAGCCAACAAAACAACAAACCAACAAGCCAACAAACCAACAAACCAACAAACCAACAAGCCAACAAGCCAACACCCCAACAAACGAACAAACCAACAAACCAACAAGCCAACAAGCCAACAAACCAACAAGCCAACAAACCAACAAACCAACAAACTAATAAACCAACAAACCAACAAACCAACAAACCAACAAACTAACAAACGAACAAACCAAAAAAACAAGAAGCCAACAAAGCAACAAACCAACAAACCAACAAACCACCAAGCCAACAAATTAACAAACAAACAAACCAACAAACCAACAAGCCAACAAGATAACAAACCACCAAACCTACAAACCAACAAACCAACAAGCCAACAAACCAACAAACCAACAAGCCAACAAACCAAGTAACCAACAAACCTACTAGCCAACAAGCCAACAAGCCAACAAACCAACAAACGAACAAACGAACAAACCAGCAAACCAAAAAACCAACAAGCTAACAAACCAACAAACCAACAAACGAATAAACCAACAAACAAACAAACCAACAAACCAACAAACCAACAAACAAATAAACCAACAAACCAACAAACCAACAAACCACCAAACCAATAAACCAACAAACCAACAAACCAACAAACCAACAAACCAATAAGCCAACAAACTAACAAACCAACAAGCCAACAAACCAACAAGCCAACAAACCAACAAACCAACAAACCAACAAACCAAGTAACCAAAGAACCAACAAACGAACAAACCAACAAACAAACAAACCAACAAACGAACAAACCAACAAACCAACAAACCAACAAGCCAACAAGCTAACAAACCAACAAGCCAACAAACCAACAAACCAACAAACCAACAAACCAACAAACCAACAAACCAAGAAACCAACAAACGAACAAACCAACAAGCCAACAAGCCAACAAACCAACAAACCAACAAACCAACAAACCAACAAACTAACAAACAAATAAACCAACAAACCAACAAACCAACAAACCAACAAACCAACAAACCAACAAACCAACAAACCAACAAACCAACAAACCAAAAAACCAACAAACCAACAAATCAACAAGCCAACAAACCAACAAGCCAACAAGCCAACAAACCAATAAACTAACAAACCAACAAACGAACTAACCAACAAACCAACAAGCCAGCAAGCCAACAAACCAACAAACCAAAAAAACCAACAAACCAACAAACCAATTAACCAACAAGCTAACAAACCAATAAACCAACAAACCAACAAGCCAACAAGGCAACAAACCAACAAACCACCAAACTAGCAAGCCAACAAGCCAAAAACCAACAAACCAAGAAGCCAACAAACCAACAAACCAACAAACCAACAAACCAACAAGCCAACAAGCCAACAAACCAACAAACCAACAAACCAACAAGCCAACAAACCAACAAGCCAACAAACCAACAAACCAACAAACCAAGTAACCAACAAGCCAACAAACTAACAAACCAACAAACCAACAAGCCAATAAGCCAACAAACCAACAAACCAACAAAGCAACAAGCCAACAAGCCAACAAACCAACAAACCAACAAGCCAACAAACCAACAAACCAACAAGCCAACAAACCAACAAACCAACAAACCAACAAGCCAACAAAACAACAAACCAACAAGCCAACAAACCAACAAACCAACAAACCAAAAAACCAACAAGCCAACAAGCCAACAAACCAAAAAACCAACAAGCCAGCAAGCCAACAAACCAACAAACCAACAAACCAACAAGCCAACAAACCAACAAACCAACAAACGAACAAACCAAAAAACCAACAAACCAACAAACCAACAAGCCAACAAAACAACAAACCAACAAGCCAACAAACCAACAAACCAACAAGCCAACAAGCCAACACCCCAACAAACGAACAAACCAACAAACCAACAAGCCAACAAGCCAACAAACCAACAAGCCAACAAACCAACAAACCAACAAACTAATAAACCAACAAACCAACAAACCAACAAACCAACAAACTAACAAACGAACAAACCAAAAAAACAAGAAGCCAACAAGGCAACAAACCAACAAACCAACAAACCAACAAACCACCAAGCCAACAAATTAACAAACAAACAAACCAACAAACCAACAAGATAACAAACCACCAAACCTAAAAACCAACAAACCAACAAGCCAACAAACCAACAAACCAACAAGCCAACAAACCAAGTAACCAACAAACCTACTAGCCAACAAGCCAACAATCCAACAAACCAACAAAACGAACAAACGAACAAACCAGCAAACCAAAAAACCAACAAGCTAACAAACCAACAAGCCAACAAACGAACAAACCAACAAGTCAACAAGCCAACAAACCAACAAACCAACAAACAAACAAACCAACAAGCCAACAAACCAACAAACCAACAAACCAAGTAACCAACAACCCAACAAACCAACAAACCAACAAACCAACAAGCCAACAAGCCAACAAACCAACAAACCAATAAAATCAACAAGCCAACAAGCCACCAAACCAACAAACCAACAAATCAACAAACCAACAAGCCAACAAGCCAACAAACCAAAAAAGCAACAAATCAAAAAACCAACAAACAAATAAACCAACAAACCAACAAACCAACAAACCAAGAAACCAACAAACCAACAAACGAACAAACCAACAAACCAATAAACCAAGTAACCAACAAACCAACAAACGAATAAACCAACAAACAAACAAACCAACAAACCAACAAACCAACAAACAAATAAACCAACAAACCAACAAACCACCAAACCAATAAACCAACAAACCAACAAACCAACAAACCAACAAACCAACAAACCAACAAACCAACAAACCAACAAACCAACAAACCAACAAACCAACAAACCAAAAATCCAACAAACAAACAAACCAACAACCCAACAAACAAATAAACCAACAAACCAACAAACCAACAAACCAAGAAACCAACAAACCAACAAACAAACAAACCAACAAACCAATAAACCAAGTAACCAACAAACCAACAAACGAATAAACCAACAAACAAACAAACCAACAAACCAACAAACCAACAAACAAATAAACCAACAAACCAACAAACCAACAAACCACCAAACCAATAAACCAACAAACCAACAAACCAACAAACCAACAAACCAACAAACCAACAAACCAACAAACCAACAAACCAACAAACCAACAAACCAACAAGCCAACAAACCAACAAACCAACAAACCAACAAACCAACAAACAAATAAACCAACAAACCAACAAACCAACAAACCAACAAGCCAACAAACCAACAAACCAATAAGCCAACAAACTAACAAACCAACAAGCCAACAAACCAACAAGCCAACAAACCAACAAACCAACAAACCAAGTAACCAAAGAACCAACAAACGAACAAACCAACAAACAAACAAACCAACAAACGAACAAACCAACAAACCAACAAACCAACAAGCCAACAAGCTAACAAACCAACAAGCCAACAAACCAACAAACCAACAAACCAACAAACCAACAAACCAACAAACCAAGAAACCAACAAACGAACAAACCAACAAGCCAACAAGCCAACAAACCAACAAACCAACAAACCAACAAACCAACAAACCAACAAACAAATAAACCAACAAACCAACAAACCAACAAACCAACAAACCAACAAACCAAAAAACCAACAAACCAACAAATCAACAAGCCAACAAACCAACAAACCAATTAACCAACAAACCAACAAACCAACAAACCAACAAACCAACAAACCAACAAGCCAACAAACTAACAAACCAACAAGCCAACAAGCCAACAAACCAATAAACTAACAAACCAACAAACGAACTAACCAACAAACCAACAAGCCAGCAAGCCAACAAACCAACAAACCAAAAAAACCAACAAACCAACAAACCAATTAACCAACAAGCCAACAAACCAATAAACCAACAAACCAACAAGCCAACAAGGCAACAAACCAACAAACCACCAAACTAGCAAGCCAACAAGCCAACAAACCAACAAACCAACAAGCCAACAAACCAACAAACCAACAAACCAACAAGCCAACAAGCCAACAAACCAACAAACCAACAAACCAACAAGCCAACAAACCAACAAGCCAACAAATCAACAAACCAACAAACCAAGTAACCAACAAGCCAACAAACTAACAAACCAACAAACCAACAAGCCAATAAGCCAACAAACCAACAAACCAACAAAGCAACAAGCCAACAAGCCAACAAACCAACAAACCAACAAGCCAACAAACCAACAAACCAACAAGCCAACAAACCAACAAACCAACAAACCAACAACCCAACAAAACAACAAACCAACAAGCCAACAAACCAACAAACCAACAAACCAAAAAACCAACAAGCCAACAAGCCAACAAACCAAAAAACCAACAAGCCAGCAAGCCAACAAACCAACAAACCAACAAACCAACAAGCCAACAAACCAACAAACCAACAAACGAACAAACCAAAAAACCAACAAACCAACAAACCAACAAGCCAACAAAACAACAAACCAACAAGCCAACAAACCAACAAACCAACAAACCAACAAGCCAACAAGCCAACACCCCAACAAACGAACAAACCAACAAACCAACAAGCCAACAAGCCAACAAACCAACAAGCCAACAAACCAACAAACCAACAAACTAATAAACCAACAAACCAACAAACCAACAAACCAACAAACTAACAAACGAACAAACCAAAAAAACAAGAAGCCAACAAAGCAACAAACCAACAAACCAACAAACCACCAAGCCAACAAATTAACAAACAAATAAACCAACAAACCAACAAGCCAACAAGATAACAAACCACCAAACCTACAAACCAACAAACCAACAAGCCAACAAACCAACAAACCAACAAGCCAACAAACCAAGTAACCAACAAACCTACTAGCCAACAAGCCAACAAGCCAACAAACCAACAAACGAACAAACGAACAAACCAGCAAACCAAAAAACCAACAAGCTAACAAACCAACAAGCCAACAAACGAACAAACCAACAAGTCAACAAGCCAACAAACCAACAAACCAAGAAACGAACAAACCAACAAGCCAACAAACCAACAAACCAACAAACCAAGTAACCAACAACCCAACAAACCAACAAACCAACAAACCAACAAGCCAACAAACCAACAAACCAATAAAACCAACAAGCCAACAAGCCACCAAACCAACAAACCAACAAATCAACAAACCAACAAGCCAACAAGCCAAGAAACCAAAAAAGCAACAAATCAAAAAACCAACAAACAAATAAACCAACAAACCAACAAACCAACAAACCAACAAACCAAGAAACCAACAAACCAACAAACGAACAAACCAACAAACCAATAAACCAAGTAACCAATAAACCAACAAACGAATAAACCAACAAACAAACAAACCAACAAACCAACAAACCAACAAACAAATAAACCAACAAACCAACAAACCAACAAACCACCAAACCAATAAACCAACAAACCAACAAACCAACAAACCAACAAACCAACAAACCAACAAACCAACAAACCAACAAACCAACAAACCAAAAATCCAACAAACAAACAAACCAACAACCCAACAAACCAACAAACCAACAAACCAACAAACCAACAAACCAAGTAACCAACAAACCAACAAACGAACAAACCAACAAACAAACAAACCAACAAACGAACAAACCAACAAACCAACAAACCAACAAGCAAACAAGCCAACAAACCAACAAGCCAACAAAAGAATAAACCAACAAACCAACAAACCAAAAAACCAACAAACCAACAAACCAACAAACCAACAAACCAACAACCCAACAAACCAACTAACCAAGAACCCAACAAACCAAGAAACCAACAAACCAACAAACCAACAAGCCGAAAAACCAACAAACCTACAAACCAACTAACCAAGAACCCAACAAACCAAGAAACCAACAAACCAACAAACCAACAAGCCGAAAAACCAACAAACCAACAAACCAACAAACAAATAAACCAACAAACGAACAAACCAACAAACCAACAAACCAACAAACCAACAAACCAAAAAACCAACAAACCAACAAACAAAAAATCCAACAAACCAACAAACCAACAAACCAACAAACTAACAAAGCAACAAACGAACTAATCAACAAACCAACAAGCCAACAAGCCAACAAGCCAACAAACCAATAAACCAACAACCAAACAAACCAACAAACCAAGTAACCAACAAGCCAACAAACCAACAAACAAACAAACCAACAAACCAACAAGCACCAAACCAACAAGCCAACAAGCCAACAAACCGACAAGCCAACAAACCAACAAACCAACAAGCCAACAAGCCAACAAACCAACAAACTTACAAACCAACAAGCCAACAAACCAACAAACCAACAAGCCAACAAACCAACAAACCAAGTAACCAACAAGCCAACAAACTAAAAAACCAACAAACCAACAACCCAAAAAGCCAACAAACCAAGAAACCAACAAAGCAACAAGCCAACAAGCCAACAAACCATCAAACCAACAAGCCAACAAACCAACAAACCAACAAGCCAACAAGCCAACAAACCAACAAACCAACAAACCAACAAGCCAACAAACCAACAAACTAATAAGCAAACAAACCAACAAACCAACAAACCAACAAACCAACAAGCCAACAAGCCAACAAACCAACAAACCAACAATCCAACAAACCAACAAACCAACCAACCAACAAGCCAACAAACCAACAAATCAACAAACCAACAAACCAACAAACAAATAAACCAACAAACGAACAAACCAACAAACAAACAAACCAACAAACCAAAAAATCAACAAACCAACAAACCAACAAGCCAACAAACCAACAAACCAACAAACTAACAAAGCAACAAACGAACTAATCAACAAACCAACAAGCCAACAAGTCAACAAACCAACAAACCAACAACCAAACAAACCAACAAACCAAGTAACCAGCAAGCCAACAAACCAACAAACCAACAAACCAACAAACCAACAAACCAACAAGCACCAAACCAACAAGCCAACAAGCCAACAAACCAACAAACCGACAAGCCAACAAACCAACAAACCAACAAGCCAACAAGCCAACAAACCAACAAACTTACAAACCAACAAGCCAACAAACCAACAAACCAACAAGCCAACAAACCAACAAACCAACAAACCAAGTAACCAACAAGCCAACAAACCAAAAAACCAACAAGCCAACAAGCCAACAAACCAAAAAACCAACAAGCCAGCAAGCCAACAAACCAACAAACCAACAAACCAACAAGCCAACAAACCAACAAACCAACAAACGAACAAACCAAAAAACCAACAAACCAACAAACCAACAAGCCAACAAAACAACAAACCAACAAGCCAACAAACCAACAAACCAACAAGCCAACAAGCCAACACCCCAACAAACGAACAAACCAACAAACCAACAAGCCAACAAGCCAACAAACCAACAAGCCAACAAACCAACAAACCAACAAACTAATAAACCAACAAACCAACAAACCAACAAACCAACAAACTAACAAACGAACAAACCAAAAAAACAAGAAGCCAACAAGGCAACAAACCAACAAACCAACAAACCAACAAACCACCAAGCCAACAAATTAACAAACAAACAAACCAACAAACCAACAAGCCAACAAGATAACAAACCACCAAACCTACAAACCAACAAACCAACAAGCCAACAAACCAACAAACCAACAAGCCAACAAACCAAGTAACCAACAAACCTACTAGCCAACAAGCCAACAAGCCAACAAACCAACAAACGAACAAACGAACAAACCGGCAAACCAAAAAACCAACAAGCTAACAAACCAACAAGCCAACAAACGAACAAACCAACAAGTCAACAAGCCAACAAACCAACAAACCAACAAACGAACAAACCAACAAGCCAACAAACCAACAAACCAGCAAACCAAGTAACCAACAACCCAACAAACCAACAAACCAACAAACCAACAAGCCAACAAGCCAACAAACCAACAAACCAATAAAACCAACAAGCCAACAAGCCACCAAACCAACAAATCAACAAACCAACAAGCCAACAAGCCAACAAACCAAAAAAGCAACAAATCAAAAAACCAACAAACAAATAAACCAACAAACCAACAAACCAACAAACCAAGAAACCAACAAACCAACAAACGAACAAACCAACAAACCAATAAACCAAGTAACCAACAAACCAACAAACGAATAAACCAACAAACAAACAAACCAACAAACCAACAAACCAACAAACCAACAAACAAATAAACCAACAAACCAACAAACCAACAAACCACCAAACCAATAAAGCAACAAACCAACAAACCAACAAACCAACAAACCAACAAACCAACAAACCAACAAACCAACAAACCAACAAACCAACAAACCAACAAGCCAACAAACCAACAAACCAACAAACCAACAAACCAACAAACCAACAAACAAATAAACCAACAAACCAACAAACCAACAAACCAACAAACCAACAAACCAACAAACCAACAAACCAACAAACCAACAAACCAACAAACCAAAAATCCAACAAACAAACAAACCAACAACCCAACAAACCAACAAACCAACAAACCAACAAACCAACAAACCAACAAACCAACAAACCAAAAAACCAACAAACCAACAAACCAACAAACCAACAAACCAACAACCCAACAAACCAACTAACCAAGAACCCAACAAACCAAGAAACCAACAAATCAACAAACCAACAAGCCGAAAAACCAACAAACCAACTAACCAAGAACCCAACAAACCAAGAAACCAACAAACCAACAAACCAACAAGCCGAAAAACCAACAAACCAACAAACCAACAAACAAATAAACCAACAAACGAACAAATCAACAAACCAACAAACCAACAAACCAAAAAACCAACAAACCAACAAACCAACAATCCAACAAACCAACAAACCAACAAACCAACAAACTAACAAAGCAACAAACGAACTAATCAACAAACCAACAAGCCAACAAGCCAACAAGCCAACAAACCAACAAACCAACAACCAAACAAACCAACAAACCAAGTAACCAACAAGCCAACAAACCAACAAACAAACAAACCAACAAACTAACAAGCACCAAACCAACAAGCCAACAAGCCAACAAACCGACAAGCCAACAAACCAACAAACCAACAAGCCAACAAGCCAATAAACCAACAAACTTACAAACCAACAAGCCAAGAAACCAACAAACCAACAAGCCAACAAACCAACAAACCAACAAACCAAGTAACCAACAAGCCAACAAACTAAAAAACCAACAAACCAACAACCCAAAAAGCCAACAAACCAAGAAACCAACAAAGCAACAAGCCAACAAGCCAACAAACCATCAAACCAACAAGCCAACAAACCAACAAACCAACAAGCCAACAAGCCAACAAACCAACAAACCAACAAACCAACAAGCCAACAAACCAATAAACTAATAAGCCAACAAACCAACAAACCAACAAACCAACAAACCAACAAGCCAACAAGCCAACAAACCAACAATCCAACAAACCAACAAACCAACCAACCAACAAGCCAACAAACCAACAAATCAACAAACCAACAAACCAACAAACAAATAAACCAACAAACGAACAAACCAACAAACAAACAAACCAACAAACGAACAAACCAACAAACCAACAAGCCAACAAGCCAACAAACCAACAAGCCAACAAACCAACAAACCAACAAACTAATAAACCAACAAACCAACAAACCAACAAACCAACAAACTAACAAACGAACAAACCAAAAAAACAAGAAGCCAACAAGGCAACAAACCAACAAACCAACAAACCAACAAACCACCAAGCCAACAAATTAACAAACAAACAAACCAACAAACCAACAAGCCAACAAGATAACAAACCACCAAACCTACAAACCAACAAACCAACAAGCCAACAAACCAACAAACCAACAAGCCAACAAACCAAGTAACCAACAAACCTACTAGCCAACAAGCCAACAAGCCAACAAACCAACAAACGAACAAACGAACAAACCGGCAAACCAAAAAACCAACAAGCTAACAAACCAACAAGCCAACAAACGAACAAACCAACAAGTCAACAAGCCAACAAACCAACAAACCAACAAACGAACAAACCAACAAGCCAACAAACCAACAAACCAGCAAACCAAGTAACCAACAACCCAACAAACCAACAAACCAACAAACCAACAAGCCAACAAGCCAACAAACCAACAAACCAATAAAACCAACAAGCCAACAAGCCACCAAACCAACAAATCAACAAACCAACAAGCCAACAAGCCAACAAACCAAAAAAGCAACAAATCAAAAAACCAACAAACAAATAAACCAACAAACCAACAAACCAACAAACCAAGAAACCAACAAACCAACAAACGAACAAACCAACAAACCAATAAACCAAGTAACCAACAAACCAACAAACGAATAAACCAACAAACAAACAAACCAACAAACCAACAAACCAACAAACCAACAAACAAATAAACCAACAAACCAACAAACCAACAAACCACCAAACCAATAAAGCAACAAACCAACAAACCAACAAACCAACAAACCAACAAACCAACAAACCAACAAACCAACAAACCAACAAACCAACAAACCAACAAGCCAACAAACCAACAAACCAACAAACCAACAAACCAACAAACCAACAAACAAATAAACCAACAAACCAACAAACCAACAAACCAACAAACCAACAAACCAACAAACCAACAAACCAACAAACCAACAAACCAACAAACCAAAAATCCAACAAACAAACAAACCAACAACCCAACAAACCAACAAACCAACAAACCAACAAACCAACAAACCAACAAACCAACAAACCAAAAAACCAACAAACCAACAAACCAACAAACCAACAAACCAACAACCCAACAAACCAACTAACCAAGAACCCAACAAACCAAGAAACCAACAAATCAACAAACCAACAAGCCGAAAAACCAACAAACCAACTAACCAAGAACCCAACAAACCAAGAAACCAACAAACCAACAAACCAACAAGCCGAAAAACCAACAAACCAACAAACCAACAAACAAATAAACCAACAAACGAACAAATCAACAAACCAACAAACCAACAAACCAAAAAACCAACAAACCAACAAACCAACAATCCAACAAACCAACAAACCAACAAACCAACAAACTAACAAAGCAACAAACGAACTAATCAACAAACCAACAAGCCAACAAGCCAACAAGCCAACAAACCAACAAACCAACAACCAAACAAACCAACAAACCAAGTAACCAACAAGCCAACAAACCAACAAACAAACAAACCAACAAACTAACAAGCACCAAACCAACAAGCCAACAAGCCAACAAACCGACAAGCCAACAAACCAACAAACCAACAAGCCAACAAGCCAATAAACCAACAAACTTACAAACCAACAAGCCAAGAAACCAACAAACCAACAAGCCAACAAACCAACAAACCAACAAACCAAGTAACCAACAAGCCAACAAACTAAAAAACCAACAAACCAACAACCCAAAAAGCCAACAAACCAAGAAACCAACAAAGCAACAAGCCAACAAGCCAACAAACCATCAAACCAACAAGCCAACAAACCAACAAACCAACAAGCCAACAAGCCAACAAACCAACAAACCAACAAACCAACAAGCCAACAAACCAATAAACTAATAAGCCAACAAACCAACAAACCAACAAACCAACAAACCAACAAGCCAACAAGCCAACAAACCAACAATCCAACAAACCAACAAACCAACCAACCAACAAGCCAACAAACCAACAAATCAACAAACCAACAAACCAACAAACAAATAAACCAACAAACGAACAAACCAACAAACAAACAAACCAACAAACCAAAAAACCAACAAACCAACAAACCAACAAGCCAACAAACCAACAAACCAACAAACTAACAAAGCAACAAACGAACTAATCAACAAACCAACAAGCCAACAAGTCAACAAACCAACAAACCAACAACCAAACAAACCAACAAACCAAGTAACCAGCAAGCCAACAAACCAACAAACCAACAAACCAACAAACCAACAAACCAACAAACCAACAAGCACCAAACCAACAAGCCAACAAGCCATCAAACCAACAAACCGACAAGCCAACAAACCAACAAACCAACAAGCCAACAAGCCAACAAACCAACAAACTTACAAACCAACAAGCCAACAAACCAACAAACCAACAAGCCAACAAACCAACAAACCAACAAACCAAGTAACCAACAAGCCAACAAACTAAAAAACCAATAAACCAACAACCCAAAAAGCCAACAAACCAAGAAACCAACAAAGCAACAAGCCAACAAGCCAACAAACCAACAAACCAACAAACCAACATGCCAACAAACCAACAAACCAACAAGCCAACAAGCCAACAAACCAACAAACCAACAAACCAACAAGCCAACAAACCAACAAACTAATAAGCCAACAAACCAACAAACCAACAAACCAACAAACCAACAAGCCAACAAGCCAACAAACCAACAAACCAACAATCCAACAAACCAACAAACCAACCAACCAACAAGCCAACAAACCAACAAATCAACAAACCAACAAACCAACAAACCAACAAACCAACAAACCCACAAGCCACCAAACCAACAAGCCAACAAGCCAACAAGCCAACAAACCAACAAACCAACAAACCAACAAACCAACAAATCAGCAAACCAAAAACCAACAAACCAACAAACCAACATACCACCAAACCAACAAACCACCAAACCAACAAACCAACAAACCAACAAACCAACAAACCAACAAGCCAACAAACCAACAAACTAACAAACCAACAAACCAACAAACCAACAAACCAACAAACCAACAAACCAACAAACAAATAAACCAACAAACCAACAAACAAACAAACCAACAAACCAACAAATTAACAAGCCAACAAGCTTACAAACCAACAAGCCAACAAACGAACAAACCAACAAACCAACAAACAAACAAACCAACAATACAACAAACCAACAAACCAACAAACCAAGAAACCAACAAACCAACAAGCCAACAAGCCAACAAACCAACAAACAAAAAAACCAACAAACCAACAAACAAATAAACCAACAAACCGACAAACCAATAAACCAACAAACCAACAAACCAAAAAACCAACAACCCAACAAACCAACAACCCAACAAACCAACAAACCAACAAACCAACAAACCAACAAGCCAACAAACCAACAAACCAACAAACTAACAAAGCAACAAACGAAGTAATCAACAAACCAACAAGCCAACAAGCCAACAAACCAACAAACCAACAACCAAACAAACCAACAAACCAAGTAACCAACAAGCCAACAAACCAACAAACCTACAAACCAACAAGCACCAAACCAACAAGCCAACAAGCCAACAAACCAACAAACCGACAAGCCAACAAACCAACAAACCAACAAGCCAACAAGCCAACAAACCAACAAACTTACAAACCAACAAGCCAACAAACCAACAAACCAACAAGCCAACAAACCAACAAACCAACAAACCAAGTAACCAACAAGCCAACAAACTAAAAAACCAACAAACCAACAACCCAAAAAGCCAACAAACCAAGAAACCAACAAAGCAACAAGCCAACAAGCCAACAAACCAACAAACCAACAAGCCAACAAACCAACAAACCAACAAGCCAACAAGCCAACAAACCAACAAACCAACAAACCAACAAGCCAACAAACCAACAAACTAATAAGCCAACAAACCAACAAACCAACAAACCAACAAACCAACAAACCAACAAGCCAACAAGCCAACAAACCAACAAACCAACAATCCAACAAACCAACAAACCAACCAACCAACAAGCCAACAAACCAACAAATCAACAAACCAACAAACCAAGAAACCAAGAAACCAACAAACCAACAAACCAACAAACCAACAAACCCACAAGCCACCAAACCAACAAGCCAACAAGCCAACAAGCCAACAAACCAACAAACCAACAAACCAACAAATCAGCAAACCAAAAACCAACAAACCAACAAACCAACATACCACCAAACCAACAAACCACCAAACCAACAAACCAACGAACCAACAAACCAACAAACCAACAAACCAACAAGCCAACAAACCAACAAACCAACAAACCAACAAACCAATAAACCAACAAACCAACAAACCAACAAACAAATAAACCAACAAACCAACAAACAAACAAACCAACAAATTAACAAGCCAACAAGCCAACAAACCAACAAGCCAACAAACGAACAAACCAACAAACCAACAAACCAACAAACCAACAATACAACAAACCAACAAACCAACAAACCAAGAAACCAACAAACCAACAAGCCAACAAGCCAACAAACCAACAAACCAACAAACAAAAAAACCAACAAACCAACAAACAAATAAACCAACAAACCGACAAACCAATAAACCAACAAACCAACAAACCAAAAAACCAACAAACCAACAAACCAACAACCCAACAAACCAACAAGCCAACAAATCAAGTAACCAACGAACCAACAAACAAACAAACCAACAAACAAACAAACGAACAAACGAACAAACCAACAAACCAAAAAAACCAACAAACCAACAAGCCAACAAGCAAACAAACTAACAAACTAACAAACCAACAATCCAACAAACCAACAAACCAACAAGCCAACAAGCCAACAAACCAACAAACCTACAAACCAAAAAACCAACAAACCAACAAACCATCAAACGAACAAAGCAACAAGCCAACAAGCCACCAAACCAACAAACCAACAAGCCAACAAACCAACAAACCAACAAGCCAACAAGCCAACAAACCAACAAACCAACAAACCAACAAGCCAACAAACCAACAAACCAACAAACCAACAAGCCAACAAACCAACAAACCAACAAACCAACAAGCCAACAAACCAACAAGCCAACAAACCAACAAACCAACAAACCAAGTAACCAAAAAGCCAACAAACCAACAAACCAACAAGCACACAAACCAACAAGCCAACAAACCAACAAGCCAACAAACCAACAAACCAACAAACCAACAAACCAACAAACCAAGTAACCAAAAAGCCAACAAACCAACAAACCAACAAGCACACAAACCAACAAGCCAACAAACCAACAAGCCAACAAACCAACAAACCAACAAGCCAACAAACCAACAAACCAACAAACCAACAAGCCAACAAACCAACAAACCAACAAACCAACAAACCAAGTAACGAACAAGCCAACAAACCAACAAACCAACAAACCAACAAACCAGCAAACCAAAAAACCAACAAACCAACAAACCAACAAACCAACAAACCAACAAACCAACAAACCTCCAAACCAACAAACCAACAAACCAACAAACCAACAAACCAACAAACCAACAAACCAACAAACCCACAAACCAAGTAACCAAAAAGCCAACAAACTAACAAACCAACAAACCAACAAACCAACAAGCCAACAAACCAACAAACCAACAAGCCAACAAACCAACAAACCAACAAATCAACAAACCAACAAACCAACAAAGCAACAAACCAGCAAGCCAAAAAACCAACAAACCAACAAACCAACAAACCAACAAACCAACAAACCAACAAACCAACAAACCACCAAACCAACAAACCAACAAACCAACAAACCAACAAGCCAACAAACCAACCAACAAATAAACCAACAAACCAACAAACCAACAAACCAACAAACCAACAAACCAACAAACCAACACACTAACAAACTAACAAACCAACAAGCCAACAAACCAACAAACCACCAAACCAACAAACCAACAAACCAACAAACCAACAAACCAACAAACCAACAAACCAAGAAACCAACAAACCCACAAACCAACAAACCAGCAAACCAAAAAACCAACAAACCAACAAACCAACAAACCAACAAACCAACAAACCAACAAACCAACAAACCAACAAACCACCAAACCAACAAACCAACAAACCAACAAACCAACAAACCAACAAACCAAGAAACCAACAAACCCACAAACCAAGTAACCAAAAAGCCAACAAACTAACAAACCAACAAACCAACAAACCAACAAGCCAACAAACCAACAAACCAACAAGCCAACAAACCAACAAACCAACAAATCAACAAACCAACAAACCAACAAAGCAACAAACCAGCAAGCCAAAAAACCAACAAACCAACAAACTAACAAACCAACAAACCAACAAACCAACAAACCAACAAACCACCAAACCAACAAACCAACAAACCAACAAACCAAGAAGCCAACAAACCAACCAACAAATAAACCAACAAACCAACAAACCAACAAACCAACAAACCAACAAACCAACAAACTAACAAACTAACAAACCAACAAGCCAACAAACCAACAAACCAACAAGCCAACAAACCAACAAACCAACAAACCAACTAGCCAACAAGCCAACAAACCAACAAACCAACAAGCCAAAAAACCAGCAAACCAACAAACCAACATGCCAACAAACCAACAAACTAAGTAACCAACAAGACAACAAACCAACAAACCAACAAGCCAACAAGCCAACAAACCAACAAACCAACAAACCAACAAGCCAAAAAACCAACAAACCAACAAACAAATAAACCAACAAACCAACAAACCAACTAACCACCAAACCAACTAACCAACAAACCAACAAACCAAAAAACCAACAAACCAACAAGCCAACAAACCAACAAACCAACAAATCAACAAACCAACAAACCAACAAACAAATAAACCAACAAACCAGCAAACCAACAAACCAACGAACCGACAAACCAAAAAACCAACAAACCAACAAACCAAAAAACCAACAAACCAACATACCAACAAGCAAACAAACCAACAAACCAACAAACCAACAAACCAAGTAACCAACGAAACAACAAACGAACTAACCAACAAACAAACAAACCAACAAACGAACAAACCAACAAACCAAAAAACCAACAAACCAAAAAGCCAACAAGCCAACAAACAAACAAGCTAACAAACGAACAAACCAACAAACCAACAAACCAACAAACGAACAAACCAAAAAACCAACAAACCAACAAATCAACAAACCAACAAACCAACAAACCAACAAGCCAACAAACAAACAAACCAACAAACCAAGAAACCAACAAACCAACAAGCCAACAAGCCAACAAACCAACAAGCCAACAAACAAACAAACCAACAAACCAACAAACCAACAAGCCAACAAACAAACAAACCAACAAACCAAGAAACCAACAAGCCAACAAGCCAACAAACCAACAAACCAACAACCAAACAAACCAACAAACCAAGTAACCAACAAGCCAACAAACCAACAAACCAACAAACCAACAAACCAACAAGCACCAAACCAACAAGCCAACAAGCCAACAAACCAACAAACCGACAAGCCAACAAACCAACAAACCAACAAGCCAACAAGCCAACAAACCAACAAACTTACAAACCAACAAGCCAACAAACCAACAAACCAACAAGCCAACAAACCAACAAACTAACAAACCAAGTAACCAACAAGCCAACAAACTAAAAAACCAACAAACCAACAACACAAAAAGCCAACAAACCAACAAACCAACAAGCCAACAAACCAACAAACCGACAAGCCAACAAGCCAACAAACCAACAAACCAACAAACCAACAAGCCAACAAACCAACAAACTAATAAGCCAACAAACCAACAAACCAACAAACCAACAAACCAACAAGCCAACAAGCCAACAAACCAACAAACCAACAATCCAACAAACCAACAAACCAACCAACCAACCAGCCAACAAACCAACAAAACAACAAACCAACAAACCAAGAAACCAACAAACCAACAAACCCACAAACCAACAAACCAACAAACCCACAAGCCGCCAATTCAACAAGCCAACAAGCCAACAAGCCAACAAACCAACAAACCAACAAACCAACAAACCAACAAATCAGCAAACCAAAACCAACAAACCAACAAACCAACATACCACCAAACCAACAAACCACCAAACCAACAAACCAACAAACCAACAAACCAACAAACCAACAAACCAACAAACCAACAAACCAACAAACAAATAAACCAACAAACCAACAAACAAACAAACCAACAAACCAACAAATTAACAAGCCAACAAGCCAACAAACCAACAAGCCAACAAACGAACAAACCAACAAACCAACAAACCAACAAACCAACAAGCCAACAAACCAACAAACCAACAAACTAACAAAGCAACAAACGAACTAATCAACAAACCAACAAGCCAACAAGCCAACAAACCAACAAACCAACAACCAAACAAACTAACAAACCAAGTAACCAACAAGCCAACAAACCAACAAACCAACAAACCAACAAACCAACAAGCACCAAACCAATAAGCCAACAAGCCAACAAACCAACAAACCGACAAGCCAACCAACCAACAAACCAACAAGCCAACAAGCCAACAAACCAACAAAGCAACAAACCAGCAAGCCAAAAAACCAACAAACCAACAAACCAACAAACCAACAAACCAACAAACCAACAAACCAACAAACCAACAAACCACCAAACCAACAAACCAACAAACCAACAAACCAAGAAGCCAACAAACCAACCAACAAATAAACCAACAAACCAACAAACCAACAAACCAACAAACCAACAAACCAACAAACCAACAAACTAACAAACTAACAAACCAACAAGCCAACAAACCAACATACCAACAAGCAAACAAACCAACAAACCAACAAACCAACAAACCAAGTAACCAACGAAACAACAAACGAACTAACCAACAAACAAACAAACCAACAAACGAACAAACCAACAAACCAAAAAACCAACAAACCAAAAAGCCAACAAGCCAACAAACAAATAAGCTAACAAACGAACAAACCAACAAACCAACAAACCAACAAACGAACAAACCAAAAAACCAACAAACCAACAAATCAACAAACCAACAAACCAACAAACCAACAAGCCAACAAACAAACAAACCAACAAACCAAGAAACCAACAAACCAACAAGCCAACAAGCCAACAAACCAACAAGCCAACAAACAAACAAACCAACAAACCAACAAACCAACAAGCCAACAAACAAATAAACCAACAAACCAAGAAACCAACAAGCCAACAAGCCAACAAACCAACAAACCAACAACCAAACAAACCAACAAACCAAGTAACCAACAAGCCAACAAACCAACAAACCAACAAACCAACAAACCAACAAGCACCAAACCAACAAGCCAACAAGCCAACAAACCAACAAACCGACAAGCCAACAAACCAACAAACCAACAAGCCAACAAGCCAACAAACCAACAAACTTACAAACCAACAAGCCAACAAACCAACAAACCAACAAGCCAACAAACCAACAAACTAACAAACCAAGTAACCAACAAGCCAACAAACTAAAAAACCAACAAACCAACAACCCAAAAAGCCAACAAACCAAGAAACCAACAAAGCAACAAGCCAACAAGCCAACAAACCAACAAACCAACAAGCCAACAAACCAACAAACCGACAAGCCAACAAGCCAACAAACCAACAAACCAACAAACCAACAAGCCAACAAACCAACAAACTAGAAAGCCAACAAACCAACAAACCAACAAACCAACAAACCAACAAGCCAACAAGCCAACAAACCAACAAACCAACAATCCAACAAACCAACAAACCAACCAACCAACCAGCCAACAAACCAACAAATCAACAAACCAACAAACCAAGAAACCAACAAACCAACAAACCCACAAACCAACAAACCAACAAACCCACAAGCAGCAAATTCAACAAGCCAACAAGCCAACAAGCCAACAAACCAACAAACCAACAAACCAACAAATCAGCAAACCAAAACCAACAAACCAACAAACCAACATACCACCAAACCAACAAACCACCAAACCAACAAACCAACAAACCAACAAACCAACAAACCAACAAACCAACAAACCAACAAACCAACAAACAAATAAACCAACAAACCAACAAACAAACAAACCAACAAACCAACAAATTAACAAGCCAACAAGCCAACAAACCAACAAGCCAACAAACGAACAAACCAACAAACCAACAAACCAACAAACCAACAAGCCAACAAACCAACAAACCAACAAACTAACAAAGCAACAAACGAACTAATCAACAAACCAACTGGCCAACAAGCCAACAAACCAACAAACCAACAACCAAACAAACCAACAAACCAAGTAACCAACAAGCCAACAAACAAACAAACCAACAAACCAACAAACCAACAAGCACCAAACCAATAAGCCAACAAGCCAACAAACCAACAAACCGACAAGCCAACCAACCAACAAACCAACAAGCCAACAAGCCAACAAACCAACAAAGCAACAAACCAGCAAGCCAAAAAACCAACAAACCAACAAACCAACAAATCAACAAACCAACAAACCAACAAAGCAACAAACCAGCAAGCCAAAAAACCAACAAACCAACAAACTAACAAACCAACAAACCAACAAACCAACAAACCAACAAACCACCAAACCAACAAACCAACAAACCAACAAACCAAGAAGCCAACAAACCAACCAACAAATAAACCAACAAACCAACAAACCAACAAACCAACAAACCAACAAACCAACAAACTAACAAACTAACAAACCAACAAGCCAACAAACCAACAAACCAACAAGCCAACAAACCAACAAACCAACAAACCAACTAGCCAACAAGCCAACAAACCAACAAACCAACAAGCCAAAAAACCAGCAAACCAACAAACCAACATGCCAACAAACCAACAAACTAAGTAACCAACAAGACAACAAACCAACAAACCAACAAGCCAACAAGCCAACAAACCAACAAACCAACAAACCAACAAGCCAAAAAACCAACAAACCAACAAACAAATAAACCAACAAACCAACAAACCAACTAACCACCAAACCAACTAACCAACAAACCAACAAACCAAAAAACCAACAAACCAACAAGCCAACAAACCAACAAACCAACAAATCAACAAACCAACAAACCAACAAACAAATAAACCAACAAACCAGCAAACCAACAAACCAACGAACCGACAAACCAAAAAACCAACAAACCAACAAACCAAAAAACCAACAAACCAACATACCAACAAGCAAACAAACCAACAAACCAACAAACCAACAAACCAAGTAACCAACGAAACAACAAACGAACTAACCAACAAACAAACAAACCAACAAACGAACAAACCAACAAACCAAAAAACCAACAAACCAAAAAGCCAACAAGCCAACAAACAAACAAGCTAACAAACGAACAAACCAACAAACCAACAAACCAACAAACGAACAAACCAAAAAACCAACAAACCAACAAATCAACAAACCAACAAACCAACAAACCAACAAGCCAACAAACAAACAAACCAACAAACCAAGAAACCAACAAACCAACAAGCCAACAAGCCAACAAACCAACAAGCCAACAAACAAACAAACCAACAAACCAACAAACCAACAAGCCAACAAACAAACAAACCAACAAACCAAGAAACCAACAAGCCAACAAGCCAACAAACCAACAAACCAACAACCAAACAAACCAACAAACCAAGTAACCAACAAGCCAACAAACCAACAAACCAACAAACCAACAAACCAACAAGCACCAAACCAACAAGCCAACAAGCCAACAAACCAACAAACCGACAAGCCAACAAACCAACAAACCAACAAGCCAACAAGCCAACAAACCAACAAACTTACAAACCAACAAGCCAACAAACCAACAAACCAACAAGCCAACAAACCAACAAACTAACAAACCAAGTAACCAACAAGCCAACAAACTAAAAAACCAACAAACCAACAACACAAAAAGCCAACAAACCAACAAACCAACAAGCCAACAAACCAACAAACCGACAAGCCAACAAGCCAACAAACCAACAAACCAACAAACCAAGAAGCCAACAAACCAACAAACTAATAAGCCAACAAACCAACAAACCAACAAACCAACAAACCAACAAGCCAACAAGCCAACAAACCAACAAACCAACAATCCAACAAACCAACAAACCAACCAACCAACCAGCCAACAAACCAACAAAACAACAAACCAACAAACCAAGAAACCAACAAACCAACAAACCCACAAACCAACAAACCAACAAACCCACAAGCCGCCAATTCAACAAGCCAACAAGCCAACAAGCCAACAAACCAACAAACCAACAAACCAACAAACCAACAAATTAGCAAACCAAAACCAACAAACCAACAAACCAACATACCACCAAACCAACAAACCACCAAACCAACAAACCAACAAACCAACAAACCAACAAACCAACAAACCAACAAACCAACAAACCAACAAACCAACAAACAAATAAACCAACAAACCAACAAACAAACAAACCAACAAACCAACAAATTAACAAGCCAACAAGCCAACAAACCAACAAGCCAACAAACGAACAAACCAACAAACCAACAAACCAACAAACCAACAAGCCAACAAACCAACAAACCAACAAACTAACAAAGCAACAAACGAACTAATCAACAAACCAACAAGCCAACAAGCCAACAAACCAACAAACCAACAACCAAACAAACCAACAAACCAAGTAACCAACAAGCCAACAAACCAACAAACCAACAAACCAACAAACCAACAAGCACCAAACCAATAAGCCAACAAGCCAACAAACCAACAAACCGACAAGCCAACCAACCAACAAACCAACAAGCCAACAAGCCAACAAACCAACAAAGCAACAAACCAGCAAGCCAAAAAACCAACAAACCAACAAACCAACAAACCAACAAACCAACAAACCAACAAACCAACAAACCAACAAACCACCAAACCAACAAACCAACAAACCAAGAAGCCAACAAACCAACCAACAAATAAACCAACAAACCAACAAACCAACAAACCAACAAACCAACAAACCAACAAACCAACAAACTAACAAACTAACAAACCAACAAGCCAACAAACCAACATACCAACAAGCAAACAAACCAACAAACCAACAAACCAACAAACCAAGTAACCAACGAAACAACAAACGAACTAACCAACAAACAAACAAACCAACAAACGAACAAACCAACAAACCAAAAAACCAACAAACCAAAAAGCCAACAAGCCAACAAACAAATAAGCTAACAAACGAACAAACCAACAAACCAACAAACCAACAAACGAACAAACCAAAAAACCAACAAACCAACAAATCAACAAACCAACAAACCAACAAACCAACAAGCCAACAAACAAACAAACCAACAAACCAAGAAACCAACAAACCAACAAGCCAACAAGCCAACAAACCAACAAGCCAACAAACAAACAAACCAACAAACCAACAAACCAACAAGCCAACAAACAAACAAACCAACAAACCAAGAAACCAACAAGCCAACAAGCCAACAAACCAACAAACCAACAACCAAACAAACCAACAAACCAAGTAACCAACAAGCCAACAAACCAACAAACCAACAAACCAACAAACCAACAAGCACCAAACCAACAAGCCAACAAGCCAACAAACCAACAAACCGACAAGCCAACAAACCAACAAACCAACAAGCCAACAAGCCAACAAACCAACAAACTTACAAACCAACAAGCCAACAAACCAACAAACCAACAAGCCAACAAACCAACAAACTAACAAACCAAGTAACCAACAAGCCAACAAACTAAAAAACCAACAAACCAACAACCCAAAAAGCCAACAAACCAAGAAACCAACAAAGCAACAAGCCAACAAGCCAACAAACCAACAAACCAACAAGCCAACAAACCAACAAACCGACAAGCCAACAAGCCAACAAACCAACAAACCAACAAACCAACAAGCCAACAAACCAACAAACTAGAAAGCCAACAAACCAACAAACCAACAAACCAACAAACCAACAAGCCAACAAGCCAACAAACCAACAAACCAACAATCCAACAAACCAACAAACCAACCAACCAACCAGCCAACAAACCAACAAATCAACAAACCAACAAACCAAGAAACCAACAAACCAACAAACCCACAAACCAACAAACCAACAAACCCACAAGCAGCAAATTCAACAAGCCAACAAGCCAACAAGCCAACAAACCAACAAACCAACAAACCAACAAATCAGCAAACCAAAACCAACAAACCAACAAACCAACATACCACCAAACCAACAAACCACCAAACCAACAAACCAACAAACCAACAAACCAACAAACCAACAAACCAACAAACCAACAAACCAACAAACCAACAAACAAATAAACCAACAAACCAACAAACAAACAAACCAACAAACCAACAAATTAACAAGCCAACAAGCCAACAAACCAACAAGCCAACAAACGAACAAACCAACAAACCAACAAACCAACAAACCAACAAGCCAACAAACCAACAAACCAACAAACTAACAAAGCAACAAACGAACTAATCAACAAACCAACTGGCCAACAAGCCAACAAACCAACAAACCAACAACCAAACAAACCAACAAACCAAGTAACCAACAAGCCAACAAACAAACAAACCAACAAACCAACAAACCAACAAGCACCAAACCAATAAGCCAACAAGCCAACAAACCAACAAACCGACAAGCCAACCAACCAACAAACCAACAAGCCAACAAGCCAACAAACCAACAAAGCAACAAACCAGCAAGCCAAAAAACCAACAAACCAACAAACCAACCAACAAATAAACCAACAAACCAACAAACCAACAAACCAACAAACCAACAAACCAACAAACCAACAAACTAACAAACTAACAAACCAACAAGCCAACAAACCAACAAACCAACAAGCCAACAAACCAACAAACCAACAAACCAACTATCCAACAAGCCAACAAACCAACAAACCAACAAGCCAAAAAACCAGCAAACCAACAAACCAACATGCCAACAAACCAACAAACTAAGTAACCAACAAGCCAACAAACCAACAAACCAACAAGCCAACAAGCCAACAAACCAACAAACCAACAAACCAACAAGCCAAAAAACCAACAAACCAACAAACAAATAAACCAACAAACCAACAAACCAACTAACCACCAAACCAACTAACCAACAAACCAACAAACCAAAAAACCAACAAACCAACAAGCCAACAAACCAACAAACCAACAAATCAACAAACCAACAAACCAACAAACAAATAAACCAACAAACCAGCAAACCAACAAACCAACGAACCGACAAACCAAAAAACCAACAAACCAACAAACCAAAAAACCAACAAACCAACATACTAACAAGCAAACAAACCAACAAACCAACAAACCAACAAACCAAGTAACCAACGAAACAACAAACGAACTAACCAACAAACAAACAAACCAACAAACGAACAAACCAACAAACCAAAAAACCAACAAACCAAAAAGCCAACAAGCCAACAAACAAACAAGCTAACAAACGAACAAACCAACAAACCAACAAACCAACAAACGAACAAACCAAAAAACCAACAAACCAACAAATCAACAAACCAACAAACCAACAAACCAACAAGCCAACAAACAAACAAACCAACAAACCAAGAAACCAACAAACCAACAAGCCAACAAGCCAACAAACCAACATGCCAACAAACAAACAAACCAACAAACCAACAAACCAACAAGCCAACAAACAAACAAACCAACAAACCAAGAAACCAACAAGCCAACAAGCCAACAAACCAACAAACCAACAACCAAACAAACCAACAAACCAAGTAACCAACAAGCCAACAAACCAACAAACCAACAAACCAACAAACCAACAAGCACCAAACCAACAAGCCAACAAGCCAACAAACCAACAAACCAACAAGCCAACAAACCAACAAACCAACAAGCCAACAAGCCAACAAGCCAACAAACTTACAAACCAACAAGCCAACAAACCAACAAACCAACAAGCCAACAAACCAACAAACTAACAAACCAAGTAACCAACAAGCCAACAAACTAAAAAACCAACAAACCAACAACCCAAAAAGCCAACAAACCAAGAAACCAACAAAGCAACAAGCCAACAAGCCAACAAACCAACAAACCAACAAGCCAACAAACCAACAAACCGACAAGCCAACAAGCCAACAAACCAACAAACCAACAAACCAACAAGCCAACAAACCAACAAACTAATAAGCCAACAAACCAACAAACCAACAAACCAACAAACCAACAAGCCAACAAGCCAACAAACCAACAAACCAACAATCCAACAAACCAACAAACCAACCAACCAACCAGCCAACAAACCAACAAATCAACAAACCAACAAACCAAGAAACCAACAAACCAACAAACCCACAAACCAACAAACCAACAAACCCACAAGCCGCCAATTCAACAAGCCAACAAGCCAACAAGCCAACAAACCAACAAACCAACAAACCAACAAACCAACAAATCAGCAAACCAAAACCAACAAACCAACAAACCAACATACCACCAAACCAACAAACCACCAAACCAACAAACCAACAAACCAACAAACCAACAAACCAACAAACCAACAAACCAACAAAGCAACAAACAAATAAACCAACAAACCAACAAACAAACAAACCAACAAACCAACAAATTAACAAGCCAACAAGCCAACAAACCAACAAGCCAACAAACGAACAAACCAACAAACCAACAAACCAACAAACCAACAAGCCAACAAACCAACAAACCAACAAACTAACAAAGCAACAAACGAACTAATCAACAAACCAACAAGCCAACAAGCCAACAAACCAACAAACCAACAACCAAACAAACCAACAAACCAAGTAACCAACAAGCCAACAAACCAACAAACCAACAAACCAACAAACCAACAAGCACCAAACCAATAAGCCAACAAGCCAACAAACCAACAAACCGACAAGCCAACCAACCAACAAACCAACAAGCCAACAAGCCAACAAACCAACAAACTTACAAACCAACAAGCCAACAAACCAACAAACCAACAAGCCAACAAACCAACAAACCAACAAACCAAGTAACCAACAAGCCAACAAACTAAAAAACCAACAAACCAACAACCCAAAAAGCCAACAAACCAAGAAACCAACAAAGCAACAAGCCAACAAGCCAACAAACCAACAAACCAACAAGCCAACAAACCAACAAACCAACAAGCCAACAAGCCAATAAACCAACAAACCAACAAACCAACAAGCCAACAAACCAACAAACTAATAAGCCAACAAACCAACAAACCAACAAACCAACAAACCAACAAGCCAACAAGCCAACAAACCAACAAACCAACAATCCAACAAACCAACAAACCAACCAACCAACAAGCCAACAAACCAACAAATCAACAAACCAACAAACCAAGAAACCAACAAACCAACAAACCAACAAACCAACAAACCAACAAACCCACAAGCCACCAAACCAACAAGCCAACAAGCCAACAAACCAACAAACCAACAAACCAACAAACCAACAAATCAGCAAACCAAAAACCAACAAACCAACAAACCAACATACCACCAAACCAACAAACCACCAAACCAACAAACCAACAAACCAACAAACCAACAAACCAACAAACCAACAAGCCAACAAACCAACAAACCAACAAACCAACAAACCAACAAACCAACAAACCAACAAACCAACAAACAAATAAACCAACAAACCAACAAACAAACAAACCAACAAACCAACAAATTAACAAGCCAACAAGCCAACAAACCAACAAGCCAACAAACGAACAAACCAACAAACCAACAAACCAACAAACCAACAATACAACAAACCAACAAACCAACAAACCAAGAAACCAACAAACCAACAAGCCAACAAGCCAACAAACCAACAAACAAAAAAACCAACAAACCAACAAACAAATAAACCAACAAACCGACAAACCAATAAACCAACAAACCAACAAACCAAAAAACCAAAAAACCAACAAACCAACAACCCAACAAACCAACAAACCAACAAATCAAGTAACCAACGAACCAACAAACAAACAAACCAACAAACAAACAAACCAACAAACGAACAAACCAACAAACCAAAAAAACCAACAAACCAACAAGCCAACAAGCAAACAAACTAACAAACTTACAAACCAACAAGCCAACAAACCAACGAACCAACAAGCCAACAAGCCAACAAACCAACAAACCTACAAACCAAAAAACCAACAAACCAACAAACCATCAAACGAACAAAGCAACAAGCCAACAAGCCACCAAACCAGCAAACCAACAAGCCAACAAACCAACAAACCAACAAGCCAACAAGCCAACAAACCAACAAACCAACAAACCAACAAGCCAACAAACCAACAAACCAACAAACCAACAAGCCAACAAACCAACAAACCAACAAACCAACAAGCCAACAAACCAACAAACCAACAAACCAAGTAACCAAAAAGCCAACAAACTAATAAACCAACAAGCACACAAACCAACAAGCCAACAAACCAACAAGCCAACAAATCAACAAACCAACAAGCCAACAAACCAACAAACCAACAAACCAACAAGCCAACAAACCAACAAACCAACAAACCAACAAACCAAGTAACGAACAAGCCAACAAACCAACAAACCAACAAACCAACAAACCAGCAAACCAAAAAACTAACAAACCAACAAACCAACAAACCAACAAACCAACAAACCAACAAACCACCAAACCAACAAACCAACAAACCAACAAACCAACAAACCAAGAAACCAACAAACCCACAAACCAAGTAACCAAAAAGCCAACAAACTAACAAACCAACAAACCAACAAACCAACAAGCCAACAAACCAACAAACCAACAAGCCAACAAACCAACAAACCAACAAACCAACAAACCAACAAACCAACAAACCAACAAACCAGCAAGCCAAAAAACCAACAAACCAACAAACCAACAAACCAACAAACCAACAAACCAACAAACCAACAAACCAACAAACCACCAAACCAACAAACCAACAAACCAAGAAGCCAACAAACCAACCAACAAATAAACCAACAAACCAACAAACCAACAAACCAACAAACCAACAAACCAACAAACTAACAAACTAACAAACCAACAAGCCAACAACCCAACAAACCAACAAGCCAACAAACCAACAAACCAACAAGCCAAAAAACCAACAAACCAACAAACCAACATGCCAACAAACCAACAAACTAAGTAACCAACAAGCCAACAAACCAACAAACCAACAAGCCAACAAGCCAACAAACCAACAAACCAACAAACCAACAAGCCAAAAAACCAACAAACCAACAAACCAACAAACAAATAAACCAACAAACCAACAAACCAACAAACCACCAAACCAACTAACCAACAAACCAACAAACCAAAAAACCAACAAACCAACAAGCCAACAAACCAACAAACCAACAAATCAACAAACCAACAAACCAACAAACCAACAAACAAATAAACCAACAAACCAGCAAACCAACAAACCAACAAACCGACAAACCAAAAAACCAACAAACCAACAAACCAAAAAACCAACAAACCAACAAACCAACAAGCAAACAAACCAACAAACCAACAAACCAACAAACCAAGTAACCAACGAAACAACAAACGAACTAACCAACAAACAAACAAACCAACAAACGAACAAACCAACAAACCAAAAAACCAACAAACCAAAAAGCCAACAAGCCAACAAACAAACAAGCCAACAAACGAACAAACCAACAAACCAACAAACGAACAAACCAAAAAACCAACAAACCAACAAACCAACAAACCAACAAACCAACAAGCCAACAAACAAACAAACAAATAAACCAACAAACCAACAAACCAACAAACCAACAAACTAACAAACCAACAAGCCAACAAACCAACAAACCAACAAGCCAACAAACCAACAAACCAACAAACCAACAAACCAACAAGCCAACAAACCAACAAACCAACAAGCCAACAAACCAACAAACCAACAAACCAACATGCCAACAAACCAACAAACTAAGTAACAAACAAGCCAACAAACCAACAAACCAACAAGCCAACAGGCTAACAAACCAATAAATCAACAAGCCAACAAACCAACAAACCAACAAACCAACAAACCAACAAGCCAACAAACCAACAAACAAATAAACCAACAAACCAACAAACCAACAAACCAACAAACCAACAAACCAAAAAACCAACAAACCAACTAACCAACAAGCCAACAAACCAACAAACCAACAAACCAACAAGCCAACAAACCAACAAACAAATAAACCAACAAACCAACGAACCAACAAACCAACAAACCAACAAACCAAAAAACCAACAAACCAACAAGCCAACAAGCCAACAAACCAACAAACTAACAAACCAACAAGCCAACAAACTAACAAACCAACAAGCCAACAAGCCAACAAATCAACAAACCAACAAGCCAACAAACCAACAAACCAACAAACCGACAAACCAACAAACCAACAAACGAACAAACCAACAAGCCAACAAGCCAACAAACCAACAAACCAACAAACCAACAAGCCAACAAACCAACAAGCCAACAAACCAACAAACCAACAAACCAAGTAACCAAAAAGCCAACCAACTAACAAACCAACAAGCCAACAAGACAACAAACCAACAAACCAACAAACCAACAAAGCAACAAGCCAACAAGCCAACAAACCAACAAACCAACAAGCCAACAAACCAACAAACTAACAAACCAACAAGCCAACAAACCAACAAACAAATAAACCAACAAACCAACAAACCAACAAACCAACAAACCACCAAACCAAAAAACCAACAAACCAACAAACCAACAAGCCAACAAGCCAACAAACCAACAAACCAACAAGCCAACAAGCCAACAAACCAACAAACCAAAAAGCCAAAAAACCAACAAACCAACAAACCAACAAGCCAACAAACCAATAAACAAATAAACCAACAAACCAAAAAACCAACAAACCAACAAACCAACAAACCAACAAACCAACAAACCAACAAACCAACAAACCAACAAGCCAACAAGCCAACAAACCAACAAACCAACAAACCAACAAGCCAACAAACCAACAAACCAACAAACCAACAAGCCAACAAACCAACAAACCAACAAACCAACAAGCCAACAAGCCAACAGACCATCAAACCAACAAGCCAAAAAACCCACAAACCAACAAACCAACATGCCAACAAACCAACAAACTAAGTAACCAACAAGCCAACAAACCAACAAACCAACAAGCCAACAAACCATCAAACCAACAAGCCAACAAACCAACAAACCAACAAACCAATAAACCAACAAACAAATAAACCAACAAACCAACAAACCAACAAACCATCAAACCAACAAACCAACAAACCAACAAAACAACAAACCAAGAAACCAATAAGCCAACAAACCAACAAACTAACAAACCAACAAGCCAACAAACCAAAAAACCAACATGCCAACAAACCAACAAACTAAGTAACCAACAAGCCAACAAACCAACAAACCAACAAGCCAAGAAGCCAACAAACCAACAAACCAACAAACCAAAAAACCAACAAACCAACAAACCAACAAACAAATAAACCAACAAACCAACAAACCAACAAACAAATAAACCAACAAACCAACAAGCCAACAAACCAACAAACCAACAAACCAGCAAGCCAACAAACCAATAAAAAAATAAACCAACAAACCAAAAAACCAAAAAACCAACAAACCAACAAACCAACAAATCAACAAACCAACAAACCAACAAGCCAACAAGCCAACAAACCAACAAACCAACAAGCCAACAAGCCAACAAACCAACAAACCAACAAACCAACATGCCAACAAACCAACAAACTAAGTAACCAACAAGTTACCAAACCAACAAACCAACAAGCCAACAAGCCAACAAACCAACAAACCAACAAGCAAACAAACCAACAAACCAACAAACCAACAAGCCAACAAGCCAACAAACCAACAAACCAAGAAGCCAACAAACCAACAAACCAACAAATTAACATGCCAACAAACCAACAAACTAAGTAACCAATAAGCCAACAAACCAACAAACCAACAAGCCAACAAGCCAAAAAAACCAACAAACCAACAAGCCAACAAACCAACAAACCAACAAACCAACAAACAAATAAACCAACAAACCAACAAACCAACAAACCACCAAACCAACAAACCAACAAACCAACAAACCAACAAACCAACAAGCCAACAAACCAGCAAACCAACAAACCAACAAACTAACAAACCAACAAACCAACAAACCAACAAACCAACAAACAAATAAACAAATAAACCAACAAACCAACAAACCAACAAACCAACAAACCAAAAAAACAAACAAACCAACAAACCAACAAACCAAAAAACCAACAAACCAACAAACCAACAAGCCAACAAACCAACAAACCAACAAACAAAAAACCAAGTAACCAACGAATCAACAAACGAACAAACCAACAAACAAACAAACCAACAAACAAACAAACCAACAAACCAAAAAACCAACAAACCAACATGGCAACAAACCAACAAACAAACAAGCCAACAAACGAACAAACCAACAAACCAACAAACCAACAAACGAACAAACCAACAAACCAACAAACCAACAAACCAACAAACCAACAAACCAACAAGCCAACAAACCAACAAACAAATAAACCAACAAACCAACAAACCAACAAACCAACAAACCAACAAACCAACAAACTAACAAACCAACAAGCCAACAAACCAACAAACCAACAAGCCAACAAACCAACAAACCAACAAACCAACAAGCCAACAAACCAACAAACCAACAAGCCAACAAACCAACAAACCAACATGCCAACAAACCAACAAACTAAGTAACCAACAAGCCAACAACCAACAAACAAGCCATCAAGCCAACAAACCAACAAACTAACAAACCAACAAGCCAACAAACTAACAAACCAACAAGCCAACAAGCCAACAAACCAACAAACCAACAAGCCAACAAACCAACAAACCAACAAACCAACAAACCAACAAACCAACAAACCAACAAACCAACAAACCAACAAACCAACAAGCCAACAAGCCAACAAGCCAACAAACCAACAAACCAACAAACCAACAATCCAACAAACCAACAAGCCAACAAACCAACAAACCAACAAACCAAGTAACCAAAAAGCCAACAAACTAACAAACCAACAAGCCAACAAGACAACAAACCAACAAACCAACAAAGCAACAAGCCAACAAGCCAACAAACCAACAAACCAACAAGCCAACAAACCAACAAACCAACAAACCAACAAGCCAACAAACCAACAAACAAATAAACCAACAAACCAACAAACTAACAAACCAACAAACAAAAAAACCAACAAACCAACAAACCAACAAGCCAACAAGCCAACAAACCAACAAACCAACAAACCAACAAGCCAACAAGCCAACAAACCAACAAATCAACAAGCCAACAAACCAACAAACCAACAAACCAACAAGCCAACAAACCAATAAACAAATAAACCAACAAACCAAAAAACCAACCAACCAACAAACCAACAAACCAACAAACCAACAAACCAACAAGCCAACAAGCCAAGAAACCAACAAACCAACAAGCCAACAAACAAACAAGCCAACAAACCAACCAACCAACAAACCAAGTAACCGAAAAGCCAACAAACTAACAAACCAACAAGCCAACAAGCCAACAAACCATCAAACCAACAAAGCAACAAGCCAACAAGCCAACAAACCAACAAACCAACAAACCAACAAACCAACAAGCCAACAAGACAACAAACCAACAAACCAACAAACCAACAAGCCAACAAACCAACAAACCAACAAGCCAACAAACCAACAAACCAACAAACCAACAAACCAACAAACCAACAAGCCAACAAGCCAACAAACCAACAAGCCAACAATCCAACAAACCAACAAACCAACAAGCCAACAAACCAACAAACCAACAAACCTACAAGCCAACAAACAAATAAACCAACAAACCAACAAACCAACAAACCAACAAACCAACAAACCAACAAACTAACAAACCAACAAGCCAACAAACCAACAAACCAACAAGCCAACAAACCAACAAACCAACAAACCAACAAGCCAACAAGCCAACAAACCAACAAACCAACAAGCCAACAAACCAACAAACAAACAAACCAACATGCCAACAAACCAACAAACTAAGTAACCAACAAGCCAACAAACCAACAAACCAACAAGCCAACAAGCCAACAAACCAAAAAACCAACAAGCCAACAAACCAACAAACCAACAAACCAACAAGCCAACAAACCAACAAACAAATAAACCAACAAACCAACAAACCAACAAACCAACAAACCAACAAACCAAAAAACCAACAAACCAACAAACCAACAAGCCAACAAACCAACAAACCAACAAACCAACAAACCAACAAACAAATAAACCAACAAACCAACAAACCAACAAACCAACAAACCAACAAACCAACAAACCAACAAACTAACAAACCAACAAGCCAACAAACCAACAAACCAACAAGCCAACAAACCAACAAACCAACAAACGAACAAACCAAAAAACCAACAAACCAACAAGCCAACAAGCCAAAAAACCAACAAACTAACAAACAAACAAGCCAACAAACCAACAAACCAACAAGCCAACAAGCCAACAAGCCAACAAACCAACAAACCAACAAGCCAACAAACCAACAAACCAACAAGCCAACAAGCCAACAAACCAACAGACCAACCAACCAACAAGCTAACAAACCAACAACACAATAAGCCAACAAGCCAACAAGCCAACAAACCAACAAACCAACAAACCAACAAGCCAACAAACTAACAAGCCAGCAAACCAACAAACCATGTAACCAAAAAGCCTACAAACTAACAAACCAACAAGCCAACAAGCCAACAAACCAACAAACCAACAAAACAACAAGCCAACAAGCCAACAAAACAACAAACCAACAATCCAACAAGCCAATAAACCAACAAACCAACAAACCAACAAACTAAGTAACCAACAAGCCAACAAACCAACAAACCAACAAGCCAACAAGCCAACAAACCAACAAGCCAACAAACCAACAAACCAACAAACCAACAAACCAAAAAACCAACAAACCAACAAACCAACAAACCAACAAACCAACAAACCAACAAACCAACAAGCCAACAAGTCAACAAACCAACAAACCAACAAGCCAACAAACCAACAAGCCAACAAACCAACAAACCAACAAACCAAGTAACCAAAAAGCCAACAAACTAACAAACCAACAAGCCAACAAGCCAACAAACCAACAAACCAACAAAGCAACAAGCCAACAAGCCAACAAACCAACAAACCAACAAGCCAACAAACCAACAAACCAACAAACCAACAAGCCAACAAGCCAACAAACCAACAAACCAACAAACCAACAAGCCAATAATCCAACAAACCAACAAACTAAGTAACCAACAAGCCAACAAACCAACAAACCAACAAGCCAACAAGCCAACAAACAAACAAACCAACAAACCGAAAAACTAACAAACCAACAAACCAACAAACCAACAAACCAACAAACTAACAAACCAACAAGCCAACAACCCAACAAGCCAACAAACCAACAAACCAACAAACCAACAAGCCAACAAACCAACAAGCCAACAAACCAACAAACCAACAGACCAAGTAACCAAAAAGCCAACAAACTAACAAACCAACAAGCCAACAAGCTAACAAACCAACAAACCAACAAACCAACAAAGCAACAAGCCAACGAGCCAACAAACCAACAAACCAACAAGCAAACAAACCAACAAACCAGCAAGCCAACAAGCCAACAAACTAACAAACCAACAAACCAACAAGCCAACAAACCAACAAACCAACAAGCCAACAAGCCAACAAACCAACAAACCAACAAGCCAACAAACCAACAAACCAACAAACCAACAAACCAACAAACCAACAAACCAACAAACCAACAATCCAACAAACCAACAAGCCAACAAACCAACAAACCAACAAACCAAGTAACCAAAAAGCCAACAAACTAACAAACCAACAAGCCAACAAGACAACAAACCAACAAACCAACAAAGCAACAAGCCAACAAGCCAACAAACCAACAAACCAACAAGCCAACAAACCAACAAACCAACAAACCAACAAGCCAACAAACCAACAAACAAATAAACCAACAAACCAACAAACTAACAAACCAACAAACAAAAAAACCAACAAACCAACAAACCAACAAGCCAACAAGCCAACAAACCAACAAACCAACAAACCAACAAGCCAACAAGCCAACAAACCAACAAATCAACAAGCCAACAAACCAACAAACCAACAAACCAACAAGCCAACAAACCAATAAACAAATAAACCAACAAACCAAAAAACCAACCAACCAACAAACCAACAAACCAACAAACCAACAAACCAACAAGCCAACAAGCCAAGAAACCAACAAACCAACAAGCCAACAAACAAACAAGCCAACAAACCAACCAACCAACAAACCAAGTAACCGAAAAGCCAACAAACTAACAAACCAACAAGCCAACAAGCCAACAAACCATCAAACCAACAAAGCAACAAGCCAACAAGCCAACAAACCAACAAACCAACAAACCAACAAACCAACAAGCCAACAAGACAACAAACCAACAAACCAACAAACCAACAAGCCAACAAACCAACAAACCAACAAGCCAACAAACCAACAAACCAACAAACCAACAAACCAACAAACCAACAAGCCAACAAGCCAACAAACCAACAAGCCAACAATCCAACAAACCAACAAACCAACAAGCCAACAAACCAACAAACCAACAAACCTACAAGCCAACAAACAAATAAACCAACAAACCAACAAACCAACAAACCAACAAACCAACAAACCAACAAACTAACAAACCAACAAGCCAACAAACCAACAAACCAACAAGCCAACAAACCAACAAACCAACAAACCAACAAGCCAACAAGCCAACAAACCAACAAACCAACAAGCCAACAAACCAACAAACAAACAAACCAACATGCCAACAAACCAACAAACTAAGTAACCAACAAGCCAACAAACCAACAAACCAACAAGCCAACAAGCCAACAAACCAAAAAACCAACAAGCCAACAAACCAACAAACCAACAAACCAACAAGCCAACAAACCAACAAACAAATAAACCAACAAACCAACAAACCAACAAACCAACAAACCAACAAACCAAAAAACCAACAAACCAACAAACCAACAAGCCAACAAACCAACAAACCAACAAACCAACAAACCAACAAACAAATAAACCAACAAACCAACAAACCAACAAACCAACAAACCAACAAACCAACAAACCAACAAACTAACAAACCAACAAGCCAACAAACCAACAAACCAACAAGCCAACAAACCAACAAACCAACAAACGAACAAACCAAAAAACCAACAAACCAACAAGCCAACAAGCCAAAAAACCAACAAACTAACAAACAAACAAGCCAACAAACCAACAAACCAACAAGCCAACAAGCCAACAAGCCAACAAACCAACAAACCAACAAGCCAACAAACCAACAAACCAACAAGCCAACAAGCCAACAAACCAACAGACCAACCAACCAACAAGCTAACAAACCAACAACACAATAAGCCAACAAGCCAACAAGCCAACAAACCAACAAACCAACAAACCAACAAGCCAACAAACTAACAAGCCAGCAAACCAACAAACCATGTAACCAAAAAGCCTACAAACTAACAAACCAACAAGCCAACAAGCCAACAAACCAACAAACCAACAAAACAACAAGCCAACAAGCCAACAAAACAACAAACCAACAATCCAACAAGCCAATAAACCAACAAACCAACAAACCAACAAACTAAGTAACCAACAAGCCAACAAACCAACAAACCAACAAGCCAACAAGCCAACAAACCAACAAGCCAACAAACCAACAAACCAACAAACCAACAAACCAAAAAACCAACAAACCAACAAACCAACAAACCAACAAACCAACAAACCAACAAACCAACAAGCCAACAAGTCAACAAACCAACAAACCAACAAGCCAACAAACCAACAAGCCAACAAACCAACAAACCAACAAACCAAGTAACCAAAAAGCCAACAAACTAACAAACCAACAAGCCAACAAGCCAACAAACCAACAAACCAACAAAGCAACAAGCCAACAAGCCAACAAACCAACAAACCAACAAGCCAACAAACCAACAAACCAACAAACCAACAAGCCAACAAGCCAACAAACCAACAAACCAACAAACCAACAAGCCAATAATCCAACAAACCAACAAACTAAGTAACCAACAAGCCAACAAACCAACAAACCAACAAGCCAACAAGCCAACAAACAAACAAACCAACAAACCGAAAAACTAACAAACCAACAAACCAACAAACCAACAAACCAACAAACTAACAAACCAACAAGCCAACAACCCAACAAGCCAACAAACCAACAAACCAACAAACCAACAAGCCAACAAACCAACAAGCCAACAAACCAACAAACCAACAGACCAAGTAACCAAAAAGCCAACAAACTAACAAACCAACAAGCCAACAAGCTAACAAACCAACAAACCAACAAACCAACAAAGCAACAAGCCAACGAGCCAACAAACCAACAAACCAACAAGCAAACAAACCAACAAACCAGCAAGCCAACAAGCCAACAAACTAACAAACCAACAAACCAACAAGCCAACAAACCAACAAACCAACAAGCCAACAAGCCAACAAACCAACAAACCAACAAGCCAACAAACCAACAAACCAACAAACCAACAAACCAACAAACCAACAAACCAACAAACCAACAAACCAACAAGCCAACAAGCCAACAGACCAACAAACCAACAAACCAACAAGCCAACAAACCAACAAGCCAACAAACCAACAAACCAACAAACCAACAAACCAACAAACCAACAAGCCAACAAACCAACAAACCAACAAACCAACAAGCCAACAAACCAACAAACCAACAAGCCAACAAACCAACAAACCAACATGCCAACAAACCAACAAACTAAGTAACCAACAAGCCAACAACCAACAAACAAGCCATCAAGCCAACAAACCAACAAACTAACAAACCAACAAGCCAACAAACTAACAAACCAACAAGCCAACAAGCCAACAAACCAACAAACCAACAAGCCAACAAACCAACAAACCAACAAACCAACAAACCAACAAACCAACAAACCAACAAACCAACAAACCAACAAGCCAACAAGCCAACAAGCCAACAAACCAACAAACCAACAAACCAACAATCCAACAAACCAACAAGCCAACAAACCAACAAACCAACAAACCAAGTAACCAAAAAGCCAACAAACTAACAAACCAACAAGCCAACAAGACAACAAACCAACAAACCAACAAAGCAACAAGCCAACAAGCCAACAAACCAACAAACCAACAAGCCAACAAACCAACAAACCAACAAACCAACAAGCCAACAAACCAACAAACAAATAAACCAACAAACCAACAAACTAACAAACCAACAAACAAAAAAACCAACAAACCAACAAACCAACAAGCCAACAAGCCAACAAACCAACAAACCAACAAACCAACAAGCCAACAAGCCAACAAACCAACAAATCAACAAGCCAACAAACCAACAAACCAACAAGCCAACAAGCCAACAAACCAATAAACAAATAAACCAACAAACCAAAAAACCAACCAACCAACAAACCAACAAACCAACAAACCAACAAACCAACAAGCCAACAAGCCAACAAACCAACAAACCAACAAGCCAACAAACAAACAAGCCAACAAACCAACCAACCAACAAACCAAGTAACCGAAAAGCCAACAAAGTAACAAACCAACAAGCCAACAAGCCAACAAACCATCAAACCAACAAAGCAACAAGCCAACAAGCCAACAAACCAACAAACCAACAAACCAACAAACCAACAAGCCAATTAGACAACAAACCAACAAACCAACAAGCCAACAAACCAACAAACCAACAAGCCAACAAACCAACAAACCAACAAACCAACAAACCAACAAACCAACAAACCAACAAGCCAACAAGCCAACAAACCAACAAGCCAACAATCCAACAAACCAACAAACCAACAAGCCAACAAACCAACAAACCAAAAAACCTAGAAGCCAACAAACAAATAAACCAACAAACCAACAAACCAACAAACCAACAAACCAACAAACCAACAAACTAACAAACCAACAAGCCAACAAACCAACAAACCAACAAGCCAACAAACCAACAAACCAACAAACCAACAAAGCAACAAGCCAACGAGCCAACAAACCAACAAACCAACAAGCAAACAAACCAACAAACCAGCAAGCCAACAAGCCAACAAACTAACAAACCAACAAACCAACAAGCCAACAAACCAACAAACCAACAAGCCAACAAGCCAACAAACCAACAAACCAACAAGCCAACAAACCAACAAACCAACAAACCAACAAACCAACAAACCAACAAACCAACAAACCAACAAACCAACAAACCAACAAGCCAACAAGCCAACAAGCCAACAAGCCAACAAACCAACAAACCAACAAACCAACAATCCAACAAACCAACAAGCCAACAAACCAACAAACCAACAAACCAAGTAACCAAAAAGCCAACAAACTAACAAACCAACAAGCCAACAAGACAACAAACCAACAAACCAACAAAGCAACAAGCCAACAAGCCAACAAACCAACAAACCAACAAGCCAACAAACCAACAAACCAACAAACCAACAAGCCAACAAACCAACAAACAAATAAACCAACAAACCAACAAACTAACAAACCAACAAACAAAAAAACCAACAAACCAACAAACCAACAAGCCAACAAGCCAACAAACCAACAAACCAACAAACCAACAAGCCAACAAGCCAACAAACCAACAAATCAACAAGCCAACAAACCAACAAACCAACAAACCAACAAGCCAACAAACCAATAAACAAATAAACCAACAAACCAAAAAACCAACCAACCAACAAACCAACAAACCAACAAACCAACAAACCAACAAGCCAACAAGCCAACAAACCAACAAACCAACAAGCCAACAAACAAACAAGCCAACAAACCAACCAACCAACAAACCAAGTAACCGAAAAGCCAACAAAGTAACAAACCAACAAGCCAACAAGCCAACAAACCATCAAACCAACAAAGCAACAAGCCAACAAGCCAACAAACCAACAAACCAACAAACCAACAAACCAACAAGCCAACAAGACAACAAACCAACAAACCAACAAACCAACAAACCAACAAACCAACAAGCCAACAAACCAACAAACCAACAAACCAACAAACCAACAAACCAACAAACCAACAAGCCAACAAGCCAACAAACCAACAAGCCAACAATCCAACAAACCAACAAACCAACAAGCCAACAAACCAACAAACCAAAAAACCTAGAAGCCAACAAACAAATAAACCAACAAACCAACAAACCAACAAACCAACAAACCAACAAACCAACAAACTAACAAACCAACAAGCCAACAAACCAACAAACCAACAAGCCAACAAACCAACAAACCAACAAACCAACAAGCCAACAAGCCAACAAACCAACAAACCAACAAGCCAACAAACCAACAAACAAACAAACCAACATGCCAACAAACCAACAAACTAAGTAACCAACAAGCCAACAAACCAACAAACCAACAAGCCAACAAGCCAACAAACCAAAAAACCAACAAGCCAACAAACCAACAAACCAACAAACCAACAAGCCAACAAACCAACAAACAAATAAACCAACAAACCAACAAACCAACAAACCAACAAACCAACAAACCAAAAAACCAACAAACCAACAAACCAACAAGCCAACAAACCAACAAACCAACAAACCAACAAACCAACAAACAAATAAACCAACAAACCAACAAACCAACAAACCAACAAACCAACAAACCAACAAACCAACAAACTAACAAACCAACAAGCCAACAAACCAACAAACCAACAAGCCAACAAACCAACAAACCAACAAACGAACAAACCAAAAAACCAACAAACCAACAAGCCAACAAGCCAAAAAACCAACAAACTAACAAACAAACAAGCCAACAAACCAACAAACCAACAAGCCAACAAGCCAACAAGCCAACAAACCAACAAACCAACAAGCCAACAAACCAACAAACCAACAAGCCAACAAGCCAACAAACCAACAGACCAACCAACCAACAAGCTAACAAACCAACAACACAATAAGCCAACAAGCCAACAAGCAAACAAACCAACAAACCAGCAAGCCAACAAGCCAACAAACTAACAAACCAACAAACCAACAAGCCAACAAACCAACAAACCAACAAGCCAACAAGCCAACAAACCAACAAACCAACAAGCCAACAAACCAACAAACCAACAAACCAACAAACCAACAAACCAACAAACCAACAAACCAACAAGCCAACAAGCCAACAGACCAACAAACCAACAAACCAACAAGCCAACAAACCAACAAGCCAACAAACCAACAAACCAACAAACCAAGTAACCAAAAAGCCAACAAACTTACAAACCAACAAGCCAACAAGCAAACAAACCAACAAACCAACAAAGCAACAAGCCAACAAGCCAACAAGCCAACAAACCAACAAACCAACAAGCCAACAAACCAACAAACCAACAAACCAAGTAACCAAAAAGCCAACAAACTTACAAACCAACAAGCCAACAAGCAAACAAACCAACAAACCAACAAAGCAACAAGCCAACAAGCCAACAAGCCAACAAACCAACAAGCCAACAAACCAACAAACCAACAAACCAACAAGCCAACAAACCAACAAGCCAACAAACCAACAAACAAATAAACCAACAAACCAACAAACCAACAAACCAACAAACCAACAAGCCAACAAACCAACAAGCCAACAAACCAACAAACAAATAAACCAACAAACCAACAAACCAACAAACCAACAAACCAAAAAACCAACAAACCAACAAACCAACAAGCCAACAAGCCAACAAACCAACAAGCCAACAAGCCAACAAACCAACAAACCAACAAGCCAACAAACCAACAAACCAACAAACCAACAAGCCAACAAACCAACAAACCAACAAACCAACAAGCCAACAAACCAACAAACAAATAAACCAACAAACCAAAAAACCAACAAACCAAGAAACCATCAAACGAACAAACCAACAAACCAACAAACCAACAAACCAACAAACCAACAAGCCAACAAGCCAACAAACCAGCAAGCCAACAAGCCAACAAACTAACAAACCAACAAACCAACAAGCCAACAAACCAACAAACCAACAAGCCAACAAGCCAACAAACCAACAAACCAACAAGCCAACAAACCAACAAACCAACAAACCAACAAACCAACAAACCAACAAACCAACAAACCAACAAGCCAACAAGCCAACAAACCAACAAACCAACAAACCAACAAGCCAACAAACCAACAAGCCAACAAACCAACAAACCAACAAACCAAGTAACCAAAAAGCCAACAAACTTACAAACCAACAAGCCAACAAGCAAACAAACCAACAAACCAACAAAGCAACAAGCCAACAAACCAACAAACCAACAAACCAACAAGCCAACAAACCAACAAGCCAACAAACCAACAAGCCAACAAACCAACAAACAAATAAACCAACAAACCAACAAACCAACAAACCAACAAACCAAAAAACCAACAAACCAACAAACCAACAAGCCAACAAGCCAACAAACCAACAAGCCAACAAGCCAACAAACCAACAAACCAACAAGCCAACAAACCAACAAACCAACAAACCAACAAGCCAACAAACCAACAAACCAACAAACCAACAAGCCAACAAACCAACAAACAAATAAACCAACAAACCAAAAAACCAACAAACCAACAAACCATCAAACGAACAAACCAACAAACCAACAAACCAACAAACCAACAAGCCAACAAGCCAAAAAACCAGCAAGCCAACAAGCCAACAAACTAACAAACCAACAAACCAACAAGCCAACAAACCAACAAACCAACAAGCCAACAAGCCAACAAACCAACAAACCAACAAGCCAACAAACCAACAAACCAACAAACCAACAAACCAACAAACCAACAAACCAACAAACCAACAAGCCAACAAGCCAACAAACCAACAAACCAACAAACCAACAAGCCAACAAACCAACAAGCCAACAAACCAACAAACCAACAAACCAAGTAACCAAAAAGCCAACAAACTTACAAACCAACAAGCCAACAAGCTAACAAACCAACAAACCAACAAACCAACAAAGCAACAAGCCAACGAGCCAACAAACCAACAAACCAACAAGCAAACAAACCAACAAACCAGCAAGCCAACAAGCCAACAAACTAACAAACCAACAAGCCAACAAACCAACAAACCAACAAGCCAACAAGCCAACAAACCAACAAACCAACAAGCCAACAAACCAACAAACCAACAAACCAACAAACCAACAAACCAACAAACCAACAAACCAACAAGCCAACAAGCCAACAGACCAACAAACCAACAAACCAACAAGCCAACAAACCAACAAGCCAACAAACCAACAAACCAACAAACCAAGTAACCAAAAAGCCAACAAACTTACAAACCAACAAGCCAACAAGCAAACAAACCAACAAACCAACAAAGCAACAAGCCAACAAGCCAACAAGCCAACAAACCAACAAACCAACAAGCCAACAAACCAACAAACCAACAAACCAAGTAACCAAAAAGCCAACAAACTTACAAACCAACAAGCCAACAAGCAAACAAACCAACAAACCAACAAAGCAACAAGCCAACAAGCCAACAAGCCAACAAACCAACAAGCCAACAAACCAACAAACCAACAAACCAACAAGCCAACAAACCAACAAGCCAACAAACCAACGAACAAATAAACCAACATACCAACAAACCAACAAACCAACAAACCAACAAGCCAACAAACCAACAAGCCAACAAACCAACAAACAAATAAACCAACAAACCAACAAACCAACAAACCAACAAACCAAAAAACCAACAAACCAACAAACCAACAAGCCAACAAGCCAACAAACCAACAAGCCAACAAGCCAACAAACCAACAAACCAACAAGCCAACAAACCAACAAACCAACAAACCAACAAGCCAACAAACCAACAAACCAACAAACCAACAAGCCAACAAACCAACAAACAAATAAACCAACAAACCAAAAAACCAACAAACCAACAAACCATCAAACGAACAAACCAACAAACCAACAAACCAACAAACCAACAAACCAACAAGCCAACAAGCCAACAAACCAGCAAGCCAACAAGCCAACAAACTAACAAACCAACAAACCAACAAGCCAACAAACCAACAAACCAACCAGCCAACAAGCCAACAAACCAACAAACCAACAAGCCAACAAACCAACAAACCAACAAACCAACAAACCAACAAACCAACAAACCAACAAACCAACAAGCCAACAAGCCAACAAACCAACAAACCAACAAACCAACAAGCCAACAAACCAACAAGCCAACAAACCAACAAACCAACAAACCAAGTAACCAAAAAGCCAACAAACTTACAAACCAACAAGCCAACAAGCAAACAAACCAACAAACCAACAAAGCAACAAGCCAACAAGCCAACAAGCCAACAAACCAACAAGCCAACAAACCAACAAACCAACAAACCAACAAGCCAACAAACCAACAAGCCAACAAACCAACAAACAAATAAACCAACAAACCAACAAACCAACAAACCAACAAACCAAAAAACCAACAAACCAACAAACCAACAAGCTAACAAGCCAACAAACCAACAAGCCAACAAGCCAACAAACCAACAAACCAACAAGCCAACAAACCAACAAACCAACAAACCAACAAGCCAACAAACCAACAGACCAACAAACCAACAAACCAACAAGCCAACAAACCAACAAACAAATAAACCAACAAACCAAAAAACCAACAAACCAAAAAACCATCAAACGAACAAACCAACAAACCAACAAACCAACAAACCAACAAACCAACAAGCCAACAAGTCAACAAACCAGCAAGCCAACAAGCCAACAAACTAACAAACCAACAAACCAACAAGCCAACAAACCAACAAACCAACAAGCCAACAAGCCAACAAACCAACAAACCAACAAGCCAACAAACCAACAAACCAACAAACCAACAAACCAACAAACCAACAAACCAACAAACCAACAAGCCAACAAGCCAACAAACCAACAAACCAACAAACCAACAAGCCAACAAACCAACAAGCCAACAAACCAACAAACCAACAAACCAAGTAACCAAAAAGCCAACAAACTTACAAACCAACAAGCCAACAAGCTAACAAACCAACAAACCAACAAACCAACAAAGCAACAAGCCAACGAGCCAACAAACCAACAAACCAACAAGCAAACAAACCAACAAACCAGCAAGCCAACAAGCCAACAAACTAACAAACCAACAAGCCAACAAACCAACAAACCAACAAGCCAACAAGCCAACAAACCAACAAACCAACAAGCCAACAAACCAACAAACCAACAAACCAACAAACCAACAAACCAACAAACCAACAAACCAACAAGCCAACAAGCCAACAGACCAACAAACCAACAAACCAACAAGCCAACAAACCAACAAGCCAACAAACCAACAAACCAACAAACCAAGTAACCAAAAAGCCAACAAACTTACAAACCAACAAGCCAACAAGCAAACAAACCAACAAACCAACAAAGCAACAAGCCAACAAGCCAACAAGCCAACAAACCAACAAACCAACAAGCCAACAAACCAACAAACCAACAAACCAAGTAACCAAAAAGCCAACAAACTTACAAACCAACAAGCCAACAAGCAAACAAACCAACAAACCAACAAAGCAACAAGCCAACAAGCCAACAAGCCAACAAACCAACAAGCCAACAAACCAACAAACCAACAAACCAACAAGCCAACAAACCAACAAGCCAACAAACCAACAAACAAATAAACCAACAAACCAACAAACCAACAAACCAACAAACCAACAAGCCAACAAACCAACAAGCCAACAAACCAACAAACAAATAAACCAACAAACCAACAAACCAACAAACCAACAAACCAAAAAACCAACAAACCAACAAACCAACAAGCCAACAAGCCAACAAACCAACAAGCCAACAAGCCAACAAACCAACAAACCAACAAGCCAACAAACCAACAAACCAACAAACCAACAAGCCAACAAACCAACAAACCAACAAACCAACAAGCCAACAAACCAACAAACAAATAAACCAACAAACCAAAAAACCAACAAACCAACAAACCATCAAACGAACAAACCAACAAACCAACAAACCAACAAACCAACAAACCAACAAGCCAACAAGCCAACAAACCAGCAAGCCAACAAGCCAACAAACTAACAAACCAACAAACCAACAAGCCAACAAACCAACCAGCCAACAAGCCAACAAACCAACAAACCAACAAGCCAACAAACCAACAAACCAACAAACCAACAAACCAACAAACCAACAAACCAACAAACCAACAAGCCAACAAGCCAACAAACCAACAAACCAACAAACCAACAAGCCAACAAACCAACAAGCCAACAAACCAACAAACCAACAAACCAAGTAACCAAAAAGCCAACAAACTTACAAACCAACAAGCCAACAAGCAAACAAACCAACAAACCAACAAAGCAACAAGCCAACAAGCCAACAAGCCAACAAACCAACAAGCCAACAAACCAACAAACCAACAAACCAACAAGCCAACAAACCAACAAGCCAACAAACCAACAAACAAATAAACCAACAAACCAAAAAACCAACAAACCAACAAACCAAAAAACCAACAAACCAACAAACCAACAAGCTAACAAGCCAACAAACCAACAAGCCAACAAGCCAACAAACCAACAAACCAACAAGCCAACAAACCAACAAACCAACAAACCAACAAGCCAACAAACCAACAAACCAACAAACCAACAAGCCAACAAACCAACAAACAAATAAACCAACAAACCAAAAAACCAACAAACCAACAAACCATCAAACGAACAAACCAACAAACCAACAAACCAACAAACCAACAAACGAAAAAACCAACAAACCAAAAAACCAACAAGCCAACAAACCAACAAACCAACAAACCAATTAACCAACAAACCAACAAACGAACAAACCAACAAACCAACAAACCAACAAACCAATAAACCAACAAACCTACAAACCAACAAACCAACAAACAAATAAACCAACAAACCAAAAAACCAACAAACTAACAAACAAATAAACAAACAAACCAACAAACCAACAAACCAATAAATAAACAAACCAAATAACTAACAAACCAACAAACGAACAAACCAACAAACCAACAAACCAACAAACCAACAAACCTACAAACTAAAAAATTAACAAAAAAGTAAACCAACAAACCAACAAACCAAAAAACCAACAAACCAACAAGCCAACAAGCCAAAAAACCACCAAACTACCAAACCAACAAGCCAACAAACCAACAAACCAACAAGCCAACAAGCCAACAAACCAACAAACCAACAAGCCAACAAACCAACAAACCAACAAACCAACAAATCAACAAACCAACAAACCAACAAACCAACAAGCCAACAAGCCAGCAAACCAACAAACCAACAAGCCAACAAACCAACAAGCCAACAAACCAACAAACCAACAAACCAAGTAACCAAAAAGCCAACAAACTAACAAACCAACAAGCCAACAAGCCAACAAACCAAGAAACCAACAAAGCAACAAGCCAACAAGCCAACAAACCAACAAACCAACAAGCCAACAAACCAACAAACCAACAAACCAACAAACCAACAAGCCAACAAACCAACAAACAAATAAACCAACAAACCAACAAACCAACAAACCAACAAACCAACAAACCGAAAAACCAACAAACCAACAAACCAACAAGCCAACAAGCCAACAAACCAACAAACCAACAAGCCAACAAGCCAACAAACCAACAAACCAACAAGCCAACAAACCAACAAACCAACAAACCAACAAGCCAACAAACCAATAAACAAATAAACCAACAAACCAAAAAACTAACAAACCAACAAACCAACAAACCAACAAACCAACAAACCAACAAACCAACAAGCCAACAAGCCAACAAACCAACAAACAAACAAACCAAGTAACCAAAAAGCCATTAAACTAACAAACCAACAAACCAACAAGCCAACAAACCAACAAACCAACAAAGCAACAAGCCAACAAGCCAACAAACCAACAAACCAACAAACCAACAAGCCAACAAACCACCAAACCAACAAACCAACAAGCCAACAAACCAACAAGCCAACAAACCAACAAACCAACAAACCAAGTAACCAAAAAGCCAACAAACCAACAAACGAACACACCAACAAACCAACAAACCAACAAACCAACATGCCAACAAACCAACAAACTAAGTAACCAACAAGTTAACAAACCAACAAACCAACAAGCCAACAAGCCAACAAACCAACAAACCAACAAGCAAACAAACCAACAAACCAACAAACCAACAAGCCAACAAGCCAACAAACCAACAAACCAACAAACCAACAAACCAACAAGCCAACAAACCAACAAACAAATAAACCAATAAACCAAATAACCAACCAACCAACAAACCAACAAACCAACAAACCAACAAACCAACAAGCCAACAAGCCAACAAACCAACAAACCAACAAGCCAACAAACAAACAAGCCAACAAACCAACCAACCAACAAACCAAGTAACCGAAAATCCAACAAACTAACAAACCAACAAGCCAACAAGCCAACAAACCGTCAAACCAACAAAGCAACAAGCCAACAAGCCAACAAACCAACAAACCAACAAACCAACAAGCCAGGAAGCCAACAAACCAACAAACCAACACACCAACAAGCCAACAAACCAACAAACCAACAAGCCAACAAACCAACAAACCAACAAACCAACAAACCAACAAACCAACAAGCCAACAAGCCAACAAACCAACAAGCCAACAATCCAACAAACCAACAAACCAACAAGCCAACAAACCAACAAACCAACAAACCTACAAGCCAACAAACAAATAAACCAACAAACGAACAAACCAACAAACCAACAAACCAACAAACCAACAAACCAACAAACTAACAAACCAACAAGCCAACAAACCAACAAACCAACAAGCCAACAAACCAACAAACCAACAAACCAACAAGGCAACAAGCCAACAAACCAACAAACCAACAAGCCAACAAACCAACAAACAAACAAACCAACATGCCAACAAACCAACAAACTAAGTAACCAACAAGCCAACAAACCAACAAACCAACAAGCCAACAAGCCAACAAACCAAAAAACCAACAAGCCAACAAACCAACAAACCAACAAACCAACAAGCCAACAAACCAACAAACAAATAAACCAACAAACAAACAAACCAACAAACCAACAAACCAAAAAACCAACAAACCAACAAACCAACAAGCCAACAAGCCAACAAGCCAACAAACCAACAAACCAACAAACCAACAAACAAATAAACCAACAAACCAACAAACCAACAAACCAACAAACCAACAAACCAAAAAACGAACAAACCAACAAGCCAACAAGCCAACAAACCAACAAACTAACAAACCAACAAGCCAACAAACCAACAAACCAACAAGCCAACAAACCAACAAACCAACAAACCAACAAACCAAAAAACCAACAAACCAACAAGCCAACAAGCCAAAAAACAAACAAACTAACAAACAAACAAGCCAACAAACCAACAAACCAACAAGCCAACAAGCCAACAAGCCAACAAACCAACAAACCAACAAGCCAACAAACCAACAAACCAACAAGCCAACAAGCCAACAAACCAACAGACCAACCAACCAACAAGCTAACAAACCAACAAACCAACAAGCCAACAAGCCAACAAGCCAACAAGCCAACAAACCAACAAACCAACAAACCAACAAACCAACAAACCAACAATCCAACAAACCAACAAGCACACAAACCAACAAACCAACAAACCAAGTAACCAAAAAGCCAACAAACTAACAAACCAACAAGCCAACAAAACAACAAACCAACAAACCAACAAAGCAACAAGCCAACAAGCCAACAAACCAACAAACCAACAAGCCAACAAACCAACAAACCAACAAACCAACAAGCCAACAAGCCAACAAACCAACAAACCAACAAACCAACAAACCAACAAACAAATAAACCAACAAACCAACAAACCAACAAACCAACAAACCAACAAACCAAAAAACCAACAAACCAACAAGCCAACAAGCCAACAAACCAACAAACTAACAAACCAACAAGCCAACAAACCAACAAACCAACAAGCCAACAAACCAAGAAACCAACAAACCAACAAACCAAAAAACCAACAAACCAACAAGCCAACAAGCCAAAAAACCAACAAAATAACAAACAAACAAACCAACAAACCAACAAGCCAACAAGCCAACAAGCCAACAAACCAACAAACCAACAAGCCAACAAACCAACAAACCAACAAGCCAAAAAGCCAACAAACCAACAGACCAACCAACCAACAAGCTAACAAACCAACAAACCAACAAGCCAACAAGCCAACAAGCCAACAAGCCAACAAACCAACAAACCAACAAACCAACAAGCCAACAAACCAACAAGCCAGCAAACCAACAAACCAACAAACCATGTAACCAAAAAGCCAACAAACTAACAAACCAACAAGCCAACAAGCCAACAAGCCAACAAACCAACAAACCAACAAAACAACAAGCCAACAAGCCAACAAAACAACAAACCAACAAGCCAACAAGCCAACAAACCAACAAACCAACAAACCAACAAACTAAGTAACCAACAAGCCAACAAACCAACAAGCCAACAAGCCAACAAACCAACAAGCCAACAAACCAACAAACCAACAAACCAACAAACCAAAAAACCAACAAACCAACAAACCAACAAACCAACAAACCAACAAACCAACAAGCCAACAAACCAACAAACCAACAAAGCAACAAGCCAACAAGCCAACAAACCAATAAGCCAACAAACCAACAAGCCAACAAATCAACAAACCAACAAACCAAGTAACCAAAAAGCCAACAAACTAACAAACCAACAAGCCAACAAGCCAACAAACCAACAAACCAACAAAGCAACAAGCCAACAAGCCAACAAACCAACAAACCAACAAGCCAACAAACCAACAAACCAACAAACCAACAAGCCAACAAGCCAACAAACCAACAAACCAACAAACCAACAAGCCAACAATCCAACAAACAAACAAACCAACAAACCGAAAAACTAACAAACCAACAAACCAACAAACCAACAAACCAACAAACTAACAAACCAACAAGCCAACAAGCCAACAAGCCAACAAACCAACAAACCAACAAACCAACAAGCCAACAAACCAACAAGCCAACAATCCAACAAACCAACAGACCAAGTAACCAAAAAGCCAACAAACTAACAAACCAACAAGCCAACAAGCCAACAAACCAACAAACCAACAAAGCAACAAGCCAACGAGCCAACAAACCAACAAACCAACAAGCAAACAAACCAACAAACCAGCAAGCCAACAAGCCAACAAACTAACAAACCAACAAACCAACAAGCCAACAAACCAACAAACCAACAAGCCAACAAGCCAACAAACCAACAAACCAACAAGCCAACAAACCAACAAACCAACAAACCAACAAACTAACAAACCAACAAACCAACAAACCAACAACCCAACAAGCCAACAAACCAACAAACCAACAAACCAACAAGCCAACAAACCAACAAACCAACAAGCCAACAAACCAACAAACCAACAAAGCAAGTAACCAAAAAGCCAACAAACTTACAAACCAACAAGCCAACAAAGCAACAAGCCAACAAGCCAACAAGCCAACAAACCAACAAGCCAACAAACCAACAAACCAACAAACCAACAAGCCAACAAACCAACAAGCCAACAAACCAACAAACAAATAAACCAACAAACCAACAAACCAACAAACCAACAAGCCAACAAGCCAACAAACCAACAAGCCAACAAGCCAACAAACCAACAAACCAACAAGCCAACAAACCAACAAACCAACAAACCAACAAGCCAACAAACCAACAAACAAATAAACCAACAAACCAACAAACCATCAAACGAACAAACCAACAAACCAATAAACCAACAAACCAACAAACGAAAAAACCAACAAACCAACAAACCAACAAGCCAACAAACCAACAAACCAACAAACCAATTAACCAACAAACCAACAAACGAACAAACCAACAAACCAACAAACTAACAAACCAATAAACCAACAAACCTACAAACCAACAAACCAACAAACAAATAAACCAACAAACCAAAAAACCAACAAACTAACAACCAACAAACAAATAAACAAACAAACCAACAAACCACCAAACCAATAAACCAACAAACCAAATAACCAACAAACCAACAAACGAACAAACCAACAAACCAACAAACCAACAAACCAACAAACCTACAAACCAACAAATTAACAAAAAAGTAAACCAACAAACCAACAAACCAAAAAACCAACAAACCAACAAGATAACAAGCCAAAAAACCACCAAACTAACAAACCAACAAGCCAACAAACCAACAAACCAACAAGCCAACAAGCCAACAAACCAACAAACCAACAAGCCAACAAACCAACAAACCAACAAACCAACAAACCAACAAACCAACAAACCAACAAACCAAGTAACCAAAAAGCCAACAAACTAACAAACCAACAAGCCAACAAGCCAACAAACCAAGAAACCAACAAAGCAACAAGCCAACAAGCCAACAAACCAACAAACCAACAAACCAACAAACCAACAAACCAAAAAACCAACAAACCAACAAGCCAACAACCAACAAACCGACAAACTAACAAACCAACAAGCCAACAAACCAACAAACCAACAAACCAAGTAACCAAAAAGCCAACAAACTAACAAACCAACAAGCCAACAAGCCAACAAACCAAGAAACCAACAAAGCAACAAGCCAACAAGCCAACAAACCAACAAACCAACAAACCAACAAACCAACAAACCAAAAAACCAACAAACCAACAAGCCAACAACCAACAAACCGACGAACTAACAAACCAACAAGCCAACAAACCAACAAACCAACAAGCCAACAAACCAACAAACCAACAAACCAACAAGCCAACAAACCAACAAACCAACAAACCAACATGCCAACAAACCAACAAACTAAGTAACCAACAAGCCAACACACCAACAAACCAACGAGTCAACAAGCCAACAAACCAACAAACCAACAAGCCTACAAACCAACAAACCAACAAACCAACAAGCCAACAAACCAACAAACAAATAAACCAACAAACCAACAAACCAACAAACCAACAAACCAACAAACCAAAAAACCGACAAACCAACAACCAACAAGCCAACAAACCAACAAACCAACAAACCAACAAGCCAACAAACCAACTAACAAATAAACCAACAAACCAACAAACCAACAAACCAACAGACCAACAAACCAAAAAACCAACAAACCAACAAGCCAACAAGCCAACAAACCAACAAACTAATAAACCAACAAACGAAATAACCAACAAACCAACAAGCCAATAAACCAACAAACCAACAAACCAACAAACCAACAAACCAACAAACCAACAAACCAACAAACCAACAAACCAACAAACTAACAAACCAACAAGCCAACAAACCAACAAACCAACAAGACAACAAACCAACAAACCAACAAACCAACAAGCTAACAAACCAACAAACAAATAAACCAACAAAACAACAAACCAACAAACCAACAAACCAACAAACCAACAAACCAACAAACCAAAAAACCAACAAACCAACAAACCAACAAGCCAACAAACTAATAAACCAACAAACGAACTAACCAACAAACCAACAATCCAACAAACCAACAAACCAACAAATTAACAAACCATCAAACCAAAAAACCAACAAACCAACAAGCCAACAACCAACAAACCGACAAACTAACAAACCAACAAGCCAACAAACCAACAAACCAACAAGCCAACAAGCCAACAAACCAACAAACCAACAAACCAAAAAACCAACAAACCAATAAACCATCAAACGAACAAAGCAACAAGCCAACAAGCCAACAAACCAACAAACCAACAAGCCAACAAACCAACAAACCAACAAGCCAACAAGCCAACAAACCAACAAACCAACAAACCAACAAGCCAACAAACCAACAAACCAACAAACCAACAAACCAACAAACCAACAAGCCAACAAACCAACAAACAAATAAACCAACAAACCAAAAAACCAACAAACGAACACACCAACAAACCAACAAACCAACAAACCAACAAGCCAACAAGCCAACAAACCAACAAACCAACAAACCAACAAGCCAACAAACCAACAAGCCAACAAGCCAACAAACCAACAAGCCAACAAACCAACAAACCAAGTAACCAAAAAGCCAACAAACTTACAAACCAACAAGCCAACAAAGCAACAAGCCAACAAGCCAACAAGCCAACAAACCAACAAGCCAACAAACCAACAAACCAACAAACCAACAAGCCAACAAACCAACAAGCCAACAAACCAACAAACAAATAAACCAACAAACCAACAAACCAACAAACCAAAAAACCAACAAACCAACAAACCAACAAGCCAACAAGCCAACAAACCAACAAGCCAACAAGCCAACAAACCAACAAACCAACAAGCCAACAAACCAACAAACCAACAAACCAACAAGCCAACAAACCAACAAACCAACAAACCAACAAGCCAACAAACCAACAAAAAAATAAACCAACAAACCAACAAACCATCAAACGAACAAACCAACAAACCAACAAACCAACAAACGAAAAAACCAACAAACCAACAAACCAACAAGCCAACAAACCAACAAACCAACAAACCAATTAACCAACAAACCAACAAACGAACAAACCAACATACCAACAAACCAACAAACCAATAAACCAACAAACCTACAAACCAACAAACCAACAAACAAATAAACCAACAAACCAAAAAACCAACAAACTAACAAACCAACAAACAAATAAACAAACAAACCAACAAACCAACAAACCAATAAACCAACAAACCAAATAACCAACAAACCAACAAACGAACAAACCAACAAACCAACAAACCAACAAACCAACAAACCAACAAACCAACAAATTAACAAAAAAGTAAACCAACAAACCAACAAACCAAAAAACCAACAAACCAACAAGCCAACAAGCCAAAAAACCACCAAACTAACAAACCAACAAGCCAACAAACCAACAAACCAACAAGCCAACAAGCCAACAAACCAACAAACCAACAAGCCAACAAACCAACAAACCAACAAACCAACAAACCAACAAACCAACAAACCAACAAACCAACAAGCCAACAAGCCAGCAACCCAACAAACCAACAAGCCAACAAACCAACAAGCCAACAAACCAACAAACCAACAAACCAAGTAACCAAAAAGCCAACAAACTAACAAACCAAGAAGCCAACAAGCCAACAAACCAAGTAACCAACAAAGCAACAAGCCAACAAGCCAACAAACCAACAAACCAACAAGCCAACAAACCAACAAACCAACAAACCAACAAGCCAACAAACCAACAAACAAATAAACCAACAAACCAACAAACCAACAAACCAACAAACCAACAAACCGAAAAACCAACAAACCAACAAACCAACAAGCCAACAAGCCAAGAAACCAACAAACCAACAAGCCAACAAGCCAACAAACCAACAAACCAACAAGCCAACAAACCAACAAACCAACAAGCCAACAAACCAACAAACCAACAAACCAACAAGCCAACAAACCAATAAACAAATAAACCAACAAACCAAAAAACCAACAAACCAACAAACCAACAAACCAACAAACCAACAAACCAACAAACCAACAAGCCAACAAGCCAACAAACCAACAAACAAACAAACCAACAAGCCAACAAACCAACAAGCCAACAAACCAACAAACCAACAAACCAAGTAACCAAAAAGCCAACAAACTAACAAGCCAACAAGCCAACAAGCCAACAAACCAACAAACCAACAAAGCAACAAGCCAACAAGCCAACAAACCAACAAACCAAGAAACCAACAAGCCAACAAACCAACAAACCAACAAGCCAACAAGCCAACAAACCAACAAACCAGCAAGCCAACAAACCAACAAACCAACAAGCCAACAAACCAACAAACCAACAAACCAACAAACCAACAAGCCAATGAGCCAACAAACCAACAAACCAACAAGCCAACAAGCCAACAACCAACAAACCAACAAGCCAACAAACCAACAAACAAATAAACCAACAAACCAACAAACCAACAAACCAACAAACCAACAAACCAACAAACTAACAAACCAACAAGCCAACAAACCAACAAACCAGCAAGCCAACAAGCCAACAAACTAACAAACCAACAAACCAACAAGCCAACTAACCAACAAACCAACAAGCCAACAAGCCAACAAACCAACAAACCAACAAGCCAACAAACCAACAAACCAACAAACCAACAAACCAACAAACCAACAAACCAACAAACCAACAAGCCAACAAGCCAACAAACCAACAAACCAACAAACCAACAAGCCAACAAACCAACAAACCAACAAGCCAACAAACCAACAAACCAAGTAACCAAAAAGCCAACAAACTTACAAACCAACAAGCCAACAAAGCAAGAAGCCAACAAGCCAACAAGCCAACAAACCAACAAGCCAACAAACCAACAAACCAACAAACCAACAAGCCAACAAACCAACAAGCCAACAAACCAACAAACAAATAAACCAACAAACCAACAAACCAACAAACCAACAAACCAAAAAACCAACAAACCAACAAACCAACAAGCCAACAAGCCAACAAACCAACAAGCCAACAAGCCAACAAACCAACAAACCAACAAGCCAACAAACCAACAAACCAACAAACCAACAAGCCAACAAACCAACAAACCAACAAACCAACAAGCCAACAAACCAACAAACAAATAAACCAACAAACCAACAAACCATCAAACGAACAAACCAACAAACCAACAAACCAACAAACCAACAAACGAAAAAACCAACAAACCAACAAACCAACAAGCCAACAAACCAACAAACCAACAAACCAATTAACCAACAAACCAACAAACGAACAAACCAACATACCAACAAACCAACAAACCAATAAACCAACAAACCTACAAACCAACAAACCAACAAACAAATAAACCAACAAACCAAAAAACCAACAAACTAACAAACCAACAAACAAATAAACAAACAAACCAACAAACCAACAAACCAATAAACCAACAAACCAAATAACCAACAAACCAACAAACGAACAAACCAACAAACCAACAAACCAACAAACCAACAAACCTACAAACCAACAAATTAACAAAAAAGTAAACCAACAAACCAACAAACCAAAAAACCAACAAACCAACAAGCCAACAAGCCAAAAAACCACCAAACTAACAAACCAACAAGCCAACAAACCAACAAACCAACAAGCCAACAAGCCAACAAACCAACAAACCAACAAGCCAACAAACCAACAAACCAACAAACCAACAAACCAACAAACCAACAAACCAACAAACCAACAAGCCAACAAGCCAGCAACCCAACAAACCAACAAGCCAACAAACCAACAAGCCAACAAACCAACAAACCAACAAACCAAGTAACCAAAAAGCCAACAAACTAACAAACCAACAAGCCAACAAGCCAACAAACCAAGTAACCAACAAAGCAACAAGCCAACAAGCCAACAAACCAACAAACCAACAAGCCAACAAACCAACAAACCAACAAACCAACAAGCCAACAAACCAACAAACAAATAAACCAACAAACCAACAAACCAACAAACCAACAAACCAACAAACCGAAAAACCAACAAACCAACAAACCAACAAGCCAACAAGCCAACAAACCAACAAACCAACAAGCCAACAAGCCAACAAACCAACAAACCAACAAGCCAACAAACCAACAAACCAACAAGCCAACAAACCAACAAACCAACAAACCAACAAGCCAACAAACCAATAAACAAATAAACCAACAAACCAAAAAACCAACAAACCAACAAACCAACAAACCAACAAACCAACAAACCAACAAACCAACAAGCCAACAAGCCAACAAACCAACAAACAAACAAACCAACAAGCCAACAAACCAACAAGCCAACAAACCAACAAACCAACAAACCAAGTAACCAAAAAGCCAACAAACTAACAAGCCAACAAGCCAACAAGCCAACAAACCAACAAACCAACAAAGCAACAAGCCAACAAGCCAACAAACCAACAAACCGACAAGCCAACAAACCAACAAACCAACAAGCCAACAAGCCAACAAACCAACAAACCAACAAACCAGCAAGCCAACAAACCAACAAACCAATAAGCCAACAAACCAACAAACCAACAAACCAACAAACCAACAAACCAACAAGCCAATGAGCCAACAAACCAACAAACCAACAAGCCAACAAGCCAACAACCAACAAACCAACAAGCCAACAAACCAACAAACAAATAAACCAACAAACCAACAAACCAACAAACCAACAAACCAACAAACTAACAAACCAACAATCCAACAAACCAACAAACCAACAAACCAACAAACCAACAAACCAACAAACCAACAATCCGACAAACCAACAAGCCAACAAGCCAACAAACCAACAAACCAACAAGGCAACAAACCAACAAACCAACAAACCAACATCCCAACAAACCAACAAACTAAGTAACCAACAAGCCAACAAACCAACAAACCAACAAGCCAACAAGCCAACAAACCAACAAACCAACAAACCAGCAAGCCAACAAACCAACAAACCAACAAGCCAACAAACCAACAAACCAACAAACCAACAAACCAACAAGCCAACAAGCCAACAAACCAACAACCCAACAAGCCAACAAGCCAACAACCAACAAACCAACAAGCCAACAAACCAACAAACAAATAAACCAACAAACCAACAAACCAACAAACCAACAAACTAACAAACCAACAAGCCAACAAACCAACAAACCAACAAGCCAACAAACCAACAAGCCAACAAGCCAACAAACCAACAAACCAACAAACCAACAAGCCAACAAACCAACAAGCCAACAAACCAACAAACCAAGTAACCAAAAAGCCAACAAACTAACAAACCAACAAGCCAACAAGCCAACAAGCCAACAAACCAACAAACCAACAAAGCAACAAGCCAACAAGCCAACAAACCAAGAAACCAACAAGCCAACAAGCCAACAAACCAAAAAACCAACAAACCAACAAACCAACAAACTAAGTAACCAACAAGCCAACAAACCAACAAACCAACAAGCGAACAAACCAACAAACCAACAAACCAACAAACCAACAAACCAAAAAACCAACAAACCAACAAACCAACAAACCAACAAACCAACAAACCAACAAGCCAACAAGCCAACAAACCAGCAAACCAACAAACCAACAAGCCAACAAACCAACAAACCAACAAACCAACAAACCAAGTAACCAAAAAGCCAACAAACTAACAAACCAACAAGCCAACAAGCCAACAAACCAACAAACCAACAAAGCAACAAGCCAACAAGCCAACAAACCAACAAACCAACAAGCCAACAAACCAACAAACCAACAAGCCAACAAGCCAACAAACCAACAAACCAACAAACCAACAAGCCAACAAACCAACAAACCAACAAGCCAACAAACCAACAAGCCAGCAAACCAACAAACCAACAAACCAACAAACCAACAAACCAACAAACCAACAAGCCAACAAACCAACAAACAAATAAACCAACAAACCAACAAACCAACAAACCAACAAACCAACAAACCAAAAAACCAACAAACCAACAAGCCAACAAGCCAACAAACCAACAAACTAACAAACCAACAAGCCAACAAACCAACAAACCAACAAGCCAACAAGCCAACTACCCAACAAACCAAAAAACCAACAAACCAACAAACCATCAAACGAACAAAGCAACAAGCCAACAAGCCAACAAACCAACAAACCAACAAACCAACAAGCCAACAAACCAACAAGCCAACAAACCAACAAGCCAACAAGCCAACAAACCAACAAACCAACAAACCAACAAGCCAACAAACCAACAAACCAACAAGCCAACAAACCAACCAACCAACAAACCAAAACACCAACACGCCAACAAGCCATCAAACCAACAAACCAACAAGCCAACAAGCCAAGAAACCAACAAACCAACAAGCCAACAAACCAACAAACCAACAAACCAGCAAGCCAACAAACCAACAAACAAATAAACCAACAAACCAACAAACCAACAAACCAACAAACCAACAAACTAACAACCCAATAAGCCAACAAACCAACAAACCAACAAGCCAACAAACCAACAAACCAACAAACCAACAAGCCAATAAGCCAACAAACCAACAAACCAACAAGCCAACAAACCAACAAACCAACAAACCAACATGCCAACAAACCAACAAACTAAGTAACCAACAAGCCAACAAACCAACAAACCAACAAGCCAACAAGCCAACAAACCAACAAACCAACAAGCCAACAAACCAACAAACCAACAAACCAACAAGCCAACAAACCAACAAACAAATAAACCAACAAGCCAACAAGCCAACAAACCAACAAACTAACAAACCAACAAACGAAGTAACCTACAAACCAATAAGCCAACAAGCCAACAAACCAACAAACCAACAAGCCAACAAGCCAACAAGCCAACAAACCAACAAACCAACAAACCAACAAGCCAACAAACCAACAAACCAACAAGCCAACAAACCAACAAACCAACAAACCAACAAACCAACAAGCCAACAAGCCAACAAACCAACAAACCAACAAGCCAACAAACCAACAAACCAACAAACCAACATGCCAACAAACGAACAAATCAACAAATCAACAAACCAACAAACCAAGAAACTAACAAACCAACAAAGCAACAAACCAAAAAACCAACAAACCAACAAACCATCAAACGAACAAACCAATAAACCAACAAACCAACAAACCAACAAACCAAAAAACCAACAAACCAATAAACCAACAAGCCAACAAACTAACAAACCAACAAACCAATTAACCAACAAACCAACAAACGAACAAACCAACAAACCAACAAACCAACAAACCAACAAACCAACAAACCAACAAACCTATAAACCAACAAACCAACAAACAAATAAACCAAAAAACCAACAAAGCAACAAACCAACAAACCAACAAACAAATAAACCAACAAACCAACAAACCAACAAACCAACAAACCAACAAACCAACAAACCAACAAACCAACAAACCAACAAACCAACAAACCAATTAACCAACAACTAACAAACGAACAAACCAACAAACCAACAAACCAACAAACCAACAAACCAACAAACCAACAAACCAACAAACCTACAAACCAACAAACCAACAAACAAATAAACAAATAAACCAACAAACCAACAAACCAACAAACCAACAAACCAACAAACCAACAAACCAACAAACCAACATGCCAACAAACCAACAAACTAAGTAACCAACAAGCCAACAAACCAACAAACCAACAAACCAACATGCCAACAAACCAACAAACTAAGTAACCAACAAGCCAACAAACCAACAAACCAACAAGCAAACAAGCCAACAAACCAACAAACCAGCAAACCAACAAGCCAACAAGCCAACAAACCAACAAACCAACAAGCCAATAAGCCAACAAACCAACAAACCAACAAACCAACAAGCCAATAAGCCAACAAACCAACAAACCAACAAGCCAACAAACCAACAAACCAACAAACCAACATGCCAACAAACCAACAAACTAAGTAACCAACAAGCCAACAAACCAACAAACCAACAAGCCAACAAGCCAACAAACCAACAAACCAACAAGCCAACAAACCAACAAACCAACAAACCAACAAGCCAACAAACCAACAAACAAATAAACCAACAAGCCAACAAGCCAACAAACCAACAAACTAACAAACCAACAAACGAAGTAGCCTACAAACCAATAAGCCATCAAGCCAACAAACCAACAAACCAACAAACCAACAAAGCAACAAGCCAACAAGCCAACAAGCCAACAAACCAACAAACCAACAAGCCAACAAACCAACAAACCAACAAGCCAACAAGCCAACAAGCCAACAAACCAACAAACCAACAAACCAACAAGCCAACAAACCAACAAACCAACAAGCCAACAAACCAACAAACCAACAAACCAACAAACCAACAAGCCAACAAGCCAACAAACCAACAAACCAACAAGCCAACAAACCAACAAACCAACAAACCAACATGCCAACAAACGAACAAATCAACAAATCAACAAACCAACAAACCAAGAAACTAACAAACCAACAAAGCAACAAACCAAAAAACCAACAAACCAACAAACCATCAAACGAACAAAGCAATAAACCAACAAACCAACAAACCAACAAACCAAAAAACCAACAAACCAATAAACCAACAAGCCAACAAACTAACAAACCAACAAACCAATTAACCAACAAACCAACAAACGAACAAACCAACAAACCAACAAACCAACAAACCAACAAACCAACAAACCAACAAACCTATAAACCAACAAACCAACAAACAAATAAACCAAAAAACCAACAAAGCAACAAACCAACAAACCAACAAACAAATAAGCCAACAAACCAACAAACCAACAAACCAACAAACCAACAAACCAACAAACCAACAAACCAACAAACCAACAAACCAACAAACCAATTAACCAACAAACTAACAAACGAACAAACCAACAAACCAACAAACCAACAAACCAACAAACCAACAAACCAACAAACCAACAAACCTACAAACCAACAAACCAACAAACAAATAAACAAATAAACCAACAAACCAACAAACCAACAAACCAACAAACCAACAAACCAACAAACCAACAAACCAACATGCCAACAAACCAACAAACTAAGTAACCAACAAGCCAACAAACCAACAAACCAACAAACCAACATGCCAACAAACCAACAAACTAAGTAACCAACAAGCCAACAAACCAACAAACCAACAAGCAAACAAGCCAACAAACCAACAAACCAGCAAACCAACAAGCCAACAAGCCAACAAACCAACAAGCCAACAAACCAACAAACCAGCAAGCCAACAAGCCAACAAACCAACAAACCAACAAACCAACAAGCCAACAAACCAACAAACCAACAAGCCAACAAACCAACAAACCAACAAACCAACTAACCAACAAGCCAACAAGCCAACAAACCAACAAACCAACAACGCAACTAGCCAACAAACCAACATGCCAATCAACCAACAAACCAAAAAACCAAGTAACCAAAAAGCCAACAAACTAACAAACCAACAAGCAAACAAACCAACAAGCCAACAAGCCAACAAACCCACAAACCAACAAAGTAACAAACCAACAAACCAACAAACCAACAAACCAACAAACCAACAAACCAACAAACCAACAAGCCAACAAGCCAACAAACCAACAAACCAACAAGCCAACAAACCAACAAACCAACAAACCAAAAAACCAAAAACCAACAAACTAACAAACCAACAAGCCAACAAACCAACAAGCCAACAAGCCAACAAACCAACAAACCAACAAAGCAACAAACCAACAAATACACAAACCAACAAACCAACAAACCAACAAACCAACAAACCAACAAACCAAAAAACCAACACGCCAACAAGCCATCAAACCAACAAACCAACAAGCCAACAAGCCAAGAAACCAACAAACCAACAAGCCAACAAACCAACAAACCAACAAACCAGCAAGCCAACAAACCAACAAACAAATAAACCAACAAACCAACAAACCAACAAACCAACAAACCAACAAACTAACAAACCAATAAGCCAACAAACCAACAAACCAACAAGCCAACAAACCAACAAACCAACAAACCAACAAGCCAATAAGCCAACAAACCAACAAACCAACAAGCCAACAAACCAACAAACCAACAAACCAACATGCCAACAAACCAACAAACTAAGTAACCAACAAGCCAACAAACCAACAAACCAACAAGCCAACAAGCCAACAAACCAACAAACCAACAAGCCAACAAACCAACAAACCAACAAACCAACAAGCCAACAAACCAACAAACAAATAAACCAACAAGCCAACAAGCCAACAAACCAACAAACTAACAAACCAACAAACGAAGTAACCTACAAACCAATAAGCCAACAAGCCAACAAACCAACAAACCAACAAACCAACAAAGCAACAAGCCAACAAGCCAACAAGCCAACAAACCAACAAACCAACAAGCCAACAAACCAACAAACCAACAAGCCAACAAGCCAACAAGCCAACAAACCAACAAACCAACAAACCAACAAGCCAACAAACCAACAAACCAACAAGCCAACAAGCCAACAAGCCAACAAACCAACAAACTAACAAACCAACAAACGAAGTAACCTACAAACCAATAAGCCAACAAGCCAACAAACCAACAAACCAACAAACCAACAAAGCAACAAGCCAACAAGCCAACAAGCCAACAAACCAACAAACCAACAAACCAACATGCCAACAAACGAACAAATCAACAAATCAACAAACCAACAAACCAAGAAACTAACAAACCAACAAAGCAACAAACCAAAAAACCAACAAACCAACAAACCATCAAACGAACAAACCAATAAACCAACAAACCAACAAACCAACAAACCAAAAAACCAACAAACCAATAAACCAACAAGCCAACAAACTAACAAACCAACAAACCAATTAACCAACAAACCAACAAACGAACAAACCAACAAACCAACAAACCAACAAACCAACAAACCAACAAACCAACAAACCTATAAACCAACAAACCAACAAACAAATAAACCAAAAAACCAACAAAGCAACAAACCAACAAACCAACAAACAAATAAACCAACAAACCAACAAACCAACAAACCAACAAACCAACAAACCAACAAACCAACAAACCAACAAACCAACAAACCAATTAACCAACAACTAACAAACGAACAAACCAACAAACCAACAAACCAACAAACCAACAAACCAACAAACCAACAAACCAACAAACCTACAAACCAACAAACCAACAAACAAATAAACAAATAAACCAACAAACCAACAAACCAACAAACCAACAAACCAACAAACCAACAAACCAACAAACCAACAAACCAACATGCCAACAAACCAACAAACTAAGTAACCAACAAGCCAACAAACCAACAAACCAACAAACCAACATGCCAACAAACCAACAAACTAAGTAACCAACAAGCCAACAAACCAACAAACCAACAAGCAAACAAGCCAACAAACCAACAAACCAGCAAACCAACAAGCCAACAAGCCAACAAACCAACAAACCAACAAGCCAATAAGCCAACAAACCAACAAACCAACAAGCCAACAAACCAACAAACCAACAAACTAACAAACCAACAAACGAAGTAACCTACAAACCAATAAGCCAACAAGCCAACAAACCAACATGCCAACAAACCAACAAACTAAGTAACCAACAAGCCAACAAACCAACAAACCAACAAGCAAACAAGCCAACAAACCAACAAACCAGCAAACCAACAAGCCAACAAACCAACAAACCAACAAACCAACAAGCCAATAAGCCAACAAACCAACAAACCAACAAGCCAACAAACCAACAAACCAACAAACCAACATGCCAACAAACCAACAAACTAAGTAACCAACAAGCCAACAAACCAACAAACCAACAAGCCAACAAGCCAACAAACCAACAAACCAACAAGCCAACAAACCAACAAACCAACAAACCAACAAACCAACAAGCCAACAAACCAACAAACAAATAAACCAACAAGCCAACAAGCCAACAAACCAACAAACTAACAAACCAACAAACGAAGTAGCCTACAAACCAATAAGCCAACAAGCCAACAAACCAACAAACCAACAAACCAACAAAGCAACAAGCCAACAAGCCAACAAGCCAACAAACCAACAAACCAACAAGCCAACAAACCAACAAACCAACAAGCCAACAAGCCAACAAGCCAACAAACCAACAAACCAACAAACCAACAAGCCAACAAACCAACAAACCAACAAGCCAACAAACCAACAAACCAACAAACCAACAAACCAACAAGCCAACAAGCCAACAAACCAACAAACCAACAAGCCAACAAACCAACAAACCAACAAACCAACATGCCAACAAACGAACAAATCAACAAATCAACAAACCAACAAACCAAGAAACTAACAAACCAACAAAGCAACAAACCAAAAAACCAACAAACCAACAAACCATCAAACGAACAAAGCAATAAACCAACAAACCAACAAACCAACAAACCAAAAAACCAACAAACCAATAAACCAACAAGCCAACAAACTAACAAACCAACAAACCAATTAACCAACAAACCAACAAACGAACAAACCAACAAACCAACAAGCCAACAAACCAACAAACCAACAAACCAACAAACCTATAAACCAACAAACCAAAAAACAAATAAACCAAAAAACCAACAAAGCAACAAACCAACAAACCAACAAACAAATAAACCAACAAACCAATAAACCAACAAACCAACAAACCAACAAACCAACAAACCAACAAACCAACAAACCAACAAACCAACAAACCAATTAACCAACAAACTAACAAACGAACAAACCAACAAACCAACAAACCAACAAACCAACAAGCCAACAAACCAACAAACCAACAAACCTACAAACCAACAAACCAACAAACAAATAAACAAATAAACCAACAAACCAACAAACCAACAAACCAACAAACCAACAAACCAACAAACCAACAAACCAACATGCCAACAAACCAACAAACTAAGTAACCAACAAGCCAACAAACCAACAAACCAACAAACCAACATTCTTACAAACCAACAAACTAAGTAACCAACAAGCCAACAAACCAACAAACCAACAAGCAAACAAGCCAACAAACCAACAAACCAGCAAACCAACAAGCCAACAAGCCAACAAACCAACAAGCCAACAAACCAACAAACCAACAAGCCAACAAGCCAACAAACCAACAAACCAACAAACCAACAAGCCAACAAACCAACAAACCAACAAGCCAACAAACCAACAAACCAACAAACCAACTAACCAACAAGCCAACAAGCCAATAAACCAACAAACCAACAACGCAACTAGCCAACAAACCAACATGCCAATCAACCAACAAACCAAAAAACCAAGTAACCAAAAAGCCAACAAACTAACAAACCAACAAGCAAACAAACCAACAAGCCAACAAGCCAACAAACCCACAAACCAACAAAGTAACAAACCAACAAACCAACAAACCAACAAACCAACAAACCAACAAACCAACAAACCAACAAGCCAACAAGCCAACAAACCAACAAACCAACAAGCCAACAAACCAACAAACCAACAAACCAAAAAACCAAAAACCAACAAACTAACAAACCAACAAGCCAACAAACCAACAAGCCAACAAGCCAACAAACCAACAAACCAACAAAGCAACAAACCAACAAACACACAAACCAACAAACCAACAAACCAACAAACCAACAAACCAAAAAACCAACACGCCAACAAGCCATCAAACCAACAAACCAACAAGCCAACAAGCCAAGAAACCAACAAACCAACAAGCCAACAAACCAACAAACCAACAAACCAGCAAGCCAACAAACCAACAAACAAATAAACCAACAAACCAACAAACCAACAAACCAACAAACCAACAAACTAACAAACCAATAAGCCAACAAACCAACAAACCAACAAGCCAACAAACCAACAAACCAACAAACCAACAAGCCAAAAAGCCAACAAACCAACAAACCAACAAGCCAACAAACCAACAAACCAACAAACCAACATGCCAACAAACCAACAAACTAAGTAACCAACAAGCCAACAAACCAACAAACCAACAAGCCAACAAGCCAACAAACCAACAAACCAACAAGCCAACAAACCAACAAACCAACAAACCAACAAGCCAACAAACCAACAAACAAATAAACCAACAAGCCAACAAGCCAACAAACCAACAAACTAACAAACCAACAAACGAAGTAACCTACAAACCAATAAGCCAACAAGCCAACAAACCAACAAACCAACAAACCAACAAAGCAACAAGCCAACAAGCCAACAAGCCAACAAACCAACAAACCAACAAGCCAACAAACCAACAAACCAACAAGCCAACAAGCCAACAAGCCAACAAACCAACAAACCAACAAACCAACAAGCCAACAAACCAACAAACCAACAAGCCAACAAACCAACAAACCAACAAACCAACAAACCAACAAGCCAACAAGCCAACAAACCAACAAACCAACAAGCCAACAAACCAACAAACCAACAAACCAACATGCCAACAAACGAACAAATCAACAAATCAACAAACCAACAAACCAAGAAACTAACAAACCAACAAAGCAACAAACCAAAAAACCAACAAACCAACAAACCATCAAACGAACAAACCAATAAACCAACAAACCAACAAACCAACAAACCAAAAAACCAACAAACCAATAAACCAACAAGCCAACAAACTAACAAACCAACAAACCAATTAACCAACAAACCAACAAACAAACAAACCAACAAACCAACAAACCAACAAACCAACAAACCAACAAACCAACAAACCTATAAACCAACAAACCAACAAACAAATAAACCAAAAAACCAACAAAGCAACAAACCAACAAACCAACAAACAAATAAACCAACAAACCAACAAACCAACAAACCAACAAACCAACAAACCAACAAACCAACAAACCGACAAACCAACAAACCAATTAACCAACAAACTAACAAACGAACAAACCAACAAACCAACAAACCAACAAACCAACAAACCAACAAACCAACAAACCAACAAACCTACAAACCAACAAACCAACAAACAAATAAACAAATAAACCAACAAACCAACAAACCAACAAACCAACAAACCAACAAACCAACAAACCAACATGCCAACAAACCAACAAACTAAGTAACCAACAAGCCAACAAACCAACAAACCAACAAACCAACATGCCAACAAACCAACAAACTAAGTAACCAACAAGCCAACAAACCAACAAACCAACAAGCAAACAAGCCAACAAACCAACAAACCAGCAAACCAACAAGCCAACAAGCCAACAAACCAACAAGCCAACAAACCAACAAACCAACAAGCCAACAAGCCAACAAACCAACAAACCAACAAACCAACAAGCCAACAAACCAAAAAACCAACAAGCCAACAAACCAACAAACCAACAAACCAACTAACCAACAAGCCAACAAGCCAACAAACCAACAAACCAACAAAGCAACTAGCCAACAAACCAACATGCCAATCAACCAACAAACCAAAAAACCAAGTAACCAAAAAGCCAACAAACTAACAAACCAACAAGCAAACAAACCAACAAGCCAACAAGCCAACAAACCCACAAACCAACAAAGTAACAAACCAACAAACCAACAAACCAACAAACCAACAAACCAACAAACCAACAAGCCAACAAGCCAACAAACCAACAATCCAACAAGCCAACAAACCAACAAACCAACAAACCAAAAAACCAAAAACCAACAAACTAACAAACCAACAAGCCAACAAACCAACAAGCCAACAAGCCAACAAACCAACAAACCAACAAAGCAACAAACCAACAAACACACAAACCAACAAACCAACAAACCAACAAGCCAACAAGCCAACAAGCCAACAAGCCAACAAACTTACAAACCAACAAACGAACTAACCAACAAACCAACAAACCAACAAACCAACAAACCAAAAAACCAACAAACCAATAAACCAACAAGCCAACCAACTAACAAACCAACAAACCAATTAACCAACAAACCAACAAACGAACAAACCAACAAACCAACAAACCAACAAACCAACAAACCAACAAACCAACAAACCTATAAACCAACAAACCAACAAACAAATAAACCAAAAAACCAACAAAGCAACAAACCAACAAACCAACAAACAAATAAACCAACAAACCAACAAACCAACAAACCAACAAACCAACAAACCAACAAACCAACAAACCGACAAACCAACAAACCAATTAACCAACAAACTAACAAACGAACAAACCAACAAACCAACACACCAACAAACCAACAAACCAACAAACCAACAAACCAACAAACCTACAAACCAACAAACCAACAAACAAATAAACAAATAAACCAACAAACCAACAAACCAACAAACCAACAAACCAACAAACCAACAAACCAACAAACCAACATGCCAACAAACCAACAAACTAAGTAACCAACAAGCCAACAAACCAACAAACCAACAAACCAACATGCCAACAAACCAACAAACTAAGTAACCAACAAGCCAACAAACCAACAAACCAACAAGCAAACAAGCCAACAAACCAACAAACCAGCAAACCAACAAGCCAACAAGCCAACAAACCAACAAGCCAACAAACCAACAAACCAACAAGCCAACAAGCCAACAAACCAACAAACCAACAAACCAACAAGCCAACAAACCAAAAAACCAACAAGCCAACAAACCAACAAACCAACAAACCAACTAACCAACAAGCCAACAAGCCAACAAACCAACAAACCAACAAAGCAACTAGCCAACAAACCAACATGCCAATCAACCAACAAACCAAAAAACCAAGTAACCAAAAAGCCAACAAACTAACAAACCAACAAGCAAACAAACCAACAAGCCAACAAGCCAACAAACCCACAAACCAACAAAGTAACAAACCAACAAACCAACAAACCAACAAACCAACAAACCAACAAACCAACAAACCAACAAGCCAACAAGCCAACAAACCAACAATCCAACAAGCCAACAAACCAACAAACCAACAAACCAAAAAACCAAAAACCAACAAACTAACAAACCAACAAGCCAACAAACCAACAAGCCAACAAGCCAACAAACCAACAAACCAACAAAGCAACAAACCAACAAACACACAAACCAACAAACCAACAAACCAACAAGCCAACAAGCCAACAAGCCAACAAGCCAACAAACTAACAAACCAACAAACGAACTAACCAACAAACCAACAAGCCAACAAGCCAACAAGCCAACAAACCAACAAACCAACAAACCAACAAACCAACAAACCAAGTAACCAACAAGCCAACAAACCAACAAACCAACAAGCAAACAAGACAACAAACCAACAAACGAACAAGCCAACAAACCAACAAACCAACAAGCCAACAAACCAACAAACCAACAAACCAAAAAACCAACAAACCAACAAACCAACAAACCAACAAAGCTACAAACCAACAAGCCAACAAACCAACAAAACCAACAAACCAAGTAACCAAAAAGCCAACAAACTAACAAACCAACAAGCAAACAAACCAATAAGCCAACAAGCCAACAAACCAACAAACCAACAAAGTAACAAACCAACAAACCAACAAACCGAGAAACCAACAAACCAACAAGCCAACAAGCTAACAAACCAACAAACCAACAAACCAACAAACCAAGTAACCAAAAAGCCAACAAACTAACAAGCCAACAAGCCAACAAACCAACAAACCAACAAACCAACAAACCAACAAGCCAACAAACCAACAAACAAATAAACCAACAAACCAACAAACCAACAAACCAACAAAACAACAAACCAACAAACCAACAAGCCAACAAACCAATAAACCAACAAGCCAACAAACCAACAAACCAACAAACCAACAAGCTAACAAACCAACAAGCCAACAAACCAACAAACCAACAAGCCAACAAACCAACAAACCAACAAACCAACAAGCCAACAAGCCAACAAACCAACAAACCAACAAGCCAACAAACCAACAAATTTACATAAACCAACAAAACAACTAACCAACAAGCCAACAAGCCAACAAACCAATAAACCAACAAACCAACAAGCCAACAAACCAACAAACCTACAAACCAACAAACCAACAAACCAACAAACCAACAAGCCAACAAGCCAACAAACCAACAAACCAAGTAACTAACAAGCCAACAAACCAACAAACCAACAAGCCAAGAAACCAACAAAACAAAAAAACCAACAAACCAACAAACCAACAAGCCAACAAACCAACAAACCAACAAACCAACAAGCCAATTAACCAACAAACCAACAAACGAACAAACCAACAAACCAACAAACCAACAAACCAACAAACCAACAAACCAACAAACAAATAAACCAGCAAACCAACAAAGCAACAAACCAACAAACCAACAAACAAATAAACCAACAAACCAACAAACCAACAAACCAACAAACCTACAAACCAACAAACCAACAAACCAATTAACCAACAAACCAACAAACGAACAAACCAACAAACCAACAAACCAAAAAACCAACAAACCAACAAACCATCAAACGAACAAAGCAACAAGCCAACAAAACAACAAACCAACAAACCAACAAACCAAGTAACCAAAAACCAACAAACTAACAAACCAACAAGCCAACAAACTAACAAGCCAACAAGCCAACAAATCAACAAACCAACAAAGCGACAAACCAAAAAACAACAAACCAAAAAACCAACAAACCAACAAACCATCAAACGAACAAAGCAACAAGCCAACAAGCCAACAAACCAACAAACCAACAAGCCAAAAAACCAACAAACCAACAAGCCAACAAGCCAACAAACCAACAAACCAACAAACCAACAAACCAACAAACCAACAAACCAACAAACCAACAAACCAACAAACCAACAAGCCAACAAACCAACAACCCGATAAACCAACAAGCCAACAAACCAATACAAACCAACAAACCAACAAGCCAACAAACCAACGAACCAACAAACCAACAAACCAACAAACCAACAAACCAACAAACCAACAAACCAACAAACCAACAAACCAACAAGCCAACAAGCCAACAAAACAACAAACCAACAAACCAACAAGCCAACAAACCAACAAACCAACAAACCAATAAGCCAACAAGCCAACAAGCCAACAAACCAACAAACCAACAAGTCAAAAACCAACAAACCAACAAACCAACATGCCAACAAACCAACAAACTAAGTAACCAACAAGCCAACAACCCAACAAACTAACAAACCAACAAGCCAACAAACCAACAAACCAACAAACCAAAAAGCCAACAAACCAACAAGCCAACAAACCAACAAACCAACAAGCCAACAAGCCAACAAGCCAACAAACTATCAAACCAACAAGCCAAAAAACAACAACCCAACAAGCCAACAAACCAACAAACCAACAAACTAACAAACCAACAAGCCAACAAACCAACAAACTAACAAACCAACAAACCAACAAACCAACAAGCCAACAAACCAACAAACCAACAAGCCAATAAACCAACAAACCAACAAACCAAAAAGCCAACAAACCAACAAGCCAACAAGCCAACAAACCAACAAACCAAGTAACCAAAAAGCCAACAAACTAAAAAACCAACAAACCAACAAGCCAACAAACCAACAAACCAACAAACCAACAAGCCAACAAACCAACAAACCAACAAACCAACAAACCAACAAGCCAACAAACCAACAAACCAACAAACCAACAAGCCAACACACCAACAAACAGATAAACCAACAAACTAACAAAATAACAAGCCAACAAATCAACAAACCAACAAACCAACAAGCCAACAAACCAACAAACCAACAAACCAACAAGCCAACAAGCCAACAAACCAACAAACCAATAGGCCAACAAACCAACAAACCAACAAACCAACATGCCAACAAACCAACAAACTAAGTAATTAACAAGCCAACAAACCAACAAACCAACAAGCCAACAAGCCACCAAACCAACAAACCAACAAACCAACAAGCCAACAAACTAACAAACCAACAAACCAACAAGCCAACAAGCCAACAAACCAACAAACCAACAGGCCAACAAACCAACAAACCAACAAACCAACATGCCAACAAACCAACAAACTAAGTAACCAACAAGCCAACAAACCAACAAACCAACAAGCCAACAAGCCACCACACCAACAAACCAACAAACCAACAAGCCAACAAACCAACAAACCAACAAACCAACAAACCAACACGCCAACAAGCCAACAAACCAACAAACCAAGTAACTAACAAGCCAACAAACCAACAAACCAACAAGCCAAGAAACCAACAAAACAAAAAAACCAACAAACCAACAAACCAACAAGCCAACAAACCAACAAACCAACAAACCAACAAGCCAATTAACCAACAAACCAACAAACGAACAAACCAACAAACCAACAAACCAACAAACCAACAAACCAACAAACCAACAAACAAATAAACCAGCAAACCAACAAAGCAACAAACCAACAAACCAACAAACAAATAAACCAACAAACCAACAAACCAACAAACCAACAAACCTAGAAACCAACAAACCAACAAACCAATTAACCAACAAACCAACAAACGAACAAACCAACAAACCAACAAACCAAAAAACCAACAAACCAACAAACCATCAAACGAACAAAGCAACAAGCCAACAAGCCAACAAACCAACAAACCAACAAACCAAGTAACCAAAAACCAACAAACTAACAAACCAACAAGCCAACAAACTAACAAGCCAACAAGCCAACAAATCAACAAACCAACAAAGCGACAAACCAAAAAACAACAAACCAAAAAACCAACAAACCAACAAACCATCAAACGAACAAAGCAACAAGCCAACAAGCCAACAAACCAACAAACCAACAAGCCAAAAAACCAACAAACCAACAAGCCAACAAGCCAACAAACCAACAAACCAACAAACCAACAAACCAACAAACCAACAAACCAACAAACCAACAAACCAACAAGCCAACAAACCAACAACCCGATAAACCAACAAGCCAACAAACCAACAAACCAACAAACCAACAAGCCAACAAACCAACGAACCAACAAACCAACAAACCAACAAACCAACAAACCAACAAACCAACAAACCAACAAACCAACAAGCCAACAAGCCAACAAAACAACAAACCAACAAACCAACAAGCCAACAAACCAACAAACCAACAAACCAATAAGCCAACAAGCCAACAAGCCAACAAACCAACAAACCAACAAGCCAAAAACCAACAAACCAACAAACCAACATGCCAACAAACCAACAAACTAAGTAACCAACAAGCCAACAACCCAACAAACTAACAAACCAACAAGCCAACAAACCAACAAACCAACAAACCAAAAAGCCAACAAACCAACAAGCCAACAAACCAACAAACCAACAAGCCAACAAGCCAACAAGCCAACAAACTATCAAACCAACAAGCCAAAAAACAACAACCCAACAAGCCAACAAACCAACAAACCAACAAACTAACAAACCAACAAGCCAACAAACCAACAAACTAACAAACCAACAAACCAACAAACCAACAAGCCAACAAACCAACAAACCAACAAGCCAATAAACCAACAAACCAACAAACCAAAAAGCCAACAAACCAACAAGCCAACAAGCCAACAAACCAACAAACCAAGTAACCAAAAAGCCAACAAACTAAAAAACCAACAAACCAACAAGCCAACAAACCAACAAACCAACAAACCAACAAGCCAACAAACCAACAAACCAACAAACCAACAAACCAACAAGCCAACAAACCAACAAACCAACAAACCAACAAGCCAACACACCAACAAACAGATAAACCAACAAACCAACAAACCAACAAACCAACAAACCAACAAACTAACAAACTAACAAGCCAACAAATCAACAAACCAACAAACCAACAAGCCAACAAACCAACAAACCAACAAACCAACAAGCCAACAAGCCAACAAACCAACAAACCAACAGGCCAACAAACCAACAAACCAACAAACCAACATGCCAACAAACCAACAAACTAAGTAACCAACAAGCCAACAAACCAACAAACCAACAAGCCAACAAGCCACCAAACCAACAAACCAACAAACCAACAAGCCAACAAACTAACAAACCAACAAACCAACAAGCCAACAAACCAACAAACAAATAAACCAACAAGCCAACAAGCCAACAAACCAACAAACTAACAAACTAACAAACGAAATAACAAATAAACCAACAAGCCAACAAGCCAACAAACCAACAAACCAACAAGCCAACAAACCAACAAACCAACAAACCAACAAGCCAACAAGCCAACAAAACAACAAACCAACAAACCAACAAGCCAACAAACCAACAAACCAACAAACCAACAAGCCAACAAACCAACAGACCAACAAACCAACAAGCCAACAAGCCAACAAACCAACAAACCAACAAGCCAACAAACCAACAAACCAACAAAAAAACATGCCAACAAACCAACAAATCAACAAATCTACAAACCAACAAACAAAGAAACCAACAAACCAACAAACCAACAAACCAAAAAACCAACAAACCATCAAACGAACAAACCAACAAACCAAGAAACCAACAAAATAAAAAAACCAACAAACCAACAAACCAAGAAGCCAACAAACCAACAAACCAACAAACCAACAAGCCAATTAACCAACAAACCAACAAACGAACAAACCAACAAACCAACAAACCAACAAACCAACAAACCAACAAACCTACAAACCAACAAACCAACAAACAAATAAACCAGCAAACCAACAAAGCAACAAACCAACAAACCAACAAACAAATAAACCAACAAACCAACAAACCAACAAACCAACAAACCTACAAACCAACAAACCAACAAACCAATTAACCAACAAACCAACAAACGAACAAACCAACAAACCAACAAACCAACAAACCAACAAACCAACAAACCAACAAGCCAACAAACCAACAAACAAATAAACCAACAAACCAACAAACCAACAAACCAACAAACCAACAAACAAATAAACCAAGAAACCAACAAACCAACAAACCAAAAAACCAACAAACCAACAAACCAACAAACCAACAAGCCAACAAACCAACAAGCCAACAAACCAACAAACCAACAAACCACGTAAACAAAAAGCCAACAAACTAAAAAACCAACAAGCCAACAAGCCAACAAACCAACAAACCAACAAAGCAACAAGCCAACAAGCCAACAAACCAACAAACCAACAAGCCAACAAACCAACAAACCAACAAACCAACAAGCCAACAAGCCAACAAAACAACAAACCAACAAACCAACAAGCCAACAAACCAACAAACCAACAAACCAACAAGCCAACAAACCAACAGACCAACAAACCAACAAGCCAACAAGCCAACAAACCAACAAACCAACAAGCCAACAAACCAACAAACCAACAAAAAAACATGCCAACAAACCAACAAATCAACAAATCCACAAACCAACAAACCAAGAAACCAACAAACCAACAAACCAACAAACCAAAAAACCAACAAACCATCAAACGAACAAACCAACAAACCAAGAAACCAACAAAATAAAAAAACCAACAAACCAACAAACCAAGAAGCCAACAAACCAACAAACCAACAAACCAACAAGCCAATTAACCAACAAACCAACAAACGAACAAACCAACAAACCAACAAACCAACAAACCAACAAACCAACAAACCTACAAACCAACAAACCAACAAACAAATAAACCAGCAAACCAACAAAGCAACAAACCAACAAACCAACAAACAAATAAACCAACAAACCAACAAACCAACAAACCAACAAACCTACAAACCAACAAACCAACAAACCAATTACCCAACAAACCAACAAACCAACAAACGAACAAACCAACAAACCAACAAACCAACAAACCAACAAACCAACAAACCTACAAACCAACAAACCAACAAACAAATAAACCAACAAACCAACAAACCAACAAACCAACAAACCAACAAACAAATAAACCAAGAAACCAACAAACCAACAAACCAAAAAACCAACAAACCAACAAACCAAAAAACCAACAAACCAGCAAACCAAAAAACCAACAAACCAACAAACCAACAAACCAACAAACCAACAAACCAACAAACCAACAAACCAACAAACCAACAAACCAACAGACCAACAAACCACCAAACCAACAAATCAACAAACCAACAAACCAACAAACCAACAAACCAACAAGCCAACAAACCAACAAACCAACAAACCAACAAACCAACAAACCAACAAACCACCAAACCAACAAACCAACAAACCAACAAACCACCAAACCACCAAACCAACAAACCAACAAACCAACAAACCAACAAACCAACAAACCAACAAACCAACAAACCAACAAACCAACAAACCAACAAACCAACAAACCAACAGACCAACAAGCCAACAAACCAACAAACCAACAAACCAACAAGTCAACAAGCCAACAAACCAACAAACAAATAAACCAACAAACCAAAAAACCAACAAACCAACAAGCCAACAAACCAACAAACCAACAAACCAACAAGCCAACCAACCAACAAACAAATAAACCAACAAACCAACAAACCAACAAACCAAAAACCAACAAGCCAACAAGCCAACAAACCAACAAACCAACAAGCCAACAAACCAACAAACCAACAAACCAACAAACCAACAAGCCAACAAACCAACAAACAAATGAATCAACAAACCAAAAGACCAACAAACCAACAAACCAACAAACCAACAAACCAAAAAACCAACAAACCAAACACCCAACAAACCAACAAACCAACAAGCCAACAAGCCAACAAACCAACAAACCAAGAAGCCAACAAACCAAAAAACAAATAAACCAACAAACCAGCAAACCAACAAACCAACAAACCAACAAACCAACAAACCAAAAAAACAACAAACCAACAAACCAACAAGCCAACAAGCCAACAAACCAACAAACCAACAAGCCAACAAACCAACAAACCAACAAGCCAACAAACCAACAAACTAACAAACCAACAAGCCAACAAACCAACAAACAAATAAACCATCAAACCAAAAAACCAACAAACCAACAAACCAACAAACAAACAAACCAACAAACCAACAAACAACAAGCCAACAAACCAACAAACAAATAAACCAACAAACCAAAAAACCAACAAGCCAACAAACCAACAAACCAACAAACCAACAAGCCAACAAACGAACAAACAAATAAACCACAAAAACCAAAAAACCAACAAACCAACAAACCAACAAACCAACAAACCAACAAACCAACAAACCAACAAACCAACAAGCCAACAAACCAACAACCCGATAAACCAACAAGCCAACAAACCAACAAACCAACAAACCAACAAGCCAACAAACCAACGAACCAACAAACCAACAAACCAACAAACCAACAAACCAACAAACCAACAAACCAACAAACCAACAAGCCAACAAGCCAACAAAACAACAAACCAACAAACCAACAAGCCAACAAACCAACAAACCAACAAACCAATAAGCCAACAAGCCAACAAGCCAACAAACCAACAAACCAACAAGCCAAAAACCAACAAACCAACAAACCAACATGCCAACAAACCAACAAACTAAGTAACCAACAAGCCAACAACCCAACAAACTAACAAACCAACAAGCCAACAAACCAACAAACCAACAAACCAAAAAGCCAACAAACCAACAAGCCAACAAACCAACAAACCAACAAGCCAACAAGCCAACAAGCCAACAAACTATCAAACCAACAAGCCAAAAAACAACAACCCAACAAGCCAACAAACCAACAAACCAACAAACTAACAAACCAACAAGCCAACAAACCAACAAACTAACAAACCAACAAACCAACAAACCAACAAGCCAACAAACCAACAAACCAACAAGCCAATAAACCAACAAACCAACAAACCAAAAAGCCAACAAACCAACAAGCCAACAAGCCAACAAACCAACAAACCAAGTAACCAAAAAGCCAACAAACTAAAAAACCAACAAACCAACAAGCCAACAAACCAACAAACCAACAAACCAACAAGCCAACAAACCAACAAACCAACAAACCAACAAACCAACAAGCCAACAAACCAACAAACCAACAAACCAACAAGCCAACACACCAACAAACAGATAAACCAACAAACCAACAAACCAACAAACCAACAAACCAACAAACTAACAAACTAACAAGCCAACAAATCAACAAACCAACAAACCAACAAGCCAACAAACCAACAAACCAACAAACCAACAAGCCAACAAGCCAACAAACCAACAAACCAACAGGCCAACAAACCAACAAACCAACAAACCAACATGCCAACAAACCAACAAACTAAGTAACCAACAAGCCAACAAACCAACAAACCAACAAGCCAACAAGCCACCAAACCAACAAACCAACAAACCAACAAGCCAACAAACTAACAAACCAACAAACCAACAAGCCAACAAACCAACAAACAAATAAACCAACAAGCCAACAAGCCAACAAACCAACAAACTAACAAACTAACAAACGAAATAACAAATAAACCAACAAGCCAACAAGCCAACAAACCAACAAACCAACAAGCCAACAAACCAACAAACCAACAAACCAACAAGCCAACAAGCCAACAAAACAACAAACCAACAAACCAACAAGCCAACAAACCAACAAACCAACAAACCAACAAGCCAACAAACCAACAGACCAACAAACCAACAAGCCAACAAGCCAACAAACCAACAAACCAACAAGCCAACAAACCAACAAACCAACAAAAAAACATGCCAACAAACCAACAAATCAACAAATCTACAAACCAACAAACCAAGAAACCAACAAACCAACAAACCAACAAACCAAAAAACCAACAAACCATCAAACGAACAAACCAACAAACCAAGAAACCAACAAAATAAAAAAACCAACAAACCAACAAACCAAGAAGCCAACAAACCAACAAACCAACAAACCAACAAGCCAATTAACCAACAAACCAACAAACGAACAAACCAACAAACCAACAAACCAACAAACCAACAAACCAACAAACCTACAAACCAACAAACCAACAAACAAATAAACCAGCAAACCAACAAAGCAACAAACCAACAAACCAACAAACAAATAAACCAACAAACCAACAAACCAACAAACCAACAAACCTACAAACCAACAAACCAACAAACCAATTAACCAACAAACCAACAAACGAACAAACCAACAAACCAACAAACCAACAAACCAACAAACCAACAAACCTACAAACCAACAAACCAACAAACAAATAAACCAACAAACCAACAAACCAACAAACCAACAAACCAACAAACAAATAAACCAAGAAACCAACAAACCAACAAACCAAAAAACCAACAAACCAACAAACCAACAAACCAACAAGCCAACAAACCAACAAGCCAACAAACCAACAAACCAACAAACCACGTAAACAAAAAGCCAACAAACTAAAAAACCAACAAGCCAACAAGCCAACAAACCAACAAACCAACAAAGCAACAAGCCAACAAGCCAACAAACCAACAAACCAACAAGCCAACAAACCAACAAACCAACAAACCAACAAGCCAACAAGCCAACAAAACAACAAACCAACAAACCAACAAGCCAACAAACCAACAAACCAACAAACCAACAAGCCAACAAACCAACAGACCAACAAACCAACAAGCCAACAAGCCAACAAACCAACAAACCAACAAGCCAACAAACCAACAAACCAACAAAAAAACATGCCAACAAACCAACAAATCAACAAATCCACAAACCAACAAACCAAGAAACCAACAAACCAACAAACCAACAAACCAAAAAACCAACAAACCATCAAACGAACAAACCAACAAACCAAGAAACCAACAAAATAAAAAAACCAACAAACCAACAAACCAAGAAGCCAACAAACCAACAAACCAACAAACCAACAAGCCAATTAACCAACAAACCAACAAACGAACAAACCAACAAACCAACAAACCAACAAACCAACAAACCTACAAACCAACAAACCAACAAACAAATAAACCAGCAAACCAACAAAGCAACAAACCAACAAACCAACAAACAAATAAACCAACAAACCAACAAACCAACAAACCAACAAACCTACAAACCAACAAACCAACAAACCAATTACCCAACAAACCAACAAACCAACAAACGAACAAACCAACAAACCAACAAACCAACAAACCAACAAACCAACAAACCTACAAACCAACAAACCAACAAACAAATAAACCAACAAACCAACAAACCAACAAACCAACAAACCAACAAACAAATAAACCAAGAAACCAACAAACCAACAAACCAAAAAACCAACAAACCAACAAACCAAAAAACCAACAAACCAGCAAACCAAAAAACCAACAAACCAACAAACCAACAAACCAACAAACCAACAAACCAACAAACCAACAAACCAACAAACCAACAAACCAACAGACCAACAAACCACCAAACCAACAAATCAACAAACCAACAAACCAACAAACCAACAAACCAACAAGCCAACAAACCAACAAACCAACAAACCAACAAACCAACAAACCAACAAACCACCAAACCAACAAACCAACAAACCAACAAACCACCAAACCACCAAACCAACAAACCAACAAACCAACAAACCAACAAACCAACAAACCAACAAACCAACAAACCAACAAACCAACAAACCAACAAACCAACAGACCAACAAGCCAACAAACCAACAAACCAACAAACCAACAAGTCAACAAGCCAACAAACCAACAAACAAATAAACCAACAAACCAAAAAACCAACAAACCAACAAGCCAACAAACCAACAAACCAACAAACCAACAAGCCAACCAACCAACAAACAAATAAACCAACAAACCAACAAACCAACAAACCAAAAACCAACAAGCCAACAAGCCAACAAACCAACAAACCAACAAGCCAACAAACCAACAAACCAACAAACCAACAAACCAACAAGCCAACAAACCAACAAACAAATGAATCAACAAACCAAAAGACCAACAAACCAACAAACCAACAAACCAACAAACCAAAAAACCAACAAACCAAACACCCAACAAACCAACAAACCAACAAGCCAACAAGCCAACAAACCAACAAACCAAGAAGCCAACAAACCAAAAAACAAATAAACCAACAAACCAGCAAACCAACAAACCAACAAACCAACAAACCAACAAACCAAAAAAACAACAAACCAACAAACCAACAAGCCAACAAGCCAACAAACCAACAAACCAACAAGCCAACAAACCAACAAACCAACAAGCCAACAAACCAACAAACTAACAAACCAACAAGCCAACAAACCAACAAACAAATAAACCATCAAACCAAAAAACCAACAAACCAACAAACCAACAAACAAACAAACCAACAAACCAACAAACAACAAGCCAACAAACCAACAAACAAATAAACCAACAAACCAAAAAACCAACAAGCCAACAAACCAACAAACCAACAAACCAACAAGCCAACAAACGAACAAACAAATAAACCACAAAAACCAAAAAACCAACAAACCAACAAACCAACAAACCAACAAACCAAAAAAACCAACAAACCAACAAACCAACAAACCAACAAGCCAACAAGCCAACAAACCAACAAACCAACAAGCCAACAAACCAACAAACAAATAAACCAACAAACCAACAAACCAACAAACCAACAAACCAACAAACCAACAAACCAACAAACCAACAAACCAAAAAACCAACAAACCAACAAACCAACAAGCCAACAAGCCAACAAACCAACAAACCAACAAGCCAACAAGCCAACAAACCAACAAACCAACAAGCCAACAAACCAACAAACCAACAAGCCAACAAACCAACAAACAAATAAACCAACAAACCAAAAAACCAACAAACCAACAAACCAACAAACCAACAAACCAACAAACCAACAAACCAACAAGCCAACAAGCCAACAAACCAACAAACCAACAAGCCAACAAACCAACAAGCCAACAAACCAACAAACCAACAAACCAAGTAACCAAAAAGCCAACAAACTAACAAACTAACAAACCAACAAGCCAACAAGCCAACAAACCAACAAACCAACAAAGCAACAGGCCAACAAGCCAACAAACCAACAAACCAACAAACTAATAAACCAACAAACCAACAAACCAACAAGCCAACAAGCCAACAAACCAACAAAGCAACAAACCAACAAGCCAACAAACCAACAAACCAACAAACTAACAAGCCAACAAACCAACAAACCAACAAACCAACAAACTAACAAGCCAACAAGCCAACAAACCAACAAACCAACAAACCAACAAGCCAACAAGCCAACAAACCAACAAACCAACAAGCCAACAAACCAACAAACCAACAAACAAATAAACCAACAAACCAACAAACCAACAAACCAACAAACCAACAAACCAACAAACCAACAAACTAACAAACCAACAAGCCAACAAACCAACAAACCAACAAGCCAACAAACCAAAAACCAACAAACCAACAAGCCAACAAGCCAACAAACCAACAAACCAACAAGCCAACAAACCAACAAACCAACAAACCAACATGCCAACAAACCAACAAACTAAGTAACCAACAAGCCAACAAGCCAACAAACCAACAAACCAACAAGCCAACAAGCCAATAAACCAACAAACCAACAAAACAACAAACCAACAAACCAACAAACCAACAAGCCAACAAACCAACAAACCAACAAGCCAACAAACCGACAAACCAACAAACCAACAAACCAACAAGCCAACAAGCCAACAAACCAACAAACCAACAAGCCAACAAACCAACAAACCAACATGCCAACAAACCAACAAATCAACAAATCAACAAACCAACAAACCAAGAAACCAACAAACCAAGAAACCAACAAACCAAAAAACCAACAAACCAACAAACCAACAAACCAACAAACCAACAAACCAACAAGCCAACAAGCCAACAAACCAACAAAGCAACAAACCAACAAGCCAACACACCAACAAACCAACAAACCAACAAGCCAACAAACCAACAAACCAACAAACCAACAAACTAACAAGCCAACAAGCCAACAAACCAACAAACCAACAAACCAACAAGCCAACAAGCCAACAAACCAACAAACCAACAAGCCAACAAACCAACAAACCAACAAACCAACAAACAAATAAACCAACAAACCAACAAACCAACAAACCAACAAACCAACAAACCAACAAACTAACAAACCAACAAGCCAACAAACCAACAAACCAACAAGCAAACAAACCAAAAACCAACAAACCAACAAGCCAACAAGCCAACAAACCAACAAACCAACAAGCCAACAAACCAACAAACCAACAAACCAACATGCCAACAAACCAACAAGCTAAGTAACCAACAAGCCAACAAACCAACAAACCAACAAGCCAACAAGCCAATAAACCAACAAACCAACAAAACAACAAACCAACAAACTAACAAACCAACAAGCCAACAAACCAACAAACCAAGAAGCCAACAAACCAACAAACCAACAAACCAACAAACCAACAAGCCAACAAGCCAACAAACCAACAAACCAACAAGCCAACAAACCAACAAACCAACAAACCAACATGCCAACAAACCAACAAATCAACAAATCAACAAACCAACAAACCAAGAAACCAACAAACCAAGAAACCAACAAACCAAAAAACCAACAAACCAACAAACCATCAAACGAACAAACCAACAAACCAACAAACCAACAAACCAAAAAACCAACAAACCAACAAACCAACAAGCCAACAAACCAACAAACCAACAAACCAATTAACCAACAAACCAACAAACGAACAAACCAACAAACCAACAAACCAACAAACCGACAAACCAACAAACCTACAAACCAACAAACCAACAAACAAATAAACCAACAAACCAACAAAGCAACAAACCAACAAACCAACAAACAAATAAACCAACAAACCAACAAACCAACAAACCAACAAACCAACAAACCAACAAACCAATTAACCAACAAACCAACAAACGAACAAACCAACAAACCAACAAACCAACAAACCAACAAACCAACAAACCAACAAACCTACAAACCAACAAACCACCAAACAAATAAACCAACAAACCAACAAACCAACAAACCAACAAACCAACAAACAAATAAACCAAGAAACCAACAAACCAACAAACCAACAAACCAAAAAACCAACAAACCAACAAATCAACAAACCAACAAACCAGCAAACCAACAAACCAACAAACCAACAAACCAAAAAACCAACAAACCAACAAACCATTAAACCAACAAACCAGCAAACCAAAAAACCAACAAACCAACAAACCAACAAACCAACAAACCAACAAACCAACAAATCAACAAACCAACAAACCAACAAACCACCAAACCAACAAATCAACAAACCAACAAACCAACAAACCAACAAACCAACAAGCCAAAAAGCCAACAAACCAACAAACCAACAAACCAACAAACCAACAAACCAACAAACCAACAAACCAACAAACCAACAAGCCAACAAACCAACAAACAAACAAACCAACAAACCAACAAACCAACAACCCAACAAACCAACAAACCAACAAACCAACAAGCCAACAAACCAACAAACAAATAAACCAATAAACCAAAAAACCAACAAACCAACAAACCAACAAACCAAAAAACCAACAAACCAACAAACCAACAAGCCAACAAGCCAACAAACCAACAAACCAACAAACCAACAAGCCAACCAACCAACAAACAAATAAATCAACAAACCAAAAAACCAATAAACCAACAAACCAACAAACCAAAAAACCAACAAACCAAACAACCAACAAACCAACAAACCAACAAGCCAACAAGCCAACAAACCAACAAACCAACAAGCCAACAAACCAAAAAACAAATAAACCAACAAACCAACAAACCAACAAACCAACAAACCAACAAACCAAAAAACTAACAAACCAACAAACCAACAAGCCAACAAGCCAACAAACCAACAAACCAACAAGCCAACAAACCAACAAACCAACAAACCAACAAGCCAACAAACCAACAAACCAACAAACCAACAAGCCAACAAACCAACAAACAAATAAACCAACAAACCAAAAAACCAACAAACCAACAAACCAACAAACCAACAAATCAATAAACCAACAAGCCACCAAACCAACAAACAAATAAACCAACAAACCAACAAACCAAAAAACCAACAAGCCAAAAAACCAACAAACCAACAAACCAACAAGCCAACAAACCAACAAACAAATAAACCAACAAACCAAAAAACCAACAAACCAACAAACCATAAACCAACAAACCAACAAACCAACAAACCAAAAAACCAACAAACCAACAAACCAATAAGCCAACAAGCCAACAAACCAACAAACCAACAAGCCAACAAACCAACAAACAAATAAACCAACAAACCAACAAACCAACAAACCAACAAACCAACAAACCAAAAAACCAACAAACCAACAAACCAACAAACCAACAAGCCAACAAACCAACAAACAAATAAACCAACAAACCAAAAAACCAACAAACCAACAAACCAACAAACCAACAAACCAACAAACCAACAAACCAACAAACCAACAAACCAACAAACAAATAAACCAAGAAACCAACAAACCAACAAACCAACAAACCAAAAAACCAACAAACCAACAAACCAACAAACCAGCAAACCAACAAACCAACAAACCAACAAACCAAAAAACCAACAAACCAACAAACCAACAAACCAACAAACCAGCAAACCAAAAACCAAAAAACCAACAAACCAACAAACCAACAAACCAACAAACCAACAAACCAACAAACCAACAAACCAACAAACCAACAAACCACCAAACCAACAAATCAACAAACCAACAAACCAACAAACCAACAAACCAACAAACCAACAAACCAACAAACCAACAAACTAACAAACCAACAAACCAACAAACCAACAAACCAACAAGCCAACAAACCAATAAACAAACAAATCAACAAACCAACAAACCAACAAGCCAACAAACCAACAAACCAACAAACCAACAAACCAACAAGCCAACAAGCCAACAAACCAACAAACCAACAAGCCAACCAACCAACAAACAAATAAATCAACAAACCAAAAAACCAACAAACCAACAAACCAACTAACCAAAAAACCAACAAACCAAACAACCAACAAACCAACAAACCAACAAGCCAACAAGCCAACAAACCAACAAACCAACAAGCCAACAAACCAAAAAACAAATAAACCAACAAACCAACAAACCAACAAACCAACAAACCAAAAACCAAAAAACCAACAAACCAACAAACCAACAAGCCAACAAGCCAACAAACCAACAAGCCAACAAACCAACAAACCAACAAACCAACAAGCCAACAAACCAACAAACCAACAAGCCAACAAACCAACAAACAAATAAACCAACAAACCAAAAAACCAACAAACCAACAAACCAACAAACCAACAAACCAACAAATCAACAAACCAACAAGCCACCAAACCAACAAACAAATAAACCAACAAACCAACAAACCAAAAAACCAACAAGCCCACAAACCAACAAACCAACAAACCAACAAGCCAACAAACCAACAAACAAATAAACCAACAAACCAAAAAACCAACAAACCAACAAACCAACAAACCAACAAACCAAAAAACCAACAAACCAACAAACCAACAAACCAACAAGCCAACAAACCAACAAACCAACAAGCCAACAAACCAACAAACAAATAAACCAACAAACCAACAAACCAACAAACCAACAAACCAAAAAACCAACAAACCAACAAACCAACAAGCCAACAAGCCAACAAACCAACAAACCAACAAGCCAACAAGCCAACAAACCAACAAACCAACAAGCTAACAAACCAACAAACCAACAAACCAACAAGCCAAAAAACCAACAAACAAATAAACCAACAAACCAAAAAACCAACAAACCAACAAACCAACAAACCACCAAACTAACAAACCAACAAACCAACAAGCCAACAAGCCAACAAACCACTAAACCAACAAAGCAACAATCCAACAACCCAACAAACCAACAAACCAACAAACCAACAAACCAACAAACCAACAAGCCAACAAGCAAACAAACCAACAAACCAACAAGCCAACAAACCAACAAACCAACAAACCAACATGCCAACAAATTAACAAATCAACAAATCATCAAACCAACAAACCAAGAAACCAACAAACCAACAAACCAACAAACCAAAAAACCAACAAACCATCAAACGAACAAACCAACAAACCAAGAAACCAACAAAACAAAAAAACCAACAAACCAACAAACCAACAAGCCAACAAACCAACAAACCAACAAACCAATTAACCAACAAACCAACAAACGAACAAGCCAACAAACCAACAAACCAACAAACCAACATATCTACAAACAAACAAACCAACAAACCAACAAACCAACAACCCAACAAACCAACAAACCAACAAACCAACAAGCCAACAAACCAACAAACAAATAAACCAACAAACAAAAAAACCAACAAACCAACAAACCAACAAACCAAAAAACCAACAAACAAACAAACCAACAAGCCAACAAGCCAACAAACCAACAAACCAACAAGCCAACCAACCAACAAACAAATAAATCAACAAACCAAAAAACCAACAAACCAACAAACCAACAAACCAAAAAACCAACAAACCAAACAACCAACAAACCAACAAACCAACAAGCCAACAAGCCAACAAACCAACAAACCAACAACCCAACAAACCAAAAAACAAATAAACCAACAAACCAACAAACCAACAAACCAACAAACCAACAAACCAAAAAACTAACAAACCAACAAACCAACAAGCCAACAAGCCAACAAACCAACAAACCAACAAGCCAACAAACCAACAAACCAACAAACCAACAAGCCAACAAACCAACAAACCAACAAACCAACAAGCCAACAAACCAACAAACAAATAAACCAACAAACCAAAAAACCAACAAACCAACAAACCAACAAACCAACAAACCAACAAATCAACAAACCAACAAGCCACCAAACCAACAAACAAATAAACCAACAAACCAACAAACCAAAAAACCAACAAGCCAAAAAACCAACAAACCAACAAACCAACAAGCCAACAAACCAACAAACCAATAAACCAACAAACCAACAAACCAACAAACCAAAAAACCAACAAACCAACAAACCAATAAGCCAACAAGCCAACAAACCAACAAACCAACAAACCAACAAACAAATAAACCAACAAACCAAAAAACCAACAAACCAACAAACCAACAAACCAACAAACCAACAAACCAACAAACCAACAAACCAACAAACAAATAAACCAAGAAACCAACAAACCAACAAACCAACAAACCAAAAAACCAACAAACCAACAAACCAACAAACCAGCAAACCAACAAACCAACAAACCAACAAACCAAAAAACCAACAAACCAACAAACCAACAAACCAACAAACCAGCAAACCAAAAAACCAACAAACCAACAAACCAACAAACCAACAAACCAACAAACCAACAAACCAACAAACCAACAAACCAACAAACCAACAAACCACCAAACCAACAAATCAACAAACCAACAAACCAACAAACCAACAAACCAACAAGCCAACAAGCCAACAAACCAACAAACCAACAAACCAACAAACCAACAAACCAATAAACCAACAAACTAACAAACCAACAAACCAACAAACCAACAAACCAACAAGCCAACAAACCAACAAACAAACAAACCAACAAACCAACAAACCAACAAGCCAACAAACCAACAAACCAACAAACCAACAAACCAACAAGCCAACAAGCCAACAAACCAACAAACCAACAAGCCAACCAACCAACAAACAAATAAATCAACAAACCAAAAAACCAACAAACCAACAAACCAACAAACCAACTAACCAAAAAACCAACAAACCAAACAACCAACAACCCAACAAACCAACAAGCCAACAAGCCAACAAACCAACAAACCAACAAGCCAACAAACCAAAAAACAAATAAACCAACAAACCAACAAACCAACAAACCAACAAACCAAAAACCAAAAAACCAACAAACCAACAAACCAACAAGCCAACAAGCCAACAAACCAACAAGCCAACAAACCAACAAACCAACAAACCAACAAGCCAACAAACCAACAAACCAACAAGCCAACAAACCAACAAACAAATAAACCAACAAACCAAAAAACCAACAAACCAACAAACCAACAAACCAACAAACCAACAAATCAACAAACCAACAAGCCACCAAACCAACAAACAAATAAACCAACAAACCAACAAACCAACAAACAAATAAACCAACAAACCAAAAAACCAACAAACCAACAAACCAACAAACCAACAAACCAACAAACCAAAAAACCAACAAACCAACAAACCAACAAACCAACAAGCCAACAAACCAACAAACCAACAAGCCAACAAACCAACAAACAAATAAACCAACAAACCAACAAACCAACAAACCAACAAACCAACAAACCAAAAAACCAACAAACCAACAAACCAACAAGCCAACAAGCCAACAAACCAACAAACCAACAAGCCAACAAGCCAACAAACCAACAAACCAACAAGCTAACAAACAAACAAACCAACAAACCAACAAGCCAAAAAACCAACAAACAAATAAACCAACAAACCAAAAAACCAACAAACCAACAAACCAACAAACCAACAAACCAACAAACCAACAAACCAACAAGCCAACAAGCCAACAAACCACCAAACCAACAAAGCAACAATCCAACAACCCAACAAACCAACAAACCAACAAACCAACAAACCAACAAACCAACAAGCCAACAAGCCAACAAACCAACAAACCAACAAGCCAACAAACCAACAAACCAACAAACCAACATGCCAACAAACCAACAAATCAACAAATCAACAAACCAGCAAACCAAGAAACCAACAAACCAACAAACCAACAAACCAAAAAACCAACAAACCATCAAACGAACAAACCAACAAACCAAGAAACCAACAAAACAAAAAAACCAACAAACCAACAAACCAACAAGCCAACAAAGCAACAAACCAACAAACCAATTAACCAACAAACCAACAAACGAACAAACTAACAAACCAACAAACCAACAAACCAACAAACCAACATATCTACAAACCAACAAACCAACAAACAAATAAACCAGCAAACCAACAAAGCAACAAACCAACAAACCAATTAACAAATAAACCAACAAACCAACAAACCAACAAACCTTCAAACCAACAAACTAACAAACCAATTAACCAACAAACCAACAAACGAACAAACCAACAAACCAACAAACCAACAAACCAACAAACCAACAAACCTACAAACCAACAAACCAACAAACAAATAAACCAACAAACCAACAAACCAACAAACAAATAAACCAAGAAACCAACAAACCAACAAACCAAAAAACCAACAAACCAACAAACCAACAAACCAGCAAACCAAAAAACCAACAAACCAACAAACCAACAAACCAACAAACCAACAAACCAACAAACCAACAAACCAACAAACCAACAAACCAACAAACCAACAAACCACCAAACCAACAAATCAATAAACCAACAAACCAACAAACCAACAAACCAACAAGCCAACAAACCAACAAACCAACAAACCAACAAACCAACAGACCAACAAACCACCAAACCAACAAACCAACAAACCAACAAACCACCAAACCACCAAACCAACAAACCAACAAACCAACAAACCAACAAACCAACAAACCAACAAACCAACAAACCAACAAACCAACAAACCAACAAGCCAACAAACAAACAAACCAACAAATCAACAAGCCAACAAACCAACAAACCAACAAACCAACAAGCCAACAAACTAACAAACAAATAAACCAACAAACCAAAAAACCAACAAACCAACAAACCAACAAACCAACAAACCAACAAACCAACAAACCAAAAAACCAACAAACCAACAAACCAACAAGCCAACAAGCCAACAAACCAACAAACCAACAAGCCAACCAACCAACAAACAAATAAACCAACAAACCAACAAACCAACAAACCAAGAAACCAACAAGCCAACAAGCCAACAAACCAACAAACCAACAAGCCAACGAACCAACAAACCAACAAACCAACAAACCAACAAGCCAACAAACAAATAAATCAACAAACCAAAAAACCAACAAACCAACAAACCAACAAACCAACAAACCAAAAAACCAAGAAGCCAACAAGCCAAAAAACAAATAAACCAACAAACCAACAAACCAACAAACCAACAAACCAACAAACCAACAAACCAACAAACCAAAAAACCAACAAACCAACAAGCCAACAAACCAACAAACCAACAAACCAACAAGCCAACAAACCAACAAACCAACAAGCCAACAAACCAACAAACCAACAAGCCAACAAACCAACAAACCAACAAACCAACAAGCCAACAAACCAACAAACAACTAAACCAACAAACCAAAAAACCAACAAACCAACAAACCAACAAACCAACAAACCAACAAACCAACAAGCCAACAAACCAACAAACAAATAAACCAACAAACCAAAAAACCAACAAGCCAACAAACCAACAAACCAACAAACCAACAAGCCAACGAACCAACAAACAAATAAACCAACAAACCAAAAAACCAACAAACCAACAAACCAACAAACCAACAAACCAACAAACCAAAAAACCAAAAAACCAACAAACCAACAAACCAACAAGCCAACAAGCCAACAAACCAACAAACCAACAAGCCAACAAACCAACAAACCAACAAACCAACAAACCAACAAACCAACAAACCAACAAACCAAAAAACCAACAAACCAACAAACCAACAAGCCAACAAGCCAACAAGCCAACAAACTAACAACCCAACAAGCCAACAAGCCAACAAACCAACAAACCAACAAGCCAACAAACCAACAAACCAACAAACCAACAAGCCAACAAACGAACAAACAAATAAACCAACAAACCAAAAAACCAACAAACCAACAAACCAACAAACCAACAACCAACAAACCAACAAACCAACAAGCCAACAAGCCAACAAACCAACAAACCAACAAACCAACAAGCCAACAAACCAACAAGCCAACAAACCAACAAACCAACAAACCAAGTAACCAAAAAGCCAACAAACTAACAAACTAACAAACCAACAAGCCAACAAGCCAACAAACCAACAAACCAACAAAGCAACAAGCCAACAAGCCAACAAGCCAACAAACCAACAAACCAACAAACCAACAAACCAACAAACCAACAAACCAACAAGCCAACAAGCCAACAAACCAACAAAGCAACAAACCAACAAGCCAACAAACCAACAAACCAACAAGCCAACAAACCAACAAACCAACAAACCAACAAACTAACAAGCCAACAAGCCAACAAACCAACAAACCAACAAACCAACAAGCCAACAAGCCAACAAACCAGCAAACCAACAAGCCAACAAACCAACAAACCAACAAACCAACAAACCAACAAACCAACAAACCAACAAACAAATAAACCAACAAACCAACAAACCAACAAACCAACAAACCAACAAACTAACAAACCAATAAGCCAACAAACCAACAAACCAACAAGCCAACAAACCAACAAACCAACAAACCAACAAGCCAACAAGCCAACAAGCCAACAAACCAACAAACCAACAAGCCAACAAACCAACAAACCAACAAACCAACATGCCAACAAACCAACAAACTAAGTAACCAACAAACCAACAAACCAACAAACCAACAAACCAAAAAACCAAAAAACCAACAAACCAACAAACCAACAAGCCAACAAGCCAACAAACCAACAAACCAACAAGCCAACAAACCAACAAACCAACAAACCAACAAACCAACAAACCAACAAACCAAAAAACCAACAAACCAACAAACCAACAAGCCAACAAGCCAACAAACCAACAAACCAACAAGCCAACAAGCCAACAAACCAACAAACCAACAAGCCAACAAACCAACAAACCAACAAACCAACAAGCCAAGAAACCAACAAACAAATAAACCAACAAACCAAAAAACCAACAAACCAACAAACCAACAAACCAACAACCAACAAACCAACAAACCAACAAGCCAACAAGCCAACAAACCAACAAACCAACAAACCAACAAGCCAACAAATCAATAAGCCAACAAACCAACAAACCAACAAACCAAGTAAACAAAAAGCCAACAAACTAACAAACTAACAAACCAACAAGCCAACAAGCCAACAAACCAACAAACCAACAAAGCAACAAGCAAACAAGCCAACAAAACAACAAACCAATAAACCAACAAACCAACAAACCAACAAACCAACAAGCCAACAAGCCAACAAACCAACAAAGCAACAAACCAACAACCCAACAAACCAACAAACTAACAAGCCAACAAACCAACAAACCAACAAACCAACAAACTAACAAGCCAACAAGCCAACAAACCAACAAACCAACAAACCAACAAGCCAACAAGCCAACAAACCAGCAAACCAACAAGCCAACAACCCAACAAACCAACAAACCAACAAACCAACAAGCCAACAAACAAATAAACCAACAAACCAACAAACCAACAAACCAACAAACCAACAAACTAACAAACCAACAAGCCAACAAACCAATAAACCAACAAGCCAACAAACCAACAAACCAACAAACCAACAAGCCAACAAGCCAACAAGCCAACAAACCAACAAACCAACAAGCCAACAAACCAACAAACCAACAAACCAACATGCCAACAAACCAACAAACTAAGTAACCAACAAGCCAACAAACCAACAAACCAACAAGCCAATTAACCAACAAACCAACAAAAAAACAAACCAACAAACCAACAAGCCAACTAACCAACAAACCAACAAGCCAACAAGCCAACAAACCAACAAACCAACAAACCAACAAACCAACAAACCAACAAACCAACAAACCAGCAAACCAACAAACCAATAAACCAACAAACCAACAAACCACCAAACCAACAAACCAACAAACCAACAAACCAACAAACCAACAAACCAACAAACCAACAAGCCAACAAACCAACAAACCAACAAACCAACAAACCAACAAGCCAACAAACCAACAAACCAACCAGCCAACAAACCAACAAACAAATAAACCAACAAACCAAAAAACCAACAAACCAACAAACCAACAAACCAAAAAACCAACAAACCAACAAACCAACAAGCCAACAAGCCAACAAACCAACAAACCAACAAGCCAACCAACCAACAAACAAATAAATCAACAAACCAAAAAACCAACAAACCAACAAACCAACAAACCAACAAACCAAAAAACCAACAAACCAATTAACCAACAAACCAACAAGCCAACAAGCCAACAAACCAACAAACCAATAAGCCAACAAACCAAAAAACAAATAAACCAACAAACCAACAAACCAACAAACCAACAAACCAACAAACCAAAAAACCAACAAACCAACAAACCAACAAGCCAACAAGCCAACAAACCAACAAACCAACAAGCCAACAAACCAACAAACCAACAAGCCAACAAACCAACAAACCAACAAACCAACAAGCAAACAAACCAACAAACAAATAAACCAACAAACCAAAAGCCAACAAACCAACAAACCAACAAACCAACAAACCGACAAACCAACAAGCCAACAAACCAACAAACAAATAAACCAACAAACCAACAAACCAAAAAACCAACAAGCCAACAAACCAACAAACCAACAAACCAACAAACCAACAAGCCAACAAACCAACAAACAAATAAACCAACAAACCAAAAAACCAACAAACCAACAAATCAACAAACCAACAAACCAACAAACCAACAAACCAAAAAACCAACAAACCAACAAACCAACAAGCCAACAAGCCAACAAACCAACAAACCAACAAGCCAACAAACCAACAAACAAATAAAATAACAAACCAACAAACCAACAAACCAACAAACCAACAAACCAAAAAACCAACAAACCAACAAACCAACAAGCCAACAAGCCAACAAACCAACAAACCAACAAGCCAACAAGCCAACAAACCCACAAACCAACAATCCAACACACCAACAAACCAACAAACCAACAAGCCAACAAACCAACAAACAAATAAACCAACAAACCAAAAAACCAACAAACCATTAAACCAACAAACCAACAAACCAACAAACCAACAAACCAACAAGCCAACAAGCCAACAAACCAACAAACCAACAAACCAACAAGCCAACAAACAAACAAGCCAACAAACCAACAAACCATGTAACCAAAAAGCCAACAAACTAACAAACTAACAAACCAACAAGCCAACAAGCCAACAAACCAACAAACCAACAAAGCAACAAGCCAACAAGCCAACAAACCAACAAACCAACAAACCAACAAACCAACAAACCAACAAACCAACAAGCCAACAAGCCAACAAACCAACAAAGCAACAAACCAACAAGCCAACAAACCAACAAACCAACAAGCCAACAAACCAACAAGCCAACAAGCCAACAAACCAACAAACCAACAAGCCAACAAACCAACAAACCAACAAACCAACAAACCAACAAACCAACAAACCAACAAACCAAAAAACAAACAAACCAACAAACCAACAAGCCAACAAGCCAACAAGCCAACAAACTAACAACCCAACAAGCCAACAAGCCAACAAACCAACAAACCAACAAGCCAACAAACCAACAAACTAACAAACCAACAAGCCAACAAACGAACAAACAAATAAACCAACAAACCAAAAAACCAACAAACCAACAAACCAACAAACCAACAACCAACAAACCAACAAACCAACAAGCCAACAAGCCAACAAGCCAACAAACCAACAAACCAACAAACCAACAAGCCAACAAACCAACAAGCCAACAAACCAACAAACCAACAAACCAAGTAACCAAAAAGCCAACAAACTAACAAACTAACAAACCAACAAGCTAACAAGCCAACAAACCAACAAACCAACAAAGCAACAAGCCAACAAGCCAACAAGCCAACAAACCAACAAACCAACAAACCAACAAACCAACAAACCAACAAACTAACAAGCCAACAAGCCAACAAACCAACAAAGCAACAAACCAACAAGCCAACAAACCAACAAACCAACAAGCCAACAAACCAACAAACCAACAAACCAACAAACTAACAAGCCAACAAGCCAACAAACCAACAAACCAACAAACCAACAAGCCAATAAGCCAACAAACCAGCAAACCAACAAGCCAACAAACCAACAAACCAACAAACCAACAAACCAACAAACCAACAAACAAATAAACCAACAAACCAACAAACCAACAAACCAACAAACCAACAAACTAACAAACCAATAAGCCAACAAACCAACAAACCAACAAGCCAACAAACCAACAAACCAACAAACCAACAAGCCAACAAGCCAACAAGCCAACAAACCAACAAACCAACAAGCCAACAAACCAACAAACCAACAAACCAACATGCCAACAAACCAACAAACTAAGTAACCAACAAACCAACAAACCAACAAACCAACAAACCAAAAAACCAAAAAACCAACAAACCAACAAACCAACAAGCCAACAAGCCAACAAACCAACAAACCAACAAGCCAACAAACCAACAAACCAACAAACCAACAAACCAACAAACCAACAAACCAAAAAACCAACAAACCAACAAACCAACAAGCCAACAAGCCAACAAACCAACAAACCAACAAGCCAACAAGCCAACAAACCAACAAACCAACAAGCCAACAAACGAACAAACCAACAAACCAACAAGCCAACAAACCAACAAACAAATAAACCAACAAACCAAAAAACCAACAAACCAACAAACCAACAAACCAACAACCAACAAACCAACAAACCAACAAGCCAACAAGCCAACAAACCAACAAACCAACAAACCAACAAGCCAACAAATCAACAAGCCAACAAACCAACAAACCAACAAACCAAGTAAACAAAAAGCCAACAAACTAACAAACTAACAAACCAACAAGCCAACAAGCCAACAAACCAACAAACCAACAAAGCAACAAGCAAACAAGCCAACAAACCAACAAACCAATAAACCAACAAACCAACAAACCAACAAACCAACAAGCCAACAAGCCAACAAACCAACAAAGCAACAAACCAACAAGCCAACAAACCAACAAACCAACAAGCCAACAAACCAACAAACCAACAAACCAACAAACTAACAAGCCAACAAGCCAACAAACCAACAAACCAACAAACCAACAAGCCAACAAGCCAACAAACCAGCAAACCAACAAGCCAACAACCCAACAAACCAACAAACCAACAAACCAACAAGCCAACAAACAAATAAACCAACAAACCAACAAACCAACAAACCAACAAACCAACAAACTAACAAACCAACAAGCCAACAAACCAATTAACCAACAAGCCAACAAACCAACAAACCAACAAACCAACAAGCCAACAAGCCAACAAGCCAACAAACCAACAAACCAACAAGCCAACAAACCAACAAACCAACAAACCAACATGCCAACAAACCAACAAACTAAGTAACCAACAAGCCAACAAACCAACAAACCAACAAGCCAATTAACCAACAAACCAACAAAACAACAAACCAACAAACCAACAAGCCAACTAACCAACAAACCAACAAGCCAACAAGCCAACAAACCAACAAACCAACAAACCAACAAACCACCAAACCAACAAACCAACAAACCAACAAACCAACAAACCAACAAACCAACAAACCAACAAGCCAACAAACCAACAAACCAACAAACCAACAAACCAACAAGCCAACAAACCAACAAACCAACAAACCAACCAGCCAACAAACCAACAAACAAATAAACCAACAAACCAAAAAACCAACAAACCAACAAACCAACAAACCAAAAAACCAACAAACCAACAAACCAACAAGCCAACAAGCCAACAAACAAACAAACCAACAAGCCAACCAACCAACAAACAAATAGATCAACAAACCAAAAAACCAACAAACCAACAAACCAACAAACCAACAAACCAAAAAACCAACAAACCAATTAACCAACAAACCAACAAGCCAACAAGCCAACAAACCAACAAACCAATAAGCCAACAAACCAAAAAACAAATAAACCAACAAACCAACAAACCAACAAACCAACAAACCAACAAACCAAAAAACCAACAAACCAACAAACCAACAAGCCAACAAGCCAACAAACCAACAAACCAACAAGCCAACAAACCAACAAACCAACAAGCCAACAAACCAACAAACCAACAAACCAACAAGCAAACAAACCAACAAACAAATAAACCAACAAACCAAAAGCCAACAAACCAACAAACCAACAAACCAACAAACCGACAAACCAACAAGCCAACAAACCAACAAACAAATAAACCAACAAACCAACAAACCAAAAAACCAACAAGCCAACAAACCAACAAACCAACAAACCAACAAACCAACAAGCCAACAAACCAACAAACAAATAAACCAACAAACCAAAAAACCAACAAACCAACAAATCAACAAACCAACAAACCAACAAACAAATAAACCAACAAACCAACAAACCAAAAAACCAACAAGCCAACAAACCAACAAACCAACAAACCAACAAACCAACAAGCCAACAAACCAACAAACAAATAAACCAACAAACCAAAAAACCAACAAACCAACAAATCAACAAACCAACAAACCAACAAACCAACAAACCAAAAAACCAACAAACCAACAAACCAACAAGCCAACAAGCCAACAAGCCAACAAACCAACAAACCAACAAGCCAACAAACCAACAAACAAATAAAATAACAAACCAACAAACCAACAAACCAACAAACCAACAAACCAAAAAACCAACAAACCAACAAACCAACAAGCCAACAAGCCAACAAACCAACAAACCAACAAGCCAACAAGCCAACAAACCCACAAACCAACAATCCAACACACCAACAAACCAACAAACCAACAAGCCAACAAACCAACAAACAAATAAACCAACAAACCAAAAAACCAACAAACCATTAAACCAACAAACCAACAAACCAACAAACCAACAAACCAACAAGCCAACAAGCCAACAAACCAACAGACCAACAAACCAACAAGCCAACAAACAAACAAGCCAACAAACCAACAAACCATGTAACCAAAAAGCCAACAAACTAACAAACTAACAAACCAACAAGCCAACAAGCCAACAAACCAACAAACCAACAAAGCAACAAGCCAACAAGCCAACAAACCAACAAACCAACAAACCAACAAACCAACAAACCAACAAACCAACAAGCCAACAAGCCAACAAACCAACAAAGCAACAAACCAACAAGCCAACAAACCAACAAACCAACAAGCCAACAAACCAACAAACCAACAAACCAACAAACTAACAAGCCAACAAGCCAACAAACCAACAAACCAACAAACCAACAAGCCAACAAGCCAACAAACCAACAAACCAACAAGCCAACAAACCAACAAACCAACAAACCAACAAACAAATAAACCAACAAACCAACAAACCAACAAACCAACAAACCAACAAACCAACAAACCAACAAACTAACAAACCAACAAGCCAACAAACCAACAAATCACCAAGCCAACAAAGCAACAAACCAACAAACCAACAAGCCAACAAGCCAACAAACCAACAAACCAACAAGCCAACAAACCAACAAACCAACAAACCAACATGCCAACAAACCAACAAATTAAGTAACCAACAAGCCAACAAACCAACAAACCAACAAGCCAACAAGCCAACAAACCAACAAACCAACAAGCCAACAAACCAACAAACCAACAAACCAACAAGCCAACAAACCAACAAACAAATAAACCAACAAGCCAACAAGCCAACAAACCAACAAACTAACAAACCAACAAACGAACTAACCAACAAACCAACAAGCCAACAAGCCAACAAACAAACAAACCAACAAACCAACAAACTAAGTAACCAACAAGCCAACAAACCAACAAACCAACAAGCCAACAAGCCAACAAACCACAAACCAACAAGCCAACAAACCAACAAACCAACAAACCAAAAAACCAACAAACCAACAAACCAACAAACCAACAAACAAACAAACCAACAAGCCAACAAACCAACAAAACAACAATCCAACAAGCCAACAAACCAACAAACCAACAAACCAACAAGCCAACAAACCAACAAACCAACAAGCCAACAAGACAACAAACCAACAAACCAACAAACCAACAAGCCAACAAACCAACAAACCAACAAGCCAACAAACCAACAAGCCAACAAGACAACAAACCAACAAAACAACAATCCAACAAGCCAACAAACCAACAAACCAACAAACCAACAAGCCAACAAACCAACAAACCAACAAGCCAACAAGACAACAAACCAACAAACCAACAAACCAACAAGCCAACAAACCAACAAACCAACAAGCCAACAAACCAACAAGCCAACAAACCAACAAACCAACAAACCAACATGCCAACAAACCAACAAATCAACAAAACAACAAACCAACAAGCCAACAAACCAACAAACCAACAAGCCAACAAACCAACAAGCCAACAAACCAACAAACCAACAAACCAACATGCCAACAAACCAACAAGCCAACAAGCCAATAAACCAACAAACCAACAAAACAACAAACCAACAAACCAACAAGCCAACAAACCAACAAACCAAAAAACCAACAAACCAACAAACCAAAAAACCAACAAACCAACAAGCCAACAAACCAACAAGCCAATAAACCAACAAACCAACAAAACAACAAACCAACAAACCAACAAGCCAACAAACCAACAAACCAACAAGCCAACAAACGAACAAACCAACAAACCAACAAACCAACAAACCAACAAACCAACAAACCAACAAGCCAACAAACCAACAAACCAACAAATTAACAAACCAACAAACCAACAAACCAACAAGCAAACAAACCAACAAACAAATAAACCAACAAACCAAAAAACCAACAAACCAACAAACCAACAAACCAACAAACCAACAAACCAACAAACCAACAAACCAACAAGCCAACAAACCAACAAACAAATAAACAAATAAACCAACAAACCAAAAAACCAACAAGCCAACAAACCAACAAACCAACAAACCAACAAACCAACAAGCCAACAAACCAACAAACAAATAAACCAACAAACCAAAAAACCAACAAACCAACAAACCAACAAACCAACAAACCAACAAACCAACAAACCAACGAACCAAAAAACCAACAAACCAACAAACCAATAAGCCAACAAGCCAACAAACCAACAAACCAACAAGCCAACAAACCAACAAACAAATAAACCAACAAACCAACAAACCAACAAACCAACAAACCAAAAAACCAACAAACCAACAAACCAACAAGCCAACAAGGCAACAAACCAACAAACCAACAAGCCAACAAGCCAACAAACCAACAAACCAACAAGCCAACACACCAACAAACCATTAAACCAACAAGCCAACAAACCAACAAACAAATAAACCAACAAACCAAAAATCCAACAAACCAACAAACCAACAAACCAACAAACCAACAAACCAACAAACCAACAAGCCAACAAGCCAACAAACCAACAAACCAACAAGCCAACAAACCAACAAGCCAACAAACCAACAAACCAACAAACCATGTAACCAAAAAGCCAACAAGCCAACAAGCCAACAAACCAACAAAGCAACAAACCAACAAACCAACAAACCAACAAACCAACAAACCAACAAGCCAACAAACCAACAAACCAACAAACTAACAAGCCAACAAGCCAACAAACCAACAAACCAACAAACCAACAAGCCAACAAGCCAACAAACCAACAAACCAACAAGCCAACAAATCAACAAACCAACAAACCAACAAACAAATAAACCAACAAACCAACAAACCAACAAACCAACAAACTAATAAACCAACAAGCCAACAAACCAACAAATCACCAAGCCAACAAACCAACAAACCAACAAACCAACAAGCCAACAAGCCAACAAACCAACAAACCAACAAGCCAACAAACCAACAAACCAACAAGCCAAGAAACCAACAAACCAACAAACCAACATGCCAACAAACCAACAAATTAAGTAACCAACAAGCCAACAAACCAACAAACCAACAAGCCAAAAAGCCAACAAACCAACAAACCAACAAGCCAACAAACCAACAAACCAACAAACCAACAAGCCAACAAACCAACAAACAAATAAACCAACAAGCCAACAAGCCAACAAACCAACAAGCTAAGAAACCAACAAACGAACTAACCAACAAACCAACAAGCCAACAAGCCAACAAACAAACAAACCAACAAACCAACAAACTAAGTAACCAACAAGCCAACAAACCAACAAACCAACAAGCCAACAAGCCAACAAACCAACAAACCAACAAGCCAACAAACCAACAAACCAACAAACCAAAAAACCAACAAACCAACAAACCAACAAACCAACAAACAAACAAACCAACAAGCCAACAAACCAACAAGCCAACAAACCAACAAACCAACAAACCAAAAAACCAACAAACCAACAAACCAACAAACCAACAAACCAACAAGCCAACAAACCAACAAACCAACAAATCAACAAACTAACAAGCCAACAAGCCAACAAACCAACAAACCAACAAACCAACAAGCCAACAAGCCAACAAACCAACAAACCAACAAGCCAACAAACCAACAAACCAACAAACAAATAAACCAACAAACCAACAAACCAACAAACCAACAAACTAATAAACCAACAAGCCAACAAACCAACAAATCACCAAGCCAACAAACCAACAAACCAACAAACCAACAAGCCAACAAGCCAACAAACCAACAAACCAACAAGCCAACAAACCAACAAACCAACAAGCCAACAAACCAACAAACCAACAAACCAACATGCCAACAAACCAACAAATTAAGTAACCAACAAGCCAACAAACCAACAAACCAACAAGCCAAAAAGCCAACAAACCAACAAACCAACAAGCCAACAAACCAACAAACCAACAAACCAACAAGCCAACAAACCAACAAACAAATAAACCAACAAGCCAACAAGCCAACAAACCAACAAACTAAGAAACCAACAAACGAACTAACCAACAAACCAACAAGCCAACAAGCCAACAAACAAACAAACCAACAAACCAACAAACTAAGTAACCAACAAGCCAACAAACCAACAAACCAACAAGCCAACAAGCCAACAAACCAACAAACCAACAAGCCAACAAACCAACAAACCAACAAACCAAAAAACCAACAAACCAACAAACCAACAAACCAACAAACCAACAAACAAACAAACCAACAAGCCAACAAACCAACAAGCCAACAAACCAACAAACCAACAAACCAAAAAACCAACAAACCAACAAACCAACAAACCAACAAACAAACAAACCAACAAGCCAACAAACCAACAAAACAACAAACCAACAAGCCAACAAACCAACAAACAAATAAACCAACAAACCAACAGACCAACAAACCAACAAACCAACAAACCAAAAAACCAACAAACCAACAAACCAACAAGCCAACAACCCCAACAAACCAACAAACCAACAAGCCAACAAGCCAACAAACCAACAAACCAACAAGCCAACACACCAACAAACCAACAAATCAACAAGCCAACAAACCAACAAACAAATAAACCAACAAACCAAAAAACCTACAAACCAACAAACCAACAAACCAACAAACCAACAAACCAACAAACCAACAAGCCAACAAGCCAACAAACCAACAAACCAACAAGCCAACAAACTAACAAACCAACAAACCAACAAACAAATAAACCAACAAACCAACAAACCAACAAACCAACAAACCAACAAACTAACAAACCAACAAGCCAACAAACCAACAAATCACCAAGCCAACAAACCAACAAACCAACAAACCAACAAGCCAACAAGCCAACAAACCAACAAACCAACAAGCCAACAAACCAACAAACCAACAAACCAACATGCCAACAAACCAACAAATTAAGTAACCAACAAGCCAACAAACCAACAAACCAACAAGCCAAAAAGCCAACAAACCAACAAACCAACAAGCCAACAAACCAACAAACCAACAAACCAACAAGCCAACAAACCAACAAACAAATAAACCAACAAGCCAACAAGCCAACAAACCAACAAACTAACAAACCAACAAACGAACTAACCAACAAACCAACAAGCCAACAAGCTAACAAACAAACAAACAAACAAACCAACAAACTAAGTAACCAACAAGCCAACAAACCAACAAACCAACAAGCCAACAAGCCAACAAACCAACAAACCAACAAGCCAACAAACCAACAAACCAACAAACCAAAAAACCAACAAACCAACAAACCAACAAACCAACAAACAAACAAACCAACAATTCAACAAACCAAGAAGCCAACAAACCAACAAACCAACAAACCAAAAAACCAACAAACCAACAAACCAACAAACCAACAAACAAACAAACCAACAAGCCAACAAACCAACAAAACAACAAACCAACAAGCCAACAAACCAACAAACAAATAAACCAACAAACCAACAAACCAACAAACCAACAAACCAACAAACCAAAAAACCAACAAACCAACAAACCAACAAGCCAACAAGCCAACAAACCAACAAACCAACAAGCCAACAAGCCAACAAACCAACAAACCAACAAGCCAACACAACAACAAACCAACAAACCAACAAGCCAACAAACCAACAAACAAATAAACCAACAAACCAAAAAACCAACAAACCAACAAACCAACAAACCAACAAACCAACAAACCAACAAACCAACAAGCCAACAAGCCAACAAACCAACAAACCAACAAACCAACAAGCCAACAAACCAACAAGCCAACAAACCAACAAACCAACAAACCATGTAACCAAAAAGCCAACAAACCAACAAACCATGTAACCAAAAAGCCAACAAACTAACAAACTAACAAACCAACAAGCCAACAAGCCAACAAACCAACAAACCAACAAAGCAACAAGCCAACAAGCCAACAAGCCAACAAACCAACAAACCAACAAACCAACAAACCAACAAACCACCAAACCAATAAGCCAACAAGCCAACAAACCATCAAAGCAACAAACCAACAAGCCAACAAACCAACAAACCAACAAGCCAACAAACCAACAAACCAACAAACCAACAAACTAACAAGCCAACAAGCCAACAAACCAACAAACCAACAAACCAACAAGCCAACAAACCAACAAACCAACAAGCCAACAAACCAACAAACCAACAAACCAACAAACAAATAAACCAACAAACCAACAAACCAACAAACCAACAAACCAACAAACTAACAAACCAACAAGCCAACAAACCAACAAATCACCAAGCCAACTAACCAACAAACCAACAAACCAACAAGCCAACAAGCCAACAAACCAACAAACCAACAAGCCAACAAACCAACAAACCAACAAACCAACATGCCAACAAACCAACAAATTAAGTAACCAACAAGCCAACAAACCAACAAACCAACAAGTCAAAAAGCCAACAAACCAACAAACCAACAAGCCAACAAACCAACAAACCAACAAACCAACAAGCCAACAAACCAACAAACAAATAAACCAACAAGCCAACAAGCCAACAAACCAACAAACTAACAAACCAACAAACGAACTAACCAACAAACCAACAAGCCAACAAGCCAACAAACAAACAAACCAACAAACCAACAAACTAAGTAACCAACAAACCAACAAACCAACAAACCAACAAACCTTCAAACTAATAAACCAACAAACAAACCAACAAAACAACAAACCAACAAACCAACAAACCAACAAACCAACAAACAAATAAACCAAGAAACCAACAAACCAACAAGCCAACAAGCCAACAAACCAACAAACCAACAAACCAACAAACCAACAAACAAATAAATCAACAAACCAAAAAACCAACAAACCAACAAGCCAACAAGCCAACAAACCAACAAACCAATAAGCCAACAAACCAAAAAACAAATAAACCAACAAACCAACAAACCAACAAACCAACAAACCAACAAACCAAAAAACCAACAAACCAACAAACCAACAAGCCAACAAGCCAGCAAACCAACAAACCAACAAGCCAACAAACCAACAAACCAACAAGCCAACATACCAACAAACCAACAAACCAACAAGCAAACAAACCAACAAACAAATAAACCAACAAACCAAAAGCCAACAAACCAACAAACCAACAAAACAACAAACCAACAAACCAACAAGCCAACAAACCAACAAACAAATAAACCAACAAACCAACAAACCAAAAAACCAACAAGCCAACAAACCAACAAACCAACAAACCAACAAACCAACAAGCCAACAAACCAACAAACAAATAAACCAACAAACCAAAAAACCAACAAACCAACAAATCAACAAACCAACAAACCAACAAACCAACAAACCAAAAAACCAACAAACCAACAAACCAACAAGCCAACAAGCCAACAAACCAACAAACCAACAAGCCAACAAACCAACAAACAAATAAACCAACAAACCAACAAACCAACAAACCAACAAACCAACAAACCAAAAAACCAACAAACCAACAAACCAACAAGCAAACAAGCCAACAAACCAACAAACCAACAAGCCAACAAGCCAACAAACCCACAAACCAACAATCCAACACACCAACAAACCAACAAACCAACAAGCCAACAAACCAACAAACAAATAAACCAACAAACCAAAAAACCAACAAACCATTAAACCAACAAACAAACAAACCAACAAACCAACAAACCAACAAGCCAACAAGCCAACAAACCAACAAACCAACAAACCAACAAGCCAACAAACAAACAAGCCAACAAACCAACAAACCATGTAACCAAAAAGCCAACAAACTAACAAACTAACAAACCAACAAGCCAACAAGCCAACAAACCCACAAACCAACAAAGCAACAAGCCAACAAGCCAACAAACCAACAAACCAACAAACCAACAAACCAACAAACCAACAAACCAACAAGCCAACAAGCCAACAAACCAACAAAGCAACAAACCAACAAGCCAACAAACCAACAAACCAACAAGCCAACAAACCAACAAACCAACAAACCAACAAACTAACAAGCCAACAAGCCAACAAACCAACAAACCAACAAACCAACAAGCCAACAAGCCAACAAGCCAACAAACCAACAAACCAACAAGCCAACAAACCAACAAACCAACAAACCAACAAACAAATAAACCAACAAACCAACAAACCAACAAACCAACAAACCAACAAACCAACAAACCAACAAACTAACAAACCAACAAGCCAACAAACCAACAAATCACCAAGCCAACAAAGCAACAAACCAACAAACCAACAAGCCAACAAGCCAACAAACCAACAAACCAACAAGCCAACAAACCAACAAACCAACAAACCAACATGCCAACAAACCAACAAATTAAGTAACCAACAAGCCAACAAACCAACAAACCAACAAGCCAACAAGCCAACAAACCAACAAACCAACAAGCCAACAAACCAACAAACCAACAAACCAACAAGCCAACAAACCAACAAACAAATAAACCAACAAGCCAACAAGCCAACAAACCAACAAACTAACAAACCAACAAACGAACTAACCAACAAACCAACAAGCCAACAAGCCAACAAACAAACAAACCAACAAACCAACAAACTAAGTAACCAACAAGCCAACAAACCAACAAACCAACAAGCCAACAAGCCAACAAACCACAAACCAACAAGCCAACAAACCAACAAACCAACAAACCAAAAAACCAACAAACCAACAAACCAACAAACCAACAAACAAACAAACCAACAAGCCAACAAACCAACAAAACAACAATCCAACAAGCCAACAAACCAACAAACCAACAAACCAACAAACCAACAAACCAACAAACCAACAAGCCAACAAACCAACAAACAAATAAACCAACAAGCCAACAAGCCAACAAACCAACAAACTAACAAACCAACAAACGAACTAACCAACAAACCAACAAGCCAACAAGCCAACAAACAAACAAACCAACAAACCAACAAACTAAGTAACCAACAAACCAACAAACCAACAAACCAACAAACCTTCAAACTAATAAACCAACAAACAAACCAACAAAACAACAAACCAACAAACCAACAAACCAACAAACCAACAAACAAATAAACCAAGAAACCAACAAACCAACAAGCCAACAAGCCAACAAGCCAACAAACCAACAAACCAACAAACCAACAAACCAACAAACAAATAAATCAACAAACCAAAAAACCAACAAACCAACAAACCAACAAACCAACAAACCAAAAAACCAACAAACCAATTAACCAACAAACCAACAAGCCAACAAGCCAACAAACCAACAAACCAATAAGCCAACAAACCAAAAAACAAATAAACCAACAAACCAACAAACCAACAAACCAACAAACCAACAAACCAAAAAACCATCAAACCAACAAATCAACAAGCCAACAAGCCAGCAAACCAACAAACCAACAAGCCAACAAACCAACAAACCAACAAGCCAACAAACCAACAAACCAACAAACCAACAAGCAAACAAACCAACAAACAAATAAACCAACAAACCAAAAGCCAACAAACCAACAAACCAACAAAACAACAAACCAACAAACCAACAAGCCAACAAACCAACAAACAAATAAACCAACAAACCAACAAACCAAAAAACCAACAAGCCAACAAACCAACAAACCAACAAACCAACAAACCAACAAGCCAACAAACCAACAAACAAATAAACCAACAAACCAAAAAACCAACAAACCAACAAATCAACAAACCAACAAACCAACAAACCAACAAACCAAAAAACCAACAAACCAACAAACCAACAAGCCAACAAGCCAACAAACCAACAAACCAACAAGCCAACAAACCAACAAACAAATAAACCAACAAACCAACAAACCAACAAACCAACAAACCAACAAACCAAAAAACCAACAAACCAACAAACCAACAAGCCAACAAGCCAACAAACCAACAAACCAACAAGCCAACAAGCCAACAAACCCACAAACCAACAATCCAACACACCAACAAACCAACAAACCAACAAGCCAACAAACCAACAAACAAATAAACCAACAAACCATTAAACCAACAAACCAACAAACCAACAAACCAACAAACCAACAAGCCAACAAGCCAACAAACCAACAAACCAACAAACCAACAAGCCAACAAACAAACAAGCCAACAAACCAACAAACCATGTAACCAAAAAGCCAACAAACTAACAAACTAACAAACCAACAAGCCAACAAGCCAACAAACCAACAAACCAACAAAGCAACAAGCCAACAAGCCAACAAACCAACAAACCAACAAACCAACAAACCAACAAACCAACAAACCAACAAGCCAACAAGCCAACAAACCAACAAAGCAACAAACCAACAAGCCAACAAACCAACAAACCAACAAGCCAACAAACCAACAAACCAACAAACCAACAAACTAACAAGCCAACAAGCCAACAAACCAACAAACCAACAAACCAACAAGCCAACAAGCCAACAAACCAACAAACCAACAAGCCAACAAACCAACAAACCAACAAACCAACAAACAAATAAACCAACAAACCAACAAACCAACAAACCAACAAACCAACAAACCAACAAACCAACAAACTAACAAACCAACAAGCCAACAAACCAACAAATCACCAAGCCAACAAAGCAACAAACCAACAAACCAACAAGCCAACAAGCCAACAAACCAACAAACCAACAAGCCAACAAACCAACAAACCAACAAACCAACATGCCAACAAACCAACAAATTAAGTAACCAACAAGCCAACAAACCAACAAACCAACAAGCCAACAAGCCAACAAACCAACAAACCAACAAGCCAACAAACCAACAAACCAACAAACCAACAAGCCAACAAACCAACAAACAAATAAACCAACAAGCCAACAAGCCATCAAACCAACAAACTAACAAACCAACAAACGAACTAACCAACAAACCAACAAGCCAACAAGCCAACAAACAAACAAACCAACAAACCAACAAACTAAGTAACCAACAAGCCAACAAACCAACAAACCAACAAGCCAACAAGCCAACAAACCACAAACCAACAAACCAACAAACCAACAAACCAACAAACCAAAAAACCAACAAACCAACAAACCAACAAACCAACAAACAAACAAACCAACAAGCCAACAAACCAACAAAACAACAATCCAACAAGCCAACAAGCCAACAAACCAACAAACCAACAAGCCAACAAACCAACAAACCAACAAGCCAACAAGACAACAAACCAACAAACCAACAAACCAACAAGCCAACAAACCAACAAACCAACAAGCCAACAAACCAACAAGCCAACAAACCAACAAACCAACAAACCAACATGCCAACAAACCAACAAATCAACAAAACAACAAACCAACAAGCCAACAAGCCAACAAGCCAACAAAACAACAAACCAAAAAGCCAACAAACCAACAAACCAACAAACCAACATGCCAACAAACCAACAAGCCAACAAGCCAATAAACCAACAAACCAACAAAACAACAAACCAACAAACCAACAAGCCAACAAACCAACAAACCAAAAAACCAACAAACCAACAAACCAAAAAACCAGCAAACCAACAAGCCAACAAACCAACAAGCCAATAAACCAACAAACCAACAAAACAACAAACCAACAAACCAACAAGCCAACAAACCAACAAACCAACAAGCCAACAAACGAACAAACCAACAAACCAACAAACCAACAAACCAACAAACCAACAAACCAACAAGCCAACAAACCAACAAACCAACAAATTAACAAACCAACAAACCAACAAACCAACAAGCAAACAAACCAACAAACAAATAAACCAACAAACCAAAAAACCAACAAACCAACAAACCAACAAACCAACAAACCAACAAACCAACAAACCAACAAACCAACAAACCAACAAGCCAACAAACCAACAAACAAATAAACCAACAAACCAACAAACCAAAAAACCAACAAGCCAACAAACCAACAAACCAACAAACCAACAAACCAACAAGCCAACAAACCAACAAACAAATAAACCAACAAACCAAAAAACCAACAAACCAACAAACCAACAAACCAACAAACCAACAAACCAACAAACCAACAAACCAACAAACCAAAAAACCAACAAACCAACAAACCAATAAGCCAACAAGCCAACAAACCAACAAACCAACAAGCCAACAAACCAACAAACAAATAAACCAACAAACCAACAAACCAACAAACCAACAAACCAACAAACCAAAAAACCAACAAACCAACAAACCAACAAGCCAACAAGGCAACAAACCAACAAACCAACAAGCCAACAAGCCAACAAACCAACAAACCAACAAGCCAACACACCAACAAACCAACAAACCAACAAGCCAACAAACCAACAAACAAATAAACCAACAAACCAAAAAACCAACAAACCAACAAACCAACAAACCAACAAACCAACAAACCAACAAACCAACAAGCCAACAAGCCAACAAGCCAACAAACCAACAAACCAACAAACCAACAAGCCAACAAACCAACAAGCCAACAAACCAACAAACCAACAAACCATGTAACCAAAAAGCCAACAAGCCAACAAGCCAACAAACCAACAAAGCAACAAACCAACAAACCAACAAACCAACAAACCAACAAACCAACAAGCCAACAAACCAACAAACCAACAAACCAACAAACTAACAAGCCAACAAGCCAACAAACCAACAAACCAACAAACCAACAAGCCAACAAGCCAACAAACCAACAAACCAACAAGCCAACAAACCAACAAACCAACAAACCAACAAACAAATAAACCAACAAACTAACAAACCAACAAACCAACAAACTAATAAACCAACAAGCCAACAAACCAACAAATCACCAAGCCAACAAACCAACAAACCAACAAACCAACAAGCCAACAAGCCAACAAACCAACAAACCAACAAGCCAACAAACCAACAAACCAACAAGCCAACAAACCAACAAACCAACAAACCAACATGCCAACAAACCAACAAATTAAGTAACCAACAAGCCAACAAACCAACAAACCAACAAGCCAAAAAGCCAACAAACCAACAAACCAACAAGCCAACAAACCAACAAACCAACAAACCAACAAGCCAACAAACCAACAAACAAATAAACCAACAAGCCAACAAGCCAACAAACCAACAAACTAAGAAACCAACAAACGAACTAACCAACAAACCAACAAGCCAACAAGCCAACAAACAAACAAACCAACAAACCAACAAACTAAGTAACCAACAAGCCAACAAACCAACAAACCAACAAGCCAACAAGCCAACAAACCAACAAACCAACAAGCCAACAAACCAACAAACCAACAAACCAAAAAACCAACAAACCAACAAACCAACAAACCAACAAACAAACAAACCAACAAGCCAACAAACCAACAAGCCAACAAACCAACAAACCAACAAACCAAAAAACCAACAAACCAACAAACCAACAAACCAACAAGCCAACAAACCAACAAACCAACAAACCAACAAACTAACAAGCCAACAAGCCAACAAACCAACAAACCAACAAACCAACAAGCCAACAAGCCAACAAACCAACAAACCAACAAGCCAGCAAACCAACAAACCAACAAACCAACAAACAAATAAACCAACAAACCAACAAACCAACAAACCAACAAACTAATAAACCAACAAGCCAACAAACCAACAAATCACCAAGCCAACAAACCAACAAACCAACAAACCAACAAGCCAACAAGCCAACAAACCAACAAACCAACAAGCCAACAAACCAACAAACCAACAAGCCAACAAACCAACAAACCAACAAACCAACATGCCAACAAACCAACAAATTAAGTAACCAACAAGCCAACAAACCAACAAACCAACAAGCCAAAAAGCCAACAAACCAACAAACCAACAAGCCAACAAACCAACAAACCAACAAACCAACCAGCCAACAAACCAACAAACAAATAAACCAACAAGCCAACAAGCCAACAAACCAACAAACTAAGAAACCAACAAACGAACTAACCAACAAACCAACAAGCCAACAAGCCAACAAACAAACAAACCAACAAACCAACAAACTAAGTAACCAACAAGCCAACAAACCAACAAACCAACAAGCCAACAAGCCAACAAACCAACAAACCAACAAGCCAACAAACCAACAAACCAACAAACCAAAAAACCAACAAACCAACAAACCAACAAACCAACAAACCAACAAACAAACAAACCAACAAGCCAACAAACCAACAAGCCAACAAACTAACAAACCAACAAACCAAAAAACCAACAAACCAACAAACAAACAAACCAACAAGCCAACAAACCAACAAAACAACAAACCAACAAGCCAACAAACCAACAAACAAATAAACCAACAAACCAACAGACCAACAAACCAACAAACCAACAAACCAAAAAACCAACAAACCAACAAACCAACAAGCCAACAACCCCAACAAACCAACAAACCAACAAGCCAACAAGCCAACAAACCAACAAACCAACAAGCCAACACACCAACAAACCAACAAACCAACAAGCCAACAAACCAACAAACAAATAAACCAACAAACCAAAAAACCTACAAACCAACAAACCAACAAACCAACAAACCAACAAACCAACAAACCAACAAGCCAACAAGCCAACAAACCAACAAACCAACAAGCCAACAAACTAACAAACCAACAAACCAACAAACAAATAAACCAACAAACCAACAAACCAACAAACCAACAAACCAACAAACTAACAAACCAACAAGCCAACAAACCAACAAATCACCAAGCCAACAAACCAACAAACCAACAAACCAACAAGCCAACAAACCAACAAACCAACAAGCCAACAAACCAACAAACCAACAAACCAACATGCCAACAAACCAACAAATTAAGTAACCAACAAGCCAACAAACCAACAAACCAACAAGCCAAAAAGCCAACAAACCAACAAACCAACAAGCCAACAAACCAACAAACCAACAAACCAACAAGCCAACAAACCAACAAACAAATAAACCAACAAGCCAACAAGCCAACAAACCAACAAACTAACAAACCAACAAACGAACTAACCAACAAACCAACAAGCCAACAAGCCAACAAACAAACAAACAAACAAACCAACAAACTAAGTAACCAACAAGCCAACAAACCAACAAACCAACAAGCCAACAAGCCAACAAACCAACAAACCAACAAGCCAACAAACCAACAAACCAACAAACCAAAAAACCAACAAACCAACAAACCAACAAACCAACAAACAAACAAACCAACAAGCCAACAAACCAAAAAGCCAACAAACCAACAAACCAACAAACCAAAAAACCAACAAACCAACAAACCAACAAACCAACAAACCAACAAACAAACAAACCAACAAGCCAACAAACCAACAAAACAACAAACCAACAAGCCAACAAACCAACAAACAAATAAACCAACAAACCAACAAACCAACAAACCAACAAGCCAACACAACAACAAACCAACAAACCAACAAGCCAACAAACCAACAAACAAATAAACCAACAAACCAAAAAACCAACAAACCAACAAACCAACAAACCAACAAACCACCAAACCAACAAACCAACAAGCCAACAAGCCAACAAACCAACAAGCCAACAAACCAACAAGCCAACAAACCAACAAACCATGTAACCAAAAAGCCAACAAACCAACAAACCATGTAACCAAAAAGCAAACAAACTAACAAACTAACAAACCAACAAGCCAACAAGCCAACAAACCAACAAACCAACAAAGCAACAAGCCAACAAGCCAACAAGCCAACAAACCAACAAACCAACAAACCAACAAACCAACAAACCAACAAACCAATAAGCCAACAAGCCAACAAACCAACAGAGCAACAAACCAACAAGCCAACAAACCAACAAACCAACAAGCCAACAAACCAACAAACCAACAAACCAACAAACTAACAAGCCAACAAGCCAACAAACTAACAAACCAACAAACCAACAAGCCAACAAACCAACAAACCAACAAGCCAACAAACCAACAAACCAACAAACCAACAAACAAATAAACCAACAAACCAACAAACCAACAAACCAACAAACCAACAAACTAACAAACCAACAAGCCAAGAAACCAACAAATCACCAAGCCAACAAACCAACAAACCAACAAACCAACAAGCCAACAAGCCAACAAACCAACAAACCAACAAGCCAACAAACCAACAAACCAACAAACCAACATGCCAACAAACCAACAAATTAAGTAACCAACAAGCCAACAAACCAACAAACCAACAAGTCAAAAAGCCAACAAACCAACAAACCAACAAGCCAACAAACCAACAAACCAACAAACCAACAAGCCAACAAACCAACAAACAAATAAACCAACAAGCCAACAAGCCAACAAACCAACAAACTAACAAACCAACAAACGAACTAACCAACAAACCAACAAGCCAACAAGCCAACAAACAAACAAACCAACAAACCAACAAACTAAGTAACCAACAAGCCAACAAACCAACAAACCAACAAGCCAACAAGCCAACAAACCAACAAACCAACAAGCCAACAAACCAACAAACCAACAAACCAACAAACCAAAAAACCAACAAACCAACAAACCAACAAACCAACAAACAAACAAACCAACAAGCCAACAAACCAACAAAACAACAATCCAACAAGCCAACAAACCAACAAACCAACAAGCTAACAAACCAACAAACCAACAAGCCAACAAGCCAACAAACCAACAAACCAACAAACCAACAAGCCAACAAACCAACAAACCAACAAGCCAACAACCCAACAAACCAACAAACCAACAAACTAAGAAGCCAACAAGCCACCAAACCAACAAACCAACAAGCCAACAAACCAACAAACCAAGAAACCAACAAACTAACAAACCAACAAACCAAAAAACCAACAAACCAACAAACCATCAAACGAACAAACCAACAAACCAACAAACCAACAAACTAACAAACCAAAAAACCAACAACCCAACAAACCAACAAGCCAACAAACCAACAAACCAACCAACCAATTAACCAACAAACCAACAAACGAACAAACCAACAAACCAACAAACCAACAAACCAACAAACCTACAAACAAATAAACCAACAAACCAACAAACCAACAAACCAACAAACCAACAAACAAATAAACCAACAAACCAAAACACCAACAAACCAACAAACCCATTAGCCAACAAAATAACAAACGAACAAACCAACAAACCAACAAACTAACAAACCAAAAAACCAACAACCCAACAAACCAACAAGCCAACAAACCAACAAACCAACCAACCAATTAACCAACAAACCAACAAACCAACAAACCAACAAACCAACAAACCAACAAACCAACAAACCAACAAACCTACAAACAAATAAACCAACAAACCAACAAACCAACAAACCAACAAACCAACAAACAAATAAACAAATAAACCAACAAACCAACAAACCAACAAACCAACAAACCAACAAACCAACAAACCAACAAACCCATTAGCCAACAAACCAACAAACGAACAAACCAACAAACCAACAAACCAACAAACCAACAAACCAACAAACCAACAAACCTTCAAACTAATAAACCAACAAACAAACCAACAAACCAACAAACCAACAAACCAACAAACCAACAAACCAACAAACGAACTAACCAACAAACCAACAAGCCAACAAGCCAACAAACAAACAAACCAACAAACCAACAAACTAAGTAACCAACAAGCCAACAAACCAACAAACCAACAAGCCAACAAGCCAACAAACCAACAAACCAACAAGCCAACAAACCAACAAACCAACAAACCAAAAAACCAACAAACCAACAAACCAACAAACCAACAAACAAACAAACCAACAAGCCAACAAACCAACAAGCCAACAAACCAACAAACCAACAAACTAAAAAACCAACAAACCAACAAACCAACAAACAAACAAACCAACAAGCCAACAAACCAACAAAACAACAAACCAACAAGCCAACAAGCCAACAAACAAATAAACCAACAAACCAACAAACCAACAAACCAACAAACCAACAAACCCAAAAACCAACAAACCACCAAACCAACAAGCCAACAAGCCAACAAACCAACAAGCCAACAAGCCAACAAACCAACAAACCAACAAGCCAACACAACAACAAACCAACAAACCAACAAGCCAACAAACCAACAAACAAATAAACCAACAAACCAAAAAACCAACAAACCAACAAACCAACAAACCAACAAACCAACAAACCAACAAACCAACAAGCCAACAAGCCAACAAACCAACAAACCAACAAACCAACAAGCCAACAAACCAACAAGCCAACAAACCAACAAACCATGTAACCAAAAAGCCAACAAACTAACAAACCAACAAACCAACAAGCCAACAAACCAACAAACCAACAAACCAACAAAGCAACAAGCCAACAAGCCAACAAACCAACAAACCAACAAACCAACAAACCAACAAACCAACAAACCAATAAGCCAACAAGCCAACAAACCAACAAAGCAACAAACCAACAAGCCAACAAACCAACAAACCAACAAGCCAACAAACCAACAAACCAACAAACCAACAAACTAACAAGCCAACAAGCCAACAAACCAACAAACCAACAAGCCAACAAGCCAACAAACCAACAAACCAACAAGCCAACAAACCAACAAACCAACAAACCAACAAACAAATAAACCAACAAACCAACAAACCAACAAACCAACAAACCAACAAACCAACAAACTAACAAACCAACAAGCCAACAAACCAACAAATCACCAAGCCAACAAACCAACAAACCAACAAACCAACAAGCCAACAAGCCAACAAACCAACAAACCAACAAGCCAACAAACCAACAAACCAACAAACCAACATGCCAACAAACCAACAAATTAAATAACCATCAAGCCAACAAACCAACAAACCAACAAGCCAAAAAGCCAACAAACCAACAAACCAACAAGCCAACAAACCAACAAACCAACAAACCAACAAGCCAACAAACGAACAAACAAATAAACCAACAAGCCAACAAGCCAACAAACCAACAAACTAACAAACCAACAAACGAACTAACCAACAAACCAACAAGCCAACAAGCCAACAAACAAACAAACCAACAAACCAACAAACTAAGTAACCAACAAGCCAACAAACCAACAAACCAACAAGCCAACAAGCCAACAAACCAACAAACCAACAAGCCAACAAACCAACAAACCAACAAACCAAAAAACCAACAAACCAACAAACCAACAAACCAACAAACAAACAAACCAACAAGCCAACAAACCAACAAACCAACAAGCCAACAAGCCAACAAACCAACAAGCCAACAAACCAACAAACCAACAAACCAACAAGCCAACAAACCAACAAACCAACAAGCCAATAACCCAACAAACCCACAAACCAACAAACTAAGAAGCCAACAAGCCACCAAACCAACAAACCAATAAGCCAACAAACCAACAAACCAACAAACCAACATGCCAACAAACCAACAAATCAACAAATCAACAAACCAACAAACCAAGAAACCAACAAACTAACAAACCAACAAACCAAAAAACCAACAAACCAACAAACCATCAAACGAACAAACCAACAAACCAACAAACCAACAAACTAACAAACCAAAAAACCAACAACCCAACAAACCAACAAGCCAACAAACCAACAAACCAACCAACCAATTAACCAACAAACCAACAAACGAACAAACCAACAAACCAACAAACCAACAAACCAACAAACCAACAAACCTACAAACAAATAAACCAACAAACCAACAAACCAACAAACCAACAAACAAATAAACCAACAAACCAACAAACCAACAAACCAACAAACCAACAAACCAACAAACCAACAAACCCATTAGCCAACAAACCAACAAACGAACAAACCAACAAACCAACAAACCAACAAACCAACAAACCAACAAACCAACAAACCAACAAACCTTCAAACTAATAAACCAACAAACAAACCAACAAAACAACAAACCAACAAACCAACAAACCAACAAACCAACAAACAAATAAACCAAGAAACCAACAAACCAACAAGCCAACAAGCCAACAAACCAACAAACCAACAAACCAACAAACCAACAAGCCAACAAACCAACAAACCAACAAGCCAGCAAACCAACAAACCAATAAACCAACAAACCAATAAGCCAACAAGCCAACAAACCAACAAACCAACATGCCAACAAACCAACAAATCAACAAATCAACAAACCAACAAACCAAGAAACCAACAAACTAACAAACCAACAAACCAAAAAACCAACAAACCAACAAACGATCAAACTAACAAACCAAAAAACCAACAACCCAACAAACCAACAAGCCAACAAACCAACAAACCAACCAACCAATTAACCAACAAACCAACAAACGAACAAACCAACAAACCAACAAACCAACAAACCAACAAACCTACAAACAAATAAACCAACAAACCAACAAACCAACAAACCAACAAACAAATAAACCAACAAACCAATAAACCAACAAACTAACAAACCAAAAAACCAACAACCCAACAAACCAACAAACCAACAAACCAACAAACGAACTAACCAACAAACCAACAAGCCAACAAGCCAACAAACAAACAAACCAACAAACCAACAAACTAAGTAACCAACAAGCCAACAAACCAACAAACCAACAAGCCAACAAGCCAACAAACCAACAAACCAACAAGCCAACAAACCAACAAACCAACAAACCAAAAAACCAACAAACCAACAAACCAACAAACCAACAAACAAACAAACCAACAAGCCAACAAACCAACAAGCCAACAAACCAACAAACCAACAAACTAAAAAACCAACAAACCAACAAACCAACAAACAAACAAACCAACAAGCCAACAAACCAACAAAACAACAAACCAACAAGCCAACAAGCCAACAAACAAATAAACCAACAAACCAACAAACCAACAAACCAACAAACCAACAAACCCAAAAACCAACAAACCACCAAACCAACAAGCCAACAAGCCAACAAACCAACAAGCCAACAAGCCAACAAACCAACAAACCAACAAGCCAACACAACAACAAACCAACAAACCAACAAGCCAACAAACCAACAAACAAATAAACCAACAAACCAAAAAACCAACAAACCAACAAACCAACAAACCAACAAACCAACAAACCAACAAACCAACAAGCCAACAAGCCAACAAACCAACAAACCAACAAACCAACAAACCAACAAGCCAACAAACCAACAAGCCAACAAACCAACAAACCATGTAACCAAAAAGCCAACAAACTAACAAACCAACAAACCAACGAGCCAACAAACCAACAAACCAACAAACCAACAAAGCAACAAGCCAACAAGCCAACAAACCAACAAACCAACAAACCAACAAACCAACAAACCAACAAACCAATAAGCCAACAAGCCAACAAACCAACAAAGCAACAAACCAACAAGCCAACAAACCAACAAACCAACAAGCCAACAAACCAACAAACCAACAAACCAACAAACTAACAAGCCAACAAGCCAACAAACCAACAAACCAACAAGCCAACAAGCCAACAAACCAACAAACCAACAAGCCAACAAACCAACAAACCAACAAACCAACAAACAAATAAACCAACAAACCAACAAACCAACAAACCAACAAACCAACAAACCAACAAACTAACAAACCAACAAGCCAACAAACCAACAAATCACCAAGCCAACAAACCAACAAACCAACAAACCAACAAGCCAACAAGCCAACAAACCAACAAACCAACAAGCCAACAAACCAACAAACCAACAAACCAACATGCCAACAAACCAACAAATTAAATAACCATCAAGCCAACAAACCAACAAACCAACAAGCCAAAAAGCCAACAAACCAACAAACCAACAAGCCAACAAACCAACAAACCAACAAACCAACAAGCCAACAAACGAACAAACAAATAAACCAACAAGCCAACAAGCCAACAAACCAACAAACTAACAAACCAACAAACGAACTAACCAACAAACCAACAAGCCAACAAGCCAACAAACAAACAAACCAACAAACCAACAAACTAAGTAACCAACAAGCCAACAAACCAACAAACCAACAAGCCAACAAGCCAACAAACCAACAAACCAACAAGCCAACAAACCAACAAACCAACAAACCAAAAAACCAACAAACCAACAAACCAACAAACCAACAAACAAACAAACCAACAAGCCAACAAACCAACAAACCAACAAGCCAACAAGCCAACAAACCAACAAGCCAACAAACCAACAAACCAACAAACCAACAAGCCAACAAACCAACAAACCAACAAGCCAATAACCCAACAAACCCACAAACCAACAAACTAAGAAGCCAACAAGCCACCAAACCAACAAACCAATAAGCCAACAAACCAACAAACCAACAAACCAACATGCCAACAAACCAACAAATCAACAAATCAACAAACCAACAAACCAAGAAACCAACAAACTAACAAACCAACAAACCAAAAAACCAACAAACCAACAAACCATCAAACGAACAAACCAACAAACCAACAAACCAACAAACTAACAAACCAAAAAACCAACAACCCAACAAACCAACAAGCCAACAAACCAACAAACCAACCAACCAATTAACCAACAAACCAACAAACGAACAAACCAACAAACCAACAAACCAACAAACCAACAAACCAACAAACCTACAAACAAATAAACCAACAAACCAACAAACCAACAAACCAACAAACAAATAAACCAACAAACCAACAAACCAACAAACCAACAAACCAACAAACCAACAAACCAACAAACCCATTAGCCAACAAACCAACAAACGAACAAACCAACAAACCAACAAACCAACAAACCAACAAACCAACAAACCAACAAACCAACAAACCTTCAAACTAATAAACCAACAAACAAACCAACAAAACAACAAACCAACAAACCAACAAACCAACAAACCAACAAACAAATAAACCAAGAAACCAACAAACCAACAAGCCAACAAGCCAACAAACCAACAAACCAACAAACCAACAAACCAACAAGCCAACAAACCAACAAACCAACAAGCCAGCAAACCAACAAACCAATAAACCAACAAACCAATAAGCCAACAAGCCAACAAACCAACAAACCAACATGCCAACAAACCAACAAATCAACAAATCAACAAACCAACAAACCAAGAAACCAACAAACTAACAAACCAACAAACCAAAAAACCAACAAACCAACAAACGATCAAACTAACAAACCAAAAAACCAACAACCCAACAAACCAACAAGCCAACAAACCAACAAACCAACCAACCAATTAACCAACAAACCAACAAACGAACAAACCAACAAACCAACAAACCAACAAACCAACAAACCTACAAACAAATAAACCAACAAACCAACAAACCAACAAACCAACAAACAAATAAACCAACAAACCAATAAACCAACAAACTAACAAACCAAAAAACCAACAACCCAACAAACCAACAAGCCAACAAACCAACAAACCAACCAACCAATTAACCAACAAACCAACAAACGAACAATACAACAAACCAACAAACCAACAAACCAACAAACCAACAAATCTACAAACAAATAAACCAACAAACCAACAAACCAACAAACCAACAAACCAACAAACCAACAAACCAACAAACCAACAAACCTACAAACAAATAAACCAACAAACCAACAAACCAACAAACCAACAAACCAACAAACAAATAAACCAACAAACCAACAAAAAAGCAAACCAACAAACCAACAAACCAACAAACCCATTAGCCAACAAACCAACAAACGAACAAACCAACAAACCAACAAACCAACAAACCAACAAACCAACAAACCAACAAACCAACAAACCAACAAACCTTCAAACTAATAAACCAACAAACAAACCAACAAACCAACAAACCAACAAACCAACAAACCAACAAACCAACAAACCATCAAACGAACAAACCAACAAACCAACAAACCAACAAACTAACAAACCAAAAAACCAACAACCCAACAAACCAACAAGCCAACAAACCAACAAACCAACCAACCAATTAACCAACAAACCAACAAACGAACAAACCAACAAACCAACAAACCAACAAACCAACAAACCTACAAACAAATAAACCAACAAACCAACAAACCAACAAACCAACAAACAAATAAACCAACAAACCAACAAACCAACAAACTAACAAACCAAAAAACCAACAACCCAACAAACCAACAAGCCAACAAACCAACAAACCAACCAACCAATTAACCAACAAACCAACAAACGAACAAACCAACAAACCAACAAACCAACAAACCAGCAAACCAACAAACCTACAAACAAATGAACCAACAAACCAACAAACCAACAAACCAACAAACCAACAAACCAACAAACCAACAAACCTACAAACAAATAAACCAACAAACCAACAAACCAACAAACCAACAAACCAACAAACAAATAAACCAACAAACCAACAAACCAACAAACCAACAAACCAACAAACCCATTAGCCAACAAACCAACAAACGAACAAACCAACAAACCAACAAACCAACAAACCAACAAACCAACAAACCAACAAACCTTCAAACTAATAAACCAACAAACAAACCAACAAACCAACAAACCAACAAACCAACAAACCAACAAACCAACAAACAAATAAACCAAGAAACCAACAAACCAACAAGCCAACAAGTCAACAAACCAACAAACCAACAAACCAACAAGCCAACAAACCAACAAACCAACAAGCCAGCAAACCAACAAACCAATAAACCAACAAACCGACAAGCCAACAAACCAACAAACCAACAAACCAACAAGCCAACAAACAAATAAATCAACAAACCAAGAAACCAACAAACCAACAAACCAACAAACCAACTAACCAACAAACCAACAAACCAAAAAACGAACAAACCAACTAACCAACAAACCAACAAACCAAAAAACGAACAAACCAACAAACCAACAAGCCAACAAACCAACAAACCAACAAGCCAACAAACCAACAAACAAATAAACCAACAAACCAAAAAACCAACAAACCAACAAACCAACAAACCAACAAACCAACAAACCAACTAACCAACAAACCAAAAAACTAACAAACCAAAAAACCAACAAACCAACAAACCAACAAACCAACAAACCAACAAACCAACAAACCAACAAACCAACAAACCAACAAACCAACAAGCCAACAAGCCAACAAACCAACAAACCAACAAACCAACAAGCCAACAAACCAACAAACCAACAAACCAACAAGCCAACAAACCAACAAACAAATAAACCAACAAACCAAAAAACCAACAAACCAACAAACCAACAAGCCAACAAACCAACAAGCCAACAAGCCAACAAACCAACAAACCAACAAACCAAAAATCCAACAAACCAACAAACAAAAAAACCAACAAACCAACAAACCATCAAACGAACAAACCAACAAACCAACAAACCAACAAACTAACAAACCAAAAAACCAACAACCCAACAAACCAACAAGCCAACAAACCAACAAACCAACCAACCAATTAACCAACAAACCAACAAACGAACAAACCAACAAACCAACAAACCAACAAACCAACAAACCAACAAACCAACAAACCTACAAACAAATAAACCAACAAACCAACAAACCAACAAACGAACAAACCAACAAACCAACAAACCAACAAACTAACAAACCAAAAAACCAACAACCCAACAAACCAACAAGCCAACAAACCAACAAACCAACCAACCAATTAACCAACAAACCAACAAACGAACAAACCAACAAACCAACAAACCAACAAACCAACAAACCAACAAACCAACAAACCTACAAACAAATAAACCAACAAACCAACAAACCAACAAACCAACAAACCAACAAACCAACAAACCAACAAACCAACAAACCTACAAACAAATAAACCAACAAACCAACAAACCAACAAACCAACAAACCAACAAACAAATAAACCAACAAACCAACAAAAAAACAAACCAACAAACCAACAAACCAACAAACCCATTAGCCAACAAACCAACAAACGAACAAACCAACAAACCAACAAACCAACAAACCAACAAACCAACAAACCAACAAACCAACAAACCTTCAAACTAATAAGCCAACAAACAAACCAACAAACCAACAAACCAACAAACCAACAAACCAACAAACCATCAAACGAACAAACCAACAAACCAACAAACCAACAAACTAACAAACCAAAAAACCAACAACCCAACAAACCAACAAGCCAACAAACCAACAAACCAACCAACCAATTAACCAACAAACCAACAAACGAACAAACCAACAAACCAACAAACCAACAAACCAACAAACCAACAAACCAACAAACCTACAAACAAATAAACCAACAAACCAACAAACCAACAAACCAACAAACAAATAAACCTACAAACCAACAAACCAACAAACTAACAAACCAAAAAACCAACAACCCAACAAACCAACAAGCCAACAAACCAACAAACCAACCAACCAATTAACCAACAAACCAACAAACGAACAAACCAACAAACCAACAAACCAACAAACCAGCAAACCAACAAACCTACAAACAAATAAACCAACAAACCAACAAACCAACAAACCAACAAACCAACAAACCAACAAACCAACAAACCTACAAACAAATAAACCAACAAACCAACAAACCAACAAACCAACAAACCAACAAACAAATAAACCAACAAACCAACAAACCAACAAACCAACAAACCAACAAACCAACAACCCCATTAGCCAACAAACCAACAAACGAACAAACCAACAAACCAACAAACCAACAAAGCAACAAACCAACAAACCAACAAACCTTCAAACTAATAAACCAACAAACAAACCAACAAACCAACAAACCAACAAACCAACAAACCAACAAACAAATAAACCAAGAAACCAACAAACCAACAAGCCAACAAGTCAACAAACCAACAAACCAACAAACCAACAAGCCAACAAACCAACAAACCAACAAGCCAGCAAACCAACAAACCAATAAACCAACAAACCAATAAGCCAACAAGCCAACAAACCAACAAACCAACAAGCCAACAAACCAACAAACCAACAAACCAACAAACCAACAAACCAACAAACCAACTAACCAACAAACCAACAAACCAAAAAACGAACAAACCAACTAACCAACAAACCAACAAACCAAAAAACGAACAAACCAACAAACCAACAAGCCAACAAACCAACAAACCAACAAACCAACAAGCCAACAAACCAACAAACCAACAAACCAACAAGCCAACAAACCAACAAACAAATAAACCAACAAACCAAAAAACCAACAAACCAACAAACCAACAAACCAACAAACCAACAAACCAACAAACCAACAAACCAAAAAACCAACAAACCTTCAAACTAATAAACCAACAAACAAATAAACCAAAAACCAACAAACCAACAAACCAACAAACCAACAAACCAACAAACCAACAAACCTTCAAACTAATAAACCAACAAACAAATAAACCAAAAACCAACAAACCAACAAACCAACAAACCAACAAACAAATAAACCAAGAAACCAACAAACCAACAAGCCAACAAGCCAACAAACCAACAAACCAACAAACCAACAAGCCAACAAACCAACAAACCAACAAGCCAACAAACCAACAAACCAATAAACCAACAAACCAACAGGCCAACAAGCCAACAAACCAACAAACCAACTAGCCAACAAACCAACAAACCAACAAACCAACAAGCCAACAAACCAACAAACAAATAAACTAACAAACCAACAAACCAACAAACCATCAAACCAAAAAACCAACAAACCAACAAACCAACAAGCCAACAAGCCAACAAACCAACAAACCAACAAGCCAACAAACCAACAAACCAACAAACCAACAAGCCAACAAACCAACAAACCAACAAACCAACAAGCCAACAAACCAACAACCAAATAAACCAACAAACCAACAAACCAAAAAACCAACAAACCAACAAACCAACTAACCAAAAAACCAACTAACCAACAAACCAACAAACCAAAAAACGAACAAACCAACTAACCAACAAACCAACAAACCAAAAAACGAACAAACCAACAAAACAACAAGCCAACAAACCAACAAACCAACAAACCAACAAGCCAACAAACCAACAAACCAACAAACCAACAAGCCAACAAACCAACAAACAAATAAACCAACAAACCAAAAAACCAACAAACCAACAAACCAACAAACCAACAAACCAACAAACCAACAAACCAAAAAACCAACAAACCAAAAAACCAACAAACCAACAAACCAACAAACCAACAAACCAACAAACCAACAAACCAACAAACCAACAAACCAACAAGCCAACAAACCAACAAACAAATAAACCAACAAACCAACAAACCAACAAACCGACAAACCAACAAACCAAAAAACCAACAAACCAACAAACCAACAAGCCAACAAGCCAATAAACCAACAAACCAACAAGCCAACAAGCCAACAAACCAACAAACCAACAAACCAACAAGCCAACAAACCAACAAACCAACAAACCAACAAGCCAACAAACCAACAAACAAATAAACCAACAAACCAAAAAACCAACAAACCAACAAACCAACAAGCCAACAAACCAACAAGCCAACAAGCCAACAAACCAACAAACCGACAAACCAAAAATCCAACAAACAAACAAACAAAAAAACCAACAAACCAACAAACCATCAAACGAACAAACCAACAAACCAACAAAACAACAAACCAACAAACTAACAAACCAAAAAACCAACAAACCAACAAACCAACAAGCCAACAAACCAACAAACCAACAAACCAATTAACCAACAAACCAACAAACGAACAAACCAACAAACCAACAAACCAACAAACCAACAAACCGACAAACCTACAAACCAACAAACCAACAAACAAATTAACCAACAAACCAACAAACCAACAAACCAACAAACCAACAAACCAACAAACCAACAAACAAATAAACCAACAAACCAACAAACCAACAAACCAACAAACCAACACACCAATTAGCCAACAACCCAACAAACGAACAATCCAACAAACCAACAAACCAACAAACCAACAAACCAACAAACCTTCAAACTAATAAACCAACAAACAAATAAACCAAAAACCAACAAACCAACAAACCAACAAACCAACAAACAAATAAACCAAGAAACCAACAAACCAACAAGCCAACAAGCCAACAAACCAACAAACCAACAAACCAACAAGCCAACAAACCAACAAACCAACAAGCCAACAAACCAACAAACCAATAAACCAACAAACCAACAGGCCAACAAGCCAACAAACCAACAAACCAACAAGCCAACAAACCAACAAACCAACAAACCAACAAGCCAACAAACCAACAAACAAATAAACTAACAAACCAACAAACCATCAAACCAAAAAACCAACAAACAAACAAACCAACAAGCCAACAAGCCAACAAACCAACAAACCAACAAGCCAACAAACCAACAAACCAACAAACCAACAAGCCAACAAACCAACAAACCAACAAACCAACAAACCAACAAACCAACAAACCAACAAACCAACAAACCTACAAACAAATAAACCAACAAACCAACAAACCAATAAACCAACAAACCAACAAACAAATAAACCAACAAACCAACAAAAAAACAAACCAACAAACCAACAAACCAACAAACCCATTAGCCAACAAACCAACAAACGAACAAACCAACAAACCAACAAACCAACAAACCAACAAACCAACAAACCAACAAACCAACAAACCAACAAACCTTCAAACTAATAAACCAACAAACAAACCAACAAACCAACAAACCAACAAACCAACAAACCAACAAACCAACAAACCATCAAACGAACAAACCAACAAACCAACAAACCAACAAACTAACAAACCAAAAAACCAACAACCCAACAAACCAACAAGCCAACAAACCAACAAACCAACCAACCAATTAACCAACAAACCAACAAACGAACAAACCAACAAACCAACAAACCAACAAACCAACAAACCAACAAACCTACAAACAAATAAACCAACAAACCAACAAACCAACAAACCAACAAACAAATAAACCAACAAACCAACAAACCAACAAACTAACAAACCAAAAAACCAACAACCCAACAAACCAACAAGCCAACAAACCAACAAACCAACCAACCAATTAACCAACAAACCAACAAACGAACAAACCAACAAACCAACAAACCAACAAACCAGCAAACCAACAAACCTACAAACAAATAAACCAACAAACCAACAAACCAACAAACCAACAAACCAACAAACCAACAAACCAACAAACCTACAAACAAATAAACCAACAAACCAACAAACCAACAAACCAACAAACCAACAAACAAATAAACCAACAAACCAACAAACCAACAAACCAACAAACCAACAAACCCATTAGCCAACAAAACAACAAACGAACAAACCAACAAACCAACAAACCAACAAACCAACAAACCAACAAACCAACAAACCAACAAACCTTCAAACTAATAAACCAACAAACAAACCAACAAACCAACAAACCAACAAACCAACAAACCAACAAACCAACAAACAAATAAACCAAGAAACCAACAAACCAACAAGCCAACAAGTCAACAAACCAACAAACCAACAAACCAACAAGCCAACAAACCAACAAACCAACAAGCCAGCAAACCAACAAACCAATAAACCAACAAACCAATAAGCCAACAAGCCAACAAACCAACAAATCAACAAGCCAACAAACCAACAAACCAACAAACCAACAAACCAACAAACCAACAAACCAACAAACCAACTAACCAACAAACCAACAAACCAAAAAACGAACAAACCAACTAACCAACAAACCAACAAACCAAAAAACGAACAAACCAACAAACCAACAAGCCAACAAACCAACAAACCAACAAACCAACAAGCCAACAAACCAACAAACCAACAAACCAACAAGCCAACAAACCAACAAACAAATAAACCAACAAACCAAAAAACCAACAAACCAACAAACCAACAAACCAACAAACCAACAAACCAACAAACCAAAAAACCAACAAACCAAAAAACCAACAAACCAACAAACCAACAAACCAACAAACCAACAAACCAACAAACCAACAAACCAACAAACCAACAAGCCAACAAACCAACAAACAAATAAACCAACAAACCAACAAACCAACAAACCGACAAACCAACAAACCAAAAAACCAACAAACCAACAAACCAACAAGCCAACAAGCCAATAAACCAACAAACCAACAAGCCAACAAGCCAACAAACCAACAAACCAACAAACCAACAAGCCAACAAACCAACAAACCAACAAACCAACAAGCCAACAAACCAACAAACAAATAAACCAACAAACCAAAAAACCAACAAACCAACAAACCAACAAGCCAACAAACCAACAAGCCAACAAGATAACAAACCAACAAACCAACAAACCAAAAATCCAACAAACCAACAAACAAAAAAACCAACAAACCAACAAACCATCAAACGAACAAACCAACAAACCAACAAACAAACAAACTAACAAACCAAAAAACCAACAAACCAACAAACCAACAAGCCAACAAACCAACAAACCAACAAACCAATTAACCAACAAACCAACAAACGAACAAACCAACAAACCAACAAACCAACAAACCAACAAACCGACAAACCTACAAACCAACAAACCAACAAACAAATTAACCAACAAACCAACAAACCAACAAACCAACAAACCAACAAACCAACAAACAAATAAACCAACAAACCAACAAACCAACAAACCAACACACCAATTAGCCAACAACCCAAAAAACGAACAATCCAACAAACCAACAAACCAACAAACCAACAAACCAACAAACCTTCAAACTAATAAACCAACAAACAAATAAACCAAAAACCAACAAACCAACAAACCAACAAACCAACAAACAAATAAACCAAGAAACCAACAAACCAACAAGCCAACAAGCCAACAAACCAACAAACCAACAAACCAACAAGCCAACAAACCAACAAACCAACAAGCCAACAAACCAACAAACCAATAAACCAACAAACCAACAGGCCAACAAACCAACAAACCAACAAGCCAACAAACCAACAAACCAACAAACCAACAAACCAACAAGCCAACAAACCAACAAACAAATAAACTAACAAACCAACAAACCATCAAACCAAAAAACCAACAAACCAACAAACCAACAAGCCAACAAGCCAACAAACCAACAAACCAACAAGCCAACAAACCAACAAACCAACAAACCAACAAGCCAACAAACCAACAAACCAACAAACCAACAAGCCAACAAACCAACAACCAAATAAACCAACAAACCAACTAACCAAAAAACCAACAAACCAACAAACCAACTAACCAACAAACCAAGAAACCAACAAACCAACAAACCAACAAACCAAAAAACCAACAAACCAAAAAACCAACAAACCAACAAACCAACAAACCAACGAACCAACAAACCAACAAACCAACAAGCCAACAAACAAATAAACCAACAAACCAACAAACCAAGAAACCGACAAACCAACAAACCAAAAAACCAACAAACCAACAAACCAACAAACCAACAAACCAACAAACCAACAAACGAACTAACCAACAAACCAACAAGCCAACAAGCCAACAAACAAACAAACCAACAAACCAACAAACTAAGTAACCAACAAGCCAACAAACCAACAAACCAACAAGCCAACAAGCCAACAAACCAACAAACCAACAAGCCAACAAACCAACAAACCAACAAACAAACAAACCAACAAGCCAACAAACCAACAAGCCAACAAACCAACAAACCAACAAACTAAAAAACCAACAAACCAACAAACCAACAAACAAACAAACCAACAAGCCAACAAACCAACAAAACAACAAACCAACAAGCCAACAAACCAACAAACAAATAAACCAACAAACCAACAAACCAACAAACCAACAAACCAACAAACCCAAAAACCAACAAACCACCAAACCAACAAGCCAACAAGCCAACAAACCAACAAACCAAGAAGCCAACAAGCCAACAAATCAACAAACCAACAAGCCAACACAACAACAAACCAACAAACCAACAAGCCAACAAACCAACAAACAAATAAACCAACAAACCAAAAAACCAACAAACCAACAAACCAACAAACCAACAAACCAACAAACCAACAAACCAACAAACCAACAAGCCAACAAGCCAACAAGCCAACAAACCAACAAACCAACAAACCAACAAGCCAACAAACCAACAAGCCAACAAACCAACAAACCAACAAACCATGTAACCAAAAAGCCAACAAACTAACAAACCAACAAACCAACAAGCCAACAAGCCAACAAACCAACAAACCAACAAAGCAACAAGCCAACAAGCCAACAAACCAACAAACCAACAAACCAACAAACCAACAAACGAACAAACCAATAAGCCAACAAGCCAACAAACCAACAAAGCAACAAGCCAACAAGCCAACAAACCAACAAACCAACAAACCAACAAACCAACAAACTAACAAGCCAACAAGCCAACAAACCAACAAACCAACAAGCCAACAAGCCAACAAACCAACAAACCAACAAGCCAACAAACCAACAAACCAACAAACCAACAAACAAATAAACCAACAAACCAACAAACCAACAAACCAACAAACCAACAAACCAACAAACTAACAAACCAACAAGCCAACAAACCAACAAATCACCAAGCCAACAAACCAACAAACCAACAAACCAACAAGCCAACAAGCCAACAAACCAACAAACCAACAAGCCAACAAACCAACAAACCAACAAACCAACATGCCAACAAACCAACAAATTAAGTAACCATCAAGCCAACAAACCAACAAACCAACAAGCCAAAAAGCCAACAAACCAACAAACCAACAAGCCAACAAACCAACAAACCAACAAACCAACAAGCCAACAAACCAACAAACAAATAAACCAACAAGCCAACAAGCCAACAAACCAACAAACTAACAAACCAACAAACGAACTAACCAACAAACCAACAAGCCAACAAGCCAACAAACAAACAAACCAACAAACCAACAAACTAAGTAACCAACAAGCCAACAAACCAACAAACCAACAAGCCAACAAGCCAACAAACCGACAAACCAACAAGCCAACAAACCAACAAACCAACAAACCAAAAAACCAACAAACCAACAAACCAACAAACCAACAAACAAACAAACCAACAAGCCAACAAACCAACAAACCAACAAGCCAACAAGCCAACAAACCAACAAACCAACAAACCAACAAGCCAACAAACCAACAAACCAACAAGCCAATAACCCAACAAACCCACAAACCAACAAACTAAGAAGCCAACAAGCCACCAAACCAACAAACCAACAAGCCAACGAACCAACAAACCAACAAACCAACATGCCAACAAACCAACAAATCAACTAATCAACAAACCAACAAACCAAGAAACCAACAAACTAACAAACCAACAAACCAAAAAACCAACAAACCAACAAACCATCAAACGAACAAACCAACAAACCAACAAACCAACAAACTAACAAACCAAAAAACCAACAACCCAACAAACCAACAAGCCAACAAACCAACAAACCAACAAACCAATTAACCAACAAACCAACAAACGAACAAACCAACAAACCAACAAACCAACAAACCAACAAACCAAAAAACCTACAAACAAATAAACCAACAAACCAACAAACCAACAAACCAACAAACAAATAAACCAACAAACCAACAAACCAACAAACCAACAAACCAACAAACCCATTAGCCAACAAACCAACAAACGAACAAACCAACAAACCAACAAACCAACAAACCAACAAACCAACAAACCAACAAACCTTCAAACTAATAAACCAACAAACAAACCAACAAAACAACAAACCAACAAACCAACAAACCAACAAACCAACAAACCAACAAACAAATAAACCAAGAAACCAACAAACCAACAAGCCAACAAGCCAACAAACCAACAAACCAACAAACCAACAAACCAACAAGCCAACAAACCAACAAACCAACAAGCCAGCAAACCAACAAACCAATAAACCAACAAACCAATAAGCCAACAAGCCAACAAACCAACAAACCAACATGCCAACAAACCAACAAATCAACAAATCAACAAACCAACAAACCAACAAACCAACAAACTAACAAACCAACAAACCAAAAAACCAACAAACCAACAAACCATCAAACGAACAAACCAACAAACCAACAAACCAACAAACTAACAAACCAAAAAACCAACAACCCAACAAACCAACAAGCCAACAAACCAACAAACCAACCAACCAATTAACCAACAAACCAACAAACGAACAAACCAACAAACCAACAAACCAACAAACCTACAAACAAATAAACCAACAAACCAACAAACCAACAAACCAACAAACCAACAAACAAATAAACCAACAAACCAACAAACCAACAAACTAACAAACCAAAAAACCAACAACCCAACAAACCAGCAAGCCAACAAACCAACAAACCAACCAACCAATTAACCAACAAACCAACAAACGAACAAACCAACAAACCAACAAACCAACAAACCAACAAACCAACAAACCTACAAACAAATAAACCAACAAACCAACAAACCAACAAACCAACAAACCAACAAACCAACAAACCAACAAACCTACAAACAAATAAACCAACAAACCAACAAACCAACAAACCAACAAACCAACAAACAAATAAACCAACAAACCAACAAAAAAACAAACCAACAAACCAACAAACCAACAAACCCATTTGCCAACAAACCAACAAACGAACAAACCAACAAACCAACAAACCAACAAACCAACAAACCAACAAACCAACAAACCTTCAAACTAATAAACCAACAAACAAACCAACAAACCAACAAACCAACAAACCAACAAACCAACAAACCAACAAACCATCAAACGAACAAACCAACAAACCAACAAACCAACAAACTAACAAACCAAAAAACCAACAACCCAACAAACCAACAAGCCAACAAACCAACAAACCAACCAACCAATTAACCAACAAACCAACAAACGAACAAACCAACAAACCAACAAACCAACAAACCAACAAACCAACAAACCCACAAACAAATAAACCAACAAACCAACAAACCAACAAACCAACAAACAAATAAACCACCAAACCAACAAACCAACAAACTAACAAACCAAAAAACCAACAACCCAACAAACCAACAAGCCAACAAACCAACAAACCAACCAACCAATTAACCAACAAACCAACAAACGAACAAACCAACAAACCAACAAACCAACAAACCAGCAAACCAACAAACCTACAAACAAATAAACCAACAAACCAACAAACCAACAAACCAACAAACCAACAAACCAACAAACCAACAAACCTACAAACAAATAAACCAACAAACCAACAAACCAACAAACCAACAAACCAACAAACAAATAAACCAACAAACCAACAAACCAACAAACCAACAAACCAACAAACCAACAAACCCATTAGCCAACAAACCAACAAACGAACAAACCAACAAACCAACAAACCAACAAACCAACAAACCAACAAACCAACAAACCTTCAAACTAATAAACCAACAAACAAACCAACAAACCAACAAACCAACAAACCAACAAACCAACAAACCAACAAACCAACAAACCAACAAACAAATAAACCAAGAAACCAACAAACCAACAAACCAACAAGCCAACAAGTCAACAAACCAACAAACCAACAAACCAACAAGCCAACAACCCAACAAACCAACAAGCCAGCAAACCAACAAACCAATAAACCAACAAACCAATAAGCCAACAAGCCAACAAACCAACAAACCAACAAGCCAACAAACCAACAAACCAACAAACCAACAAGCCAACAAACCAACAAACAAATAAATCAACAAACCAAGAAACCAACAAACCAACAAACCAACAAACCAACTAACCAACAAACCAACAAACCAAAAAACGAACAAACCAACTAACCAACAAACCAACAAACCAAAAAACGAACAAACCAACAAACCAACAAGCCAACAAACCAACAAACCAACAAACCAACAAGCCAACAAACCAACAAACCAACAAACCAACAAGCCAACAAACCAACAAACAAATAAACCAACAAACCAAAAAACCAACAAACCAACAAACCAACAAACCAACAAACCAACAAACCAACAAACCAAAAAACCAACAAACCAAAAAACCAACAAACCAACAAACCAACAAACCAACAAACCAACAAACCAACAAACCAACAAACCAACAAACCAACAAACCAACAAGCCAACAAACCAACAAACAAATAAACCAACAAACCAACAAACCAACAAGCCAACAAACCAACAAACCAACAAACCAACAAGCCAACAAACCAACAAACAAATAAACCAACAAACTAACAAACAAATAAACCAACAAACCAAAAAACCAACAAACCAACAAACCAACAAGCCAACAAACCAACAAGCCAACAAGCCAACAAACCAACAAACCAACAAACCAAAAATCCAACAAACCAACAAACAAAAAAACCAACAAACCAACAAACCATCAAACGAACAAACCAACAAACCAACAAACCAACAAACTAACAAACCAAAAAACCAACAAACCAACAAACCAACAAGCCAACAAACCAACAAACCAACAAACCAATTAACCAACAAACCTACAAACGAACAAACCAACAAACCAACAAACCAACAAACCAACAAACCGACAAACCTACAAACCAACAAACCAACAAACAAATTAACCAACAAACCAACAAACCAACAAACCAACAAACCAACAAACCAACACACCAATTAGCCAACAAACCAACAAACGAACAATCCAACAAACCAACAAACCAACAAACCAACAAACCAACAAACCTTCAAACTAATAAACCAACAAACAAATAAACCAAAAACCAACAAACCAACAAACCAACAAACCAACAAACAAATAAACCAAGAAACCAACAAACCAACAAGCCAACAAGCCAACAAACCAACAAACCAACAAACCAACAAGCCAACAAACCAACAAACCAACAAGCCAACAAACCAACAAACCAACAAACCAACAAACCAACAAGCCAACAAACCAACAAACAAATAAACTAACAAACCAACAAACCAACAAACCATCAAACCAAAAAACCAACAAACCAACAAACCAACAAGCCAACAAGCCAACAAACCAACAAACCAACAAGCCAACAAACCAACAAACCAACAAACCAACAAGCCAACAAACCAACAAATCAACAAACCAACAAGCCAACAAACCAACAACCAAATAAACCAACAAACCAACAAACCAAAAAACCAACAAACCAACAAACCAACTAACCAACAATCCAAGAAACCAAGAAACCAACAAACCAACAAACCAAAAAACCAACAAACCAAAAAACCAACAAACCAACAAACCAACAAACCAACGAACCAACAAACGAACAAACCAACAAGCCAACAAACAAATAAACCAACAAACCAAGAAACCGACAAACCAACAAACCAAAAAACCAACAAACCAACAAACCAACAAGCCAACAAGCCAACAAACCAACAAACCAACAAGCCAACAACCCCACAAACCAACAAACTAACAAGCCAACAAACCAACAAACCAACAAACCAACAAGCCAACAAACCAACAAACAAATAAACCAACAAACCAAAAAACCAACAAACCAACAAACCAACAAGCCAACAAACCAACAAGCCAACAAGCCAACAAACCAACAAACCAACAAACCAACAAACCAACAATCCAACAAACCAACAAACCAAAAAACCAACAAACGATCAGACGAACAAACCAACAAACCAACAAACTAACAAACCAAAAAACCAACAAACCAACAAACCAACAAGCCAACAAACCAACAAACCAACAAACCAACAAACTAAGTAACCAACAAGCCAACAAACCAACAAACCAACAAGCCAACCAACCAACAAACTAAGTAACCAACAAGCCAACAAACCAACAAACCAACAAGCCAACAAGCCAACAAACCAACAAACCAACAAGCCAACAAACCAACAAACCAATAAACCAACAAACCAACAAGCCAACAAGCCAACAAACCAACAAACCAACAAACCAACAAACCAACAAGCCAACAAACCAACAAACAAATAAACCAACAAACCAAAAAACCAACAAACCAACAAACCAACTAACCAACGAACCAACAAACCAAAAAACCAACAAACCAACAAACCAACAAACAAATAAACCAACAAACTAACAAACCAACAAACCAACAAACCAACAAACCAAAAAACCAACAAACCAACAAACCAACAAGCCAACAAGCCAACAAATTAACAAACAAATAAACCAAGAAACCAACAAACCAACAAGCCAACAAACCAACAAACTAAGTAACCAACAAGCCAACAAACCAACAAACCAACAAGCCAACAAACAAATAAACCAAGAAACCAACAAACCAACAAGCCAACAAACCAACAAACCAACAAGCCAACAAACCAACAAACCAATAAACCAACAAACCAACAAGCCAACAAGCCAACAAACCAACAAACCAACAAACCAACAAACCAACAAGCCAACAAACCAACAAACAAATAAACCAACAAACCAAAAAACCAACAAACCAACAAACCAACTAACCAACGAACCAACAAACCAAAAAACCAACAAACCAACAAACCAACAAACAAATAAACCAACAAACTAACAAACCAACAAACCAACAAACCAACAAACCAAAAAACCAACAAACCAACAAACCAACAAGCCAACAAGCCAACAAACCAACAAACCGACAAACCAACAAGCCAACAAACCAAAAAACCAACAAACCAACAAGCCAACTAACCAACAAACAAATAAACCAACAAACCAAAAAACCAACAAACCAACAAACCAACAAACCAACAAACCAACAAACCAAAAAACCAACAAACCAAAAAACCAACAAACCAACAAACGAACAAACCAACAAACCAACAAGCCAACAAACCAACAAACAAATAAACCAACAAACCAACAAACCAACAAACCGACAAACCAACAAACCAACAAACCAACAAACCAACAACCCAACAAGCCAACAAACCAACAAACCAACAAGCCAACAAACCAACAACCCAACAAGCCAACAAACCAACAAACCAACAAACCAACAAGCCAACAAACAAATAAACCAACAAACCAAAAAACCAACAAACCAACAAACCAACAAGCCAACAAACCAACAAACCAACAAGCCAACAAGCCAACAAACCAACAAACCAACAAACCAACAAACTAAGTAACCAACAAGCCAACAAACCAACAAACCAACAAGCCAACCAACCAACAAACTAAGTAACCAACAAGCCAACAAACCAACAAACCAACAAGCCAACAAGCCAACAAACTAACAAACCAACAAGCCAACAAGCCAACAAACCAACAAACAAATAAACCAACAAACCAACAAACCAACAAACCAACAAACCAACAAACCAACAAACCAAAAAACCAACAAGCCAACAAACCAACAAACCAACAAGCAAACAAGCCAACAAACCAACAAACCAACAAGCCAACAAACCAACAAACCAACAAACCAAAAAACCAATAAACCAACAAACCAACAAACCAACAAACCAACAAACCAACAAGCCAACAAGCCAACAAACCAACAAACCAACAAACCAACAAGCCAACAAACCAACAAGCCAACAAACCAACAAACCAACAAACCAAGTAACCAAAAAGCTAACAAACTAACAAACCAACAAGCCAACAAGCCAACAAACCAACAAACCAACAAGCCAACAAACCAACAAACCAACAAACCAACAAACAAAAAAACCAACAAACCAACAAACCAACAAACCAACAAACCAACAAACCAACAGGCCAACAAACCAACAAACCAACAAACCAACAAGCCACCAAACCAACAAGCCAACAAACCAACAAACCAACAAACCTAGAAACCAAAAAGCCAACAAACTAACAAACCAACAAGCCAACAAGCCAACAAACCAACAAACCAACAAAGCAACAAGCCAACAAGCCAACAAACCAACAAACCAACAAACCAACAAGCCAACAAACCAACAAACCAATAAGCCAACAAGCCAACAAACCAACAACCCAACAAACCAACAAATCAACAAGCCAACAAACTAACAATCCAACAAACCAAAAAACCAACAAACCAACAAACCAACAAGCCAACAAACCAACAAACAAATAAACCAACAAACCAAAAAACCAACAAACCAACAAACCAACAAACCAACAAACCAACAAACTAACAAACCGACAAGCCAACAAACCAACAAACAAATAAACCAACAAACCGACAAACCAAAAAACCAACAAGCCAACAAACCAACAAACCAACAAACCAACAAGCCAACAAACCAACAAACAAATAAACCAACAAACCAAAAAACCAACAAACCAACAAACCAACAAACCAACAAACCAACAAACCAACAAACCAAAAAACCAACAAACCAACAAACCAACAAGCCAACAAGCCAACAAACCAACAAACCAACAAGCCAACAAACCAACAAACAAATAAACCAACAAACCAACAAACCAACAAACCAACAAACCAACAAACCAAAAAACCAACAAACCAACAAACCAACAAGCCAACAAGCCAACAAGCCAACAAACCAACAAGCCAACAAGCCAACAAACCAACAAACCAACAAGCCAACAAACCAACAAACCAACAAACCAACAAGCCAACAAACCAACAAACAAATAAACCAACAAACCAAAAAACCAACAAACCAACAAACCAACAAACCAACAAACCAACAAACCAACAAACCAACAAACCAACAAACCAACAAGCCAACAAGCCAACAAACCAACAAACCAACAAACCAACAAGCCAACAAACCAACAAGCCAACAAACCAACAAACCAACAAACCATGTAACCAAAAAGCCAACAAACTAACAAATTAACAAACCAACAAGCCAACAAGCCATTAAGCCAACAAACCAACAAACCAACAAACCAACAAGCCAACAAGCCAACAAACCAACAAACAAACAAGCCAACAAACCAACAAACCAACAAACCAACAAGCCAACAAAACAACAAACAAATAAACCAACAAACCAAAAAACCAACAAACCAACAAACCAACAAGCCAACAAACCAACAAGCCAACAAGCCAACAAACCAACAAACCAACAAACCAACAAACCAACAATCCAACAAACCAACAAACCAAAAAACCAACAAACCATCAGACGAACAAACCAACAAACCAACAAACCAACAAACTAACAAACCAAAAAACCAACAAACCAACAAACCAACAAGCCAACAAACGAACAAACCAACAAACCAACAAACCAACAAACCAACAAACCAACAAACCAACAAACCAACAAACCGACAAACCTACAAACCAACAAACCAGCAAACAAATAAACCAACAAACCAACAAACCAACAAACAAACAAACCAACAAACCAACAAACAAATAAACCAACAAACCAACAAACCAACAAACCAATTAGCCAACAAACCAACCAACGAACAATCCAACAAACCAACAAACCAACAAACCAACAAACCAACAAACCAACAAACCTTCAAACTAATAAACCAACAAACAAATAAACCAACAAACCAACAAACCAACAAACCAACAAACCAACAAACAAATAAACCAAGAAACCAACAAACCAACAAGCCAACAAGCCAACAAACCAACAAACCAATAAACCAACAAACCAATAAGCCAACAAGCCAACAAACCAACAAACCAACAAGCCAGCAAACCAACAAACAAACAAACCAACAAGCCAACAAACCAACAAACAAATAAACCAACAAACCAATAAGCCAACAAGCCAACAAACCAACAAACCAACAAGCCAGCAAATCAACAAACCAACAAACCAACAAGCCAACAAACCAACAAACAAATAAACCAACAAACCAAAAAACCAACAAACCAACAAACCAACAAACCAACTAACCAACAAACCAACAAACCAAAAAACCAACAAACTAACAAACCAACAAACAAATAAACCAACAAACTAACAAACCAACAAACCAACAAACCAACAAACAAATAAACCAACAAACCAACAAACCAACAAACCGACAAACCAACAAACCAAAAAGCCAACAAACCAACAAACCAACAAACCAACAAGCCAACAAGCCAACAAACCAACAAACCGACAAACCAACAAGCCAACAAACCAACAAACCAACAAACCAACAAGCCAACAAACCAACAAACCAACAAACCAACAAGCCAACAAACCAACAAACAAATAAACCAACAAACCAAAAAACCAACAAACCAACAAACCAACAAACCAACAAACCAACAAACGAACAAACCAACAAACCAACAAACCAACAAACCAACAAACCAACAAGCCAACAAGCCAACAAACCAACAAACAAATAAACCAACAAACCAACAAACCAACAAACCGACAAACCAACAAACCAAAAAGCCAACAAACCAACAAACCAACAAGCCAACAAGCCAACAAACCAACAAACCAACAAGCCAACAAGCCAACAAACCAACAAACCAACAAGCCAACAAACCAACAAACCAACAAACCAACAAGCCAACAAACCAACAAACAAATAAACCAACAAACCAAAAAACCAACAAACCAACAAACCAACAAGCCAACAAACCAACAAACCAACAAGCCAACAAGCCAACAAACCAACAAACCAACAAACCAACAAACTAAGTAACCAACAAGCCAACAAACCAACAAACCAACAAACCAACAAACCAATTAGCCAACAAACCAACAAACGAACAATCCAACAAACCAACAAACCAACAAACCAACAAACCAACAAACCTTCAAACTAATAAACCAACAAACAAATAAACCAACAAACCAACAAACCAACAAACCAACAAACCAACAAACAAATAAACCAAGAAACCAACAAACCAACAAGCCAACAAGCCAACAAACCAACAAACCAACAAACCAACAAGCCAACAAACCAACAAACCAACAAGCCAACAAACCAACAAACCAATAAACCAACAAACCAACAAGCCAACAAGCCAACAAACCAACAAACCAACAAGCCAACAAACCAACAAACCAACAAACCAACAAGCCAACAAACGAACAAACAAATAAACCAACAAACCAAAAAACCAACAAACCAACAAACCAACAAACCAACTAACCAACAAACCAACAAACCAAAAAACCAACAAACCAACAAACCAACAAACAAATAAACCAACAAACTAACAAACCAACAAACCAACAAACCAACAAACCAAAAAACCAACAAACCAACAAACCAACAAGCCAATAAGCCAACAAACCAACAAACCGACATACCAACAAGCCAACAAATCAACAAACCAACAAACCAACAAGCCAACAAACCAACAAACCAACAAACCAACAAGCCAACAAACCAACAAACAAATAAACCAACAAACCAAAAAACCAACAAACCAACAAACCAACAAACAAATAAACCAACAAACCAACAAACCAACAAACCGACAAACCAACAAACCAAAAAGCCAACAAACCAACAAACCAACAAGCCAACAAGCCAACAAACCAACAAACCAACAAGCCAACAAGCCAACAAACCAACAAACCAACAAGCCAACAAACCAACAAACCAACAAACCAACAAGCCAACAAACCAACAAACAAATAAACCAACAAACCAAAAAACCAACAAACCAACAAACCAACAAGCCAACAAACCAACAAACCAACAAGCCAACAAGCCAACAAACCAACAAATCAACAAACCAACAAACTAAGTAACCAACAAGCCAACAAACCAACAAACCAACAAGCCAACAAACCAACAAACTAAGTAACCAACAAGCCAACAAACCAACAAACCAACAAGCCAACAAGCTTACAAACCAACAAACCAACAAGCCAACAAACCAACAAATCAACAAACCAACAAACCAACAAGCCAACAAACCAACAAACAAATAAACCAACAAACCAAAAAACCAACAAACCAACAAACCAACAAGCCAACAAACCAACAAACCAACAAGCCAACAAGCCAACAAACCAACAAACCAACAAACCAACAAACTAAGTAACCAACAAGCCAACAAACCAACAAACCAACAAACCAATTAGAAAACAAACCAACAAACGAACAATCCAACAAACCAACAAACCAACAAACCAACAAACCAACAAACCTTCAAACTAATAAACCAACAAACAGATAAACCAACAAACCAACAAACCAACAAACCAACAAACCAACAAACAAATAAACCAAGAAACCAACAAACCAACAAGCCAACAAGCCAACAAACCAACAAACCAACAAACCAACAAGCCAACAAACCAACAAACCAACAAGCCAACAAACCAACAAACCAATAAACCAACAAACCAACAAGCCAACAAGCCAACAAACCAACAAACCAACAAGCCAACAAACTAACAAACCAACAAACCAACAAGCCAACAAACCAACAAACAAATAAATTAACAAACCAAAAAACCAACAAACCAACAAACCAACAAACCAACTAACCAACAAACCAACAAACCAAAAAACCAACAAACCAACAAACCAACAAACAAATAAACCAACAAACTAACAAACCAACAAACCAACAAACCAACAAACCAAAAAACCAACAAACCAACAAACCAACAAGCCAATAAGCCAACAAACCAACAAACCGACAAACCAACAAGCCAACAAATCAACAAACCAACAAACCAACAAGCCAACAAACCAACAAACCAACAAACCAACAAGCCAACAAACCAACAAACAAATAAACCAACAAACCAACAAACCAACAAGCCAACAAACCAACAAACAAATAAACCAACAAACCAACAAACCAACAAACCGACAAACCAACAAACCAAAAAGCCAACAAACCAACAAACCAACAAGCCAACAAGCCAACAAACCAACAAACCAACAAGCCAACAAGCCAACAAACCAACAAACCAACAAGCCAACAAACCAACAAACCAACAAACCAACAAGCCAACAAACCAACAAACAAATAAACCAACAAACCAAAAAACCAACAAACCAACAAACCAACAAGCCAACAAACCAACAAACCAACAAGCCAACAAGCCAACAAACTAACAAATCAACAAACCAACAAACTAAGTAACCAACAAGCCAACAAACCAACAAACCAACAAGCCAACAAACCAACAAACTAAGTAACCAACAAGCCAACAAACCAACAAACCAACAAGCCAACAAGCTTACAAACCAACAAACCAACAAGCCAACAAACCAACAAACAAATAAACCAACAAACCAACAAACCAACAAACCAACAAACCAACAAACCAAAAAACCAACAAGCCAACAAACCAACAAACCAACAAGCCAACAAGCCAACAAACCAACAAACCAACAAGCCAACAAACCAACAAACCAACAAACCAAAAAACCAACAAACCAACAAACCAACAAACCAACAAACCAACAAACCAACAAACCAACAAGCCAACAAGCCAACAAACCAACAAACCAACAAAACAACAAGCCAACAAACCAACAAGCCAACAAACCAACAAACCAACAAACCAAGTAACCAAAAAGCCAACAAACTAACAAACCAACAAGCCAACAAGCCAACAAACCAACAAAACAACATAGCAACAAGCCAACAAGCCAATAAACCAACAAACCAACAAACCAACAAACCAACAAACCAAAAAGCCAACAAACCAACAAACCAATAAGCCAACAAGCTAACAAACCAACAAACCAACAAACCAACATGCCAACAAACCAACAAACCAACAAGCCAACAAACCAACAAACCAGCAAACCAACAAACCTACAAGCCAACAAGCCAACAAACCAACAAACCAACAAGCCAACAAACCAACAAACCAACAAACCAACATGCCAACAAACCAACAAACCAACAAACCAACAAACCAAAAAACCAACAAACCAACAAACCAACAAGCCAACAAACCAACAAGCCAACAAACAAATAAACCAAGAAACCAACAAATAAACAAGCCAACAAGCCAACAAACCAACAAACCAACAAACCAACAAGCCAACAAACCAACAAACCAACAAGCCAACAAACCAACAAACCAATAAACCAACAAACCAATAAGCCAACAAGCCAACAAACCAACAAACCAACAAGCCAACAAACCAACAAACCAAAAAACCAACAAGCCAACAAACCAACAAACAAATAAACCAACAAACCAACAAACCAAAAAACCAACAAACCAACAAGCCAACAAACCAACAAACCAACAAACCAACAAACCAACAAACCAACAAGCCAACAAGCCAACAAACCAACAAACCAACAAGCCAACAAACCAACAAACCAACAAGCCAACAAACCAACAAACCAACAAACCAACAAGCCAACAAACCAACAAACAAGTAAACCAACAAACCAAAAAACCAACAAACCAACAAACCAACAAACCAACAAACCAACAAGCCAACAAACCAACAAACAAATAAACCAACAAACCAACAAACCAAAAAACCAAAAAGCCAACAAACCAACAAACCAACAAACCAACAAGCCAACAAACCAACAAACAAATAAACCAACAAACCAAAAAACCAACAAACCAACAAACCAACAAACCAACAAACCAACAAACCAACAAACCAAAAAACCAACAAACCAACAAACCAACAAGCCAACAAGCCAACAAACCAACAAACCAACAAGCCAACAAACCAACAAACAAATAAACCAACAAACCAACAAACCAACAAACCAACAAACCAACAAACCAAAAAACCAACAAACCAACAAACCAACAAGCCAACAAGCCAACAAGCCAACAAACCAACAAGCCAACAAGCCAACAAACCAACAAACCAACAAGCCAACAAACCAACAAACCAACAAACCAACAAGCCAACAAGCCAACAAGCCATTAAGCCAACAAACCAACAAACCAACAAGCCAACAAGCCAACAAACCAACAAACTAACAAGCCAACAAACCAACAAACCAACAAACCAACAAAACAACAAACAAATAAACCAACAAACCAAAAAACCAACAAACCAACAAACCAACAAGCCAACAAACCAACAAGCCAACAGCCCACAAACCAACAAACCAACAAACCAACAAACCAACAATCCAACAAACCAACAAACCAAAAAACCAACAAACCATCAGACGAACAAACCAACAAACCAACAAACCAACAAACTAACAAACCAAAAAACCAACAAACCAACAAACCAACAAGCCAACAAACGAACAAACCAACAAACCAACAAACCAACAAACCAACAAACCAACAAACCAACAAACCGACAAACCTACAAACCAACAAACCAACAAACAAATAAACCAACAAACCAACAAACCAACAAACCAACAAACCAACAAACCAACAAACAAATAAACCAACAAACCAACAAACCAACAAACCAATTAGCCAACAAACCAACCAACGAACAATCCAACAAACCAACAAACCAACAAACCGACAAACCAACAAGCCAACAAACCAACAAACCAACAAACCAACAAGCCAACAAACCAACAAACCAACAAACCAACAAGCCAACAAACAAATAAACCAAGAAACCAACAAACCAACAAGCCAACAAGCCAACAAACGAACAAACCAACAAACCAACAAACCAACAAGCCAACAAACCAACAAACCAACAAACCAACAAGCCAACAAACCAACAAACCTTCAAACTAATAAACCAACAAACAAATAAACCAACAAACCAACAAACCAACAAACCAACAAACCAACAAACAAATAAACCAAGAAACCAACAAACCAACAAGCCAACAAGCCAACAAACCAACAAACCAACAAACCAACAAACCAACAAGCCAACAAACCAACAAACCAACAAGCCAACAAACCAACAAACCAATAAACCAACAAACCAATAAGCCAACAAGCCAACAAACCAACAAACCAACAAGCCAACAAACCAACAAACCAACAAACCAACAAGCCAACAAACCAACAAACAAATAAACCAACAAACCAAAAAACCAACAAACCAACAAACCAACTAACCAACAAACCAACAAACCAAAAAACCAACAAACCAACAAACCAACAAACAAATAAACCAACAAACTAACAAACCAACAAACCAACAAACAAATAAACCAACAAACCAACAAACCAACAAACCGACAAACCAACAAACCAAAACGCCAACAAACCAACAAACCAACAAACCAACAAGCCAACAAGCCAACAAACCAACAAACCGACAAACCAACAAGCCAACAAACCAACAAACCAACAAACCAACAAGCCAACAAACCAACAAACCAACAAACCAACAAGCCAACAAACCAACAAACAAATAAACCAACAAACCAAAAAACCAACAAACCAACAAACCAACAAACCAACAAACCAACAAACCAACAAACCAACAAACCAACAAACCAACAAACCAACAAACCAACAAACCAACAAACCAACAAACCAACAAACCAACAAACCAACAAGCCAACAAACCAACAAACAAATAAACCAACAAACCAACAAACCAACAAACCGACAAACCAACAAACCAAAAAGCCAACAAACCAACAAACCAACAAGCCAACAAGCCAACAAACCAACAAACCAACAAGCCAACAAGCCAACAAATCAACAAACAAACAAGCCAACAAACCAACAAACCAACAAACCAACAAGCCAACAAACCAACAAACAAATAAACCAACAAACCAAAAAACCAACAAACCAACAAACCAACAAGCCAACAAACCAACAAACCAACAAGCCAACAAGCCAACAAACCAACAAACCAACAAACCAACAAACTAAGTAACCAACAAGCCAACAAACCAACAAACCAACAAACCAACAAACCAATTAGCCAACAAACCAACAAACGAACAATCCAACAAACCAACAAACCAACAAACCAACAAACCAACAAACCTTCAAACTAATAAACCAACAAACAAATAAACCAACAAACCAACAAACCAACAAACCAACAAACCAACAAACAAATAAACCAAGAAACCAACAAACCAACAAGCCAACAAGCCAACAAACCAACAAACCAACAAACCAACAAGCCAACAAACCAACAAACCAACAAGCCAACAAACCAACAAACAAGTAAACTAACAAACCAAAAAACCAACAAACCAACAAACCAACAAACCAACAAACCAACAAGCCAACAAACCAACAAACAAATAAACCAACAAACCAACAAACCAAAAAACCAAAAAGCCAACAAACCAACAAACCAACAAACCAACAAGCCAACAAACCAACAAACAAATAAACCAACAAACCAACAAACCAACAAACCAACAAACCAACAAACCAAAAAACCAACAAGCCAACAAACCAACAAACCAACAAGCCAACAAGCCAACAAACCAACAAACCAACAAGCCAACAAACCAACAAACCAACAAACCAAAAAACCAACAAACCAACAAACCAACAAACCAACAAACCAACAAACCAACAAACCAACAAGCCAACAAGCCAACAAACCAACAAACCAACAAAACAACAAGCCAACAAACCAACAAGCCAACAAACCAACAAACCAACAAACCAAGTAACCAAAAAGCCAACAAACTAACAAACCAACAAGCCAACAAGCCAACAAACCAACAAAACAACATAGCAACAAGCCAACAAGCCAATAAACCAACAAACCAACAAACCAACAAACCAACAAACCAACAAACCAAAAAACCAACAAACCAACAAACCAACAAGCCAATAAGCCAACAAACCAACAAACCGACAAACCAACAAGCCAACAAATCAACAAACCAACAAACCAACAAGCCAACAAACCAACAAACCAACAAACCAACAAGCCAACAAACCAACAAACAAATAAACCAACAAACCAAAAAACCAACAAACCAACAAACCAACAAACAAATAAACCAACAAACCAACAAACCAACAAACCGACAAACCAACAAACCAAAAAGCCAACAAACCAACAAACCAACAAGCCAACAAGCCAACAAACCAACAAACCAACAAGCCAACAAGCCAACAAACCAACAAACCAACAAGCCAACAAACCAACAAACCAACAAACCAACAAGCCAACAAACCAACAAACAAATAAACCAACAAACCAAAAAACCAACAAACCAACAAATCAACAAGCCAACAAACCAACAAACCAACAAGCCAACAAGCCAACAAACCAACAAATCAACAAACCAACAAACTAAGTAACCAACAAGCCAACAAACCAACAAACCAACAAGCCAACAAACCAACAAACTAAGTAACCAACAAGCCAACAAACCAACAAACCAACAAGCCAACAAGCTTACAAACCAACAAACCAACAAGCCAACAAACCAACAAATCAACAAACCAACAAACCAACAAGCCAACAAACCAACAAACAAATAAACCAACAAACCAAAAAACCAACAAACCAACAAACCAACAAGCCAACAAACCAACAAACCAACAAGCCAACAAGCCAACAAACCAACAAACCAACAAACCAACAAACTAAGTAACCAACAAGCCAACAAACCAACAAACCAACAAACCAATTAGAAAACAAACCAACAAACGAACAATCCAACAAACCAACAAACCAACAAACCAACAAACCAACAAAACTTCAAACTAATAAACCAACAAACAAATAAACCAACAAACCAACAAACCAACAAACCAACAAACCAACAAACCAACAAGCCAACAAACCAACAAACCAACAAGCCAACAAACCAACAAACCAATAAACCAACAAACCAACAAGCCAACAAGCCAACAAACCAACAAACCAACAAGCCAACAAACCAACAAACCAACAAACCAACAAGCCAACAAACCAACAAACAAATAAACCAACAAACCAAAAAACCAACAAACCAACAAACCAACAAACCAACTAACCAACAAACCAACAAACCAAAAAACCAACAAACCAACAAACCAACAAACAAATAAACCAACAAACTAACAAACCAACAAACCAACAAACCAACAAACCAAAAAACCAACAAACCAACAAACCAACAAGCCAATAAGCCAACAAACCAACAAACCGACAAACCAACAAGCCAACAAATCAACAAACCAACAAACCAACAAGCCAACAAACCAACAAACCAACAAACCAACAAGCCAACAAACCAACAAACAAATAAACCAACAAACCAACAAACCAACAAGCCAACAAACCAACAAACAAATAAACCAACAAACCAACAAACCAACAAACCGACAAACCAACAAACCAAAAAGCCAACAAACCAACAAACCAACAAGCCAACAAGCCAACAAACCAACAAACCAACAAGCCAACAAGCCAACAAACCAACAAACCAACAAGCCAACAAACCAACAAACCAACAAACCAACAAGCCAACAAACCAACAAACAAATAAACCAACAAACCAAAAAACCAACTAACCAACAAACCAACAAGCCAACAAACCAACAAACCAACAAGCCAACAAGCCAACAAACCAACAAATCAACAAACCAACAAACTAAGTAACCAACAAGCCAACAAACCAACAAACCAACAAGCCAACAAACCAACAAACTAAGTAACCAACAAGCCAACAAACCAACAAACCAACAAGCCAACAAGCTTACAAACCAACAAACCAACAAGCCAACAAACCAACAAACAAATAAACCAACAAACCAACAAACCAACAAACCAACAAACCAACAAACCAAAAAACCAACAAGCCAACAAACCAACAAACCAACAAGCCAACAAGCCAACAAACCAACAAACCAACAAGCCAACAAACCAACAAACCAACAAACCAAAAAACCAACAAACCAACAAACCAACAAACCAACAAACCAACAAACCAACAAACCAACAAACCAACAAGCCAACAAGCCAACAAACCAACAAACCAACAAAACAACAAGCCAACAAACCAACAAGCCAACAAACCAACAAACCAACAAACCAAGTAACCAAAAAGCCAACAAACTAACAAACCAACAAGCCAACAAGCCAACAAACCAACAAAACAACATAGCAACAAGCCAACAAGCCAATAAACCAACAAACCAACAAACCAACAAACCAACAAGCCAACAAACCAACAAACCAACAAGCCAACAAGCTAACAAACCAACAAACCAACAAACCAACATGCCAACAAACCAACAAACCAACAAGCCAACAAACCAACAAACCAGCAAACCAACAAACCAACAAGCCAACAAGCCAACAAACCAACAAACCAACAAGCCAACAAACCAACAAACCAACAAACCAACATGCCAAAAAACCAACCAACCAACAAACCAACAAACCAAAAAACCAACAAACCAACAAACCAACAAGCCAACAAACCAACAAGCCAACAAACAAATAAACCAAGAAACCAACAAATAAACAAGCCAACAAGCCAACAAACCAACAAACCAACAAACCAACAAGCCAACAAACCAACAAACCAACAAGCCAACAAACCAACAAACCAATAAACCAACAAACCAATAAGCCAACAAGCCAACAAACCAACAAACCAACAAGCCAACAAACCAAAAAACCAACAAACCAACAAGCCAACAAACCAACAAACAAATAAACCAACAAACCAAAAAACCAACAAACCAACAAGCCAACAAACCAACAAACCAACAAACCAACAAACCAACAAACCAACAAGCCAACAAGCCAACAAACCAACAAACCAACAAGCCAACAAACCAACAAACCAACAAGCCAACAAACCAACAAACCAACAAACCAACAAGCCAACAAACCAACAAACAAGTAAACCAACAAACCAAAAAACCAACAAACCAACAAACCAACAAACCAACAAACCAACAAGCCAACAAACCAACAAACAAATAAACCAACAAACCAACAAACCAAAAAACCAAAAAGCCAACAAACCAACAAACCAACAAACCAACAAGCCAACAAACCAACAAACAAATAAACCAACAAACCAAAAAACCAACAAACCAACAAACCAACAAACCAACAAACCAACAAACCAACAAACCAAAAAACCAACAAACCAACAAACCAACAAGCCAACAAGCCAACAAACCAACACACCAACAAGCCAACAAACCAACAAACAAATAAACCAACAAACCAACAAACCAACAAACCAACAAACCAACAAACCAAAAAACCAACAAACCAACAAACCAACAAGCCAACAAGCCAACAAGCCAACAAACCAACAAGCCAACAAGCCAACAAACCAACAAACTAAGTAACCAACAAACCAACAAACCACCAAACCAACAAGCCAACAAGCCAACAAGCCATTAAGCCAACAAACCAACAAACCAACAAGCCAACAAGCCAACAAACCAACAAACTAACAAGCCAACAAACCAACAAACCAACAAACCAACAAGCCAACAAAACAACAAACAAATAAACCAACAACCCAAAAAACCAACAAACCAACAAACCAACAAGCCAACAAACCAACAAGCCAACAGCCCACAAACCAACAAACCAACAAACCAACAAACCAACAATCCAACAAACCAACAAACCAAAAAACCAACAAACCATCAGACGAACAAACCAACAAACCAACAAACCAACAAACTAACAAACCAAAAAACCAACAAACCAACAAACCAACAAGCCAACAAACGAACAAACCAACAAACCAACAAACCAACAAACCAACAAACCAACAAACCAACAAACCGACAAACCTACAAACCAACAAACCAACAAACAAATAAACCAACAAACCAACAAACCAACAAACCAACAAACCAACAAACCAACAAACAAATAAACCAACAAACCAACAAACCAACAAACCAATTAGCCAACAAACCAACCAACGAACAATCCAACAAACCAACAAACCAACAAATCAACAAACCTTCAAACTAATAAACCAACAAACAAATAAACCAACAAACCAACAAACCAACAAACCAACAAACCAACAAACAAATAAACCAAGAAACCAACAAACCAACAAGCCAACAAGCCAACAAACCAACAAACCAACAAACCAACAAGCCAACAAACCAACAAACCAACAAGCCAACAAACCAACAAACCAACAAACCAACAAGCCAACAAACCAACAAACCAACAAACCAAAAAACCAACAAACCAACAAACCAACAAACCAACAAACCAACAAACCAACAAACCAACAAGCCAACAAGCCAACAAACCAACAAACCAACAAAACAACAAGCCAACAAACCAACAAGCCAACAAACCAACAAACCAATAAACCAAGTAACCAAAAAGCCAACAAACTAACAAACCAACAAGCCAACAAGCCAACAAACCAACAAAACAACATAGCAACAAGCCAACAATCCAATAAACCAACAAACCAACAAACCAACAAACCAACAAACCAACAAGCCAACAAACCAACAAACCAACAAGCCAACAAGCTAACAAACCAACAAACCAACAAACCAACATGCCAACAAACCAACAAACCAACAAGCCAACAAACCAACAAACCAGCAAACCAACAAACCAACAAGCCAACAAGCCAACAAACCAACAAACCAACAAACCAACAAGCCAACAAACCAACAAACCAACAAACCAACATGCCAAAAAACCAACAAGCCAACAAACCAACAAACCAATAAACCAACAAACCAATAAGCCAACAAGCCAACAAACCAACAAACCAACAAGCCAACAAACCAACAAACCAACAAACCAACAAGCCAACAAACCAACAAACAAATAAACCAACAAACCAAAAAACCAACAAACCAACAAGCCAACAAACCAACAAACCAACAAACCAACAAACCAACAAACCAACAAGCCAACAAGCCAACAAACCAACAAACCAACAAGCCAACAAACCAACAAACCAACAAGCCAACAAACCAACAAACCAACAAACCAACAAGCCAACAAACCAACAAACAAGTAAACCAACAAACCAAAAAACCAACAAACCAACAAACCAACAAACCAACAAACCAACAAGCCAACAAACCAACAAACAAATAAACCAACAAACCAACAAACCAAAAACCAAAAAGCCAACAAACCAACAAACCAACAAACCAACAAGCCAACAAACCAACAAACAAATAAACCAACAAACCAAAAAACCAACAAACCAACAAACCAACAAACCAACAAACCAACAAACCAACAAACCAAAAAACCAACAAACCAACAAACCAACAAGCCAACAAGCCAACAAACCAACACACCAACAAGCCAACAAACCAACAAACAAATAAACCAACAAACCAACAAACCAACAAACCAACAAACCAACAAACCAAAAAACCAACAAACCAACAAACCAACAAGCCAACAAGCCAACAAGCCAACAAACCAACAAGCCAACAAGCCAACAAACCAACAAACCAACAAGCCAACAAACCAACAAACCAACAAACCAACAAGCCAACAAGCCAACAAGCCATTAAGCCAACAAACCAACAAACCAACAAGCCAACAAGCCAACAAACCAACAAACTAACAAGCCAACAAACCAACAAACCAACAAACCAACAAGCCAACAAAACAACAAACAAATAAACCAACAAACCAAAAAACCAACAAACCAACAAACCAACAAGCCAACAAACCAACAAGCCAACAGCCCACAAACCAACAAACCAACAAACCAACAAACCAACAAACCAACAATCCAACAAACCAACAAACCAAAAAACCAACAAACCATCAGACGAACAAACCAACAAACCAACAAACCAACAAACTAACAAACCAAAAAACCAACAAACCAACAAACCAACAAGCCAACAAACGAACAAACCAACAAACCAACAAACCAACAAACCAACAAACCAACAAACCAACAAACCGACAAACCTACAAACCAACAAACCAACAAACAAATAAACCAACAAACCAACAAACCAACAAACCAACAAACCAACAAACCAATAAACAAATAAACCAACAAACCAACAAACCAATTAGCCAACAAACCAACCAACGAACAATCCAACAAACCAACAAACCAACAAACCAACAAACCTTCAAACTAATAAACCAACAAACAAATAAACCAACAAACCAACAAACCAACAAACCAACAAACCAACAAACCAACAAACAAATAAACCAAGAAACCAACAAACCAACAAGCCAACAAGCCAACAAACCAACAAACCAACAAACCAACAAACCAACAAGCCAACAAACCAACAAACCAACAAGCCAACAAACCAACAAACCAATAAACCAACAAACCAATAAGCCAACAAGCCAACAAACCAACAAACCAACAAGCCAACAAACCAACAAACCAACAAACCAACAAGCAAACAAACCAACAAACAAATAAACCAACAAACCAAAAAACCAACAAACCAACAAACCAACAAACCAACTAACCAACAAACCAACAAACCAAAAAACCAACAAACCAACAAACCAACAAACAAATAAACCAACAAACTAACAAACCAACAAACCAACAAACAAATAAACCAACAAACCAACAAACCAACAAACCGACAAACCAACAAACCAAAACGCCAACAAACCAACAAACCAACAAACCAACAAGCCAACAAGCCAACAAACCAACAAACCGACAAACCAACAAGCCAACAAACCAACAAACCAACAAACCAACAAGCCAACAAACCAACAAACCAACAAACCAACAAGCCAACAAACCAACAAACAAATAAACCAACAAACCAAAAAACCAACAAACCAACAAACCAGCAAACCAACAAACCAACAAACCAACAAACCAACAAACCAACAAACCAACAAACCAACAAACCAACAAACCAACAAACCAACAAGCCAACAAACCAACAAACAAATAAACCAACAAACCAACAAACCAACAAACCGACAAACCAACAAACCAAAAAGCCAACAAACCAACAAACCAACAAGCCAACAAGCCAACAAACCAACAAACCAACAAGCCAACAAGCCAACAAATCAACAAACAAACAAGCCAACAAACCAACAAACCAACAAACCAACAAGCCGACAAACCAACAAACAAATAAACCAACAAACCAAAAAACCAACAAACCAACAAACCAACAAGCCAACAAACCAACAAACCAACAAGCCAACAAGCCAACAAACCAACAAACCAACAAACCAACAAACTAAGTAACCAACAAGCCAACAAACCAACAAACCAACAAACCAACAAACCAATTAGCCAACAAACCAACAAACGAACAATCCAACAAACCAACAAACCAACAAACCAACAAACCAACAAACCTTCAAACTAATAAACCAACAAACAAATAAACCAACAAACCAACAAACCAACAAACCAACAAACCAACAAACAAATAAACCAAGAAACCAACAAACCAACAAGCCAACAAGCCAACAAACCAACAAACCAACAAACCAACAAGCCAACAAACCAACAAACCAACAAGCCAACAAACCAACAAACCAATAAACCAACAAACCAACAAACCAACAAGCCAACAAACCAACAAACCAACAAGCCAACAAACCAACAAACCAACAAACCAACAAGCCAACAAACCAACAAACAAATAAATCAACAAACCAAAAAACCAACAAACCAACAAACCAACAAACCAACTAACCAACAAACCAACAAACCAAAAAACCAACAAACCAACAAACAAATAAACCAACAAACTAACAAACCAACAAACCAACAAACCAACAAACCAAAAAACCAACAAACCAACAAACCAACAAGCCAATAAGCCAACAAACCAACAAACCGACAAACCAACAAGCCAACAAACCAACAAACCAACAAACCAACAAGCCAACAAACCAACAAACCAACAAACCAACAAACCAACAAACCAACAAACAAATAAACCAACAAACCAAAAAACCAACAAACCAACAAACCAACAAACCAACAAACCAACAAACCAACCAATCAACAAACCAACAAACCAACAAACCAACAAGCCAACAAACCAACAAACAAATAAACCAACAAACCAACAAACCAACAAACCGACAAACCAACAAACCAAAAAGCCAACAAACCAACAAACCAACAAGCCAACAAGCCAACAAACCAACAAAACAGCAAGCCAACAAGCCAACAAACCAACAAACCAACAAGCCAACAAACCAACAAACCAACAAAACAACAAGCCAACAAACCAACAAACAAATAAACCAACAAACCAAAAAACCAACAAACCAACAAACCAACAAGCCAACAAATCAACAAACCAACAAGCCAACAAGCCAACAAACCAACAAATCAACAAACCAACAAACTAAGTAACCAACAAGCCAACAAACCAACAAACCAACAAGCCAACAAACCAACAAACTAAGTAACCAACAAGCCAACAAACCAACAAACCAACAAGCCAACAAGCTTACAAACCAACAAACCAACAAGCCAACAAACCAACAAACAAATAAACCAGCAAACCAACAAACCAACAAACCAACAAACCAACAAACCAAAAAACCAACAAGCCAACAAACCAACAAACCAACAAGCCAACAAGCCAACAAACCAACAAACCAACAAGCCAACAAACCAACAAACCAACAAACCAAAAAACCAACAAACCAACAAACCAACAAACCAACAAACCAACAAACCAACAAGCCAACAAGCCAACAAACCAACAAACCAACAAACCAACAAGCCAACAAACCAACAAGCCAACAAACCAACAAACCAACAAACCAAGTAACCAAAAAGCCAACAAACTAACAAACCAACAAGCCAACAAGCCAACAAACCAACAAAACAACATAGCAACAAGCCAACAAGCCAATAAACCAACAAACCAACAAACCAACAAACCAACAAGCCAACAAACCAACAAACCAACAAGCCAACAAACCAACAAACCAGCAAACCAACAAACCAACAAGCCAACAAGCCAACAAACCAACAAACCAACAAGCCAACAAACCAACAAACCAACAAACCAACATGCCAACAAACCAACAAACCAACAAACCAACAAACCAAAAAACCAACAAACCAACAAACCAACAAGCCAACAAACCAACAAGCCAACAAACAAATAAACCAAGAAACCAACAAATAAACAAGCCAACAAGCCAACAAACCAACAAACCAACAAACCAACAAGCCAACAAACCAACAAACCAACAAGCCAACAAACCAACAAACCAATAAACCAACAAACCAGTAAGCCAACAAGCCAACAAACCAACAAACCAACAAGCCAACAAACCAACAAACCAACAAACCAACAAGCCAACAAACCAACAAAAAAATAAACCAACAAACCAAAAAACCAACAAACCAACAAACCAACAAACCAACTAACCAACAAACCAACAAACCAAAAAACCAACAAACCAACAAACCAACAAACAAATAAACCAACAAACTAACAAACCAACAAACCAACAAACCAACAAACAAATAAACCAACAAACCAACAAATCAACAAACCGACAAACCAACAAACCAAAAAGCCAACAAACCAACAAACCAACAAACCAACAAGCCAACAAGCCAACAAACCAACAAACCGACAAACCAACAAGCCAACAAACCAACAAACCAACAAACCAACAAGCCAACAAACCAACAAACCAACAAACCAACAAGCCAACAAACCAACAAACAAATAAACCAACAAACCAAAAAACCAACAAACCAACAAACCAACAAACCAACAAACCAACAAACCAACAAACCAACAAACCAACAAACCAACAAACCAACAAGCCAACAAACCAACAAACAAAAAACCAACAAACCAACAAACCAACAAACCGACAAACCAACAAACCAAAAAGCCAACAAACCAACAAACTAACAAGCCAGCAAGCCAACAAACCAACAAACCAACAAGCCAACAAGCCAACAAACCAACAAACCGACAAGCCAACAAACCAACAAACCAACAAACCAACAAGCCAACAAACCAACAAACAAATAAACCAACAAACCAAAAAACCAACAAACCAACAAACCAACAAGCCAACAAACCAACAAACCAACAAGCCAACAAGCCAACAAACCAACAAACCAACAAACCAACAAACTAAGTAACCAACAAGCCAACAAACCAACAAACCAACAAACCAACAAACCAATTAGCCAACAAACCAACAAACGAACAATCCAACAAACCAACAAACCAACAAACCTTCAAACTAATAAACCAACAAACAAATAAACCAACAAACCAACAAACCAACAAACCAACAAACCAACAAACCAACAAACAAATAAACCAAGAAACCAACAAACCAACAAGCCAACAAGCCAACAAACCAACAAACCAACAAACCAACAAGCCAACAAACCAACAAACCAACAAGCCAACAAACCAACAAACCAATAAACCAACAAACCAACAAGCCAACAAGCCAACAAACCAACAAACCAACAAGCCAACAAACCAACAAACCAACAAACCAACAAGCCAACAAACCAACAAACAAATAAACCAACAAACCAAAAAACCAACAAACCAACAAACCAACAAACCAACTAACCAACAAACCAACAAACCAAAAAACCAACAAACCAACTAACCAACAAACAAATAAACCAACAAACTAACAAACCAACAAACCAACAAACCAACAAACCAAAAAACCAACAAACCAACAAACCAACAAGCCAATAAGCCAACAAACCAACAAACCGATAAACCAACAAGCCAACAAACCAACAAACCAACAAACCAACAAGCCAACAAACCAACAAACCAACAAACCAACTAGCCAACAAACCAACAAACAAATAAACCAACAAACCAAAAAACCAACAAACCAACAAACCAACAAACCAACAAACCAACAAACCAACAAACCAACCAATCAACAAACCAACAAACCAACAAACCAACAAGCCAACAAACCAACAAACAAATAAACCAACAAACCAACAAACCAACAAACCGACAAACCAACAAACCAAAAAGCCAACAAACCAACAAACCAACAAGCCAACAAGCCAACAAACCAACAAACCAACAAGCCAACAAGCCAACAAACCAACAAACCAACAAGCCAACAAACCAACAAACCAACAAGCCAACAAGCCAACAAACCAACAAACAAATAAACCAACAAACCAAAAAACCAACAAACCAACAAACCAACAAGCCAACAAACCAACAAACCAACAAGCCAACAAGCCAACAAACCAACAAATCAACAAACCAACAAACTAAGTAACCAACAAGCCAACAAACCAAAAAACCAACAAACCAACAAACCAACAAACCAACAAACCAACAAACCAACAAACCAACCAATCAACAAACCAACAAACCAACAAACCAACAAGCCAACAAACCAACAAACAAATAAACCAACAAACCAACAAACCAACAAACCGACAAACCAACAAACCAAAAAGCCAACAAACCAACAAACCAACAAGCCAACAAGCCAACAAACCAACAAACCAACAAACCAACAAGCCAACAAGCCAACAAACCAACAAACCAACAAGCCAACAAACCAACAAACCAACAAACCAACATGCCAACAAACCAACAAACCAACAAACCAAAAAACCAACAAACCAACAAACCAACAAGCCAACAAACCAACAAGCCAACAAACAAATAAACCAAGAAACCAACAAATAAACAAGCCAACAAGCCAACAAACCAACAAACCAACAAACCAACAAGCCAACAAACCAACAAACCAACAAGCCAACAAACCAACAAACCAATAAACCAACAAACCAATAAGCCAACAAGCCAACAAACCAACAAACCAACAAGCCAACAAACCAACAAACCAACAAACCAACAAGCCAACAAACCAACAAACAAATAAACCAACAAACCAAAAAACCAACAAACCAACAAATCAACAAACCAACTAACCAACAAACCAACAAACCAAAAAACCAACAAACCAACAAACCAACAAACAAATAAACCAACAAACTAACAAACCAACAAACCAACAAACCAACAAACAAATAAACCAACAAACCAACAAACCAACAAACCGACAAACCAACAAACCAAAAAGCCAACAAACCAACAAACCAACAAACCAACAAGCCAACAAGCCAACAAACCAACAAACCGACAAACCAACAAGCCAACAAACCAACAAACCAACAAACCAACAAGCCAACAAACCAACAAACCAACAAACCAACAAGCCAACAAACCAACAAACAAATAAACCAACAAACCAAAAAACCAACAAACCAACAAACCAACAAACCAACAAACCAACAAACCAACAAACCAACAAACCAACAAACCAACAAACCAACAAACCAACAAGCCAACAAACCAACAAACAAATAAACCAACAAACCAACAAACCAACAAGCCAAAAAACCAACAAACCAACAAGCCAACAAGCCAACAAACCAACAAACCAACAAGCCAGCAAACCAACAAACCAACAAACCAACAAGCCAACAAACCAACAAACAAATAAACCAACAAACCAAAAAACCAACAAACCAACAAATCAACAAGCCAACAAACCAACAAACCAACAAGCCAACAAGCCAACAAACCAACAAACCAACAAACCAACAAACTAAGTAACCAACAAGCCAACAAACCAACAAACCAACAAAACAATTAGCCAACAAACCAACAAACGAACAATCCAACAAACCAACAAACCAACAAACCAACAAACCAACAAACCTTCAAACTAATAAACCAACAAACAAATAAACCAACAAACCAACAAACCAACAAACCAACAAACCAACAAACAAAATAACCAACAAACCAACAAACCAACAAGCCAACAAGCCAACAAACCAACAAACCAACAAACCAACAAGCCAACAAACCAACAAACCCACAAGCCAACAAACCAACAAACCAATAAACCAACAAACCAACAAGCCAACAAGCCAACAAACCAACAAACCAACAAGCCAACAAACCAACAAACCAACAAACCAACAAGCCAACAAACCAACAAACAAATAAACCAACAAACCAAAAAACCAACAAACCAACAAACCAACAAACCAACTAACCAACAAACCAACAAACCAAAAAACCAACAAACCAACAAACCAACAAACAAATAAACCAACAAACTAACAAACCAACAAACCAACAAACCAACAAATAAAAAAACCAACAAACCAACAAACCAACAAGCCAATAAGCCAACAAACCAACAAACCGACAAACCAACAAGCCAACAAACCAACAAACCAACAAACCAACAAGCCAACAAACCAACAAACCAACAAACCAACAAGCCAACAAACCAACAAACAAATAAACCAACAAACCAAAAAACCAACAAACCAACAAACCAACAAACCAATAAACCAACAAACCAACCAATCAACAAACCAACAAACCAACAAACCAACAAGCCAACAAACCAACAAACAAATAAACCAACAAACCAACAAACCAACAAACCGACAAACCAACAAACCAAAAAGCCAACAAACCAACAAACCAACAAGCCAACAAGCCAACAAACCAACAAACCAACAAGCCAACAAGCCAACAAACCAACAAACCAACAAGCCAACAAACCAACAAACCAACAAACCAACAAGCCAACAAACCAACAAACAAATAAACCAACAAACCAAAAGACCAACAAACCAACAATCCAAGAAGCCAACAAACCAACAAACCAACAAGCCAACAAGCCAACAAACCAACAAATCAACAAACCAACAAACTAAGTAACCAACAATCCAACAAACCAACAAACCAACAAGCCAACAAACCAACAAACTAAGTAACCAACAAGCCAACAAACCAACAAACCAACAAGCCAACAAGCTTACAAACCAACAAACCAACAAGCCAACAAGCCAACAAACCAACAAACAAATAAACCAACAAACCAACAAACCAACAAACCAACAAACCAACAAACCAAAAAACCAACAAGCCAACAAACCAACAAACCAACAAGCCAACAAGCCAACAAACCAACAAACCAACAAGCCAACAAACCAACAAACCAACAAACCAAAAAACCAACAAACCAACAAACCAACAAACTAACAAACCAACAAACCAACAAGCCAACAAGCCAACAAACCAACAAACCAACAAACCAACAAGCCAACAAACCAACAAGCCAACAAACCAACAAACCAACAAACCAAGTAACCAAAAAGCCAACAAACTAACAAACCAACAAGCCAACAAGCCAACAAACCAACAAAACAACATAGCAACAAGCCAACAAGCCAATAAACCAACAAACCAACCAACCAACAAACCAACAAGCCAACAAACCAACAAACCAATAAGCCAACAAGCCAACAAACCAACAAACCAACAAACCAACAAGCCAACAAACCAACAAACCAACAAGCCAACAAACCAACAAACCAGCAAACCAACGAACCAACAAGCCGACAAGCCAACAAACCAACAAACCAACAAGCCAACAAACCAACAAACCAACAAACCAACATGCCAACAAACCAACAAACCAACAAACCAACAAACCAAAAAACCAACAAACCAACAAACCAACAAGCCAACAAACCAACAAGCCAACAAACCAAAAAACAAATAAACCAACAAACCAACAAACCAACAAACTAACAAACCAAAAAACCAACAAACCAACAAACCAACAAGCCAACAAACCAACAAACCAACAAACCAACAAGCCAACAAACCAACAAACCAACAAGCCAACAAACCAACAAACCAACAAACCAACAAGCCAACAAACCAACAAACAAATAAACCAACAAACCAAAAAACCAACAAACCAACAAACCAACAAACCAACAAACCAACAAACCAACAAACCAACAAGCCAACAAACCAACAAACAAATAAACCAACAAACCAACAAACCAAAAAACCAACAAGCCAACAAACCAACAAACTAACAAACCAACAAGCCAACAAACCAACAAACAAATAAACCAACAAACCAAAACACCGACAAACCAACAAACCAACAAACCAACAAACCAACAAACCAACAAACCAACAAACCAACAAACCAATAAACCAAAAAAACAAAAAACCAACAAACCAACAAACCAACAAGCCAACAAGCCAACAAACCAACAAACCAACAAGCCAACAAACCAACAAATAAACCAACAAACCAACAAACCAACAAACCAACAAACCAACAAACCAAAAAACCAACAAACCAACAAACCAACATGCCAACAAGCCAACAAACCAACAAACCAACAAGCCAACAAGCCAACAAACCAACAAACCACCAAGCCAACAAACCAACAAACCAACAAACCAACAAGCCAACAAACCAACAAACAAATAAACCAACAAACCAAAAAACCAACAAACCAACAAACCAACAAACCAACAAACCAACAAACCAACAAACCAACAAACCAACAAACCAACAAGCCAACAAGCCAACAAACCAACAAACCAACAAACCAACAAGCCAACAAACCAACAAGCCAACAAACCAACAAACCAACAAACCATGTAACCAAAAAGCCAACAAACTAACAAACTAACAAACCAACAAGCCAACAAGCCAACAAACCAACAAACCAACAAAGCAACAAGCCAACAAGCCAACAAACCAACAAACCAACAAACCAACAAACCAACAAACCAACAAGCCAACAAACCAACAAAGCAACAAACCAACAAGCCAACAAACCAACAAACCAACGAGCCAACAAACCAACAAACCAACAAACCAACAAACTAACAAGCCAACAAGCCAACAAACCAACAAACCAACAAGCCAGCAAACCAACAAACCAACAAACCAACAAGCCAACAAACCAACAAACAAATAAACCAACAAACCAAAAAACCAACAAACCAACAAATCAACAAGCCAACAAACCAACAAACCAACAAGCCAACAAGCCAACAAACCAACAAACCAAGAAACCAACAAACTAAGTAACCAACAAGCCAACAAACCAACAAACCAACAAAACAATTAGCCAACAAACCAACAAATGAACAATCCAACAAACCAACAAACCAACAAACCAACAAACCAACAAACCTTCAAACTAATAAACCAACAAACAAATAAACCAACAAACCAACAAACCAACAAACCAACAAACCAACAAACAAAATAACCAACAAACCAACAAACCAACAAGCCAACAAGCCAACAAACCAACAAACCAACAAACCAACAAGCCAACAAACCAACAAACCAACAAGCCAACAAACCAACAAACCAATAAACCAACAAACCAACAAGCCAACAAGCCAACAAACCAACAAACCAACAAGCCAACAAACCAACAAACCAACAAACCAACAAGCCAACAAACCAACAAACAAATAAACCAACAAACCAAAAAACCAACAAACCAACAAACCAACAAACCAACTAACCAACAAACCAACAAACCAAAAAACCAACAAACCAACAAACAAATAAACCAACAAACTAACAAACCAACAAACCAACAAACCAACAAATAAAAAAACCAACAAACCAACAAACCAACAAGCCAATAAGCCAACAAACCAACAAACCGACAAACCAACAAGCCAACAAACCAACAAACCAACAAACCAACAAGCCAACAAACCAACAAACCAACAAACCAACAAGCCAACAAACCAACAAACAAATAAACCAACAAACCAAAAAACCAACAAACCAACAAACCAACAAACCAATAAACCAACAAACCAACCAATCAACAAACCAACAAACCAACAAACCAACAAGCCAACAAACCAACAAACAAATAAACCAACAAACCAACAAACCAACAAACCGACAAACCAACAAACCAAAAAGCCAACAAACCAACAAACCAACAAGCCAACAAGCCAACAAACCAACAAACCAACAAGCCAACAAGCCAACAAACCAACAAACCAACAAGCCAACAAACCAACAAACCAACAAACCAACAAGCCAACAAACCAACAAACAAATAAACCAACAAACCAAAAGACCAACAAACCAACAATCCAAGAAGCCAACAAACCAACAAACCAACAAGCCAACAAGCCAACAAACCAACAAATCAACAAACCAACAAACTAAGTAACCAACAATCCAACAAACCAACAAACCAACAAGCCAACAAACCAACAAACTAAGTAACCAACAAGCCAACAAACCAACAAACCAACAAGCCAACAAGCTTACAAACCAACAAACCAACAAGCCAACAAGCCAACAAACCAACAAACAAATAAACCAACAAACCAACAAACCAACAAACCAACAAACCAACAAACCAAAAAACCAACAAGCCAACAAACCAACAAACCAACAAGCCAACAAGCCAACAAACCAACAAACCAACAAGCCAACAAACCAACAAACCAACAAACCAAAAAACCAACAAACCAACAAACCAACAAACTAACAAACCAACAAACCAACAAGCCAACAAGCCAACAAACCAACAAACCAACAAACCAACAAGCCAACAAACCAACAAGCCAACAAACCAACAAACCAACAAACCAAGTAACCAAAAAGCCAACAAACTAACAAACCAACAAGCCAACAAGCCAACAAACCAACAAAACAACATAGCAACAAGCCAACAAGCCAATAAACCAACAAACCAACCAACCAACAAACCAACAAGCCAACAAACCAACAAACCAATAAGCCAACAAGCCAACAAACCAACAAACCAACAAACCAACAAGCCAACAAACCAACAAGCCAACAAGCCAACAAACCAACAAACCAGCAAACCAACGAACCAACAAGCCGACAAGCCAACAAACCAACAAACCAACAAGCCAACAAACCAACAAACCAACAAACCAACATGCCAACAAACCAACAAACCAACAAACCAACAAACCAAAAAACCAACAAACCAACAAACCAACAAGCCAACAAACCAACAAGCCAACAAACCAAAAAACAAATAAACCAACAAACCAACAAACCAACAAACCAACAAACTAACAAACCAAAAAACCAACAAACCAACAAACCAACAAGCCAACAAACCAACAAACCAACAAACCAACAAGCCAACAAACCAACAAATCAACAAGCCAACAAACCAACAAACCAACAAACCAACAAACCAACAAGCCAACAAACCAACAAACAAATAAACCAACAAACCAAAAAACCAACAAACCAACAAACCAACAAACCAACAAACCAACAAACCAACAAACCAACAAGCCAACAAACCAACAAACAAATAAACCAACAAACCAACAAACCAAAAAACCAACAAGCCAACAAACCAACAAACTAACAAACCAACAAGCCAACAAACCAACAAACAAATAAACCAACAAACCAAAACACCGACAAACCAACAAACCAACAAACCAACAAACCAACAAACCAACAAACCAACAAACCAACAAACCAACAAACCAATAAACCAAAAAACCAAAAAACCAACAAACCAACAAACCAACAAGCCAACAAGCCAACAAACCAACAAACCAACAAGCCAACAAACCAACAAATAAACCAACAAACCAACAAACCAACAAACCAACAAACCAACAAACCAAAAAACCAACAAACCAACAAACCAACATGCCAACAAGCCAACAAACCAACAAACCAACAAGCCAACAAGCCAACAAACCAACAAACCACCAAGCCAACAAACCAACAAACCAACAAACCAACAAGCCAACAAACCAACAAACAAATAAACCAACAAACCAAAAAACCAACAAACCAACAAACCAACAAACCAACAAACCAACAAACCAACAAACCAACAAACCAACAAACCAACAAGCCAACAAGCCAACAAACCAACAAACCAACAAACCAACAAGCCAACAAACCAACAAGCCAACAAACCAACAAACCAACAAGCCAACAAACCAACAAACCAACAAACCAACAAGCCAACAAACCAACAAACAAATAAACCAACAAACCAAAAAACCAACAAACCAACAAACCAACAAACCAACAAACCAACAAACCAACAAACCAACAAGCCAACAAACCAACAAACAAATAAACCAACAAACCAACAAACCAAAAAACCAACAAGCCAACAAACCAACAAACTAACAAACCAACAAGCCAACAAACCAACAAACAAATAAACCAACAAACCAAAACACCGACAAACCAACAAACCAACAAACCAACAAACCAACAAACCAACAAACCAACAAACCAACAAACCAATAAACCAAAAAACCAAAAAACCAACAAACCAACAAACCAACAAGCCAACAAGCCAAAAAACCAACAAACCAACAAGCCAACAAACCAACAAATAAACCAACAAACCAACAAACCAACAAACCAACAAACCAACAAACCAACAAACCAAAAAACCAACAAACCAACAAACCAACATGCCAACAAGCCAACAAACCAACAAACCAACAAGCCAACAAGCCAACAAACCAACAAACCACCAAGCCAACAAACCAACAAACCAACAAACCAACAAGCCAACAAACCAACAAACAAATAAACCAACAAACCAAAAAACCAACAAACCAACAAACCAACAAACCAACAAACCAACAAACCAACAAACCAACAAACCAACAAACCAACAAGCCAACAAGCCAACAAACCAACAAACCAACAAACCAACAAGCCAACAAACCAACAAGCCAACAAACCAACAAACCAACAAACCATGTAACCAAAAAGCCAACAAACTAACAAACTAACAAACCAACAAGCCAACAAGCCAACAAACCAACAAACCAACAAAGCAACAAGCCAACAAGCCAACAAACCAACAAACCAACAAACCAACAAACCAACAAGCCAACAAACCAAAAAAGCAACAAACCAACAAGCCAACAAACCAACAAACCAACGAGCCAACAAACCAACAAACCAACAAGCCAACAAACCAACAAACCAACAAACCAACATGCCAACAAACCAACAAACCAACAAACCAACAAACCAAAAAACCAACAAACCAACAAACCAACAAGCCAACAAACCAACAAGCCAACAAACCAAAAAACAAATAAACCAACAAACCAACAAACCAACAAACCAACAAACTAACAAACCAAAAAACCAACAAACCAACAAACCAACAAGCCAACAAACCAACAAACCAACAAACCAACAAGCCAACAAACCAACAAATCAACAAGCCAACAAACCAACAAACCAACAAACCAACAAACCAACAAGCCAACAAACCAACAAACAAATAAACCAACAAACCAAAAAACCAACAAACCAACAAACCAACAAACCAACAAACCAACAAACCAACAAACCAACAAGCCAACAAACCAACAAACAAATAAACCAACAAACCAACAAACCAAAAAACCAACAAGCCAACAAACCAACAAACTAACAAACCAACAAGCCAACAAACCAACAAACAAATAAACCAACAAACCAAAACACCGACAAACCAACAAACCAACAAACCAACAAACCAACAAACCAACAAACCAACAAACCAACAAACCAACAAACCAATAAACCAAAAAACCAAAAAACCAACAAACCAACAAACCAACAAGCCAACAAGCCAACAAACCAACAAACCAACAAGCCAACAAACCAACAAATAAACCAACAAACCAACAAACCAACAAACCAACAAACCAACAAACCAAAAAACCAACAAACCAACAAACCAACATGCCAACAAGCCAACAAACCAACAAACCAACAAGCCAACAAGCCAACAAACCAACAAACCACCAAGCCAACAAACCAACAAACCAACAAACCAACAAGCCAACAAACCAACAAACAAATAAACCAACAAACCAAAAAACCAACAAACCAACAAACCAACAAACCAACAAACCAACAAACCAACAAACCAACAAACCAACAAACCAACAAGCCAACAAGCCAACAAACCAACAAACCAACAAACCAACAAGCCAACAAACCAACAAGCCAACAAACCAACAAACCAACAAGCCAACAAACCAACAAACCAACAAACCAACAAGCCAACAAACCAACAAACAAATAAACCAACAAACCAAAAAACCAACAAACCAACAAACCAACAAACCAACAAACCAACAAACCAACAAACCAACAAGCCAACAAACCAACAAACAAATAAACCAACAAACCAACAAACCAAAAAACCAACAAGCCAACAAACCAACAAACTAACAAACCAACAAGCCAACAAACCAACAAACAAATAAACCAACAAACCAAAACACCGACAAACCAACAAACCAACAAACCAACAAACCAACAAACCAACAAACCAACAAACCAACAAACCAATAAACCAAAAAACCAAAAAACCAACAAACCAACAAACCAACAAGCCAACAAGCCAAAAAACCAACAAACCAACAAGCCAACAAACCAACAAATAAACCAACAAACCAACAAACCAACAAACCAACAAACCAACAAACCAACAAACCAAAAAACCAACAAACCAACAAACCAACATGCCAACAAGCCAACAAACCAACAAACCAACAAGCCAACAAGCCAACAAACCAACAAACCACCAAGCCAACAAACCAACAAACCAACAAACCAACAAGCCAACAAACCAACAAACAAATAAACCAACAAACCAAAAAACCAACAAACCAACAAACCAACAAACCAACAAACCAACAAACCAACAAACCAACAAACCAACAAACCAACAAGCCAACAAGCCAACAAACCAACAAACCAACAAACCAACAAGCCAACAAACCAACAAGCCAACAAACCAACAAACCAACAAACCATGTAACCAAAAAGCCAACAAACTAACAAACTAACAAACCAACAAGCCAACAAGCCAACAAACCAACAAACCAACAAAGCAACAAGCCAACAAGCCAACAAACCAACAAACCAACAAACCAACAAACCAACAAGCCAACAAACCAAAAAAGCAACAAACCAACAAGCCAACAAACCAACAAACCAACGAGCCAACAAACCAACAAACCAACAAACCAACAAACTAACAAGCCAACAAGCCAACAAATTAACAAACCAACAAACCAACAAACCAACAAGCCAACAAACCAACAAGCCAACAAACCAACAAACCATGTAACCAAAAAGCCAACAAACTAACAAACTAACAAACCAACAAGCCAACAAGCCAACAAACCAACAAACCAACAAAGCAACAAGCCAACAAGCCAACAAACCAACAAACCAACAAACCAACAACCCAACAAGCCAACAAACCAACAAAGCAACAAACCAACAAGCCAACAAACCAACAAACCAACGAGCCAACAAACCAACAAACCAACAAACCAACAAACTAACAAGCCAACAAGCCAACAAACCAACAAACCAACAAACCAACAAGCCAACAACCCAACAAACCAACAAACCAACAAACCAACAAGCCAACAAACCAACAAACCAACAAACCAACAATTCAACAAACAAATAAACCAACAAACCAACAAACCAACAAACCAACAAACTAACAAACCAGCAAGCCAACAAACCAACAAACCAACAAGCCAACAAACCAACAAACCAACAAACCAACAAGCCAACAAGCCAACAAACCAACAAACCAACAAGCCAACAAACCAACAAACCAACAAACCAACATGCCAACAAACCAACAAATTAAGTAACCAACAAGCCAACAAACCAACAAACCAACAAGCCAACAAACCAACAAACCAACAAACCAACAAACCAACAAGCCAACAAACCAACAAACCAACAAGCCAACAAACCAACAAACAAATAAACCAACAAACCAACAAACCAAAAAACCAACAAGCCAACAAACCAACAAACCAACAAACCAACAAGCCAACAAACCAACAAACAAATAAACCAACAAAGCAAAAAACCAACAAACCAACAAACCAACAAACCAACAAACCAACAAACCAACAAACCAACAAACCAACAAACCAACAAACCAAAAAACCAAAAAACCAAAAAACCAACAAACCAACAAACCAACAAGCCAACAAGCCAACAAACCAACAAACCAACAAGCCAACAAACCAACAAACAAATAAACCAACAAACCAACAAACCAACAAACCAACAAACCAAAAAACCAACAAACCAACAAACCAACAAGCCAACAAGCCAACAAACCAACAAACCAACAAGCCAACAAGCCAACAAACCAATAAACCAACAAACCAACAAGCCAACAAACCAACAAACCAACAAACCAACAAGCCAACAAACCAACAAACAAATAAACCAACAAACCAAAAAACCAACAAACCAACAAACCAACAAACCAACAAACCAACAAACCAACAAGCCAACATGCCAACAAACCAACAAACCAACAAACCAACAAGCCAACAAACCAACAAACCAACTAACCAACAAACCAACAAACCAACAATTCAACAAACAAATAAACCAACAAACCAACAAACCAACAAACCAACAATTCAACAAACAAATAAACCAACAAACCAACAAACCAACAAACCAACAAACTAACAAACCAGCAAGCCAACAAACCAACAAACCAACAAGCCAACAAACCAACAAACCAACAAACCAACAAGCCAACAAGCCAACAAACCAACAAACCAACAAGCCAACAAACCAACAAACCAACAAACCAACATGCCAACAAACCAACAAATTAAGTAACCAACAAGCCAACAAACCAACAAACCAACAAGCCAACAAACCAACAAACCAACAAACCAACAAACCAACAAACCAACAAACCAACAAGCCAACAAACCAACAAACAAATAAACCAACAAACCAACAAACCAAAAAACCAACAAGCCAACAAACCAACAAACCAACAAACCAACAAGCCAACAAACCAACAAAGAAATAAACCAACAAACCAAAAAACCAACAAACTAACAAACCAACAAACCAACAAACCAACAAACCAACAAACCAAAAAACCAAAAAACCAAAAAACCAACAAACCAACAAACCAACAAGCCAACAAGCCAACAAACCAACAAACCAACAAGCCAACAAACCAACAAACAAATAAACCAACAAACCAACAAACCAACAAACCAACAAACCAACAAACCAAAAAACCAACAAACCAACAAACCAACAAGCCAACAAGCCAACAAACCAACAAACCAACAAGCCAACAAGCCAACAAACCAACAAACCAACAAACCAACAAGCCAACAAACCAACAAACCAACAAACCAACAAGCCAACAAACCAACAAACAAATAAACCAACAAACCAAAAAACCAACAAACCAACAAACCAACAAACCAACAAACCAACAAGCCAACAAACCAACAAACCAACAAACCAACAAATCAACAAACCAACAAACCAACAAGCCAACAAACCAACAAACAAATAAACCAACAAGCCAACAAGCCAACAAACCAATAAACTAACAAACCAACAAACGAACTAACCAACAAACCAACAAGCCAACAAGCCAACTAACCAACAAACCAACAAACCAACAAACCAACAAACTAAGTAACCAACAAGCCAACAAACCATAATCCAACAAGCCATCAAACCAACAAACCAACAAGCCAACAAACCAAGAAACCAACAAACCAACAAACCAACAAACCAACAAACCAAAAAACCAACAAACCAAGTAACCAAAAAGCCAACAAACTAACAAACCAACAACCCAACAAGCCAACAAACCAACAAACCAACAAAACAACAATCCAACAAGCCAACAAACCAACAAATAAACAAGCCAACAAACCAACAAACAAGCAAGCCAACAAGCCAACAAACCAACAAAACAACAAACCAACAAGCCAACAAGCCAACAAACCAACAAGCCAACAACCCAAAAAACCAACAAACCAACAAACTAACAAGACAACAAGCCAACAAACCAACAAACCAACAAGCCAACAAACCAACAAACCAACAAACCAACATACCAACAAACCAACAAATCAACAAATCAACAAACCAACAAACCAAGAAACCAACAAACTAACACACCAACAAACCAAAAAACCGACAAACCAACAAACCATCAAACGAACAAACCAACAAACCAACAAACCAACAAACTAACAAACCAAAAATCCAACAACCCAACAAACCAACAAGCCAACAAACCAACAAACCAACAAACCAATTAACCAACAAACCAACAAACGAACAAACCAACAAACCAACAAACCAACAAACCAACAAACCAATAAACCAACAAACCTACAAACAAATAAACCAACAAACCAACAAACCAACAAACCAACAAACAAATAAACCAACAAACCAACAAACCAACAAACCAACAAACCAACAAACCAATAAACCAATTAGCCAACAAACCAACAAACGAACAAACCAACAAACCAACAAACCAACAAACCAACAAACCAACAAACCGTCAAACTAATAAACCAACAAACAAATAAACCAACAAACCAACAAACAAACAAACCAACAAACAAATAAACCAAGAAATCAACAAACCAACAAGCCAACAAGCCAACAAACCAACAAACCAACAAACCAACAAGCCAACAAACCAACAAAACAACAAGCCAGCAAACCAACAAACCAATAAACCAACAAACCAACAAGCCAACAAGCCAACAAACCAACAAACCAACAAGCCAACAAACCAACAAACCAACAAACCAACAAGACAACAAACCAACAAACAAATAAACCAACAAACCAAAAAACCAACAAACCAACAAACCAACGAACCAACTAACCAACAAACCAACAAACCAAAAAACGAACAAACCAACAAACCAACAAACCAACAAACCAACAAACCGACAAACCAACAAACCAAAAAACCAACAAACCAACAAGCCAACAAGCCAACAAACCAACAAACCAACAAGCCAACAAGCCAACAAACCAACAAACCAACAAGCCAACAAACCAACAAACCAACAAACCAACAAGCCAACAAACAAATAAACCAACAAACCAAAAAACCAACAAACCAACAAACCAACAAGCCAACAAACCAACAAGCCAACAAGCCAACAAACCAACAAACCAACAAACCAACAATCCAACAAACCAACAAACCAAAAAACCAACAAACCAACAAACCATCAAACGAACAAACCAACAAACCAACAAACCAACAAACTAACAAACCAAAAAACCAACAAACAGACAAGCCAACAAACCAACAAACCAACAAACCAATTAACCAACAAACCAACAAACCAACAAGCCAACAAACCAACAAACCAACAAACCAACAAGCCAACAAACCAACAAACAAATAAACCAACAAACCAAAAAACCAACAAACCAACAAACCAACAAGCCAACAAACCAACAAGCCAACAAGCCAACAAACCAACAAACCAACAAACCAACAATCCAACAAACCAACAAACCAAAAAACCAACAAACCAACAAACCATCAAACGAACAAACCAACAAACCAACAAACCAACAAACTAACAAACCAAAAAACCAACAAACCAACAAACAGACAAGCCAACAAACCAACAAACCAACAAACCAATTAACCAACAAACCAACAAACGAACAAACCAACAAAACAACAAACCAACAAGCCAACAAGCCAACAAACCAACAAGCCAACAACCCAAAAAACCAACAAACCAACAAACTAACAAGACAACAAGCCAACAAACCAACAAACCAACAAGCCAACAAACCAACAAACCAACAAACCAACATACCAACAAACCAACAAATCAACAAATCAACAAACCAACAAACCAAGAAACCAACAAACTAACAAACCAACAAACCAAAAAACCGACAAACCAACAAACAAACCAACAAACCAACAAATCAACAAGCCAACAAACCAACAAAACAACAAGCCAGCAAACCAACAAACCAATAAACCAACAAACCAACAAGCCAACAAGCCAACAAACCAACAAACCAACAAGCCAACAAACCAACAAGCCAACAAGCCAACTAACCAACAAACCAACAAACCAACAAACCAACAAACTAAGTAACCAACAAGCCAACAAACCATAATCCAACAAGCCATCAAACCAACAAACCAACAAGCCAACAAACCAACAAACCAACAAACCAACAAACCAACAAACCAACAAACCAACAAACCAACAAGCCAACAAACCAACAAACAAATAAACCAACAAACCAAAAAACCAACAAACTAACAAACCAACAAACCAACAAACCAACAAACCAACAAACCAAAAAACCAAAAAACCAAAAAACCAACAAACCAACAAACCAACAAGCCAACAAGCCAACAAACCAACAAACCAACAAGCCAACAAACCAACAAACAAATAAACCAACAAACCAACAAACCAACAAACCAACAAACCAACAAACCAAAAAACCAACAAACCAACAAACCAACAAGCCAACAAGCCAACAAACCAACAAACCAACAAGCCAACAAGCCAACAAACCAACAAACCAACAAACCAACAAGCCAACAAACCAACAAACCAACAAACCAACAAGCCAACAAACCAACAAACAAATAAACCAACAAACCAAAAAACCAACAAACCAACAAACCAACAAACCAACAAACCAACAAGCCAACAAACCAACAAACCAACAAACCAACAAATCAACAAACCAACAAACCAACAAGCCAACAAACCAACAAACAAATAAACCAACAAGCCAACAAGCCAACAAACCAATAAACTAACAAACCAACAAACGAACTAACCAACAAACCAACAAGCCAACAAGCCAACTAACCAACAAACCAACAAACCAACAAACCAACAAACTAAGTAACCAACAAGCCAACAAACCATAATCCAACAAGCCATCAAACCAACAAACCAACAAGCCAACAAACCAACAAACCAACAAACCAACAAACCAACAAACCAACAAACCAAAAAACCAACAAACCAAGTAACCAAAAAGCCAACAAACTAACAAACCAACAACCCAACAAGCCAACAAACCAACAAACCAACAAAACAACAATCCAACAAGCCAACAAACCAACAAATAAACAAGCCAACAAACCAACAAACAAGCAAGCCAACAAGCCAACAAACCAACAAAACAACAAACCAACAAGCCAACAAGCCAACAAACCAACAAGCCAACAACCCAAAAAACCAACAAACCAACAAACTAACAAGACAACAAGCCAACAAACCAACAAACCAACAAGCCAACAAACCAACAAACCAACAAACCAACATACCAACAAACCAACAAATCAACAAATCAACAAACCAACAAACCAAGAAACCAACAAACTAACAAACCAACAAACCAAAAAACCGACAAACCAACAAACCATCAAACGAACAAACCAACAACCCAACAAACCAACAAACTAACAAACCAAAAATCCAACAACCCAACAAACCAACAAGCCAACAAACCAACAAACCAACAAACCAATTAACCAACAAACCAACAAACGAACAAACCAACAAACCAACAAACCAACAAACCAACAAACCAATAAACCAACAAACCTACAAACAAATAAACCAACAAACCAACAAACCAACAAACCAACAAACAAATAAACCAACAAACCAACAAACCAACAAACCAACAAACCAACAAACCAATAAACCAATTAGCCAACAAACCAACAAACGAACAAACCAACAAACCAACAAACCAACAAACCAACAAACCAACAAACCGTCAAACTAATAAACCAACAAACAAATAAACCAACAAACCAACAAACAAACAAACCAACAAACAAATAAACCAAGAAATCAACAAACCAACAAGCCAACAAGCCAACAAACCAACAAACCAACAAACCAACAAGCCAACAAACCAACAAAACAACAAGCCAGCAAACCAACAAACCAATAAACCAACAAACCAACAAGCCAACAAGCCAACAAACCAACAAACCAACAAGCCAACAAACCAACAAACCAACAAACCAACAAGACAACAAACCAACAAACAAATAAACCAACAAACCAAAAAACCAACAAACCAACAAACCAACGAACCAACTAACCAACAAACCAACAAACCAAAAAACGAACAAACCAACAAACCAACAAACCAACAAACCAACAAACCGACAAACCAACAAACCAAAAAACCAACAAACCAACAAGCCAACAAGCCAACAAACCAACAAACCAACAAGCCAACAAGCCAACAAACCAACAAACCAACAAGCCAACAAACCAACAAACCAACAAACCAACAAGCCAACAAACAAATAAACCAACAAACCAAAAAACCAACAAACCAACAAACCAACAAGCCAACAAACCAACAAGCCAACAAGCCAACAAACCAACAAACCAACAAACCAACAATCCAACAAACCAACAAACCAAAAAACCAACAAACCAACAAACCATCAAACGAACAAACCAACAAACCAACAAACCAACAAACTAACAAACCAAAAAACCAACAAACCAACAAACAGACAAGCCAACAAACCAACAAACCAACAAACCAATTAACCAACAAACCAACAAACCAACAAGCCAACAAACCAACAAACCAACAAACCAACAAGCCAACAAACCAACAAACAAATAAACCAACAAACCAAAAAACCAACAAACCAACAAACCAACAAGCCAACAAACCAACAAGCCAACAAGCCAACAAACCAACAAACCAACAAACCAACAATCCAACAAACCAACAAACCAAAAAACCAACAAACCAACAAACCATCAAACGAACAAACCAACAAACCAACAAACCAACAAACTAACAAACCAAAAAACCAACAAACCAACAAACAGACAAGCCAACAAACCAACAAACCAACAAACCAATTAACCAACAAACCAACAAACGAACAAACCAACAAAACAACAAACCAACAAGCCAACAAGCCAACAAACCAACAAGCCAACAACCCAAAAAACCAACAAACCAACAAACTAACAAGACAACAAGCCAACAAACCAACAAACCAACAAGCCAACAAACCAACAAACCAACAAACCAACATACCAACAAACCAACAAATCAACAAATCAACAAACCAACAAACCAAGAAACCAACAAACTAACAAACCAACAAACCAAAAAACCGACAAACCAACAAACCATCAAACGAACAAACCAACAAACCAACAAACTAACAAACTAACAAACCAAAAATCCAACAACCCAACAAACCAACAAGCCAACAAACCAACAAACCAACAAACCAATTAACCAACAAACCAACAAACGAACAAACCAACAAACCAACAAACCAACAAACCAACAAACCAATAAACCAACAAACCTACAAACAAATAAACCAACAAACCAACAAACCAACAAACCAACAAACCAACAAACAAATAAACCAACAAACCAACAAACCAACAAACCAACAAACCAACAAACCAATAAACCAATTAGCCAACAAACCAACAAACGAACAAACCAACAAACCAACAAACCAACAAACCAACAAACCAACAAACCGTCAAACTAATAAACCAACAAACAAATAAACCAACAAACCAACAAACAAACAAACCAACAAACAAATAAACCAAGAAATCAACAAACCAACAAGCCAACAAGCCAACAAACCAACAAACCAACAAACCAACATGCCAACAAACCAACAAACCAACAAACCAACAAACCAAAAAACCAACAAACCAACAAACCAACAAGCCAACAAACCAACAAGCCAACAAACCAAAAAACAAATAAACCAACAAACCAACAAACCAACAAACCAACAAACTAACAAACCAAAAAACCAACAAACCAACAAACCAACAAGCCAACAAACCAACAAACCAACAAACCAACAAGCCAACAAACCAACAAACCAACAAGCCAACAAACCAACAAACCAACAAACCAACAAGCCAACAAACCAACAAACAAATAAACCAACAAACCAAAAAACCAACAAACCAACAAACCAACAAACCAACAAACCAACAAACCAACAAACCAACAAGCCAACAAACCAACAAACAAATAAACCAACAAACCAACAAACCAAAAAACCAACAAGCCAACAAACCAACAAACTAACAAACCAACAAGCCAACAAACCAACAAACAAATAAACCAACAAACCAAAACACCGACAAACCAACAAACCAACAAACCAACAAACCAACAAACCAACAAACCAACAAACCAACAAACCAATAAACCAAAAAACCAAAAAACCAACAAACCAACAAACCAACAAGCCAACAAGCCAACAAACCAACAAACCAACAAGCCAACAAACCAACAAATAAACCAACAAACCAACAAACCAACAAACCAACAAACCAACAAACCAAAAAACCAACAAACCAACAAACCAACATGCCAACAAGCCAACAAACCAACAAACCAACAAGCCAACAAGCCAACAAACCAACAAACCACCAAGCCAACAAACCAACAAACCAACAAACCAACAAGCCAACAAACCAACAAACAAATAAACCAACAAACCAAAAAACCAACAAACCAACAAACCAACAAACCAACAAACCAACAAACCAACAAACCAACAAACCAACAAACCAACAAGCCAACAAGCCAACAAACCAACAAACCAACAAACCAACAAGCCAACAAACCAACAAGCCAACAAACCAACAAACCAACAAGCCAACAAACCAACAAACCAACAAACCAACAAGCCAACAAACCAACAAACAAATAAACCAACAAACCAAAAAACCAACAAACCAACAAACCAACAAACCAACAAACCAACAAACCAACAAACCAACAAGCCAACAAACCAACAAACAAATAAACCAACAAACCAACAAACCAAAAAACCAACAAGCCAACAAACCAACAAACTAACAAACCAACAAGCCAACAAACCAACAAACAAATAAACCAACAAACCAAAACACCGACAAACCAACAAACCAACAAACCAACAAACCAACAAACCAACAAACCAACAAACCAACAAACCAATAAACCAAAAAACCAACAAACCAACAAACCAACAAGCCAACAAGCCAACAAACCAACAAACCAACAAGCCAACAAACCAACAAATAAACCAACAAACCAACAAACCAACAAACCAACAAACCAACAAACCAAAAAACCAACAAACCAACAAACCAACATGCCAACAAGCCAACAAACCAACAAACCAACAAGCCAACAAGCCAACAAACCAACAAACCACCAAGCCAACAAACCAACAAACCAACAAACCAACAAGCCAACAAACCAACAAACAAATAAACCAACAAACCAAAAAACCAACAAACCAACAAACCAACAAACCAACAAACCAACAAACCAACAAACCAACAAACCAACAAACCAACAAGCCAACAAGCCAACAAACCAACAAACCAACAAACCAACAAGCCAACAAACCAACAAGCCAACAAACCAACAAACCAACAAACCATGTAACCAAAAAGCCAACAAACTAACAAACTAACAAACCAACAAGCCAACAAGCCAACAAGCCAACAAACCAACAAACCAACAAAGCAACAAGCCAACAAGCCAACAAACCAACAAACCAACAAACCAACAAACCAACAAGCCAACAAACCAACAAAGCAACAAACCAACAAGCCAACAAACCAACAAACCAACGAGCCAACAAACCAACAAACCAACAAACCAACAAACTAACAAGCCAACAAGCCAACAAACCAACAAACCAACAAACCAACAAACCAACAAGCCAACAAACCAACAAGCCAACAAACCAACAAACCATGTAACCAAAAAGCCAACAAACTAACAAACTAACAAACCAACAAGCCAACAAGCCAACAAACCAACAAACCAACAAAGCAACAAGCCAACAAGCCAACAAACCAACAAACCAACAAACCAACAAACCAACGAGCCAACAAACCAACAAACCAACAAACCAACAAACTAACAAGCCAACAAGCCAACAAACCAACAAACCAACAAACCAACAAGCCAACAACCCAACAAACCAACAAACCAACAAACCAACAAGCCAACAAACCAACAAACCAACAAACCAACAATTCAACAAACAAATAAACCAACAAACCAACAAACCAACAAACCAACAAACTAACAAACCAGCAAGCCAACAAACCAACAAACCAACAAGCCAACAAACCAACAAACCAACAAACCAACAAGCCAACAAGCCAACAAACCAACAAACCAACAAGCCAACAAACCAACAAACCAACAAACCAACATGCCAACAAACCAACAAATTAAGTAACCAACAAGCCAACAAACCAACAAACCAACAAGCCAACAAACCAACAAACCAACAAACCAACAAACCAACAAACCAACAAACCAACAAGCCAACAAACCAACAAACAAATAAACCAACAAACCAACAAACCAAAAAACCAACAAGCCAACAAACCAACAAACCAACAAACCAACAAGCCAACAAACCAACAAACAAATAAACCAACAAAGCAAAAAACCAACAAACCAACAAACCAACAAACCAACAAACCAACAAACCAACAAACCAACAAACCAACAAACCAACAAACCAAAAAACCAAAAAACCAAAAAACCAACAAACCAACAAACCAACAAGCCAACAAGCCAACAAACCAACAAACCAACAAGCCAACAAACCAACAAACAAATAAACCAACAAACCAACAAACCAACAAACCAACAAACCAAAAAACCAACAAACCAACAAACCAACAAGCCAACAAGCCAACAAACCAACAAACCAACAAGCCAACAAGCCAACAAACCAATAAACCAACAAACCAACAAGCCAACAAACCAACAAACCAACAAACCAACAAGCCAACAAACCAACAAACAAATAAACCAACAAACCAAAAAACCAACAAACCAACAAACCAACAAACCAAAAAACCAACAAACCAACAAGCCAACAAGCCAACAAACCAACAAACCAACAAACCAACAAGCCAAGAAACCAACAAACCAACTAACCAACAAACCAACAAACCAACAATTCAACAAACAAATAAACCAACAAACCAACAAACCAACAAACCAACAATTCAACAAACAAATAAACCAACAAACCAACAAACCAACAAACCAACAAACCAACAAACTAACAAACCAGCAAGCCAACAAACCAACAAACCAACAAGCCAACAAACCAACAAACCAACAAACCAACAAGCCAACAAGCCAACAAACCAACAAACCAACAAGCCAACAAACCAACAAACCAACAAACCAACATGCCAACAAACCAACAAATTAAGTAACCAACAAGCCAACAAACCAACAAACCAACAAGCCAACAAACCAACAAACCAACAAACCAACAAACCAACAAACCAACAAACCAACAAGCCAACAAACCAACAAACAAATAAACCAACAAACCAACAAACCAAAAAACCAACAAGCCAACAAACCAACAAACCAACAAACCAACAAGCCAACAAACCAACAAACAAATAAACCAACAAACCAAAAAACCAACAAACTAACAAACCAGCAAACCAACAAACCAACAAACCAACAAACCAAAAAACCAAAAAACCAAAAAACCAACAAACCAACAAACCAACAAGCCAACAAGCCAACAAACCAACAAACCAACAAGCCAACAAACCAACAAACAAATAAACCAACAAACCAACAAACCAACAAACCAACAAACCAACAAACCAACAAACCAAAAAACCAACAAACCAACAAACCAACAAGCCAACAAGCCAACAAACCAACAAACCAACAAGCCAACAAGCCAACAAACCAACAAACCAACAAACCAACAAGCCAACAAACCAACAAACCAACAAACCAACAAGCCAACAAACCAACAAACAAATAAACCAACAAACCAAAAAACCAACAAACCAACAAACCAACAAACCAACAAACCAACAAGCCAACAAACCAACAAACCAACAAACCAACAAATCAATAAACCAACAAACCAACAAGCCAACAAACCAACAAACAAATAAACCAACAAGCCAACAAGCCAACAAACCAATAAACTAACAAACCAACAAACGAACTAACCAACAAACCAACAAGCCAACAAGCCAACTAACCAACAAACCAACAAACCAACAAACCAACAAACTAAGTAACCAACAAGCCAACAAACCATAATCCAACAAGCCATCAAACCAACAAACCAACAAGCCAACAAACCAACAAACCAACAAACCAACAAACCAACAAACCAACAAACCAAAAAACCAACAAACCAAGTAACCAAAAAGCCAACAAACTAACAAACCAACAACCCAACAAGCCAACAAACCAACAAACCAACAAAACAACAATCCAACAAGCCAACAAACCAACAAATAAACAAGCCAACAAACCAACAAACAAGCAAGCCAACAAGCCAACAAACCAACAAAACAACAAACCAACAAGCCAACAAGCCAACAAACCAACAAGCCAACAACCCAAAAAACCAACAAACCAACAAACTAACAAGACAACAAGCCAACAAACCAACAAACCGACAAGCCAACAAACCAACAAACCAACAAACCAACATACCAACAAACCAACAAATCAACAAATCAACAAACCAACAAACCAAGAAACCAACAAACTAACAAACCAACAAACCAAAAAACCGACAAACCAACAAACCATCAAACGAACAAACCAACAAACCAACAAACCAACAAACTAACAAACCAAAAATCCAACAACCCAACAAACCAACAAGCCAACAAACCAACAAACCAACAAACCAATTAACCAACAAACCAACAAACGAACAAACCAACAAACCAACAAACCAACAAACCAACAAACCAATAAACCAACAAACCTACAAACAAATAAACCAACAAACCAACAAACCAACAAACTAACAAACAAATAAACCAACAAACCAACAAACCAACAAACCAACAAACCAACAAACCAATAAACCAATTAGCCAACAAACCAACAAACGAACAAACCAACAAACCAACAAACCAACAAACCAACAAACCAACAAACCGTCAAACTAATAAACCAACAAACAAATAAACCAACAAACCAACAAACAAACAAACCAACAAACAAATAAACCAAGAAATCAACAAACCAACAAGCCAACAAGCCAACAAACCAACAAACCAACAAACCAACAAGCCAACAAACCAACAAAACAACAAGCCAGCAAACCAACAAACCAATAAACCAACAAACCAACAAGCCAACAAGCCAACAAACCAACAAACCAACAAGCCAACAAACCAACAAACCAACAAACCAACAAGACAACAAACCAACAAACAAATAAACCAACAAACCAAAAAACCAACAAACCAACAAACCAACGAACCAACTAACCAACAAACCAACAAACCAAAAAACGAACAAACCAACAAACCAACAAACCAACAAACCAACAAACCGACAAACCAACAAACCAAAAAACCAACAAACCAACAAGCCAACAAGCCAACAAACCAACAAACCAACAAGCCAACAAGCCAACAAACCAACAAACCAACAAGCCAACAAACCAACAAACCAACAAACCAACAAGCCAACAAACAAATAAACCAACAAACCAAAAAACCAACAAACCAACAAACCAACAAGCCAACAAACCAACAAGCCAACAAGCCAACAAACCAACAAACCAACAAACCAACAATCCAACAAACCAACAAACCAAAAAACCAACAAACCAACAAACCATCAAACGAACAAACCAACAAACCAACAAACCAACAAACTAACAAACCAAAAAACCAACAAACCAACAAACAGACAAGCCAACAAACCAACAAACCAACAAACCAATTAACCAACAAACCAACAAACCAACAAGCCAACAAACCAACAAACCAACAAACCAACAAGCCAACAAACCAACAAACAAATAAACCAACAAACCAAAAAACCAACAAACCAACAAACCAACAAGCCAACAAACCAACAAGCCAACAAGCCAACAAACCAACAAACCAACAAACCAACAATCCAACAAACCAACAAACCAAAAAACCAACAAACCAACAAACCATCAAACGAACAAACCAACAAACCAACAAACCAACAAACTAACAAACCAAAAAACCAACAAAAAAACAAACAGACAAGCCAACAAACCAACATACCAACAAACCAATTAACCAACAAACCAACAAACGAACAAACCAACAAAACAACAAACCAACAAGCCAACAAGCCAACAAACCAACAAGCCAACAACCCAAAAAACCAACAAACCAACAAACTAACAAGACAACAAGCCAACAAACCAACAAACCAACAAGCCAACAAACCAACAAACCAACAAACCAACATACCAACAAACCAACAAATCAACAAATCAACAAACCAACAAACCAAGAAACCAACAAACTAACAAACCAACAAACCAAAAAACCGACAAACCAACAAACCATCAAACGAACAAACCAACAAACCAACAAACCAACAAACTAACAAACCAAAAATCCAACAACCCAACAAACCAACAAGCCAACAAACCAACAAACCAACAAACCAATTAACCAACAAACCAACAAACGAACAAACCAACAAACCAACAAACCAACAAACCAACAAACCAATAAACCAACAAACCTACAAACAAATAAACCAACAAACCAACAAACCAACAAACCAACAAACAAATAAACCAACAAACCAACAAACCAACAAACCAACAAACCAATAAACCAATTAGCCAACAAACCAACAAACGAACAAACCAACAAACCAACAAACCAACAAACCAACAAACCAACAAACCGTCAAACTAATAAACCAACAAACAAATAAACCAACAAACCAACAAACAAACAAACCAACAAACAAATAAACCAAGAAATCAACAAACCAACAAGCCAACAAGCCAACAAACCAACAAACCAACAAACCAACAAGCCAACAAACCAACAAAACAACAAGCCAGCAAACCAACAAACCAATAAACCAACAAACCAACAAGCCAACAAGCCAACAAACCAACAAACCAACAAGCCAACAAACCAACAAACCAACAAACCAACAAGACAACAAACCAACAAACAAATAAACCAACAAACCAAAAAACCAACAAACCAACAAACCAACGAACCAACTAACCAACAAACCAACAAACCAAAAAACGAACAAACCAACAAACCAACAAACCAACAAACCAACAAACCGACAAACCAACAAACCAAAAAACCAACAAACCAACAAGCCAACAAGCCAACAAACCAACAAACCAACAAGCCAACAAGCCAACAAACCAACAAACCAACAAGCCAACAAACCAACAAACCAACAAACCAACAAGCCAACAAACAAATAAACCAACAAACCAAAAAACCAACAAACCAACAAACCAACAAGCCAACAAACCAACAAGCCAACAAGCCAACAAACCAACAAACCAACAAACCAACAATCCAACAAACCAACAAACCAAAAAACCAACAAACCAACAAACCATCAAACGAACAAACCAACAAACCAACAAACCAACAAACTAACAAACCAAAAAACCAACAAACCAACAAACAGACAAGCCAACAAACCAACAAACCAACAAACCAATTAACCAACAAACCAACAAACCAACAAGCCAACAAACCAACAAACCAACAAACCAACAAGCCAACAAACCAACAAACAAATAAACCAACAAACCAAAAAACCAACAAACCAACAAACCAACAAGCCAACAAACCAACAAGCCAACAAGCCAACAAACCAACAAACCAACAAACCAACAATCCAACAAACCAACAAACCAAAAAACCAACAAACCAACAAACCATCAAACGAACAAACCAACAAACCAACAAACCAACAAACTAACAAACCAAAAAACCAACAAACCAACAAACAGACAAGCCAACAAACCAACAAACCAACAAACCAATTAACCAACAAACCAACAAATGAACAAACCAACAAACCAACAAACCAACAAACCGACAAACCTACAAACCAACAAACCAACAAACAAATAAACCAACAAACCAACAAACCAACAAACCAACAAACCAACAAACCAACAAACCAATTAGCCAACAAACCAACAAACGAACAATCCAACAAACCAACAAACCAACAAACCAACAAACCAACTAACCTTCAAACTAATAAACCAACAAACAAATAAACAAACAAACCAACAAACCAACGAACCAACAAACCAACAAACAAATAAACCAAGAAACCAACAAACCAACAAGCCAACAAGCCAACAAACCAACAAACCAACAAGCCAACAAACCAACAAACCAACAAACCAACAAGCCAACAAACCAACAAACAAATAAACCAACAAACCAAAAAACCAACAAACCAACAAACCAACAAACCAACTAACCAACAAACCAACAAACCAAAAAACCAACAAACCAACAAACCAACAAGCCAACAAGCAAACAAACCAACAAACCAACAAGCCAACAAACCAACAAACAAATAAACCAACAAACTAACAAACCAACAAACCAACAAACCAAAAAACCAACAAACCAACAAACCAACAAGCCAACAAGCCAACAAACCAATAAACCGACAAACCAACAAGCCAACAAACCAACAAACCAACAAACCAACAAGCCAACAAACCAACAAACCAACAAACCAACAAGCCAACAAATCAACAAACAAATAAACCAAGAAACCAAAAAACCAACAAACCAACAAAAACAAACCAACAAACCAACAAACCAACAAACCAAAAAACCAACAAACCAAAAAACCAACAAACCAACAAACCAAAAAACCAACAAACCAACAAACCAACAAACCAACAAGCCAACAAACCAACAAACAAATAAACCAACAAACCAACAAACCGACAAACCAACAAACCAAAAAGCCAACAAACCAACAAACCAACAAGCCAACAAACCAACAAACCAACAAACCAACAAGCCAACAAGCCACCAAACCAACAAACCAACAAGCCAACAAACCAACAAACCAACAAACCAACAAGCCAACAAACCAACAAACAAATAAACCAACAAACCAAAAAACCAACAAACCAACAAACCAACAAGCCAACAAACCAACAAGCCAACAAGCCAACAAGCCAACAAACCAACAAACGAACAAACCAAGAAACCAACAAACTAACAAACCAACAAACCAAAAAACCGACAAACCAACAAACCAACAAGCCAACAAACCAACAAACCAACAAACCAATTAACCAACAAACCAACAAACGAACAAACCAACAAACCAACAAACCAACAAACCAACAAACCAATAAGCCAACAAACCTACAAACAAATAAACCAGCAAACCAACAAACCAACAAACCAACAACCAAATAAACCAACAAACCAACAAACCAACAAACCAACAAACCAACAAACCAATAAACCAATTAGCCAACAAACCAACAAACGAACAAACCAACAAACCAACAAACCAACAAACCAACAAATCAACAAACCAACAAACCTTCAAACTAATAAACCAACAAACAAATAAACCAACAAACCAACAAACAAACAAACCAACAAACAAATAAACCAAGAAACCAACAAACCAACAAGCCAACAAGCCAACAAACCAACAAACCAACAAACCAACAAGCCAACAAACCAACAAACCAACAAGCCAGCAAACCAACAAACCAATAAACCAACAAACCAACAAGCCAACAAGCCAACAAACCAACAAACCAACAAGCCAACAAACCAACAAACCTTCAAACTAATAAACCAACAAACAAATAAACAAACAAACCAACAAACCAACGAACCAACAAACCAACAAACAAATAAACCAAGAAACCAACAAACCAACAAGCCAACAAGCCAACAAACCAACAAACCAACAAGCCAACAAACCAACAAACAAATAAACCAACAAACCAAAAAACCAACAAACCAACAAACCAACAAACCAACTAACCAACAAACCAACAAACCAAAAAACCAACAAACCAACAAACCAACAAGCCAACAAGCGAACAAACCAACAAACCAACAAGCCAACAAACCAACAAACAAATAAACCAACAAACTAACAAACAAACAAACCAACAAACCAAAAAACCAATAAACCAACAAACCAACAAGCCAACAAGCCAACAAACCAATAAACCGACAAACCAACAAGCCAACAAACCAACAAACCAACAAACCAACAAGCCAACAAACCAACAAACCAACAAACCAACAAGCCAACAAACCAACAAACAAATAAACCAACAAACCAAAAAACCAACAAACCAACAAAAACAAACCAACAAACCAACAAACCAACAAACCAAAAAACCAACAAACCAAAAAACCAACAAACCAACAAACCAAAAAACCAACAAACCAACAAACCAACAAACCAACAAGCCAACAAACCAACAAACAAATAAACCAACAAACCAACAAACCGACAAACCAACAAATTAAAAAAGCCAACAAACCAACAAACCAACAAGCCAACAAACCAACAAACCAATAAACCAACAAGCCAACAAGCCAACAAACCAACAAACCAACAAGCCAACAAACCAACAAACCAACAAACCAACAAGCCAACAAACCAACAAACAAATAAACCAACAAACCAAAAAACCAACAAACCAACAAACCAACAAGCCAACAAACCAACAAGCCAACAAGCCAACAAGCCAACAAACCAACAAACGAACAAACCAAGAAACCAACAAACTAACAAACCAACAAACCAAAAAACCGACAAACCAACAAACCATCAAACGAACAAACCAACAAACCAACAAACCAACAAACTAACAAACCAAAAATCCAACAACCCAACAAACCAACAAGCCAACAAACCAACAAACCAACAAACCAATTAACCAACAAACCAACAAACGAACAAACCAACAAACCAACAAACCAACAAACCAACAAACCAATAAACCAACAAACCTACAAACAAATAAACCAGCAAACCAACAAACCAACAAACCAACAAACAAATAAACCAACAAACCAACAAACCAACAAACCAACAAACCAACAAACCAATAAACCAATTAGCCAACAAACCAACAAACGAACAAACCAACAAACTAACAAACCAACAAACCAACAAATCAACAAACCAACAAACCTTCAAACTAATAAACCAACAAACAAATAAACCAACAAACCAACAAACAAACAAACCAACAAACAAATAAACCAAGAAACCAACAAACCAACAAGCCAACAAGCCAACAAACCAACAAACCAACAAACCAACAAGCCAACAAACCAACAAACCAACAAGCCAGCAAACCAACAAACCAATAAACCAACAAACCAACAAACCAACAAGCCAACAAGCCAACAAACCAACAAACCAACAAGCCAACAAACCAACAAACCAACAAACCAACAAGCCAACAAACCAACAAACAAATAAACCAACAAACCAAAAAACCAACAAACCAACAAACCAACAAACCAACTAACTAACAAACCAACAAACCAAAAAACGAACAAACCAACAAACCAACAAACCAACAAACCAACAAACCGACAAACCAACAAACCAAAAAACCAACAAACCAACAAACCAACAAGCCAACAAGCCAACAAACCAACAAACCAACAAGCCAACAAACCAACAAACCAACAAACCAACAAGCCAACCAACCAACAAACCAACAAACCAACAAGCCAACAAACCAACAAACAAATAAACCAACAAACCAAAAAACCAACAAACCAACAAACCAACAAGCCAACAAACCAACAAGCCAACAAGCCAACAAACCAACAAACCAACAAACCAACAATCCAACAAACCAACAAACCAAAAAACCAACAAACCAACAAACCATCAAACGAACAAACCAACAAACCAACAAACCAACAAACTAACAAACCAAAAAACCAACAAACCAACAAACAGACAAGCCAACAAACCAACAAACCAACAAACCAATTAACCAACAAACCAACAAACGAACAAACTAACAAACCAACAAACCAACAAACCGACAAACCTACAAACCAACAAACCAACAAACAAATAAACCAACAAACCAACAAACCAACAAACCAACAAACCAACAAACCAACAAACCAATTAGCCAACAAACCAACAAACGAACAATCCAACAAACCAACAAACCAACAAACCAACTAACCTTCAAACTAATAAACCAACAAACAAATAAACAAACAAACCAACAAACCAACGAACCAACAAACCAACAAACAAATAAACCAAGAAACCAACAAACCAACAAGCCAACAAGCCAACAAACCAACAAACCAACAAGCCAACAAACCAACAAACCAACAAACCAACAAGCCAACAAACCAACAAACAAATAAACCAACAAACCAAAAAACCAACAAACCAACAAACCAACAAACCAACTAACCAACAAACCAACAAACCAAAAAACCAACAAACCAACAAACCAACAAGCCAACAAGCAAACAAACCAACAAACCAACAAGCCAACAAACCAACAAACAAATAAACCAACAAACTAACAAACCAACAAACCAACAAACCAAAAAACCAACAAACCAACAAACCAACAAGCCAACAAGCCAACAAACCAATAAACCGACAAACCAACAAGCCAACAAACCAACAAACCAACAAACCAACAAGCCAACAAACCAACAAACCAACAAACCAACAAGCCAACAAATCAACAAACAAATAAACCAAGAAACCAAAAAACCAACAAACCAACAAAAACAAACCAACAAACCAACAAACCAACAAACCAAAAAACCAACAAACCAAAAAACCAACAAACCAACAAACCAAAAAACCAACAAACCAACAAACCAACAAACCAACAAGCCAACAAACCAACAAACAAATAAACCAACAAACCAACAAACCGACAAACCAACAAACCAAAAAGCCAACAAACCAACAAACCAACAAGCCAACAAACCAACAAACCAACAAACCAACAAGCCAACAAGCCAACAAACCAATAAACCAACAAGCCAACAAACCAACAAACCAACAAACCAACAAGCCAACAAACCAACAAACAAATAAACCAACAAACCAAAAAACCAACAAACCAACAAACCAACAAGCCAACAAGCCAACAAGCCAACAAGCCAACAAGCCAACAAGCCAACAAACCAACAAACGAACAAACCAAGAAACCAACAAACTAACAAACCAACAAACCAAAAAACCGACAAACCAACAAACCAACAAGCCAACAAACCAACAAACCAACAAACCAATTAACCAACAAACCAACAAACGAACAAACCAACAAACCAACAAACCAACAAACCAACAAACCAATAAGCCAACAAACCTACAAACAAATAAAACAGCAAACCAACAAACCAACAAACCAACAAACAAATAAACCAACAAACCAACAAACCAACAAACCAACAAACCAACAAACCAATAAACCAATTAGCCAACAAACCAACAAACGAACAAACCAACAAACCAACAAACCAACAAACCAACAAATCAACAAACCAACAAACCTTCAAACTAATAAACCAACAAACAAATAAACCAACAAACCAACAAACAAACAAACCAACAAACAAATAAACCAAGAAACCAACAAACCAACAAGCCAACAAGCCAACAAACCAACAAACCAACAAACCAACAAGCCAACAAACCAACAAACCAACAAGCCAACAAGCCAACAAACCAACAAACCTTCAAACTAATAAACCAACAAACAAATAAACAAACAAACCAACAAACCAACGAACCAACAAACCAACAAACAAATAAACCAAGAAACCAACAAACCAACAAGCCAACAAGCCAACAAACCAACAAACCAACAAGCCAACAAACCAACAAACCAACAAACCAACAAGCCAACAAACCAACAAACAAATAAACCAACAAACCAAAAAACCAACAAACCAACAAACCAACAAACCAACTAACCAACAAACCAACAAACCAAAAAACCAACAAACCAACAAACCAACAAGCCAACAAGCGAACAAACCAACAAACCAACAAGCCAACAAACCAACAAACAAATAAACCAACAAACTAACAAACAAACAAACCAACAAACCAAAAAACCAATAAACCAACAAACCAACAAGCCAACAAGCCAACAAACCAATAAACCGACAAACCAACAAGCCAACAAACCAACAAACCAACAAACCAACAAGCCAACAAACCAACAAACCAACAAACCAACAAGCCAACAAACCAACAAACAAATAAACCAACAAACCAAAAAACCAACAAACCAACAAAAACAAACCAACAAACCAACAAACCAACAAACCAAAAAACCAACAAACCAAAAAACCAACAAACCAACAAACCAAAAAACCAACAAACCAACAAACCAACAAACCAACAAGCCAACAAACCAACAAACAAATAAACCAACAAACCAACAAACCGACAAACCAACAAACCAAAAAGCCAACAAACCAACAAACCAACAAGCCAACAAACCAACAAACCAATAAACCAACAAGCCAACAAGCCAACAAACCAACAAACCAACAAGCCAACAAACCAACAAACCAACAAACCAACAAGCCAACAAACCAACAAACAAATAAACCAACAAACCAAAAAACCAACAAACCAATAAACCAACAAGCCAACAAACCAACAAGCCAACAAGCCAACAAGCCAACAAACCAACAAACGAACAAACCAAGAAACCAACAAACTAACAAACCAACAAACCAAAAAACCGACAAACCAACAAACCATCAAACGAACAAACCAACAAACCAACAAACCAACAAACTAACAAACCAAAAATCCAACAACCCAACATACCAACAAGCCAACAAACCAACAAACCAACAAACCAATTAACCAACAAACCAACAAACGAACAAACCAACAAACCAACAAACCAACAAACCAACAAACCAATAAACCAACAAACCTACAAACAAATAAACCAGCAAACCAACAAACCAACAAACCAACAAACAAATAAACCAACAAACCAACAAACCAACAAACCAACAAACCAACAAACCAATAAACCAATTAGCCAACAAACCAACAAACGAACAAACCAACAAACTAACAAACCAACAAACCAACAAATCAACAAACCAACAAACCTTCAAACTAATAAACCAACAAACAAATAAACCAACAAACCAACAAACAAACAAACCAACAAACAAATAAACCAAGAAACCAACAAACCAACAAGCCAACAAGCCAACAAACCAACAAACCAACAAACCAACAAGCCAACAAACCAACAAACCAACAAGCCAGCAAACCAACAAACCAATAAACCAACAAACCAACAAACCAACAAGCCAACAAGCCAACAAACCAACAAACCAACAAGCCAACAAACCAACAAACCAACAAACCAACAAGCCAACAAACCAACAAACAAATAAACCAACAAACCAAAAAACCAACAAACCAACAAAACAACAAACCAACTAACTAACAAACCAACAAACCAAAAAACGAACAAACCAACAAACCAACAAACCAACAAACCAACAAACCGACAAACCAACAAACCAAAAAACCAACAAACCAACAAACCAACAAGCCAACAAGCCAACAAACCAACAAACCAACAAGCCAACAAACCAACAAACCAACAAACCAACAAGCCAACCAACCAACAAACCAACAAACCAACAAGCCAACAAACCAACAAACAAATAAACCAACAAACCAAAAAACCAACAAACCAACAAACCAACAAGCCAACAAACCAACAAGCCAACAAGCCAACAAACCAACAAACCAACAAACCAACAATCCAACAAACCAACAAACCAAAAAACCAACAAACCAACAAACCATCAAACGAACAAACCAACAAACCAACAAACCTTCAAACTAATAAACCAACAAACAAATAAACAAACAAACCAACAAACCAACGAACCAACAAACCAACAAACAAATAAACCAAGAAACCAACAAACCAACAAGCCAACAAGCCAACAAACCAACAAACCAACAAGCCAACAAACCAACAAACCAACAAACCAACAAGCCAACAAACCAACAAACAAATAAACCAACAAACCAAAAAACCAACAAACCAACAAACCAACAAACCAACTAACCAACAAACCAACAAACCAAAAAACCAACAAACCAACAAACCAACAAACCAACAAGCCAGCAAACCAACAAACCAATAAACCAACAAACCAACAAGCCAACAAGCCAACAAACCAACAAACCAACAAGCCAACAAACCAACAAACCTTCAAACTAATAAACCAACAAACAAATAAACAAACAAACCAACAAACCAACGAACCAACAAACCAACAAACAAATAAACCAAGAAACCAACAAACCAACAAGCCAACAAGCCAACAAACCAACAAACCAACAAGCCAACAAACCAACAAACCAACAAACCAACAAGCCAACAAACCAACAAACAAATAAACCAACAAACCAAAAAACCAACAAACCAACAAACCAACAAACCAACTAACCAACAAACCAACAAACCAAAAAACCAACAAACCAACAAACCAACAAGCCAACAAGCGAACAAACCAACAAACCAACAAGCCAACAAACCAACAAACAAATAAACCAACAAACTAACAAACAAACAAACCAACAAACCAAAAAACCAATAAACCAACAAACCAACAAGCCAACAAGCCAACAAACCAATAAACCGACAAACCAACAAGCCAACAAACCAACAAACCAACAAACCAACAAGCCAACAAACCAACAAACCAACAAACCAACAAGCCAACAAACCAACAAACAAATAAACCAACAAACCAAAAAACCAACAAACCAACAAAAACAAACCAACAAACCAACAAACCAACAAACCAAAAAACCAACAAACCAAAAAACCAACAAACCAACAAACCAAAAAACCAACAAACCAACAAACCAACAAACCAACAAGCCAACAAACCAACAAACAAATAAACCAACAAACCAACAAACCGACAAACCAACAAACCAAAAAGCCAACAAACCAACAAACCAACAAGCCAACAAACCAACAAACCAATAAACCAACAAGCCAACAAGCCAACAAACCAACAAACCAACAAGCCAACAAACCAACAAACCAACAAACCAACAAGCCAACAAACCAACAAACAAATAAACCAACAAACCAAAAAACCAACAAACCAACAAACCAACAAGCCAACAAACCAACAAGCCAACAAGCCAACAAGCCAACAAACCAACAAACGAACAAACCAAGAAACCAACAAACTAACAAACCAACAAACCAAAAAACCGACAAACCAACAAACCATCAAACGAACAAACCAACAAACCAACAAACCAACAAACTAACAAACCAAAAATCCAACAACCCAACATACCAACAAGCCAACAAACCAACAAACCAACAAACCAATTAACCAACAAACCAACAAACGAACAAACCAACAAACCAACAAACCAACAAACCAACAAACCAATAAACCAACAAACCTACAAACAAATAAACCAGCAAACCAACAAACCAACAAACCAACAAACTAACAAACCAAAAATCCAACAACCCAACATACCAACAAGCCAACAAACCAACAAACCAACAAACCAATTAACCAACAAACCAACAAACGAACAAACCAACAAACTAACAAACCAACAAACCAACAAATCAACAAACCAACAAACCTTCAAACTAATAAACCAACAAACAAATAAACCAACAAACCAACAAACAAACAAACCAACAAACAAATAAACCAAGAAACCAACAAACCAACAAGCCAACAAGCCAACAAACCAACAAACCAACAAACCAACAAGCCAACAAACCAACAAACCAACAAGCCAGCAAACCAACAAACCAATAAACCAACAAACCAACAAACCAACAAGCCAACAAGCCAACAAACCAACAAACCAACAAGCCAACAAACCAACAAACCAACAAACCAACAAGCCAACAAACCAACAAACAAATAAACCAACAAACCAAAAAACCAACAAACCAACAAACCAACAAACCAACTAACTAACAAACCAACAAACCAAAAAACGAACAAACCAACAAACCAACAAACCAACAAACCAACAAACCGACAAACCAACAAACCAAAAAACCAACAAACCAACAAACCAACAAGCCAACAAGCCAACAAACCAACAAACCAACAAGCCAACAAACCAACAAACCAACAAACCAACAAGCCAACCAACCAACAAACCAACAAACCAACAAGCCAACAAACCAACAAACAAATAAACCAACAAACCAAAAAACCAACAAACCAACAAACCAACAAGCCAACAAACCAACAAGCCAACAAGCCAACAAACCAACAAACCAACAAACCAACAATCCAACAAACCAACAAACCAAAAAACCAACAAACCAACAAACCATCAAACGAACAAACCAACAAACCAACAAACCAACAAACTAACAAACCAAAAAACCAACAAACCAACAAACAGACAAGCCAACAAACCAACAAACCAACAAACCAATTAACCAACAAACCAACAAACGAACAAACCAACAAACCAACAAACCAACAAACCGACAAACCTACAAACCAACAAACCAACAAACAAATAAACCAACAAACCAACAAACCAACAAACCAACAAACAAATAAACCAACAAACCAACAAACCAACAAACCAACAAACCAACAAACCAATTAGCCAACAAACCAACAAACGAACAATCCAACAAACCAACAAACCAACAAACCAACAAACCAACAAACCTTCAAACTAATAAACCAACAAACAAATAAACAAACAAACCAACAAACCAACGAACCAACAAACCAACAAACAAATAAACCAAGAAACCAACAAACCAACAAGCCAACAAGCCAACAAACCAACAAACCAACAAGCCAACAAGCCAACAAACCAACAAACCAACAAACCAACAAGCCAACAAACCAACAAACAAATAAACCAACAAACCAAAAAAACAACAAACCAACAAACCAACAAACCAACTAACCAACAAACCAACAAACCAAAAAACCAACAAACCAACAAACCAACAAGCCAACAAGCGAACAAACCAACAAACCAACAAGCCAACAAACCAACAAACAAATAAACCAACAAACTAACAAACCAACAAACCAACAAACCAAAAAACCAACAAACCAACAAACCAACAAGCCAACAAGCCAACAAACCAATAAACCGACAAACCAACAAGCCAACAAACCAACAAACCAACAAACCAACAAACCAACAAGCCAACAAACCAACAAACCAACAAACCAACAAGCCAACAAACCAACAAACAAATAAACCAACAAACCAAAAAACCAACAAACCAACAAAAACAAACCAACAAACCAACAAACCAACAAACCAAAAAACCAACAAACCAAAAAACCAACAAACCAACAAACCAACAAACCAACAAACCAACAAACCAACAAACCAACAAGCCAACAAACCAACAAACAAATAAACCAAGAAACCAACAAACCAACAAGCCAACAAGCCAACAAACCAACAAACCAACAAACCAACAAGCCAACAAACCAACAAACCAACAAACCAAAAAACGAACAAACCAACAAACCAACAAACCAACAAACCAACAAACCGACAAACAAATAAACCAACAAACCAACAAACCAACAAACCAACAAACCAACAAACCAATAAACCAATTAGCCAACAAACCAACAAACGAACAAACCAACAAACCAACAAACCAACAAACCAACAAACCAACAAACCAACAAACAAATAAACCAACAAACCAACAAACAAACAAACCAACAAACAAATAAACCAAGAAACCAACAAACCAACAAGCCAACAAGCCAACAAACCAACAAACCAACAAACCAACAAGCCAACAAACCAACAAACCAACAAGCCAGCAAACCAACAAACCAATAAACCAACAAACCAACAAGCCAACAAGCCAACAAACCAACAAACCAACAAGCCAACAAACCAACAAACCAACAAACCAACAAGCCAACAAACCAACAAACAAATAAACCAACAAACCAAAAAACCAACAAACCAACAAACCAACAAACCAACTAACCAACAAACCAACAAACCAAAAAACGAACAAACCAACAAACCAACAAACCAACAAACCAACAAACCGACAAACCAACAAACCAAAAAACCAACAAACCAACAAACCAACAAGCCAACAAGCCAACAAATCAACAAACCAACAAGCCAACAAGCCAACAAACCAACAAACCAACAAGCCAACAAACCAACAAACCAACAAACCAACAAGCCAACAAACCAACAAACAAATAAACCAACAAACCAAAAAACCAACAAACCAACAAACCAACAAGCCAACAAACCAACAAGCCAACAAGCCAACAAACCAACAAACCAACAAACCAACAATCCAACAAACCAACAAACCAAAAAACCAACAAACCAACAAACCATCAAACGAACAAACCAACAAACCAACAAACCAACAAACTAACAAACCAAAAAACCAACAAACCAACAAACAGACAAGCCAACAAACCAACAAACCAACAAACCAATTAACCAACAAACCAACAAACGAACAAACCAACAAACCAACAAACCAACAAACCGACAAACCTACAAACCAACAAACCAACAAACAAATAAACCAACAAACCAACAAACCAACAAACCAACAAACCAACAAACAAATAAACCAACAAACCAACAAACCAACAAACCAACAAACCAACAAACCGATTAGCCAACAAACCAACAAACGAACAATCCAACAAACCAACAAACCAACAAACTAACAAACCAACAAACCTTCAAACTAATAAACCAACAAACAAATAAACAAACAAACCAACAAACCAACGAACCAACAAACCAACAAACAAATAAACCAAGAAACCAACAAACCAACAAGCCAACCAGCCAACAAACCAACAAACCAACAAGCCAACAAACCAACAAACCAACAAACCAACAAGCCAACAAACCAACAAACAAATAAACCAACAAACCAAAAAACCAACAAACCAACAAACCAACAAACCAACTAACCAACAAACCAACAAACCAAAAAACCAACAAACCAACAAACCAACAATATAACAAGCGAACAAACCAACAAACCAACAAGCCAACAAACCAACAAACAAATAAACCAACAAACTAACAAACCAACAAACCAACAAACCAAAAAACCAACAAACCAACAAACCAACAAGCCAACAAGCCAACAAACCAATAAACCGACAAACCAACAAGCCAACCAACCAACAAACCAACAAACCAACAAGCCAACAAACCAACAAACCAACAAACCAACAAGCCAACAAACCAACAAACAAATAAACCAACAAACCAAAAAACCAACAAACCAACAAAAACAAACCAACAAACCAACAAACCAACAAACCAAAAAACCAACAAACCAAAAAACCAACAAACCAACAAACCAACAAACCAACAAACCAACAAACCAACAAGCCAACAAACCAACAAACAAATAAACCAACAAACAAACAAACCGACAAACCAACAAACCAAAAAGCCAACAAACCAACAAACCAACAAGCCAACAAACCAACAAACCAACAAACCAACAAGCCAACAAGCCAACAAACCAACAAACCAACAAGCCAACAAACCAATAAACCAACAAACCAACAAGCCAACAAACCAACAAACAAATAAACCAACAAACCAAAAAACCAACAAACCAACAAACCAACAAGCCAACAAACCAACAAGCCAACAAGCCAACAAGCCAACAAACCAACAAACGAACAAACCAACAAACTAAGTAACCAACAAGCCAACAAACCAACAAACCAACAAGCCAACAAGCCAACAAACCAACAAACCAACAAGCCAACAAACCAACAAACAAATAAACCAACAAACCAACAAACCAACAAACCAACAAACCAACAAACCAAAAAACCAACAAACCAACAAACCAACAAACCAACAAACCAACAAACCAACAAACCAAAAAACCAACAAACCAACAAGCCAACAAGCCAACAAACCAACAAACCAACAAACGAACTAACCAACAAACCAACAAGCCAACAAGCCAACAAACCAACAAACCAACAAACCAACAAACCAACAAACTAAGTAACCAACAAGCCAACAAACCACCAAACCAACAAGCCAACAAGCCAACAAACCAACAAACCAACAAACCAATAAGCCAACAAACCAACAAACCAACAAACCAAAAAACCAACAGACCAACAAACCAACAAACCAACAAACCAACAAACCAACAAGCCAACAAGCCAACAAACCAACAAACCAACAAACCAACAAGCCAACAAACCAACAAGCCAACAAACCAACAAACCAAGTAACCAAAAAGCCAACAAACTAACAAACCAACAAGCCAACAAGCCAACAAACCAACAAACAAACAAAGCAACAAGCCAACAAGCCAACAAACCAACAAACCAACAAACCAACAAGCCAACAAACCAACAAACCTATAAGCCAACAAGCCAACAAACCAACAAACCAATAAACCAACAAGCCAACAAACCAACAAGCCAACAAACCAACAAACCAGCAAACCAACAAACCAACAAGCCAACGAGCCAATAAACCAACAAACCAACAAGCCAACAAGCCAACAAACCAACAAACCAACAAACCAACAAACCAAAAAACCAACAAATCAACAAACCAACAAACCAACAAACCAACAAACTAACAAGCCAACAAGCCAACAAACCAACAAACCAACAAACCAACAAGCCAACCAACCAACAAACCAACAAACCAACAAACCAAGTAACCCCAAAGCCAACAAACTAACAAACCAACAAGCCAACAAGCCAACAAACCAACAAACCAACAAAGCAACAAGCCAACAAGCCAACAAACCAACAAACCAACAAGCCAACAAACCAACAAACTAAGTAACCAACAAGCCAACAAACCACCAAACCAACAAGCCAACAAGCCAACAAACCAACAAACCAACAAACCAATAAGCCAACAAACCAACAAACCAACAAACCAAAAAACCAACAGACCAACAAACCAACAAACCAACAAACCAACAAACCAACAAGCCAACAAGCCAACAAACCAACAAACCAACAAACCAACAAGCCAACAAACCAACAAGCCAACAAACCAACAAACCAAGTAACCAAAAAGCCAACAAACTAACAAACCAACAAGCCAACAAGCCAACAAACCAACAAACAAACAAAGCAACAAGCCAACAAGCCAACAAACCAACAAACCAACAAACCAACAAGCCAACAAACCAACAAACCTATAAGCCAACAAGCCAACAAACCAACAAACCAATAAACCAACAAGCCAACAAACCAACAAGCCAACAAACCAACAAACCAGCAAACCAACAAACCAACAAGCCAACGAGCCAATAAACCAACAAACCAACAAGCCAACAAGCCAACAAACCAACAAACCAACAAACCAACAAACCAAAAAACCAACAAATCAACAAACCAACAAACCAACAAACCAACAAACTAACAAGCCAACAAGCCAACAAACCAACAAACCAACAAACCAACAAGCCAACCAACCAACAAACCAACAAACCAACAAACCAAGTAACCCCAAAGCCAACAAACTAACAAACCAACAAGCCAACAAGCCAACAAACCAACAAACCAACAAAGCAACAAGCCAACAAGCCAACAAACCAACAAACCAACAAGCCAACAAACCAACAAACCAACAAGCCAACAAGCCAACAAACCAACAAACCAACAAACCAACAAGCCAACAAACCAACAAACCAACAAGCCAACAAACCAACAAACCAGCAAACCAACAAACCAACAAGCCAACAAGCCAACAAACCAACAAACCAACAAACCAACAAGCCAACAAACCAACAAACCAACAAACCAACATGCCAACAAACCAACAAATCATCAAATCAACAAACCAACAAACCAAGAAACCAACAAATTAACAAACCAAAAAACCAACAAGCAAACAAACCATCAAACGAACAAACCAACAAACCAACAAACCAACAAACCAAAAAACCAACAAACCAACATACCAACAAGCCAACAAACCTACAAACCAACAAACCAATTAACCAACAAACCAACAAACGAACAAACCAACAAACCAACAAACCAAGTAACCAAAAAGCCAACAAACTAACAAACCAACAACCCAACAAGCCAACAAACCAACAAACCAACAAAGCAACAAACCAACAAGCCAACAAACCAACAAACCAACAAACCAACAAGCCAACAAACCAACAAGCCAACAAACCAACAAACCAACAAGCCAACAAACCAACAAACAAATAAACCAACAAACCAACAAACCAACAAACCAACAAACCAACAAACCAAAAAACCAACAAACCAACAAGCCAACAAGCCAACAAACCAACAAACCAACAAACGAACTAACCAACAAACCAACAAGCCAACAAGCCAACAAACCAACAAACCAACAAACCAACAAACCAACAAACTAAGTAACCAACAAGCCAACAAACCACCAAACCAACAAGCCAACAAGCCAACAAACCAACAAACCAATAAGCCAACAAACCAACAAACCAACAAATCAAAAAACCAACAAACCAACAAACCAACAAACCAACAAACCAACAAACCAACAAGCCAACAAGCCAACAAACCAACAAACCAACAAACCAACAAGCCAACAAACCAACAAGCCAACAAACCAACAAACCAACAAACCAAGTAACCAAAAAGCCAACAAACTAACAAACCAACAAGCCAACAAGCCAACAAACCAACAAACAAACAAAGCAACAAGCCAACAAGCCAACAAACCAACAAACCAACAAACCAACAAGCCAACAAACCAACAAACCAATAAGCCAACAAGCCAACAAACCAACAAACCAATAAACCAACAAGCCAACAAACCAACGAGCCAACAAACCAACAAACCAGCAAACCAACAAACCAACAAGCCAACGAGCCAATAAACCAACAAACCAACAAGCCAACAAACCAACAAACCAACAAACCAACATGCCAACAAACCAACAAACCAACAAACCAACAAACCAAAAAACCAACAAACCAACAAACCAACAAGCCAACAAACCAACAAACCAACAAACCAAAAAACCAACAAATCAACAAACCAACAAACCAACAAACCAACAAACCAACAAACTAACAAGCCAACAAGCCAACAAACCAACAAACCAACAAACCAACAAGCCAACCAACCAACAAACAAATAAACCAACAAACCAAAAAACCAACAAACCAACAAACCAACAAGCCAACAAACCAACAAGCCAACAAGCCAACAAGCCAACAAACCAACAAACGAACAAACCAACAAACTAAGTAACCAACAAGCCAACAAACCAACAAACCAACAAGCCAACAAACCAACAAACTAAGTAACCAACAAGCCAACAAACCAACAAACCAACAAGCCAACAAGCCAACAAACCAACAAACCAACAAGCCAACAAACCAACAAACAAATAAACCAACAAACCAACAAACCAACAAACCAACAAACCAACAAACCAACAAACCAAAAAACCAACAAACCAACAAGCCAACAAGCCAACAAACCAACAAACCAACAAACGAACTAACCAACAAACCAACAAGCCAACAAGCCAACAAACCAACAAACCAACAAACCAACAAACCAACAAACTAAGTAACCAACAAGCCAACAAACCACCAAACCAACAAGCCAACAAGCCAACAAACCAACAAACCAATAAGCCAACAAACCAACAAACCAACAAACCAAAAAACCAACAAACCAACAAACCAACAAACCAACAAACCAACAAACCAACAAGCCAACAAGCTAACAAACCAACAAACCAACAAACCAACAAGCCAACAAACCAACAAGCCAACAAACCAACAAACAAACAAACCAAGTAACCAAAAAGCCAACAAACTAACAAACCAACAAGCCAACAAGCCAACAAACCAACAAACAAACAAAGCAACAAGCCAACAAGCCAACAAACCAACAAACCAACAAACCGACAAGCCAACAAACCAACAAACCAATAAGCCAACAAGCCAACAAACCAACAAACCAATAAACCAACAAGCCAACAAACCAACAAGCCAACAAACCAACACACCAGCAAACCAACAAATTAACAAGCCAACGAGCCAATAAACCAACAAACCAACAGACAACAAACCAACAAACCAACAAACCAACAAACCAACATGCCAACAAACCAACAAACCAACAAACCAACAAACCAAAAAACCAACAAACCAACAAACCAACAAGCCAACAAACCAACAAACCAACAAACCAACAAACCAAAAAACCAACAAATCAACAAACCAACAAACCAACAAACCAACAAATCAACAAACTAACAAGCCAACAAGCCAACAAACCAACAAACCAACAAACCAACAAGCCAACCAACCAACAAACCAACAAACCAACAAACCAACAAACCAAGTAACCCCAAAGCCAACAAACTAACAAACCAACAAGCCAACAAGCCAACAAACCAACGAACCAACAAAGCAACAAGCCAACAAGCCAACAAACCAACAAACCAACAAACCAACAAGCCAACAAACCAACAAACCAACAAGCCAACAAGCCAACAAACTAACAAACCAACAAACCAACAAGCCAACAAACCAACAAACCAACAAGCCAACAAACCAACAAACCAGCAAACCAACAAACCAACAAGCCAACAAGCCAACAAACCAACAAACCAACAAGCCAACAAACCAACAAACCAACAAACCAACATGCCAACAAACCAACAAATCAACAAATCAACAAACCAACAAACCAAGAAACCAACAAACCAACAAACCAAAAAACCAACAAACAAACAAACCATCAAACAAACAAACCAACAAACCAATAAACCAACAAACCAAAAAACCAACAAACCAACATACCAACAAGCCAACAAACCTACAAACCAACAAACCAATTAACCAACAAACCAACAAACGAACAAACCAACAAACCAACAAACCAAGTAACCAAAAAGCCAACAAACTAACAAACCAACAACCCAACAAGCCAACAAACCAACAAACCAACAAAGCAACAAACCAACAAGCCAACAAACCAACAAACCAACAAGCCAACAAACCAACAAGCCAACAAACCAACAAACAAACAAGCCAACAAACCAACAAACAAATAAACCAACAAACCAACAAACCAACAAACCAACAAACCAACAAACCAAAAAACCAACAAACCAACAAGCCAACAAGCCAACAAACCAACAAACCAACAAACGAACTAACCAACAAACCAACAAACCAACAAGCCAACAAGCCAACAAACCAACAAACCAACAAACCAACAAACCAACAAACCAACAAACTAAGTAACCAACAAGCCAACAAACCACCAAACCAACAAGCCAACAAGCCAACAAACCAACAAACCAATAAGCCAACAAACCAACAAACCAACAAACCAAAAAACCAACAAACCAACAAACCAACAAACCAACAACCCAACAAACCAACAAGCCAACAAGCCAACAAACCAACAAACCAACAAACCAACAAGCCAACAAACCAACAAGCCAACAAACCAACAAACCAACAAACCAAGTAACCAAAAAGCCAACAAACTAACAAACCAACAAGCCAACAAGCCAACAAACCAACAAACAAACAAAGCAACAAGCCAACAAGCCAACAAACCAACAAACCAACAAACCAACAACCCAACAAACCAACAAACCAATAAGCCAACAAGCCAACAAACCAACAAACCAATAAACCAACAAGCCAACAAACCAACAAGCCAACAAACCAACAAACTAGCAAACCAACAAACCAACAAGCCAACGAGCCAATAAACCAACAAACCAACAAGCCAACAAACCAACAAACCAACAAACCAACATGCCAACAAACCAACAAACCAACAAACCAACAAACCAAAAAACCAACAAACCAACAAACCAACAAGCCAACAAACCAACAAACCAACAAACCAACAAACCAAAAAACCAACAAATCAACAAACCAACAAACCAACAAACCAACAAACTAACAAGCCAACAAGCCAACAAACCAACAAACCAACACACCAACAAGCCAACCAACCAACAAACCAACAAACCAACAAACCAACAAACCAAGTAACCCCAAAGCCAACAAACTAACAAACCAACAAGCTAACAAGCCAACAAACCAACAAACCAACAAAGCAACAAGCCAACAAGCCAACAAACCAACAAACCAACAAGCCAACAAACCAACAAACCAACAAGCCAACAAGCCAACAAACCAACAAACCAACAAACCAACAAGCCAACAAACCAACAAACCAACAAGCCAACAAACCAACAAACCAACAAACCAACATGCCAACAAACCAACAAATCAACAAATCAACAAACCAACAAACCAAGAAACCAACAAACCAACAAACCAAAAAACCAACAAACAAACAAACCATCAAACGAACAAACCAACAAACCAACAAACCAACAAACCAAAAAACCAACAAACCACCATACCAACAAGCCAACAAACCTACAAACCAACAAACCAATTAACCAACAAACCAACAAACGAACAAACCAACAAACCAACAAACCGACAAACCAACAAGCCAACCAACCAACAAACCAACAAACCAACAAGCCAACAAACCAACAAACCAACAAACCAACAAGCCAACAAACCAACAAACAAATAAACCAACAAACCAAAAAACCAACAAACCAACAAAAACAAACCAACAAACCAACAAACCAACAAACCAAAAAACCAACAAACCAAAAAACCAACAAACCAACAAGCCAACAAACCAACAAACCAACAAACCAACAAGCCAACAAGCCAACAAGCCAACAAACCAACAGCAAACAAACCAACAAACCAATAAACCAACATGCCAACAAACCAACAAACTAAGTAACCAACAAGCCAACAAACCAACAAACCAACAAGCCAACAAGCCAACAAACCAACAAACCAACAAGCCAACAAACCAATAAACCAACAAACCAACAAGCCAACAAACCAACAAACAAATAAACCAACAAACCAAAAAACCAACAAACCAACAAACCAACAAGCCAACAAACCAACAAGCCAACAAGCCAACAAGCCAACAAACCAACAAACGAACAAACCAACAAACTAAGTAACCAACAAGCCAACAAACCAACAAACCAACAAGCCAACAAACCAACAAGCCAACAAACCAACAAACCAACAAGCCAACAAGCCAACAAACCAACAAACCAACAAGCCAACAAACCAACAAACCAACAAACCAACATGCCAACAAACCAACAAATCAACAAATCAACAAACCAACAAACCAAGAAACCAACAAACCAACAAACCAAAAAACCAACAAACAAACAAACCATCAAACGAACAAACCAACAAACCAATAAACCAACAAACCAAAAAACCAACAAACCAACATACCAACAAGCCAACAAACCTACAAACCAACAAACCAATTAACCAACAAACCAACAAACGAACAAACCAACAAACCAACAAACCAAGTAACCAAAAAGCCAACAAACTAACAAACCAACAACCCAACAAGCCAACAAACCAACAAACCAACAAAGCAACAAACCAACAAGCCAACAAACCAACAAACCAACAAGCCAACAAACCAACAAGCCAATAAACCAACAAACAAACAAGCCAACAAACCAACAAACAAATAAACCAACAAACCAACAAACCAACAAACCAACAAACCAACAAACCAAAAAACCAACAAACCAACAAGCCAACAAGCCAACAAACCAACAAACCAACAAACGAACTAACCAACAAACCAACAAACCAACAAGCCAACAAGCCAACAAACCAACAAACCAACAAACCAACAAACCAACAAACCAACAAACTAAGTAACCAACAAGCCAACAAACCACCAAACCAACAAGCCAACAAGCCAACAAACCAACAAACCAATAAGCCAACAAACCAACAAACCAACAAACCAAAAAACCAACAAACCAACAAACCAACAAACCAACAACCCAACAAACCAACAAGCCAACAAGCCAACAAACCAACAAACCAACAAACCAACAAGCCAACAAACCAACAAGCCAACAAACCAACAAACCAACAAACCAAGTAACCAAAAAGCCAACAAACTAACAAACCAACAAGCCAACAAGCCAACAAACCAACAAACAAACAAAGCAACAAGCCAACAAGCCAACAAACCAACAAACCAACAAACCAACAACCCAACAAACCAACAAACCAATAAGCCAACAAGCCAACAAACCAACAAACCAATAAACCAACAAGCCAACAAACCAACAAGCCAACAAACCAACAAACTAGCAAACCAACAAACCAACAAGCCAACGAGCCAATAAACCAACAAACCAACAAGCCAACAAACCAACAAACCAACAAACCAACATGCCAACAAACCAACAAACCAACAAACCAACAAACCAAAAAACCAACAAACCAACAAACCAACAAGCCAACAAACCAACAAACCAACAAACCAACAAACCAAAAAACCAACAAATCAACAAACCAACAAACCAACAAACCAACAAACTAACAAGCCAACAAGCCAACAAACCAACAAACCAACACACCAACAAGCCAACCAACCAACAAACCAACAAACCAACAAACCAACAAACCAAGTAACCCCAAAGCCAACAAACTAACAAACCAACAAGCTAACAAGCCAAAAAACCAACAAACCAACAAAGCAACAAGCCAACAAGCCAACAAACCAACAAACCAACAAGCCAACAAACCAACAAACCAACAAGCCAACAAGCCAACAAACCAACAAACCAACAAACCAACAAGCCAACAAACCAACAAACCAACAAGCCAACAAACCAACAAACCAACAAACCAACATGCCAACAAACCAACAAATCAACAAATCAACAAACCAACAAACCAAGAAACCAACAAACCAACAAACCAAAAAACCAACAAACAAACAAACCATCAAACGAACAAACCAACAAACCAACAAACCAACAAACCAAAAAACCAACAAACCACCATACCAACAAGCCAACAAACCTACAAACCAACAAACCAATTAACCAACAAACCAACAAACGAACAAACCAACAAACCAACAAACCAAGTAACCAAAAAGCCAACAAACTAACAAACCAACAACCCAACAAGCCAACAAACCAACAAACCAACAAAGCAACAAACCAACAAGCCAACAAACCAACAAACCAACAAGCCAACAAACCAACAAACCAACAAGCCAACAAGCCAACAAACCAACAAACCAACAAACCAACAAACCAACAAGCCAACAAACCAACAAACCAACAAGCCAACAAACCAACAAACCAACAAACCAACAAACCAACAAGCCAACAAGCCAACAAACCAACAGCAAACAAACCAACAAACCAATAAACCAACATGCCAACAAACCAACAAACTAAGTAACCAACAAGCCAACAAACCAACAAACAAATAAACCAACAAACCAACAAACCAACAAACCAACAAACCAAAAAACCAACAAACCAACAAGCCAACAAGCCAACAAACCAACAAACTAACAAACCAACAAACGAACTAACCAACAAACCAACAAGCCAACAAGCCAACAAACCAACAAACCAACAAACCAACAAACCAACAAACTAAGTAACCAACAAGCCAACAAACCAACAAACCAACAAGCCAACAAGCCAACAAAGCAACAAACCAACAAGCCAACAAATCAACAAACCAACAAGCCAACAAACCAACAAACCAACAAGCCAACAAGCCAACAAACCAACAAACCAACAAATCAACAAGCCAACAAACCAACAAGCCAACAAACCAACAAACCAACAAACCAAGTAACCAAAAAACCAACAAACTAACAAACCAACCAGCCAACAAGCCAACAAGCCAACAAACCAACAAACCAACAAAGCAACAAACCAACAAGCCAACAAGCCAACAAACCAACAAACCAACAAGCCAACACACCAACAAACCAACAAGCCAACAAGCCAACAAACCAACAAACCAACAAGCCAACAAACCAACGAACCAACAAACCAACAAACCAACAAACCAACTAGCCAACAAACCAACAAGCCAACAAACCAACAAACCAACAAACCAAGTAACCAAAAAGCCAAGAAACTAACAAACCAACAAGCCAACAAGCCAACAAACCAATAAACCAACAAAGCAACAAGCCAAGAAGCCAACAAACCAACAAACCAACAAGCCAACAAACCAACAAACCAACAAGCCAACAAGCCAACAAACCAACAAACCAACAAACCAACAAACCAACAAACCAACAAACCAACAAACAAACAAACCAACAAACCAACAAAACAAAAAACCAACAAACCAACAAACCAACAAGCCAACAAACCAACAAACCAACAAACCAACCAACCAACAAACCAACAAACAAATAAACCAACAAACCAACAAACCAACAAACCAACAAACCAACAAACCAACAAAACAAAAAACCAACAAACCAACAAACAAATAAACCAACAAACAAATAAACCAACAAACCAACAAACCAACAAGCCAACAAACCAACAAACCAACAAACCAACAAGCCAACAAACTAACAAACCAACAAACCAACAAACCAAGTAACCCCAAAGCCAACAAACCAACAAACCAACAAACCAACAAACCAACAAACCAACAAAACAAAAAGCCAACAAACTAACAAACCAACAACCCAACAAGCCAAAAAACCAACAAACCAACAAAGCAACAAACCAACAAGCCAACAAACCAACAAACCAACAAGCCAACAAACCAACAAACCAACAAGCCAACAAGCCAACAAACCAACAAACCAACAAACCAACAAACCAACAAGCCAACAAACCAACAAACCAACAAGCCAACAAACCAACAAACCAACAAACCAACAAACCAACAAGCCAACAAGCCAACAAACCAACAAACCAACAGCAAACAAACCAACAAACCAATAAACCAACATGCCAACAAACCAACAAACTAAGTAACCAACAAGCCAACAAACCAACAAACAAATAAACCAACAAACCAACAAACCAACAAACCAAAAAACCAACAAACCAACAAGCCAACAAGCCAACAAACCAACAAACTAACAAACCAACAAACGAACTAACCAACAAACCAACAAGCCAACAAGCCAACAAACCAACAAACCAACAAACCAACAAACCAACAAACTAAGTAACCAACAAGCCAACAAACCAACAAACCAACAAGCCAACAAGCCAACAAAGCAACAAACCAACAAGCCAACAAATCAACAAACCAACAAGCCAACAAACCAACAAACCAACAAGCCAACAAGCCAACAAACCAACAAACCAACAAATCAACAAGCCAACAAACCAACAAGCCAACAAACCAACAAACCAACAAACCAAGTAACCAAAAAACCAACAAACTAACAAACCAACCAGCCAACAAGCCAACAAGCCAACAAACCAACAAACCAACAAAGCAACAAACCAACAAGCCAACAAGCCAACAAACCAACAAACCAACAAGCCAACACACCAACAAACCAACAAGCCAACAAGCCAACAAACCAACAAACCAACAAGCGAACAAACCAACGAACCAACAAACCAACAAACCAACAAACCAACTAGCCAACAAACCAACAAGCCAACAAACCAACAAACCAACAAACCAAATAACCAAAAAGCCAAGAAACTAACAAACCAACAAGCCAACAAGCCAACAAACCAATAAACCAACAAAGCAACAAGCCAAGAAGCCAACAAACCAACAAACCAACAAGCCAACAAACCAACAAACCAACAAGCC